>CM055121.1:87181517-87781517 GCA_029206835.1 Rana muscosa
CCCATTGCCTTCAATGGGGTTCGGGTTCGGGGTCAAGTTCGGGTCAAGTTCGGTCCCGAACTCGAACTTTTTTCCGAAGTTCGGCCGAACCCCTCGAACCCGAACATCTAGGTGTCCGCTCAACTCTAGTTGTCAGAGAATGTTAGCAAACCAGACTGTGTGACAGCTCAGAGGAGACCAAACAGGTGTAGGTAAAAGTGTAATAATTTATTAAGTGAAGTAAACAGACAAATAAACACCTCAAACAGAAAGAACACAGTGCAAATAACCAAACCAAATCACAGTGACAAAAGGAGATATATACAGTAAAGGGGGAATACCGGAATCGTAATAAAGGCCAGGCCGAGGTCATACACAAGGGGATCCAGCAGGTGGGTAGGAAGGGAATAAAACAGGAACAGGGCGGGGATGGATGGGTTGGCTGCAGAGCAGGGATCAAGGTAACCGAGGGACAGATGCAGGAAGAGCTAAAGGTAGGGATCAGGTCGGATCGGGTAAAGCAGGATACAGGTAGGGATCGGGGTCGGAATCGGGTAGGATGCAGGCTCGAGTCAGGGTCACAGGTCCTAGGTCGGGGAGAGAGCGATACGAGGGCAAGGAGTGCTTGCACTTGCCGGGTATTTAAGGAAGTCTAGTAATTCAGCTTCAGGTCACAGCTGACCACAGGAAGTGCTGCCTGTCCCATACTGCCAGAATACACCCGCTGGTGGATGCCGGTACTGCAGTCCATGTATCATGCATTACCACCAGCAGGTGAGATCCTCCAACAAGGATATTGGCTGCAAGAGGACACCTGCTGGCGGACACTAGTACTGCAGTCCAAAGGACAAAGCGGGTGAAGCCTTTCCTGACAGTACCCCCCCTCAAAGGAGCGGCCTCCGGACGCTCCAACGAACTGTTGCTGGGGGGAGTTCATGGCAACAAGCAAGGTCACATCCGGGCAGACAACGGGCACATCCAGGCAAACAGTAGGCACATCCGGGCAGGAGACAGTCACATCAAGCTGGACAGCAGACAGGGGCACACCAGGCAGGGCAGCAGACAGTGGCACATCAGGCTGGGCAGCAGACAGGAACACATCGAGCTGGGCAGCAGGCTCCGGGTCATCGAGCTGGGCAGCAGGCTCCGGGTCATCGAGCTGGGCAGTATGCTCCGGGTCATCGAGCTGGGCAGCAGGCTCCGGGTCATCGGCCTGGGCAGCAGGCTCCGGGTCATCGGGCTGGGCAGCAGGCTCCGGGTCATCAGGCTGGGCAGCAGGCTCCGGGTCATCGAGCTGGGCAGCAGGCTCTGGGTTATCGAGCTGGGCAGCAGGCTGCGGATCATCGAGCTGGGCAGCAGGCTCCAGGTCATCGAGCTGGGCAGCAGGCCAGGAGACGGGCACCATAACTTCAGGTCGGGACACGGCACCACAACCTCAAGCTGGGAAGCGGGCACCACAACCTCAAGCCGGTAAACGGGCACCACAACCTCAAGCCGGGAAATGTGCACCACAACCTCAAGCCAGGAAACGGGCACCACAACCTCAGGCCGGGAAACGGGCACCACAACCTCAGGCCGGGAAACGGGCACCACAACCTCAGGCCGGGAAACGGGCACCACAACCTCAGGCCGGGAAACGGGCACCGGATCTTCAGGCTGGCAGGCTGGTACGGGGACTTCAGGCTGGCAGGATGGTACAGGAACTTCAGGCTGGAAGGCTGGCTCGGGGACCGCAGGCTGGAAGGCTGGCTTGGGAACTGCGGGCTATAAGGCTGGCTCGGGAGTCGCAGACTGGAAGGCTGGTTCGGGAACCGCAGGCTGGAAGGCTGGCTCGGGAACCGCAGGCTGGAAGGCTGGCTTGGGAGTCACAGGCTGGAAGGCTGGTTTGGGAACCGCAGGCTGGAGCAGGTTGGTGGGTGTGAAGGTAGGTTGGGTTACTGGTTGGATTGTGTGGGTTGGGAAGTACTTCCGCTTCTTCTTGGATTTAGTCACTGCAGGTTTGCAAGTAACGGGGGAATATATGAAAAGGTTGGGATTGAGCAAATGGAAGAAAATGGCAGAGGTGCAGGGACAGTGGCTGGAGGAGGTTCTTGTGGATTGGCTACAGATAGGAGGGGAGAAGCAGGTGGATTGAAGGCAGGGTAGGTGCAACAGGTAGAGACGGGGTAGTAGTATTTGGGGGGCTGAACACACTGGACGGTAGCTGGGGTTGCCATAGGCGATGGGCGGATACATTCCTGGGAAGGCAGGTGATCAATGGCAGGGCTGGAACGCTGCGGCTTGGCTAAGCGCAAGAGATCTGACCATGCCTGCAGCACAGGTTGAGCAAAAACTGTCTCACTCACAGACTGTCTGACCAGGGATTGCACTGAATGGATGCAATCAGACAACACCTGCTGGGAACAAGAGGAATAATGTTCCCAAAAATAGGCTGGATCATCCTCTAACAACCACACTAAGGCCTCGTACACACGGGGGCGAGATTCTCGTCGAAAAAAACATGTCGTTTTTTTCGACGAGATTCTTGGACAAGAAAATTGTCCCGGCCGAGTGTACACACGCTCGATTCAAAGAACCCGCGGTTCTTTGAATGGAGCGTACGCGGTGACGTCATCTTGGTATACCCTACGTATGCCTAGGAAGCTACCGCGCATGCGTCAAATTCATTTCGAACATGCGCGGGCTTCCGGGAGGACAGGTAAGTGTACATCAACTCACTTTTCTCGTGGAGAGACATGCCGACGAGAATCTCGACGAGAAAATAGAGAGCAGGATCTCTATTTTCTCGTCGAGATACTTGTCGCTTTTCTTGACGAGAAACCATACACACGAATGAGTTTCTCAGCAAAAAATCTCTGCCAGCAAGTTTCTTGCTGGTTTTTGCCGAGAAACTCGTTCGTGTGTACGAGGCTTAAGGATTCAACCTGGTCAAAACTGAAAGGGGGTGAAAAATCGTCCTTCCCAAAAGACATATAACCCTGCCCCACTAGGGAATAAGCTGATCGGATGGTTTCTATCAGCTGGTCACTGGTCCAATCCTTTAGAATCAGACGACAATATTCATTCTCCTCTGCTGCCAGCAGAGAATAATAAATGGCCTCATTATTATCCATCTTCACCGGGTATTACAAACCAGGATGGTCCCTCAATGCCGTCACGTCTGGTTTAGGGATGGCCCTGGTATACTGTCAGAGAATGTTAGCAAACCTGACTGTGTGACAGCACAGAGGAGACCAAACAGGTGTAGTTAAAAGTGTAATAATTTATTAAGTGAAGTAAACAGACAAACACCTCAAACAGAAAGAACACAGTGCAAATAACCAAACCAAATCACAGTGACAAAAGGAGATATATACAGTAAAGGGGGAACACTAGAATCGTAGTAAAAGCCAGGCCGAGTTTATACACAAGGGGATCCAGCAGGTGGGTAGGAAGGGAATAAAACAGGAACAGGGGGGGGGGATGGATGGGTTGGCAGCAGAGCAGGGATAAAGGTAACCGAGGGACAGATGCAGGAAGAGCTAAAGGTAGGGATCAGGTCGGATCGGGTAAAGCAGGATACAGGTAGGGATCGGGATCGGAATCGGGTAGGATGCAGGCTCGAGTCAGGGTCACAGGTCCTAGGTCGGGGAGAGAGCGATACCAGGGCAAGGAGTGCTTGCACTTGCCAGGTATTTAAGGAAGTCTAGTAATTAAGCTTCAGGTCACAGCTGACCACAGGAAGTGCCGCCTGTTCCATACTGCCAGAATACACCCGCTGGTGGATGCCGGTACTGCAGTCCATGTACAGTATCATGCATTACCACCAGCAGGTGAGATCCTCCAACAAGGATATTGGCTGCAAGAGGACACCTGCTGGCAGACACTAGTACTGCAGTCCAAAGGACCAACAGCACCACCAGCGGGTGAAGCCTTTCCTGACACTAGTGATGATGTCAGCACCCCCTACGTGTTTCGTCACTACAGGAATTCAACTAGTCACGCCTTGTGGTATAAATATACACAGCGCCATCTTGACTTCTGGCAAACTGTGTGGACGCAATGGAAAAAGGACCGGCACCGCCATCTTAGAAGCTGGCCGTTAACAGGAAGCGAGACAAGCAGCAATGGATAGTAAATAATGGCAAGGCCAGTTTGTGGTGAGTTTAGGAAAGTGCTAACAGTGCATAGCAGGAACAGAGGGAAAGTATTTTAAACAGGTATGATAATATAACAAACAATTAAGCTTGCCAATTAATAACCGTTGATAAAGTTAATAACCAAATAATTATTTAAAATACATTGGATATATCACAGATATGATTGAATTAAAATTAAATTAAATTAAAAATATTTACTAATTGAAATAAAAATGGGAAATAGAAAATATGCGATAAAAATACAAAAAATATTCGGCCAATCCTCAGTTGAAGTCCTGTAGTGACGAAACGCGTAGGGGGCGCTGACGTCATCACGCAATACCTGAACGAGAGGTGGTGCTTCTGACGATACAGGAACGAGAGTAAGGGATTACTGAGATGCCGCAGCTCTCACCATTTACACCGCTGTTGATATGTGCCGTTTTGTAAGTGCAACCATTACCATTATTAACCACTTAACGACCGCTCACTGTATATATACGTCGGCAGAATGGCACCGACAGGCACAACCACGTAGAGTGTACGTGATTGCCTTTGTACAGTTGGGGGGTCCAATCGGACCCCCCTTCTATACAGTGAGCGGTGGCTAAGTGTCCGGGAGCGTTCCGGGATGAGGGGGCAGCCATTTGTTTCTGGCCACCCCCTCGCGATCGCTCCCGGCGAATGGAAATGCCCCCTCTGTCTGTGTCAGACAGAGGGAGCAGGAGGAAGTGATGTCATCTCTGGTGCGGCGCTCACATATACCGAGTGCCGTACAAGAGAAGATATCAGGTCAGTGCACACAACACTACACTGACACCAGGACACATAGGGACATAAATCGCCCCCCCAGGCCCCCCCAGACACCCCAGATCACCCCCCAGATCACCCCCCCCAGCCCCCAGTCACAGTGTCACTGCAATGACCATTTATTTAGTGATCACTGCAATCAGTGACATTTGTGACTGTAAAAGTGTCACCAAAGTTTAGTCTTAGGTCCAGTGTAGCCCCCTAACCCCCCCTAATAAAGGTTTAGCCCCCTGATCACCCTCCAGATAACCCTTTCACCCCCTATCACCACTGTCGCTTAGCGATCATTTTTCTGATCGCTGTCTTAGCGTCAGTGATGCCGATCGGCAGCCAGTAATTTTTTTTAGGTTCGCCGCAGGTTTTTATAGCGTCAGGTACCCCAATATATTATCTAATAAAGGTTTAACCCCCTTGATCGCCCCCCAGGTAACCCTTTCACCCCCTATCACCACTATCACTAAGCGATCGTTTTTCTAAACGCTGTCTTAGTGTCTGTGATGCAGATCGGTAGCCGGTAATTTTTTTTAGGTTCGCCGCAGGTTTTTATAGCGTCAGGTACCCCAATATATTATCTAATAAAGGTTTAACCCCCTTGATCGCCCCCCAGGTAACCCTTTCACCCCCTATCACCACTGTCGCTAAGCAATTGTTTTTCTAAACGCTGTCTTAGTGTCGGTGATGCAGATCGTAGCCAGTAATTTTTTTTAGGTTCGCCGCATGTTTTTATAGCGTCAGGTACCCCAATATATTATCTAATAAAGGTTTAACCCCCTTGATCGCCCCCCAGGTAACCCTTTCACCCCCTATCACCACTGTCACTAAGCGATCGTTTTTCTAAACGCTGTCTTAGTGTCTGTGATGCAGATCGGTAGCCGGTAATTTTTTTTAGGTTCGCCGCAGGTTTTTATAGCGTCAGGTACCCCAATATATTATCTAATAAAGGTTTAACCCCCTTGATCGCCCCCCAGGTAACCCTTTCACCCCCTATCACCACTGTCGCTAAGCAATTGTTTTTCTAAACGCTGTCTTAGTGTCGGTGATGCAGATCGTAGCCAGTATTTTTTTTTAGGTTCGCCGCATGTTTTTATAGCGTCAGGTACCCCAATATATTATCTAATAAAGGTTTAACCCCCTTGATCGCCCCCCCAGGTAACCCTTTCACCCCCATCACCACTGTCGCTAAGCAATCGTTTTTCTAAACGCTGTCTTAGTGTCGGTGATGTAGATCGGTAGCTGGTAATTTTTTTTAGGTTCGCCGCAGGTTTTTATAGCGTCAGGTACCCCAATATATTATCTAATAAAGGTTTTAACCCCCTGATTGCCCCTAGTTAACCCTTTCACCAGTGATCACCATATAAGTGTTACGGGTGACGCTGGTTAGTTAGTTTACTTTTTATAGTGTCAGGTAGTGATGAGCCGAACACCCCCGGGTTCGGTTCGCACCAGAACCCGCGAACGGACCGAAAGTTCGTACGAACATTAGAACCCTATTAAATACAATGGATGCGAACGTTCGAATTCTAAAGTGCTAATTATAACAACTATTATGCATGTTATTGTCCTAAAAAGGGTTTGGGAACCCGGGTTCTGCACCAGGGGACATGTATCAATGCAAAAAGAAGTTTTAAAAACGGTCGTTTTTCGGGAGCAGTCATTTTAATGATGCATAAAGTGAAAAAAAAAAAGTCAAATATTCCTTTAAATATCGTACCTGGGGGGTGTCTAAAGTATGCCTGTGAAGTGCCACGTGTTTCCCGTGTTTAGAACTGTCCCTGCACAAAATGACACTTCTAAAGGAAAAAAAAGCCATTTAAAACTGCTTGCGGCTTTAATGTAATGTCTGGTCCCGGTAATATGGATGAAAATCTTTAAGAAAAATGGCATAGCTACCCCATGACCCCCCCCCCCCCCCTACCCCAGCCCATTACCAGCCCCTTTGGGTCTTGTATGGATATTAAGGGGAACCCCGCACATAAAATAAAAAAGGCCCTATATACTCTGAACAGCCGTATACAGGCGGTGCATACAAGACAGGGACTGTAGGTTTGTTCTTATGTAGAATGTGTTTGTAATTTTGAACAGGTACATTGTTGAAGTGTAGCTCCAGCCCAAAAATCTATTTTTAAACTTTTTGGAAAACATAGGTAAGGGTTATCACCCCTGTAACATTTGTTTTGCTGTCTGTGCCCCTGTTCAGAACATTTCACCTCACTTTCCGTCCCAATGACAACTGTTTTTGAAATGTGGTGTTTTTCTTGAAACAAGGATTGCTGATAAAGCATCAGTACAGAGGAGACACCTTTCTCCCATATTTATTCTTACAGGAGAGAATTTTCCTTCCTAGTGGTAGATTTCCTCTCACTTCCTGTTGTCTTCTTGCGTTTGCAAGTAGGAGTCGTTTGTAAGTTGGATGTTTGAAAGTAGGGACCTGCCGTATATACTCTGCAGAAATAGGCCCCTTAGTTGTTGGTGTTGGCACAACACTGTAAGCACTCACAGTTACTCTTGGTTGGTGCTGGAACGCCCTGCTGTCAACTATTATATCAGGAATTTTAATTACATATAATTGTTGAACAGTGGTAGTAAAAATTGGGCCTTTGATGGTGGTGCTGGTGCCACAACACTGTAAGCCCTGACAGTTACTCTTGGTGGGTGCAGCAATGGGCCCTGCTGTGAATTATTAGATCAAGAATTGTAATTACATGCCCCTTTTGAACAGGGGCTGAAAAATTGGGCCTTAGGCACTGGTGGCACAACACTACAACCCCTCACAGATACTGTACTTGGAGCACAGCAATGAGCCCTGTTGCAAAGTATTGCTTCAAAAATTGTAATGACACGCCCCTGTTAAACAGGGGCTGAAAAATTGGGCCTTAGGCACTGGTGGCACAACACTACAACCCCTCACAGATACTGTACTTGGAGCACAGCAATGAGCCCTGTTGCAAAGTATTGCTTCAAAAATTGTAATGACACGCCCCTGTTAAACAGGGGCTGAAAAATTGGGCCTTAGGCACTGGTGGCACAACACTACAACCCCTCACAGATACTGTACTTGGAGCACAGCAATGAGCCCTGTTGCAAAGTATTGCTTCAAAAATTGTAATGACACGCCCCTTTTAAACAGGGGCTGAAAAATTGGGCCTTAGGCACTGGTGCCACAACACTCCAACCCCTCACAGATACTGTACTTGGAGCACAGCAATGAGCCCTATGGCAAATTATTGCTAAAAAAATTGTAATTACACGCCCCTGTAAAACAGGGGCTGAAAAATTGGGCCTTAGCCACTGGTGGCGGCACCCATAAACAAAAATGATCTTCCAAGCTATTATCATCAATCGTATCATTGAGGACTCGGAGGAGGAGGATAGCCAGTCAACATAACAGCACAGGCACTCAGCATCAGCATCAGTCTTGAAGGGATGTGACATGTTAAAATCAATTAGTCTGTTATATCAGCATCAGGTGTGTGGTAGCTGGTGGTGATCCAAGACTGGTTCATCTTGATGAAAGTCAGTCGATCAACCGAGTCGGTGGACAGGCGCACCCTGTGATCCGTGACAAATCCTCCAGCAGCACTGAATGTGCGTTCCGAAAGAACGCTGGATGCAGGACAGGCCAGTAGCTCAATTGCATACTGTGCAAGCTCTGGCCAGTGATCCATTCTCAAGACCCAGTAAGCCAGAGGATTTTCGGTGGGGAAGGTGTTCAAGTCTGACCTTGCCCCTAGATATTCCTGCACCATGTTTATCAGACGCTGGCGATGGTTGCTGGAACCGATCATACTTTGGGGCTGCGGACTAAAGAATTGTCTGAACGCATCGGTCAGACGGCCACCTTCCCCACCGCTCCTTCTTTGACTGGCCGAAGCCTCAGCAACTCGTTGTCCAGGACCAGGAGTTTGTAACCTCCCAGTCTCTGGGAACGCGTTGCACAGACCTTTCTGCAAGGCCTCCCGGAGTTGTCTCATCCTCTGCTCCCTCTGCGACGGTAACATAAGGTCCGCAACCTTACCCTTGTACCGTGGATCAAGGAGAGTGGCCAGCCAGTAATGGTCCCTCTCCTTGATCCGAAGAATACGAGGATCCTTCCGCAGACTTTGCAGGATCAGGGAGGCCATGCAGCGTAGGTTTGCTGAGGCATTCGCTCCGGAGTCCTCTGGGTCACTAAGGATGACATGATCCGCAGCCACCTCCTCCCAGCCACGTACAAGTCCACTGGTTTCTTGGGACTGTAAATCATCCCTAAAAGACTGCTGCTGATGATGCTGAGTGCCAGCCTCCACCTCCATGCTGACACAATCCTCCTCCTCCTCCTCCTCCTCCTCCTCCTCTTCCTGTGCGATGGGTGGGACAGAAGGAACACTGTCTGGGTAAAGGGGGCCTTGAGAGGCAAGGAAGTCCTCCTCTTCCTGCCTCTGTTCTGCCTCAAGTGTCCTGTCCATTATTCCACGCAGCGTGTGCTCCAACAGGTGGACAAGAGGTACAGTGTCACTGATGCATGCACTGTCACTGCTCACCATCCTCGTGGCCTCCTCAAATGGTGCCAGGACAGTGCATGCATCCCTGATCATGCCCCACTGGCGTGGAGAAAAAAAACCAAGCTCCCCTGACCCTGTCCTGGTGCCGTAGTCGCACAGGTACTCATTGATGGCCCTCTGCTGCGTGTGCAGCTGCTGCAGCATGGCCAACGTTGAGTTCCACCTGGTGGGCATGTCACATATAAGGCGGTTCTTGGGCAGGTTCAACTCCTTTTGCAGCTCAGCCAGGCGAGCACTGGCATTATAAGATCTGCGGAAATGCACACAGACTTTCCTGGCCTGCCTCAGGACATCCTGTAAGCCCGGGTACCTGCCCAAGAACCGCTGCACCACCAGGTTAAGGACGTGAGCCACACAGGGCACATGGGTCAGTTGTCCCTGTCGGAGGGCGGAGAGGAGGTTGGTGCCATTGTCGCAAACCACCATTCCTGGCTTAAGCTGGCGTGGCGTCAACCACCTCTCGGCCTGGCCCTGCAGAGCAGACAGGACCTCTGCCCCAGTGTGGCTTCTGTCCCCCAAACACACCAGCGCAAGCACGGCATGGCATCTTTTTGCCTGCGTACTTGCGTAGCCCCGTGAACGGCTACGGAGCACCGCTGGTTCATAGGACAAACCACAGGAAGAGGCCATGGAGGAAGAAGAAGAGGAGGGGGTGGAGGAGAGAGGTGTGTCACAACCAGTAGTAGCATTTTGGAGGCGTGGCGGTGGAACAACCTCCAACACTACTGCACCTTGTCCTGCATCCTTCCCAGCTGCCAAAAGAGTGACCCAATGGGCCGTGAAAGAAAGGTAACGTCCCTGTCCATGCCTGCTGGACCATGAGTCAGCGGTAATATGCACCTTACCGCTGACCGCCCTGTCCAGCGAGGCCAAGACATTGCCTTCCACATGCCGGTAGAGAGCCGGAATAGCCTTCCGTGAGAAAAAGTGGCGTTTGGGAACCTGCCACTGAGGAACCGCACATTGCACAAACTCACGGAAGGGGGCCGAGTCTACCAACTGAAAAGGCAGCAGTTGAAGCGCTAGCAATTTAGCCAAGCTAGCATTCAACCGCTGGGCATGTGGATGGCTGGGAGTGAACTTCTTTCGACGGTCCAGCAGCTGGGGCAGGGAAATTTGCCTGCTAGAATCGGACGTCGGTGTACTGCTAGCAGAGTGGCCGCAAGTACTTGGCTGTGACACACCTAATTCTACACCTTCATTCCTCTCAGTGCATGTTTCAGAGAGGACTGAAGTTATAGTGGGGTTGGAGATCCCAGCTGATGCGGTGCAAGGAGAGGTCCGCTTTGTTCTTTGGTGTGGGTCTTTGAGGTAGGCTTGCCAACGAGCTGCATGGCAGGTCAACATATGTCTGGTCAGGCATGTGGTACCCAAGCGGCTGATGTTTTGGCCACGCGATATACTCTTGAGACATATGTTGCAAACAGCAGCTGTGCGATCTGATGCACTAGCCTCAAAAAAGGCCCACACCAAGGAACTTTTTGAATGACGGGCAGAGGCAGCGCCCTGCACAGGCGGAGCTCTGCGGTGTGATTCCGTCGGTGTACTGCCCTTACGCTGGCCACCAAAGGGCATCCTGCCTCGTTGGAGATGTGCCTCCTCCTCATCCTCCTCCTCCTCCTCTCTCCTATTAGGCACCCACGTGGAGTCAGTGACCTCATCATCCCCTCCCTCCTCATCACTGGAGCCAATCTGGCAGTATGCTGCAGCTGCTGGAACATGACTGCCAGATTGGTGTCCTTCTTGAGCATCCCCTCTGTCTGCTCTCACGCTACTGCCTTCCTATTGCTGGGTTTCATCATCAGACCCTTCGAAACGCTGGGCATCCTCCTGGAGCATGTACCCAACACTGTGCTCAAACAGTTCGGGGGACTCCTCAGGAGGAGGACATGGTGGGTCTAGGGAAGGAGTGACTGATGATGAGTCTGACATTGATACCAGGGAAGAGGACGCTTTGGCAGCTGCTTTGCCAGTACCCTGAGCCTGGGTGAGAGAGGATGAGGAGGAGGAGGAGGGCTTGGTCATCCACTCTACCAAGTCTTCGGCATGATGTGGCTCAACATGTCCAGCTGCCGAAAAGAAGGACAAGCGTGTCCCATGGCCATGTGCTGATGACAATGCACCGCGTCCACGACCAGCACTGTTGCCCCCAGACACAGAGCCTGCTTGCCCTCTTTTATTGCCTCCTGACTGTCTGCCTCTCCTTGTTTGCCTTCCAGACATTCTAATAGATGGCCTGCAGGGAGATGGGAAAAAAGCAATAAGGGCTACCTTCAGGTGTCCTTCTCTGTCCCTTTACTTAAGGATTTCTAAATATGGTTGAGGATGATTGCTTTTGCACAGAATAGCACAACGACAATTTCCCTGACTGTCCAAAAAACAAGGATTTCAAAGATGGTTGATGAGGAATGCTTTAGCACACTATAGCACAAGGAGAATTCCCCTCACTTTCCTTCTTTGTCCCTAGAAACAAGGACTCGCACAGTGAAAGAAACTGACACTCTCCCTACCTAGAGTTTTCTGTCCCTAGAAAAAATGTTTTTTTAAAGCACACTATAGCACAAGGAGAATTCCCCTCACTTTCCTTCTTTGTCCCTAGAAACAAGGACTCGCACAGTGAAAGAAACTGACACTCTCCCTACCTAGAGTTTTCTGTCCCTAGAAAAAATGTTTTTTTAAAGCACACTATAGCACAAGGAGAATTCCCCTCACTTTCCTTCTTTGTCCCTAGAAACAAGGACTCGCACAGTGAAAGAAACTGACACTCTCCCTACCTAGAGTTTTCTGTCCCTAGAAAAAATGTTTTTTTAAAGCACACTATAGCACAAGGAGAATTCCCCTCACTTTCCTTCTTTGTCCCTAGAAACAAGGACTCGCACAGTGAAAGAAACTGACACTCTCCCTACCTAGAGTTTTCTGTCCCTAGAAAAAATGTTTTTTTAAAGCACACTATAGCACAAGGAGAATTCCCCTCACTTTCCTTCTTTGTCCCTAGAAACAAGGACTCGCACAGTGAAATAAACTGACACTCTCCCTACCTAGAGTTTTCTGTCCCTAGAAAAAATGTTTTTTTAAAGCACACTATAGCACAAGGAGAATTCCCCTCACTTTCCTTCTTTGTCCCTAGAAACAAGGACTCGCACAGTGAAAGAAACTGACACTCTCCCTACCTAGAGTTTTCTGTCCCTAGAAAAAATGTTTTTTTAAAGCACACTATAGCACAAGGAGAATTCCCCTCACTTTCCTTCTTTGTCCCTAGAAACAAGGACTCGCACAGTGAAATAAACTGACACTCTCCCTACCTAGAGTTTTCTGTCCCTAGAAAAAATGTTTTTTTAAAGCACACTATAGCACAAGGAGAATTCCCCTCACTTTCCTTCTTTGTCCCTAGAAACAAGGACTCGCACAGTGAAAAAAACTGACACTCTCCCTACCTAGAGTTTTCTGTCCCAAGAAAAAATGTTTTTTTAAAGCACACTATAGCACAAGGAGAATTCCCCTCACTTTCCTTCTTTGTCCCTAGAAACAAGGACTCGCACAGTGAAAGAAACTGACACTCTCCCTACCTAGAGTTTTCTGTCCCTAGAAAAAATGTTTTTTTAAAGCACACTATAGCACAAGGAGAATTCCCCTCACTTTCCTTCTTTGTCCCTAGAAACAAGGACTCGCACAGTGAAAGAAACTGACACTCTCCCTACCTAGAGTTTTCTGTCCCTAGAAAAAATGTTTTTTTAAAGCACACTATAGCACAAGGAGAATTCCCCTCACTTTCCTTCTTTGTCCCTAGAAACAAGGACTCGCACAGTGAAAGAAACTGACTCTCTCCCTACCTAGAGTTTTCTGTCCCTAGAAAAAATGTTTTTTTAAAGCACACTATAGCACAAGGAGAATTCCCCTCACTTTCCTTCTTTGTCCCTAGAAGCAAGGACTCGCACAGTGAAATAAACTGACACTCTCCCTACCTAGAGTTTTCTGTCCCTAGAAAAAATGTTTTTTTAAAGCACACTATAGCACAAGGAGAATTCCCCTCACTTTCCTTCTTTGTCCCTAGAAACAAGGACTCGCACAGTGAAAGAAACTGACACTCTCCCTACCTAGAGTTTTCTGTCCCTAGAAAAAATGTTTTTTTAAAGCACACTATAGCACAAGGAGAATTCCCCTCACTTTCCTTCTTTGTCCCTAGAAACAAGGACTCGCACAGTGAAAGAAACTGACACTCTCCCTACCTAGAGTTTTCTGTCCCTAGAAAAAATGTTTTTTTAAAGCACACTATAGCACAAGGAGAATTCCCCTCACTTTCCTTCTTTGTCCCTAGAAACAAGGACTCGCACAGTGAAAGAAACTGACACTCTCCCTACCTAGAGTTTTCTGTCCCTAGAATTTTTTTTTTTTTAAAGCACACTATAGCACAAGGAGAATTCCCCTCACTTTCCTTCTTTGTCCCTAGAAACAAGGACTCGCACAGTGAAAGAAACTGACACTCTCCCTACCTAGAGTTTTCTGTCCCTAGAAAAAATGTTTTTTTAAAGCACACTATAGCACAAGGAGAATTCCCCTCACTTTCCTTCTTTGTCCCTAGAAACAAGGACTCGCACAGTGAAAGAAACTGACACTCTCCCTACCTAGAGTTTTCTGTCCCTAGAAATTTTTTTTTTTAAAGCACACTATAGCACAAGGAGAATTCCCCTCACTTTCCTTCTTTGTCCCTAGAAACAAGGACTCGCACAGTGAAAGAAACTGACACTCTCCCTACCTAGAGTTTTCTGTCCCTAGAAAAAATGTTTTTTTAAAGCACACTATAGCACAAGGAGAATTCCCCTCACTTTCCTTCTTTGTCCCTAGAAACAAGGACTCGCACAGTGAAATAAACTGACACTCTCCCTACCTAGAGTTTTCTGTCCCTAGAAAAAATGTTTTTTTAAAGCACACTATAGCACAAGGAGAATTCCCCTCACTTTCCTTCTTTGTCCCTAGAAACAAGGACTCGCACAGTGAAAGAAACTGACACTCTCCCTACCTAGAGTTTTCTGTCCCTAGAAAAAATGTTTTTTTAAAGCACACTATAGCACAAGGAGAATTCCCCTCACTTTCCTTCTTTGTCCCTAGAAACAAGGACTCGCACAGTGAAAGAAACTGACACTCTCCCTACCTAGAGTTTTCTGTCCCTAGAAAAAATGTTTTTTTAAAGCACACTATAGCACAAGGAGAATTCCCCTCACTTTCCTTCTTTGTCCCTAGAAACAAGGACTCGCACAGTGAAATAAACTGACACTCTCCCTACCTAGAGTTTTCTGTCCCTAGAAAAAATGTTTTTTTAAAGCACACTATAGCACAAGGAGAATTCCCCTCACTTTCCTTCTTTGTCCCTAGAAACAAGGACTCGCACAGTGAAAGAAACTGACACTCTCCCTACCTAGAGTTTTCTGTCCTTAGAAATTTTTTTTTTTTAAAGCACACTATAGCACAAGGAGAATTCCCCTCACTTTCCTTCTTTGTCCCTAGAAACAAGGACTCGCACAGTGAAAGAAACTGACACTCTCCCTACCTAGAGTTTTCTGTCCCTAGAATTTTTTTTTTTTTTAAAGCACACTATAGCACAAGGAGAATTCCCCTCACTTTCGTTCTTTGTCCCTAGAAACAAGGACTCGCACAGTGAAAGAAACTGACACTCTCCCTACCTAGAGTTTTCTGTCCCTAGAAAAAATGTTTTTTTAAAGCACACTATAGCACAAGGAGAATTCCCCTCACTTTCCTTCTTTGTCCCTAGAAACAAGGACTCGCACAGTGAAAGAAACTGACACTCTCCCTACCTAGAGTTTTCTGTCCCTAGAAAAAAAGTTTTTTTAAAGCACACTATAGCACAAGGAGAATTCCCCTCACTTTCCTTCTTTGTCCCTAGAAACAAGGACTCGCACAGTGAAATAAACTGACACTCTCCCTACCTAGAGTTTTCTGTCCCTAGAAAAAATGTTTTTTTAAAGCACACTATAGCACAAGGAGAATTCCCCTCACTTTCCTTCTTTGTCCCTAGAAACAAGGACTCGCACAGTGAAAGAAACTGACACTCTCCCTACCTAGAGTTTTCTGTCCCTAGAAAAAATGTTTTTTTAAAGCACACTATAGCACAAGGAGAATTCCCCTCACTTTCCTTCTTTGTCCCTAGAAACAAGGACTCGCACAGTGAAAGAAACTGACACTCTCCCTACCTAGAGTTTTCTGTCCCTAGAATTTTTTTTTTTAAAGCACACTATAGCACAAGGAGAATTCCCCTCACTTTCCTTCTTTGTCCCTAGAAACAAGGACTCGCACAGTGAAAGAAACTGACACTCTCCCTACCTAGAGTTTTCTGTCCCTAGAAAAAATGTTTTTTTAAAGCACACTATAGCACAAGGAGAATTCCCCTCACTTTCCTTCTTTGTCCCTAGAAACAAGGACTCGCACAGTGAAAGAAACTGACACTCTCCCTACCTAGAGTTTTCTGTCCCTAGAATTTTTTTTTTTTAAAGCACACTATAGCACAAGGAGAATTCCCCTCACTTTCCTTCTTTGTCCCTAGAAACAAGGACTCGCACAGTGAAAGAAACTGACACTCTCCCTACCTAGAGTTTTCTGTCCCTAGAAAAAATGTTTTTTTAAAGCACACTATAGCACAAGGAGAATTCCCCTCACTTTCCTTCTTTGTCCCTAGAAACAAGGACTCGCACAGTGAAAGAAACTGACTCTCTCCCTACCTAGAGTTTTCTGTCCCTAGAAAAAATGTTTTTTTAAAGCACACTATAGCACAAGGAGAATTCCCCTCACTTTCCTTCTTTGTCCCTAGAAACAAGGACTCGCACAGTGAAATAAACTGACACTCTCCCTACCTAGAGTTTTCTGTCCCTAGAAAAAATGTTTTTTTAAAGCACACTATAGCACAAGGAGAATTCCCCTCACTTTTCTTCTTTGTCCCTAGAAACAAGGACTCGCACAGTGAAAGAAACTGACACTCTCCCTACCTAGAGTTTTCTGTCCCTAGAAAAAAAGTTTTTTTAAAGCACACTATAGCACAAGGAGAATTCCCCTCACTTTCCTTCTTTGTCCCTAGAAACAAGGACTCGCACAGTGAAAGAAACTGACACTCTCCCTACATAGAGTTTTCTGTCCCTAGAAAAAATGTTTTTTTAAAGCACACTATAGCACAAGGAGAATTCCCCTCACTTTCCTTCTTTGTCCCTAGAAACAAGGACTCGCACAGTGAAAGAAACTGACACTCTCCCTACCTAGAGTTTTCTGTCCCTAGAAAAAATGTTTTTTTAAAGCACACTATAGCACAAGGAGAATTCCCCTCACTTTCCTTCTTTGTCCCTAGAAACAAGGACTCGCACAGTGAAAGAAACTGACACTCTCCCTACCTAGAGTTTTCTGTCCCTAGAAATTTTTTTTTTTTAAAGCACACTATAGCACAAGGAGAATTCCCCTCACTTTCCTTCTTTGTCCCTAGAAACAAGGACTCGCACAGTGAAATAAACTGACACTCTCCCTACCTAGAGTTTTCTGTCCCTAGAAAAAATGTTTTTTTAAAGCACACTATAGCACAAGGAGAATTCCCCTCACTTTCCTTCTTTGTCCCTAGAAACAAGGACTCGCACAGTGAAATAAACTGACACTCTCCCTACCTAGAGTTTTCTGTCCCTAGAAAAAATGTTTTTTTAAAGCACACTATAGCACAAGGAGAATTCCCCTCACTTTCCTTCTTTGTCCCTAGAAACAAGGACTCGCACAGTGAAAGAAACTGACACTCTCCCTACCTAGAGTTTTCTGTCCCTAGAAAAAATGTTTTTTTAAAGCACACTATAGCACAAGGAGAATTCCCCTCACTTTCCTTCTTTGTCCCTAGAAACAAGGACTCGCACAGTGAAAGAAACTGACACTCTCCCTACCTAGAGTTTTCTGTCCCTAGAAAAAATGTTTTTTTAAAGCACACTATAGCACAAGGAGAATTCCCCTCACTTTCCTTCTTTGTCCCTAGAAACAAGGACTCGCACAGTGAAAGAAACTGACACTCTCCCTACCTAGAGTTTTCTGTCCCTAGAAATTTTTTTTTTTTAAAGCACACTATAGCACAAGGAGAATTCCCCTCACTTTCCTTCTTTGTCCCTAGAAACAAGGACTCGCACAGTGAAAGAAACTGACACTCTCCCTACCTAGAGTTTTCTGTCCCTAGAAAAAATGTTTTTTTAAAGCACACTATAGCACAAGGAGAATTCCCCTCACTTTCCTTCTTTGTCCCTAGAAACAAGGACTCGCACAGTGAAAGAAACTGACACTCTCCCTACCTAGAGTTTTCTGTCCCTAGAAATTTTTTTTTTTAAAGCACACTATAGCACAAGGAGAATTCCCCTCACTTTCCTTCTTTGTCCCTAGAAACAAGGACTCGCACAGTGAAAGAAACTGACACTCTCCCTACCTAGAGTTTTCTGTCCCTAGAAAAAATGTTTTTTTAAAGCACACTATAGCACAAGGAGAATTCCCCTCACTTTCCTTCTTTGTCCCTAGAAACAAGGACTCGCACAGTGAAAAAAACTGACACTCTCCCTACCTAGAGTTTTCTGTCCCTAGAAAAAAAGTTTTTTTAAAGCACACTATAGCACAAGGAGAATTCCCCTCACTTTCCTTCTTTGTCCCTAGAAACAAGGACTCGCACAGTGAAAGAAACTGACACTCTCCCTACCTAGAGTTTTCTGTCCCTAGAAAAAATGTTTTTTTAAAGCACACTATAGCACAAGGAGAATTCCCCTCACTTTCCTTCTTTGTCCCTAGAAACAAGGACTCACACAGTGAAAGAAACTGACACTCTCCCTACCTAGAGTTTTCTGTCCCTAGAAAAAATGTTTTTTTAAAGCACACTATAGCACAAGGAGAATTCCCCTCACTTTCCTTCTTTGTCCCTAGAAACAAGGACTCGCACAGTGAAATAAACTGACACTCTCCCTACCTAGAGTTTTCTGTCCCTAGAAAAAATGTTTTTTTAAAGCACACTATAGCACAAGGAGAATTCCCCTCACTTTCCTTCTTTGTCCCTAGAAACAAGGACTCGCACAGTGAAAGAAACTGACACTCTCCCTACCTAGAGTTTTCTGTCCCTAGAAAAAAAGTTTTTTTAAAGCACACTATAGCACAAGGAGAATTCCCCTCACTTTCCTTCTTTGTCCCTAGAAACAAGGACTCGCACAGTGAAATAAACTGACACTCTCCCTACCTAGAGTTTTCTGTCCCTAGAAAAAATGTTTTTTTAAAGCACACTATAGCACAAGGAGAATTCCCCTCACTTTCCTTCTTTGTCCCTAGAAACAAGGACTCGCACAGTGAAAGAAACTGACACTCTCCCTACCTAGAGTTTTCTGTCCCTAGAAAAAATGTTTTTTTAAAGCACACTATAGCACAAGGAGAATTCCCCTCACTTTCCTTCTTTGTCCCTAGAAACAAGGACTCGCACAGTGAAAGAAACTGACACTCTCCCTACCTAGAGTTTTCTGTCCCTAGAAATTTTTTTTTTTTAAAGCACACTATAGCACAAGGAGAATTCCCCTCACTTTCCTTCTTTGTCCCTAGAAACAAGGACTCGCACAGTGAAAGAAACTGACACTCTCCCTACCTAGAGTTTTCTGTCCCTAGAAAAAATGTTTTTTTAAAGCACACTATAGCACAAGGAGAATTCCCCTCACTTTCCTTCTTTGTCCCTAGAAACAAGGACTCGCACAGTGAAATAAACTGACACTCTCCCTACCTAGAGTTTTCTGTCCCTAGAATTTTTTTTTTTTAAAGCACACTATAGCACAAGGAGAATTCCCCTCACTTTCCTTCTTTGTCCCTAGAAACAAGGACTCGCACAGTGAAAGAAACTGACACTCTCCCTACCTAGAGTTTTCTGTCCCTAGAAAAAATGTTTTTTTAAAGCACACTATAGCACAAGGAGAATTCCCCTCACTTTCCTTCTTTGTCCCTAGAAACAAGGACTCGCACAGTGAAAGAAACTGACACTCTCCCTACCTAGAGTTTTCTGTCCCTAGAAAAAATGTTTTTTTAAAGCACACTATAGCACAAGGAGAATTCCCCTCACTTTCCTTCTTTGTCCCTAGAAACAAGGACTCGCACAGTGAAATAAACTGACACTCTCCCTACCTAGAGTTTTCTGTCCCTAGAAAAAATGTTTTTTTAAAGCACACTATAGCACAAGGAGAATTCCCCTCACTTTCCTTCTTTGTCCCTAGAAACAAGGACTCGCACAGTGAAAGAAACTGACACTCTCCCTACCTAGAGTTTTCTGTCCCAAAAAAAAATGTTTTTTTAAAGCACACTATAGCACAAGGAGAATTCCCCTCACTTTCCTTCTTTGTCCCTAGAAACAAGGACTCGCACAGTGAAAGAAACTGACACTCTCCCTACCTAGAGTTTTCTGTCCCTAGAATTTTTTTTTTTTTAAAGCACACTATAGCACAAGGAGAATTCCCCTCACTTTCCTTCTTTGTCCCTAGAAACAAGGACTCGCACAGTGAAAGAAACTGACACTCTCCCTACCTAGAGTTTTCTGTCCCTAGAAAAAATGTTTTTTTAAAGCACACTATAGCACAAGGAGAATTCCCCTCACTTTCCTTCTTTGTCCCTAGAAACAAGGACTCGCACAGTGAAAGAAACTGACACTCTCCCTACCTAGAGTTTTCTGTCCCTAGAAATTTTTTTTTTTTAAAGCACACTATAGCACAAGGAGAATTCCCCTCACTTTCCTTCTTTGTCCCTAGAAACAAGGACTCGCACAGTGAAAGAAACTGACACTCTCCCTACCTAGAGTTTTCTGTCCCTAGAAAAAATGTTTTTTTAAAGCACACTATAGCACAAGGAGAATTCCCCTCACTTTCCTTCTTTGTCCCTAGAAACAAGGACTCGCACAGTGAAAGAAACTGACACTCTCCCTACCTAGAGTTTTCTGTCCCTAGAAAAAATGTTTTTTTAAAGCACACTATAGCACAAGGAGAATTCCCCTCACTTTCCTTCTTTGTCCCTAGAAACAAGGACTCGCACAGTGAAAGAAACTGACACTCTCCCTACCTAGAGTTTTCTGTCCCTAGAAAAAATGTTTTTTTAAAGCACACTATAGCACAAGGAGAATTCCCCTCACTTTCCTTCTTTGTCCCTAGAAACAAGGACTCGCACAGTGAAATAAACTGACACTCTCCCTACCTAGAGTTTTCTGTCCCTAGAAAAAATGTTTTTTTAAAGCACACTATAGCACAAGGAGAATTCCCCTCACTTTCCTTCTTTGTCCCTAGAAACAAGGACTCGCACAGTGAAAGAAACTGACACTCTCCCTACCTAGAGTTTTCTGTCCCTAGAATTTTTTTTTTTTAAAGCACACTATAGCACAAGGAGAATTCCCCTCACTTTCCTTCTTTGTCCCTAGAAACAAGGACTCGCACAGTGAAAGAAACTGACACTCTCCCTACCTAGAGTTTTCTGTCCCTAGAAAAATTTTTTTTTTAAAGCACACTATAGCACAAGGAGAATTCCCCTCACTTTCCTTCTTTGTCCCTAGAAACAAGGACTCGCACAGTGAAAGAAACTGACACTCTCCCTACCTAGAGTTTTCTGTCCCTAGAAATTTTTTTTTTTAAAGCACACTATAGCACAAGGAGAATTCCCCTCACTTTCCTTCTTTGTCCCTAGAAACAAGGACTCGCACAGTGAAAGAAACTGACACTCTCCCTACCTAGAGTTTTCTGTCCCTAGAATTTTTTTTTTTTAAAGCACACTATAGCACAAGGAGAATTCCCCTCACTTTCCTTCTTTGTCCCTAGAAACAAGGACTCGCACAGTGAAAGAAACTGACACTCTCCCTACCTAGAGTTTTCTGTCCCTAGAAAAAATGTTTTTTTAAAGCACACTATAGCACAAGGAGAATTCCCCTCACTTTCCTTCTTTGTCCCTAGAAACAAGGACTCGCACAGTGAAAGAAACTGACTCTCTCCCTACCTAGAGTTTTCTGTCCCTAGAAAAAATGTTTTTTTAAAGCACACTATAGCACAAGGAGAATACCCCTCACTTTCCTTCTTTGTCCCTAGAAACAAGGACTCGCACAGTGAAATAAACTGACACTCTCCCTACCTAGAGTTTTCTGTCCCTAGAAAAAATGTTTTTTTAAAGCACACTATAGCACAAGGAGAATTCCCCTCACTTTCCTTCTTTGTCCCTAGAAACAAGGACTCGCACAGTGAAAGAAACTGACACTCTCCCTACCTAGAGTTTTCTGTCCCTAGAAAAAATGTTTTTTTAAAGCACACTATAGCACAAGGAGAATTCCCCTCACTTTCCTTCTTTGTCCCTAGAAACAAGGACTCGCACAGTGAAAGAAACTGACACTCTCCCTACCTAGAGTTTTCTGTCCCTAGAAAAAATGTTTTTTTAAAGCACACTATAGCACAAGGAGAATTCCCCTCACTTTCCTTCTTTGTCCCTAGAAACAAGGACTCGCACAGTGAAATAAACTGACACTCTCCCTACCTAGAGTTTTCTGTCCCTAGAAAAAATGTTTTTTTAAAGCACACTATAGCACAAGGAGAATTCCCCTCACTTTCCTTCTTTGTCCCTAGAAACAAGGACTCGCACAGTGAAAGAAACTGACACTCTCCCTACCTAGAGTTTTCTGTCCCAAAAAAAAATGTTTTTTTAAAGCACACTATAGCACAAGGAGAATTCCCCTCACTTTCCTTCTTTGTCCCTAGAAACAAGGACTCGCACAGTGAAAGAAACTGACACTCTCCCTACCTAGAGTTTTCTGTCCCTAGAAATTTTTTTTTTTTAAAGCACACTATAGCACAAGGAGAATTCCCCTCACTTTCCTTCTTTGTCCCTAGAAACAAGGACTCGCACAGTGAAAGAAACTGACACTCTCCCTACCTAGAGTTTTCTGTCCCTAGAAAAAATGTTTTTTTAAAGCACACTATAGCACAAGGAGAATTCCCCTCACTTTCCTTCTTTGTCCCTAGAAACAAGGACTCGCACAGTGAAAGAAACTGACACTCTCCCTACCTAGAGTTTTCTGTCCCTAGAAATTTTTTTTTTTTTAAAGCACACTATAGCACAAGGAGAATTCCCCTCACTTTCCTTCTTTGTCCCTAGAAACAAGGACTCGCACAGTGAAAGAAACTGACACTCTCCCTACCTAGAGTTTTCTGTCCCTAGAAAAAATGTTTTTTTAAAGCACACTATAGCACAAGGAGAATTCCCCTCACTTTCCTTCTTTGTCCCTAGAAACAAGGACTCGCACAGTGAAAGAAACTGACACTCTCCCTACCTAGAGTTTTCTGTCCCTAGAAAAAATGTTTTTTTAAAGCACACTATAGCACAAGGAGAATTCCCCTCACTTTCCTTCTTTGTCCCTAGAAACAAGGACTCGCACAGTGAAAGAAACTGACACTCTCCCTACCTAGAGTTTTCTGTCCCTAGAAAAAATGTTTTTTTAAAGCACACTATAGCACAAGGAGAATTCCCCTCACTTTCCTTCTTTGTCCCTAGAAACAAGGACTCGCACAGTGAAATAAACTGACACTCTCCCTACCTAGAGTTTTCTGTCCCTAGAAAAAATGTTTTTTTAAAGCACACTATAGCACAAGGAGAATTCCCCTCACTTTCCTTCTTTGTCCCTAGAAACAAGGACTCGCACAGTGAAAGAAACTGACACTCTCCCTACCTAGAGTTTTCTGTCCCTAGAATTTTTTTTTTTTTAAAGCACACTATAGCACAAGGAGAATTCCCCTCACTTTCCTTCTTTGTCCCTAGACACAAGGACTCGCACAGTGAAAGAAACTGACACTCTCCCTACCTAGAGTTTTCTGTCCCTAGAAATTTTTTTTTTTTAAAGCACACTATAGCACAAGGAGAATTCCCCTCACTTTCCTTCTTTGTCCCTAGACACAAGGACTCGCACAGTGAAAGAAACTGACACTCTCCCTACCTAGAGTTTTCTGTCCCTAGAAATTTTTTTTTTTTAAAGCACACTATAGCACAAGGAGAATTCCCCTCACTTTCCTTCTTTGTCCCTAGAAACAAGGACTCGCACAGTGAAAGAAACTGACACTCTCCCTACCTAGAGTTTTCTGTCCCTAGAAAAAATGTTTTTTTAAAGCACACTATAGCACAAGGAGAATTCCCCTCACTTTCCTTCTTTGTCCCTAGAAACAAGGACTCGCACAGTGAAAGAAACTGACACTCTCCCTACCTAGAGTTTTCTGTCCCTAGAAATTTTTTTTTTAAAGCACACTATAGCACAAGGAGAATTCCCCTCACTTTCCTTCTTTGTCCCTAGAAACAAGGACTCGCACAGTGAAAGAAACTGACACTCTCCCTACCTAGAGTTTTCTGTCCCTAGAAAAAATGTTTTTTTAAAGCACACTATAGCACAAGGAGAATTCCCCTCACTTTCCTTCTTTGTCCCTAGAAACAAGGACTCGCACAGTGAAAGAAACTGACACTCTCCCTACCTAGAGTTTTCTGTCCCTAGAAAAAATGTTTTTTTAAAGCACACTATAGCACAAGGAGAATTCCCCTCACTTTCCTTCTTTGTCCCTAGAAACAAGGACTCGCACAGTGAAAGAAACTGACACTCTCCCTACCTAGAGTTTTCTGTCCGTAGAAATTTTTTTTTTTTAAAGCACACTATAGCACAAGGAGAATTCCCCTCACTTTCCTTCTTTGTCCCTAGAAACAAGGACTCGCACAGTGAAAGAAACTGACACTCTCCCTACCTAGAGTTTTCTGTCCCTAGAAAAAATGTTTTTTTAAAGCACACTATAGCACAAGGAGAATTCCCCTCACTTTCCTTCTTTGTCCCTAGAAACAAGGACTCGCACAGTGAAAGAAACTGACACTCTCCCTACCTAGAGTTTTCTGTCCCTAGAAAAAATGTTTTTTTAAAGCACACTATAGCACAAGGAGAATTCCCCTCACTTTCCTTCTTTGTCCCTAGAAACAAGGACTCGCACAGTGAAAGAAACTGACACTCTCCCTACCTAGAGTTTTCTGTCCCTAGAAAAAATGTTTTTTTAAAGCACACTATAGCACAAGGAGAATTCCCCTCACTTTCCTTCTTTGTCCCTAGAAACAAGGACTCGCACAGTGAAATAAACTGACACTCTCCCTACCTAGAGTTTTCTGTCCCTAGAAAAAATGTTTTTTTAAAGCACACTATAGCACAAGGAGAATTCCCCTCACTTTCCTTCTTTGTCCCTAGAAACAAGGACTCGCACAGTGAAAGAAACTGACACTCTCCCTACCTAGAGTTTTCTGTCCCTAGAATTTTTTTTTTTTTAAAGCACACTATAGCACAAGGAGAATTCCCCTCACTTTCCTTCTTTGTCCCTAGAAACAAGGACTCGCACAGTGAAAGAAACTGACACTCTCCCTACCTAGAGTTTTCTGTCCCTAGAAAAAATTTTTTTTTAAAGCACACTATAGCACAAGGAGAATTCCCCTCACTTTCCTTCTTTGTCCCTAGAAACAAGGACTCGCACAGTGAAAGAAACTGACACTCTCCCTACCTAGAGTTTTCTGTCCCTAGAAAAAATGTTTTTTTAAAGCACACTATAGCACAAGGAGAATTCCCCTCACTTTCCTTCTTTGTCCCTAGAAACAAGGACTCGCACAGTGAAAGAAACTGACACTCTCCCTACCTAGAGTTTTCTGTCCCTAGAATTTTTTTTTTTTTAAAGCACACTATAGCACAAGGAGAATTCCCCTCACTTTCCTTCTTTGTCCCTAGAAACAAGGACTCGCACAGTGAAAGAAACTGACACTCTCCCTACCTAGAGTTTTCTGTCCCTAGAAAAATTTTTTTTTTAAAGCACACTATAGCACAAGGAGAATTCCCCTCACTTTCCTTCTTTGTCCCTAGAAACAAGGACTCGCACAGTGAAAGAAACTGACACTCTCCCTACCTAGAGTTTTCTGTCCCTAGAAAAAATGTTTTTTTAAAGCACACTATAGCACAAGGAGAATTCCCCTCACTTTCCTTCTTTGTCCCTAGAAACAAGGACTCGCACAGTGAAAGAAACTGACACTCTCCCTACCTAGAGTTTTCTGTCCCTAGAATTTTTTTTTTTTAAAGCACACTATAGCACAAGGAGAATTCCCCTCACTTTCCTTCTTTGTCCCTAGAAACAAGGACTCGCACAGTGAAAGAAACTGACACTCTCCCTACCTAGAGTTTTCTGTCCCTAGAAAAAATGTTTTTCTAAAGCACACTATAGCACAAGGAGAATTCCCCTCACTTTCCTTCTTTGTCCCTAGAAACAAGGACTCGCACAGTGAAAGAAACTGACACTCTCCCTACCTAGAGTTTTCTGTCCCTAGAAAAAATTTTTTTTAAAGCACACTATAGCACAAGGAGAATTCCCCTCACTTTCCTTCTTTGTCCCTAGAAACAAGGACTCGCACAGTGAAAGAAACTGACACTCTCCCTACCTAGAGTTTTCTGTCCCTAGAATTTTTTTTTTTTAAAGCACACTATAGCACAAGGAGAATTCCCCTCACTTTCCTTCTTTGTCCCTAGAAACAAGGACTCGCACAGTGAAAGAAACTGACACTCTCCCTACCTAGAGTTTTCTGTCCCTAGAAAAAATGTTTTTTTAAAGCACACTATAGCACAAGGAGAATTCCCCTCACTTTCCTTCTTTGTCCCTAGAAACAAGGACTCGCACAGTGAAAGAAACTGACACTCTCCCTACCTAGAGTTTTCTGTCCCTAGAATTTTTTTTTTTTAAAGCACACTATAGCACAAGGAGAATTCCCCTCACTTTCCTTCTTTGTCCCTAGAAACAAGGACTCGCACAGTGAAAGAAACTGACACTCTCCCTACCTAGAGTTTTCTGTCCCTAGAAAAAATGTTTTTTTAAAGCACACTATAGCACAAGGAGAATTCCCCTCACTTTCCTTCTTTGTCCCTAGAAACAAGGACTCGCACAGTGAAAGAAACTGACTCTCTCCCTACCTAGAGTTTTCTGTCCCTAGAAAAAATGTTTTTTTAAAGCACACTATAGCACAAGGAGAATTCCCCTCACTTTCCTTCTTTGTCCCTAGAAACAAGGACTCGCACAGTGTAATAAACTGACACTCTCCCTACCTAGAGTTTTCTGTCCCTAGAAAAAATGTTTTTTTAAAGCACACTATAGCACAAGGAGAATTCCCCTCACTTTCCTTCTTTGTCCCTAGAAACAAGGACTCGCACAGTGAAAGAAACTGACACTCTCCCTACCTAGAGTTTTCTGTCCCTAGAAAAAATGTTTTTTTAAAGCACACTATAGCACAAGGAGAATTCCCCTCACTTTCCTTCTTTGTCCCTAGAAACAAGGACTCGCACAGTGAAAGAAACTGACACTCTCCCTACCTAGAGTTTTCTGTCCCTAGAAAAAATGTTTTTTTAAAGCACACTATAGTACAAGGAGAATTCCCCTCACTTTCCTTCTTTGTCCCTAGAAACAAGGACTCGCACAGTGAAATAAACTGACACTCTCCCTACCTAGAGTTTTCTGTCCCTAGAAAAAATGTTTTTTTAAAGCACACTATAGCACAAGGAGAATTCCCCTCACTTTCCTTCTTTGTCCCTAGAAACAAGGACTCGCACAGTGAAAGAAACTGACACTCTCCCTACCTAGAGTTTTCTGTCCCAAAAAAAAATGTTTTTTTAAAGCACACTATAGCACAAGGAGAATTCCCCTCACTTTCCTTCTTTGTCCCTAGAAACAAGGACTCGCACAGTGAAAGAAACTGACACTCTCCCTACCTAGAGTTTTCTGTCCCTAGAATTTTTTTTTTTTTAAAGCACACTATAGCACAAGGAGAATTCCCCTCACTTTCCTTCTTTGTCCCTAGAAACAAGGACTCGCACAGTGAAAGAAACTGACACTCTCCCTACCTAGAGTTTTCTGTCCCTAGAAAAAATGTTTTTTTAAAGCACACTATAGCACAAGGAGAATTCCCCTCACTTTCCTTCTTTGTCCCTAGAAACAAGGACTCGCACAGTGAAAGAAACTGACACTCTCCCTACCTAGAGTTTTCTGTCCCTAGAAAAAATGTTTTTTTAAAGCACACTATAGCACAAGGAGAATTCCCCTCACTTTCCTTCTTTGTCCCTAGAAACAAGGACTCGCACAGTGAAAGAAACTGACACTCTCCCTACCTAGAGTTTTCTGTCCCTAGAAAAAATGTTTTTTTAAAGCACACTATAGCACAAGGAGAATTCCCCTCACTTTCCTTCTTTGTCCCTAGAAACAAGGACTCGCACAGTGAAATAAACTGACACTCTCCCTACCTAGAGTTTTCTGTCCCTAGAAAAAATGTTTTTTTAAAGCACACTATAGCACAAGGAGAATTCCCCTCACTTTCCTTCTTTGTCCCTAGAAACAAGGACTCGCACAGTGAAAGAAACTGACACTCTCCCTACCTAGAGTTTTCTGTCCCTAGAATTTTTTTTTTTTTAAAGCACACTATAGCACAAGGAGAATTCCCCTCACTTTCCTTCTTTGTCCCTAGAAACAAGGACTCGCACAGTGAAAGAAACTGACACTCTCCCTACCTAGAGTTTTCTGTCCCTAGAAAAAATTTTTTTTTAAAGCACACTATAGCACAAGGAGAATTCCCCTCACTTTCCTTCTTTGTCCCTAGAAACAAGGACTCGCACAGTGAAAGAAACTGACACTCTCCCTACCTAGAGTTTTCTGTCCCTAGAAAAAATGTTTTTTTAAAGCACACTATAGCACAAGGAGAATTCCCCTCACTTTCCTTCTTTGTCCCTAGAAACAAGGACTCGCACAGTGAAAGAAACTGACACTCTCCCTACCTAGAGTTTTCTGTCCCTAGAAATTTTTTTTTTTAAAGCACACTATAGCACAAGGAGAATTCCCCTCACTTTCCTTCTTTGTCCCTAGAAACAAGGACTCGCACAGTGAAAGAAACTGACACTCTCCCTACCTAGAGTTTTCTGTCCCTAGAAAAAATGTTTTTTTAAAGCACACTATAGCACAAGGAGAATTCCCCTCACTTTCCTTCTTTGTCCCTAGAAACAAGGACTCGCACAGTGAAAGAAACTGACACTCTCCCTACCTAGAGTTTTCTGTCCCTAGAAAAAATGTTTTTTTAAAGCACACTATAGCACAAGGAGAATTCCCCTCACTTTCCTTCTTTGTCCCTAGAAACAAGGACTCGCACAGTGAAAGAAACTGACACTCTCCCTACCTAGAGTTTTCTGTCCCTAGAATTTTTTTTTTTTAAAGCACACTATAGCACAAGGAGAATTCCCCTCACTTTCCTTCTTTGTCCCTAGAAACAAGGACTCGCACAGTGAAATAAACTGACACTCTCCCTACCTAGAGTTTTCTGTCCCTAGAAAAAATGTTTTTTTAAAGCACACTATAGCACAAGGAGAATTCCCCTCACTTTCCTTCTTTGTCCCTAGAAACAAGGACTCGCACAGTGAAAGAAACTGACACTCTCCCTACCTAGAGTTTTCTGTCCCAAAAAAAAATGTTTTTTTAAAGCACACTATAGCACAAGGAGAATTCCCCTCACTTTCCTTCTTTGTCCCTAGAAACAAGGACTCGCACAGTGAAAGAAACTGACACTCTCCCTACCTAGAGTTTTCTGTCCCTAGAATTTTTTTTTTTTTAAAGCACACTATAGCACAAGGAGAATTCCCCTCACTTTCCTTCTTTGTCCCTAGAAACAAGGACTCGCACAGTGAAAGAAACTGACACTCTCCCTACCTAGAGTTTTCTGTCCCTAGAAAAAATGTTTTTTTAAAGCACACTATAGCACAAGGAGAATTCCCCTCACTTTCCTTCTTTGTCCCTAGAAACAAGGACTCGCACAGTGAAAGAAACTGACACTCTCCCTACCTAGAGTTTTCTGTCCCTAGAAATTTTTTTTTTTAAAGCACACTATAGCACAAGGAGAATTCCCCTCACTTTCCTTCTTTGTCCCTAGAAACAAGGACTCGCACAGTGAAAGAAACTGACACTCTCCCTACCTAGAGTTTTCTGTCCCTAGAAAAAATGTTTTTTTAAAGCACACTATAGCACAAGGAGAATTCCCCTCACTTTCCTTCTTTGTCCCTAGAAACAAGGACTCGCACAGTGAAAGAAACTGACACTCTCCCTACCTAGAGTTTTCTGTCCCTAGAAAAAATGTTTTTTTAAAGCACACTATAGCACAAGGAGAATTCCCCTCACTTTCCTTCTTTGTCCCTAGAAACAAGGACTCGCACAGTGAAAGAAACTGACACTCTCCCTACCTAGAGTTTTCTGTCCCTAGAAAAAATGTTTTTTTAAAGCACACTATAGCACAAGGAGAATTCCCCTCACTTTCCTTCTTTGTCCCTAGAAACAAGGACTCGCACAGTGAAAGAAACTGACACTCTCCCTACCTAGAGTTTTCTGTCCCTAGAAAAAATGTTTTTTTAAAGCACACTATAGCACAAGGAGAATTCCCCTCACTTTCCTTCTTTGTCCCTAGAAACAAGGACTCGCACAGTGAAAGAAACTGACACTCTCCCTACCTAGAGTTTTCTGTCCCTAGAAAAAATGTTTTTTTAAAGCACACTATAGCACAAGGAGAATTCCCCTCACTTTCCTTCTTTGTCCCTAGAAACAAGGACTCGCACAGTGAAAGAAACTGACACTCTCCCTACCTAGAGTTTTCTGTCCCTAGAAATTTTTTTTTTTTAAAGCACACTATAGCACAAGGAGAATTCCCCTCACTTTCCTTCTTTGTCCCTAGAAACAAGGACTCGCACAGTGAAAGAAACTGACACTCTCCCTACCTAGAGTTTTCTGTCCCTAGAAAAAATGTTTTTTTAAAGCACACTATAGCACAAGGAGAATTCCCCTCACTTTCCTTCTTTGTCCCTAGAAACAAGGACTCGCACAGTGAAAGAAACTGACACTCTCCCTACCTAGAGTTTTCTGTCCCTAGAAAAAATGTTTTTTTAAAGCACACTATAGCACAAGGAGAATTCCCCTCACTTTCCTTCTTTGTCCCTAGAAACAAGGACTCGCACAGTGAAAGAAACTGACACTCTCCCTACCTAGAGTTTTCTGTCCCTAGAAAAAATGTTTTTTTAAAGCACACTATAGCACAAGGAGAATTCCCCTCACTTTCCTTCTTTGTCCCTAGAAACAAGGACTCGCACAGTGAAATAAACTGACACTCTCCCTACCTAGAGTTTTCTGTCCCTAGAAAAAATGTTTTTTTAAAGCACACTATAGCACAAGGAGAATTCCCCTCACTTTCCTTCTTTGTCCCTAGAAACAAGGACTCGCACAGTGAAAGAAACTGACACTCTCCCTACCTAGAGTTTTCTGTCCCTAGAATTTTTTTTTTTTAAAGCACACTATAGCACAAGGAGAATTCCCCTCACTTTCCTTCTTTGTCCCTAGAAACAAGGACTCGCACAGTGAAAGAAACTGACACTCTCCCTACCTAGAGTTTTCTGTCCCTAGAAAAAATGTTTTTTTAAAGCACACTATAGCACAAGGAGAATTCCCCTCACTTTCCTTCTTTGTACCTAGAAACAAGGACTCGCACAGTGAAAGAAACTGACACTCTCCCTACCTAGAGTTTTCTGTCCCTAGAAAAAATGTTTTTTTAAAGCACACTATAGCACAAGGAGAATTCCCCTCACTTTCCTTCTTTGTCCCTAGAAACAAGGACTCGCACAGTGAAAGAAACTGACACTCTCCCTACCTAGAGTTTTCTGTCCCTAGAATTTTTTTTTTTTAAAGCACACTATAGCACAAGGAGAATTCCCCTCACTTTCCTTCTTTGTCCCTAGAAACAAGGACTCGCACAGTGAAAGAAACTGACACTCTCCCTACCTAGAGTTTTCTGTCCCTAGAATTTTTTTTTTTTTAAAGCACACTATAGCACAAGGAGAATTCCCCTCACTTTCCTTCTTTGTCCCTAGAAACAAGGACTCGCACAGTGAAAGAAACTGACACTCTCCCTACCTAGAGTTTTCTGTCCCTAGAAATTTTTTTTTTTTAAAGCACACTATAGCACAAGGAGAATTCCCCTCACTTTCCTTCTTTGTCCCTAGAAACAAGGACTCGCACAGTGAAAGAAACTGACACTCTCCCTACCTAGAGTTTTCTGTCCCTAGAAAAAATGTTTTTTTAAAGCACACTATAGCACAAGGAGAATTCCCCTCACTTTCCTTCTTTGTCCCTAGAAACAAGGACTCGCACAGTGAAAGAAACTGACACTCTCCCTACCTAGAGTTTTCTGTCCCTAGAATTTTTTTTTTTTAAAGCACACTATAGCACAAGGAGAATTCCCCTCACTTTCCTTCTTTGTCCCTAGAAACAAGGACTCGCACAGTGAAAGAAACTGACACTCTCCCTACCTAGAGTTTTCTGTCCCTAGAAAAAATGTTTTTTTAAAGCACACTATAGCACAAGGAGAATTCCCCTCACTTTCCTTCTTTGTCCCTAGAAACAAGGACTCGCACAGTGAAAGAAACTGACACTCTCCCTACCTAGAGTTTTCTGTCCCTAGAAATTTTTTTTTTTAAAGCACACTATAGCACAAGGAGAATTCCCCTCACTTTCCTTCTTTGTCCCTAGAAACAAGGACTCGCACAGTGAAAGAAACTGACACTCTCCCTACCTAGAGTTTTCTGTCCCTAGAATTTTTTTTTTTTAAAGCACACTATAGCACAAGGAGAATTCCCCTCACTTTCCTTCTTTGTCCCTAGAAACAAGGACTCGCACAGTGAAAGAAACTGACACTCTCCCTACCTAGAGTTTTCTGTCCCTAGAAAAAATGTTTTTTTAAAGCACACTATAGCACAAGGAGAATTCCCCTCACTTTCCTTCTTTGTCCCTAGAAACAAGGACTCACACAGTGAAAGAAACTGACACTCTCCCTACCTAGAGTTTTCTGTCCCTAGAATTTTTTTTTTTAAAGCACACTATAGCACAAGGAGAATTCCCCTCACTTTCCTTCTTTGTCCCTAGAAACAAGGACTCGCACAGTGAAAGAAACTGACACTCTCCCTACCTAGAGTTTTCTGTCCCTAGAATTTTTTTTTTTTTAAAGCACACTATAGCACAAGGAGAATTCCCCTCACTTTCCTTCTTTGTCCCTAGAAACAAGGACTCTCACAGTGAAAGAAACTGACACTCTCCCTACCTAGAGTTTTCTGTCCCTAGAAAAATTTTTTTTTTAAAGCACACTATAGCACAAGGAGAATTCCCCTCACTTTCCTTCTTTGTCCCTAGAAACAAGGACTCGCACAGTGAAAGAAACTGACACTCTCCCTACCTAGAGTTTTCTGTCCCTAGAAAAAATGTTTTTTTAAAGCACACTATAGCACAAGGAGAATTCCCCTCACTTTCCTTCTTTGTCCCTAGAAACAAGGACTCGCACAGTGAAAGAAACTGACACTCTCCCTACCTAGAGTTTTCTGTCCCTAGAAATTTTTTTTTTTAAAGCACACTATAGCACAAGGAGAATTCCCCTCACTTTCCTTCTTTGTCCCTAGAAACAAGGACTCGCACAGTGAAAGAAACTGACACTCTCCCTACCTAGAGTTTTCTGTCCCTAGAAAAAATGTTTTTTTAAAGCACACTATAGCACAAGGAGAATTCCCCTCACTTTCCTTCTTTGTCCCTAGAAACAAGGACTCGCACAGTGAAAGAAACTGACACTCTCCCTACCTAGAGTTTTCTGTCCCTAGAAAAAATGTTTTTTTAAAGCACACTATAGCACAAGGAGAATTCCCCTCACTTTCCTTCTTTGTCCCTAGAAACAAGGACTCGCACAGTGAAAGAAACTGACACTCTCCCTACCTAGAGTTTTCTGTCCCTAGAATTTTTTTTTTTTAAAAGCACACTATAGCACAAGGAGAATTCCCCTCACTTTCCTTCTTTGTCCCTAGAAACAAGGACTCGCACAGTGAAATAAACTGACACTCTCCCTACCTAGAGTTTTCTGTCCCTAGAAAAAATGTTTTTTTAAAGCACACTATAGCACAAGGAGAATTCCCCTCACTTTCCTTCTTTGTCCCTAGAAACAAGGACTCGCACAGTGAAAGAAACTGACACTCTCCCTACCTAGAGTTTTCTGTCCCAAAAAAAAATGTTTTTTTAAAGCACACTATAGCACAAGGAGAATTCCCCTCACTTTCCTTCTTTGTCCCTAGAAACAAGGACTCGCACAGTGAAAGAAACTGACACTCTCCCTACCTAGAGTTTTCTGTCCCTAGAAATTTTTTTTTTTTAAAGCACACTATAGCACAAGGAGAATTCCCCTCACTTTCCTTCTTTGTCCCTAGAAACAAGGACTCGCACAGTGAAAGAAACTGACACTCTCCCTACCTAGAGTTTTCTGTCCCTAGAAAAAATGTTTTTTTAAAGCACACTATAGCACAAGGAGAATTCCCCTCACTTTCCTTCTTTGTCCCTAGAAACAAGGACTCGCACAGTGAAAGAAACTGACACTCTCCCTACCTAGAGTTTTCTGTCCCTAGAAATTTTTTTTTTTTAAAGCACACTATAGCACAAGGAGAATTCCCCTCACTTTCCTTCTTTGTCCCTAGAAACAAGGACTCGCACAGTGAAAGAAACTGACACTCTCCCTACCTAGAGTTTTCTGTCCCTAGAAAAAATGTTTTTTTAAAGCACACTATAGCACAAGGAGAATTCCCCTCACTTTCCTTCTTTGTCCCTAGAAACAAGGACTCGCACAGTGAAAGAAACTGACACTCTCCCTACCTAGAGTTTTCTGTCCCTAGAAAAAATGTTTTTTTAAAGCACACTATAGCACAAGGAGAATTCCCCTCACTTTCCTTCTTTGTCCCTAGAAACAAGGACTCGCACAGTGAAAGAAACTGACACTCTCCCTACCTAGAGTTTTCTGTCCCTAGAAAAAATGTTTTTTTAAAGCACACTATAGCACAAGGAGAATTCCCCTCACTTTCCTTCTTTGTCCCTAGAAACAAGGACTCGCACAGTGAAATAAACTGACACTCTCCCTACCTAGAGTTTTCTGTCCCTAGAAAAAATGTTTTTTTAAAGCACACTATAGCACAAGGAGAATTCCCCTCACTTTCCTTCTTTGTCCCTAGAAACAAGGACTCGCACAGTGAAAGAAACTGACACTCTCCCTACCTAGAGTTTTCTGTCCCTAGAATTTTTTTTTTTTTAAAGCACACTATAGCACAAGGAGAATTCCCCTCACTTTCCTTCTTTGTCCCTAGAAACAAGGACTCGCACAGTGAAAGAAACTGACACTCTCCCTACCTAGAGTTTTCTGTCCCTAGAAAATTTTTTTTTTTAAAGCACACTATAGCACAAGGAGAATTCCCCTCACTTTCCTTCTTTGTCCCTAGACACAAGGACTCGCACAGTGAAAGAAACTGACACTCTCCCTACCTAGAGTTTTCTGTCCCTAGAAATTTTTTTTTTTTAAAGCACACTATAGCACAAGGAGAATTCCCCTCACTTTCCTTCTTTGTCCCTAGAAACAAGGACTCGCACAGTGAAAGAAACTGACACTCTCCCTACCTAGAGTTTTCTGTCCCTAGAATTTTTTTTTTTTTAAAGCACACTATAGCACAAGGAGAATTCCCCTCACTTTCCTTCTTTGTCCCTAGAAACAAGGACTCGCACAGTGAAAGAAACTGACACTCTCCCTACCTAGAGTTTTCTGTCCCTAGAAAATTTTTTTTTTTAAAGCACACTATAGCACAAGGAGAATTCCCCTCACTTTCCTTCTTTGTCCCTAGAAACAAGGACTCGCACAGTGAAAGAAACTGACACTCTCCCTACCTAGAGTTTTCTGTCCCTAGAAAAAATGTTTTTTTAAAGCACACTATAGCACAAGGAGAATTCCCCTCACTTTCCTTCTTTGTCCCTAGAAACAAGGACTCGCACAGTGAAAGAAACTGACACTCTCCCTACCTAGAGTTTTCTGTCCCTAGAAATTTTTTTTTTTAAAGCACACTATAGCACAAGGAGAATTCCCCTCACTTTCCTTCTTTGTCCCTAGAAACAAGGACTCGCACAGTGAAAGAAACTGACACTCTCCCTACCTAGAGTTTTCTGTCCCTAGAAAAAATGTTTTTTTAAAGCACACTATAGCACAAGGAGAATTCCCCTCACTTTCCTTCTTTGTCCCTAGAAACAAGGACTCGCACAGTGAAAGAAACTGACACTCTCCCTACCTAGAGTTTTCTGTCCCTAGAATTTTTTTTTTTTTAAAGCACACTATAGCACAAGGAGAATTCCCCTCACTTTCCTTCTTTGTCCCTAGAAACAAGGACTCGCACAGTGAAAGAAACTGACACTCTCCCTACCTAGAGTTTTCTGTCCCTAGAAAAAATGTTTTTTTAAAGCACACTATAGCACAAGGAGAATTCCCCTCACTTTCCTTCTTTGTCCCTAGAAACAAGGACTCGCACAGTGAAAGAAACTGACACTCTCCCTACCTAGAGTTTTCTGTCCCTAGAAAAATTTTTTTTTTAAAGCACACTATAGCACAAGGAGAATTCCCCTCACTTTCCTTCTTTGTCCCTAGAAACAAGGACTCGCACAGTGAAAGAAACTGACACTCTCCCTACCTAGAGTTTTCTGTCCCTAGAAAAAATGTTTTTTTAAAGCACACTATAGCACAAGGAGAATTCCCCTCACTTTCCTTCTTTGTCCCTAGAAACAAGGACTCGCACAGTGAAAGAAACTGACACTCTCCCTACCTAGAGTTTTCTGTCCCTATAATTTTTTTTTTTTTAAAGCACACTATAGCACAAGGAGAATTCCCCTCACTTTCCTTCTTTGTCCCTAGAAACAAGGACTCGCACAGTGAAAGAAACTGACACTCTCCCTACCTAGAGTTTTCTGTCCCTAGAAATTTTTTTTTTTTAAAGCACACTATAGCACAAGGAGAATTCCCCTCACTTTCCTTCTTTGTCCCTAGAAACAAGGACTCGCACAGTGAAAGAAACTGACACTCTCCCTACCTAGAGTTTTCTGTCCCTAGAAAAAATGTTTTTTTAAAGCACACTATAGCACAAGGAGAATTCCCCTCACTTTCCTTCTTTGTCCCTAGAAACAAGGACTCGCACAGTGAAAGAAACTGACACTCTCCCTACCTAGAGTTTTCTGTCCCTAGAAATTTTTTTTTTTAAAGCACACTATAGCACAAGGAGAATTCCCCTCACTTTCCTTCTTTGTCCCTAGAAACAAGGACTCGCACAGTGAAAGAAACTGACACTCTCCCTACCTAGAGTTTTCTGTCCCTAGAAAAAATGTTTTTTTAAAGCACACTATAGCACAAGGAGAATTCCCCTCACTTTCCTTCTTTGTCCCTAGAAACAAGGACTCGCACAGTGAAAGAAACTGACACTCTCCCTACCTAGAGTTTTCTGTCCCTAGAAATTTTTTTTTTTAAAGCACACTATAGCACAAGGAGAATTCCCCTCACTTTCCTTCTTTGTCCCTAGAAACAAGGACTCGCACAGTGAAAGAAACTGACACTCTCCCTACCTAGAGTTTTCTGTCCCTAGAAAAAATGTTTTTTTAAAGCACACTATAGCACAAGGAGAATTCCCCTCACTTTCCTTCTTTGTCCCTAGAAACAAGGACTCGCACAGTGAAAGAAACTGACACTCTCCCTACCTAGAGTTTTCTGTCCCTAGAAATTTTTTTTTTTTAAAGCACACTATAGCACAAGGAGAATTCCCCTCACTTTCCTTCTTTGTCCCTAGAAACAAGGACTCGCACAGTGAAAGAAACTGACACTCTCCCTACCTAGAGTTTTCTGTCCCTAGAAAAAATGTTTTTTTAAAGCACACTATAGCACAAGGAGAATTCCCCTCACTTTCCTTCTTTGTCCCTAGAAACAAGGACTCGCACAGTGAAAGAAACTGACACTCTCCCTACCTAGAGTTTTCTGTCCCTAGAAATTTTTTTTTTTTAAAGCACACTATAGCACAAGGAGAATTCCCCTCACTTTCCTTCTTTGTCCCTAGAAACAAGGACTCGCACAGTGAAAGAAACTGACACTCTCCCTACCTAGAGTTTTCTGTCCCTAGAAAAAATGTTTTTTTAAAGCACACTATAGCACAAGGAGAATTCCCCTCACTTTCCTTCTTTGTCCCTAGAAACAAGGACTCGCACAGTGAAAGAAACTGACACTCTCCCTACCTAGAGTTTTCTGTCCCTAGAAAAAATTTTTTTTTAAAGCACACTATAGCACAAGGAGAATTCCCCTCACTTTCCTTCTTTGTCCCTAGAAACAAGGACTCGCACAGTGAAAGAAACTGACACTCTCCCTACCTAGAGTTTTCTGTCCCTAGAAAAAATGTTTTTTTAAAGCACACTATAGCACAAGGAGAATTCCCCTCACTTTCCTTCTTTGTCCCTAGAAACAAGGACTCGCACAGTGAAAGAAACTGACACTCTCCCTACCTAGAGTTTTCTGTCCCTATAATTTTTTTTTTTTTAAAGCACACTATAGCACAAGGAGAATTCCCCTCACTTTCCTTCTTTGTCCCTAGAAACAAGGACTCGCACAGTGAAAGAAACTGACACTCTCCCTACCTAGAGTTTTCTGTCCCTAGAAAATTTTTTTTTTTAAAGCACACTATAGCACAAGGAGAATTCCCCTCACTTTCCTTCTTTGTCCCTAGAAACAAGGACTCGCACAGTGAAAGAAACTGACACTCTCCCTACCTAGAGTTTTCTGTCCCTAGAAAAAATGTTTTTTTAAAGCACACTATAGCACAAGGAGAATTCCCCTCACTTTCCTTCTTTGTCCCTAGAAACAAGGACTCGCACAGTGAAAGAAACTGACACTCTCCCTACCTAGAGTTTTCTGTCCCTAGAAATTTTTTTTTTTAAAGCACACTATAGCACAAGGAGAATTCCCCTCACTTTCCTTCTTTGTCCCTAGAAACAAGGACTCGCACAGTGAAAGAAACTGACACTCTCCCTACCTAGAGTTTTCTGTCCCTAGAAAAAATGTTTTTTTAAAGCACACTATAGCACAAGGAGAATTCCCCTCACTTTCCTTCTTTGTCCCTAGAAACAAGGACTCGCACAGTGAAAGAAACTGACACTCTCCCTACCTAGAGTTTTCTGTCCCTAGAAAATTTTTTTTTTAAAGCACACTATAGCACAAGGAGAATTCCCCTCACTTTCCTTCTTTGTCCCTAGAAACAAGGACTCGCACAGTGAAAGAAACTGACACTCTCCCTACCTAGAGTTTTCTGTCCCTAGATTTTTTTTTTTTTAAAGCACACTATAGCACAAGGAGAATTCCCCTCACTTTCCTTCTTTGTCCCTAGAAACAAGGACTCGCACAGTGAAAGAAACTGACACTCTCCCTACCTAGAGTTTTCTGTCCCTAGAAAAAATGTTTTTTTAAAGCACACTATAGCACAAGGAGAATTCCCCTCACTTTCCTTCTTTGTCCCTAGAAACAAGGACTCGCACAGTGAAAGAAACTGACACTCTCCCTACCTAGAGTTTTCTGTCCCTAGAATTTTTTTTTTTTAAAGCACACTATAGCACAAGGAGAATTCCCCTCACTTTCCTTCTTTGTCCCTAGAAACAAGGACTCGCACAGTGAAAGAAACTGACACTCTCCCTACCTAGAGTTTTCTGTCCCTAGAAAAAATGTTTTTTTAAAGCACACTATAGCACAAGGAGAATTCCCCTCACTTTCCTTCTTTGTCCCTAGAAACAAGGACTCGCACAGTGAAATAAACTGACTCTCTCCCTACCTAGAGTTTTCTGTCCCTAGAAAAAATGTTTTTTTAAAGCACACTATAGCACAAGGAGAATTCCCCTCACTTTCCTTCTTTGTCCCTAGAAACAAGGACTCGCACAGTGAAATAAACTGACACTCTCCCTACCTAGAGTTTTCTGTCCCTAGAAAAAATGTTTTTTTAAAGCACACTATAGCACAAGGAGAATTCCCCTCACTTTCCTTCTTTGTCCCTAGAAACAAGGACTCGCACAGTGAAAGAAACTGACACTCTCCCTACCTAGAGTTTTCTGTCCCTAGAAAAAATGTTTTTTTAAAGCACACTATAGCACAAGGAGAATTCCCCTCACTTTCCTTCTTTGTCCCTAGAAACAAGGACTCGCACAGTGAAAGAAACTGACACTCTCCCTACCTAGAGTTTTCTGTCCCTAGAAAAAATGTTTTTTTAAAGCACACTATAGTACAAGGAGAATTCCCCTCACTTTCCTTCTTTGTCCCTAGAAACAAGGACTCGCACAGTGAAATAAACTGACACTCTCCCTACCTAGAGTTTTCTGTCCCTAGAAAAAATGTTTTTTTAAAGCACACTATAGCACAAGGAGAATTCCCCTCACTTTCCTTCTTTGTCCCTAGAAACAAGGACTCGCACAGTGAAAGAAACTGACACTCTCCCTACCTAGAGTTTTCTGTCCCAAAAAAAAATGTTTTTTTAAAGCACACTATAGCACAAGGAGAATTCCCCTCACTTTCCTTCTTTGTCCCTAGAAACAAGGACTCGCACAGTGAAAGAAACTGACACTCTCCCTACCTAGAGTTTTCTGTCCCTAGAAATTTTTTTTTTTAAAGCACACTATAGCACAAGGAGAATTCCCCTCACTTTCCTTCTTTGTCCCTAGAAACAAGGACTCGCACAGTGAAAGAAACTGACACTCTCCCTACCTAGAGTTTTCTGTCCCTAGAAAAAATGTTTTTTTAAAGCACACTATAGCACAAGGAGAATTCCCCTCACTTTCCTTCTTTGTCCCTAGAAACAAGGACTCGCACAGTGAAAGAAACTGACACTCTCCCTACCTAGAGTTTTCTGTCCCTAGAAAAAATGTTTTTTTAAAGCACACTATAGCACAAGGAGAATTCCCCTCACTTTCCTTCTTTGTCCCTAGAAACAAGGACTCGCACAGTGAAAGAAACTGACACTCTCCCTACCTAGAGTTTTCTGTCCCTAGAAAAAATGTTTTTTTAAAGCACACTATAGCACAAGGAGAATTCCCCTCACTTTCCTTCTTTGTCCCTAGAAACAAGGACTCGCACAGTGAAATAAACTGACACTCTCCCTACCTAGAGTTTTCTGTCCCTAGAAAAAATGTTTTTTTAAAGCACACTATAGCACAAGGAGAATTCCCCTCACTTTCCTTCTTTGTCCCTAGAAACAAGGACTCGCACAGTGAAAGAAACTGACACTCTCCCTACCTAGAGTTTTCTGTCCCTAGAATTTTTTTTTTTTTAAAGCACACTATAGCACAAGGAGAATTCCCCTCACTTTCCTTCTTTGTCCCTAGAAACAAGGACTCGCACAGTGAAAGAAACTGACACTCTCCCTACCTAGAGTTTTCTGTCCCTAGAAAAAATTTTTTTTTAAAGCACACTATAGCACAAGGAGAATTCCCCTCACTTTCCTTCTTTGTCCCTAGAAACAAGGACTCGCACAGTGAAAGAAACTGACACTCTCCCTACCTAGAGTTTTCTGTCCCTAGAAAAAATGTTTTTTTAAAGCACACTATAGCACAAGGAGAATTCCCCTCACTTTCCTTCTTTGTCCCTAGAAACAAGGACTCGCACAGTGAAAGAAACTGACACTCTCCCTACCTAGAGTTTTCTGTCCCTAGAAATTTTTTTTTTTAAAGCACACTATAGCACAAGGAGAATTCCCCTCACTTTCCTTCTTTGTCCCTAGAAACAAGGACTCGCACAGTGAAAGAAACTGACACTCTCCCTACCTAGAGTTTTCTGTCCCTAGAAAAAATGTTTTTTTAAAGCACACTATAGCACAAGGAGAATTCCCCTCACTTTCCTTCTTTGTCCCTAGAAACAAGGACTCGCACAGTGAAAGAAACTGACACTCTCCCTACCTAGAGTTTTCTGTCCCTAGAAAAAATGTTTTTTTAAAGCACACTATAGCACAAGGAGAATTCCCCTCACTTTCCTTCTTTGTCCCTAGAAACAAGGACTCGCACAGTGAAAGAAACTGACACTCTCCCTACCTAGAGTTTTCTGTCCCTAGAATTTTTTTTTTTTTAAAGCACACTATAGCACAAGGAGAATTCCCCTCACTTTCCTTCTTTGTCCCTAGAAACAAGGACTCGCACAGTGAAAGAAACTGACACTCTCCCTACCTAGAGTTTTCTGTCCCTAGAAAAAATGTTTTTTTAAAGCACACTATAGCACAAGGAGAATTCCCCTCACTTTCCTTCTTTGTCCCTAGAAACAAGGACTCGCACAGTGAAAAAAACTGACACTCTCCCTACCTAGAGTTTTCTGTCCCTAGAAAAAATGTTTTTTTAAAGCACACTATAGCACAAGGAGAATTCCCCTCACTTTCCTTCTTTGTCCCTAGAAACAAGTTCTCGCACAGTGAAAGAAACTGACACTCTCCCTACCTAGAGTTTTCTGTCCCTAGAATTTTTTTTTTTAAAGCACACTATAGCACAAGGAGAATTCCCCTCACTTTCCTTCTTTGTCCCTAGAAACAAGGACTCACACAGTGAAAGAAACTGACACTCTCCCTACCTAGAGTTTTCTGTCCCTAGAAAAAATGTTTTTTTAAAGCACACTATAGCACAATGAGAATTCCCCTCACTTTCCTTCTTTGTCCCTAGAAACAAGGACTCGCACAGTGAAATAAACTGACACTCTCCCTACCTAGAGTTTTCTGTCCCTAGAAAAAATGTTTTTTTAAAGCACACTATAGCACAAGGAGATTTCCCCTCACTTTCCTTCTTTGTCCCTAGAAACAAGGACTCGCACAGTGAAAGAAACTGACACTCTCCCTACCTAGAGTTTTCTGTCCCTAGAAATTTTTTTTTTTTAAAGCACACTATAGCACAAGGTGAATTCCCCTCACTTTCCTTCTTTGTCCCTAGAAACAAGGACTCGCACAGTGAAAGAAACTGACACTCTCCCTACCTAGAGTTTTCTGTCCCTAGAAAAAATGTTTTTTTAAAGCACACTATAGCACAAGGAGAATTCCCCTCACTTTCCTTCTTTGTCCCTAGAAACAAGGACTCGCACAGTGAAAGAAACTGACACTCTCCCTACCTAGAGTTTTCTGTCCCTAGAAAAAATGTTTTTTTAAAGCACACTATAGCACAAGGAGAATTCCCCTCACTTTCCTTCTTTGTCCCTAGAAACAAGGACTCGCACAGTGAAAGAAACTGACACTCTCCCTACCTAGAGTTTTCTGTCCCTAGAAAAAATGTTTTTTTAAAGCACACTATAGCACAAGGAGAATTCCCCTCACTTTCCTTCTTTGTCCCTAGAAACAAGGACTCGCACAGTGAAATAAACTGACACTCTCCCTACCTAGAGTTTTCTGTCCCTAGAAAAAATGTTTTTTTAAAGCACACTATAGCACAAGGAGAATTCCCCTCACTTTCCTTCTTTGTCCCTAGAAACAAGGACTCGCACAGTGAAAGAAACTGACACTCTCCCTACCTAGAGTTTTCTGTCCCTAGAAAAAATGTTTTTTTAAAGCACACTATAGCACAAGGAGAATTCCCCTCACTTTCCTTCTTTGTCCCTAGAAACAAGGACTCGCACAGTGAAAGAAACTGACACTCTCCCTACCTAGAGTTTTCTGTCCCTAGAAAAAATGTTTTTTTAAAGCACACTATAGCACAAGGAGAATTCCCCTCACTTTCCTTCTTTGTCCCTAGAAACAAGGACTCGCACAGTGAAAGAAACTGACACTCTCCCTACCTAGAGTTTTCTGTCCCTAGAAATTTTTTTTTTTTAAAGCACACTATAGCACAAGGAGAATTCCCCTCACTTTCCTTCTTTGTCCCTAGAAACAAGGACTCGCACAGTGAAAGAAACTGACACTCTCCCTACCTAGAGTTTTCTGTCCCTAGAAAAAATGTTTTTTTAAAGCACACTATAGCACAAGGAGAATTCCCCTCACTTTCCTTCTTTGTCCCTAGAAACAAGGACTCGCACAGTGAAAGAAACTGACACTCTCCCTACCTAGAGTTTTCTGTCCCTAGAAATTTTTTTTTTTAAAGCACACTATAGCACAAGGAGAATTCCCCTCACTTTCCTTCTTTGTCCCTAGAAACAAGGACTCGCACAGTGAAAGAAACTGACACTCTCCCTACCTAGAGTTTTCTGTCCCTAGAAAAAATGTTTTTTTAAAGCACACTATAGCACAAGGAGAATTCCCCTCACTTTCCTTCTTTGTCCCTAGAAACAAGGACTCGCACAGTGAAAAAAACTGACACTCTCCCTACCTAGAGTTTTCTGTCCCTAGAAAAAAAGTTTTTTTAAAGCACACTATAGCACAAGGAGAATTCCCCTCACTTTCCTTCTTTGTCCCTAGAAACAAGGACTCGCACAGTGAAAGAAACTGACACTCTCCCTACCTAGAGTTTTCTGTCCCTAGAAAAAATGTTTTTTTAAAGCACACTATAGCACAAGGAGAATTCCCCTCACTTTCCTTCTTTGTCCCTAGAAACAAGGACTCGCACAGTGAAATAAACTGACACTCTCCCTACCTAGAGTTTTCTGTCCCTAGAAAAAATGTTTTTTTAAAGCACACTATAGCACAAGGAGAATTCCCCTCACTTTCCTTCTTTGTCCCTAGAAACAAGGACTCGCACAGTGAAAGAAACTGACACTCTCCCTACCTAGAGTTTTCTGTCCCTAGAAAAAAAGTTTTTTTAAAGCACACTATAGCACAAGGAGAATTCCCCTCACTTTCCTTCTTTGTCCCTAGAAACAAGGACTCGCACAGTGAAATAAACTGACACTCTCCCTACCTAGAGTTTTCTGTCCCTAGAAAAAATGTTTTTTTAAAGCACACTATAGCACAAGGAGAATTCCCCTCACTTTCCTTCTTTGTCCCTAGAAACAAGGACTCGCACAGTGAAAGAAACTGACACTCTCCCTACCTAGAGTTTTCTGTCCCTAGAAAAAATGTTTTTTTAAAGCACACTATAGCACAAGGAGAATTCCCCTCACTTTCCTTCTTTGTCCCTAGAAACAAGGACTCGCACAGTGAAAGAAACTGACACTCTCCCTACCTAGAGTTTTCTGTCCCTAGAAATTTTTTTTTTTTAAAGCACACTATAGCACAAGGAGAATTCCCCTCACTTTCCTTCTTTGTCCCTAGAAACAAGGACTCGCACAGTGAAAGAAACTGACACTCTCCCTACCTAGAGTTTTCTGTCCCTAGAAAAAATGTTTTTTTAAAGCACACTATAGCACAAGGAGAATTCCCCTCACTTTCCTTCTTTGTCCCTAGAAACAAGGACTCGCACAGTGAAAGAAACTGACACTCTCCCTACCTAGAGTTTTCTGTCCCTAGAATTTTTTTTTTTTAAAGCACACTATAGCACAAGGAGAATTCCCCTCACTTTCCTTCTTTGTCCCTAGAAACAAGGACTCGCACAGTGAAAGAAACTGACACTCTCCCTACCTAGAGTTTTCTGTCCCTAGAAAAAATGTTTTTTTAAAGCACACTATAGCACAAGGAGAATTCCCCTCACTTTCCTTCTTTGTCCCTAGAAACAAGGACTCGCACAGTGAAAGAAACTGACACTCTCCCTACCTAGAGTTTTCTGTCCCTAGAAAAAATGTTTTTTTAAAGCACACTATAGCACAAGGAGAATTCCCCTCACTTTCCTTCTTTGTCCCTAGAAACAAGGACTCGCACAGTGAAATAAACTGACACTCTCCCTACCTAGAGTTTTCTGTCCCTAGAAAAAATGTTTTTTTAAAGCACACTATAGCACAAGGAGAATTCCCCTCACTTTCCTTCTTTGTCCCTAGAAACAAGGACTCGCACAGTGAAAGAAACTGACACTCTCCCTACCTAGAGTTTTCTGTCCCAAAAAAAAATGTTTTTTTAAAGCACACTATAGCACAAGGAGAATTCCCCTCACTTTCCTTCTTTGTCCCTAGAAACAAGGACTCGCACAGTGAAAGAAACTGACACTCTCCCTACCTAGAGTTTTCTGTCCCTAGAAATTTTTTTTTTTTAAAGCACACTATAGCACAAGGAGAATTCCCCTCACTTTCCTTCTTTGTCCCTAGAAACAAGGACTCGCACAGTGAAAGAAACTGACACTCTCCCTACCTAGAGTTTTCTGTCCCTAGAAAAAATGTTTTTTTAAAGCACACTATAGCACAAGGAGAATTCCCCTCACTTTCCTTCTTTGTCCCTAGAAACAAGGACTCGCACAGTGAAAGAAACTGACACTCTCCCTACCTAGAGTTTTCTGTCCCTAGAAATTTTTTTTTTTTAAAGCACACTATAGCACAAGGAGAATTCCCCTCACTTTCCTTCTTTGTCCCTAGAAACAAGGACTCGCACAGTGAAAGAAACTGACACTCTCCCTACCTAGAGTTTTCTGTCCCTAGAAAAAATGTTTTTTTAAAGCACACTATAGCACAAGGAGAATTCCCCTCACTTTCCTTCTTTGTCCCTAGAAACAAGGACTCGCACAGTGAAAGAAACTGACACTCTCCCTACCTAGAGTTTTCTGTCCCTAGAAAAAATGTTTTTTTAAAGCACACTATAGCACAAGGAGAATTCCCCTCACTTTCCTTCTTTGTCCCTAGAAACAAGGACTCGCACAGTGAAAGAAACTGACACTCTCCCTACCTAGAGTTTTCTGTCCCTAGAAAAAATGTTTTTTTAAAGCACACTATAGCACAAGGAGAATTCCCCTCACTTTCCTTCTTTGTCCCTAGAAACAAGGACTCGCACAGTGAAATAAACTGACACTCTCCCTACCTAGAGTTTTCTGTCCCTAGAAAAAATGTTTTTTTAAAGCACACTATAGCACAAGGAGAATTCCCCTCACTTTCCTTCTTTGTCCCTAGAAACAAGGACTCGCACAGTGAAAGAAACTGACACTCTCCCTACCTAGAGTTTTCTGTCCTGAGAATTTTTTTTTTTTTAAAGCACACTATAGCACAAGGAGAATTCCCCTCACTTTCCTTCTTTGTCCCTAGAAACAAGGACTCGCACAGTGAAAGAAACTGACACTCTCCCTACCTAGAGTTTTCTGTCCCTAGAAAAATTTTTTTTTTAAAGCACACTATAGCACAAGGAGAATTCCCCTCACTTTCCTTCTTTGTCCCTAGAAACAAGGACTCGCACAGTGAAAGAAACTGACACTCTCCCTACCTAGAGTTTTCTGTCCCTAGAAAAAATGTTTTTTTAAAGCACACTATAGCACAAGGAGAATTCCCCTCACTTTCCTTCTTTGTCCCTAGAAACAAGGACTCGCACAGTGAAAGAAACTGACACTCTCCCTACCTAGAGTTTTCTGTCCCTAGAATTTTTTTTTTTTAAAGCACACTATAGCACAAGGAGAATTCCCCTCACTTTCCTTCTTTGTCCCTAGAAACAAGGACTCGCACAGTGAAAGAAACTGACACTCTCCCTACCTAGAGTTTTCTGTCCCTAGAAAAAATGTTTTTTTAAAGCACACTATAGCACAAGGAGAATTCCCCTCACTTTCCTTCTTTGTCCCTAGAAACAAGGACTCGCACAGTGAAAGAAACTGACACTCTCCCTACCTAGAGTTTTCTGTCCCTAGAAAAATTTTTTTTTAAAGCACACTATAGCACAAGGAGAATTCCCCTCACTTTCCTTCTTTGTCCCTAGAAACAAGGACTCGCACAGTGAAAGAAACTGACACTCTCCCTACCTAGAGTTTTCTGTCCCTAGAATTTTTTTTTTTTAAAGCACACTATAGCACAAGGAGAATTCCCCTCACTTTCCTTCTTTGTCCCTAGAAACAAGGACTCGCACAGTGAAAGAAACTGACACTCTCCCTACCTAGAGTTTTCTGTCCCTAGAAAAAATGTTTTTTTAAAGCACACTATAGCACAAGGAGAATTCCCCTCACTTTCCTTCTTTGTCCCTAGAAACAAGGACTCGCACAGTGAAAGAAACTGACTCTCTCCCTACCTAGAGTTTTCTGTCCCTAGAAAAAATGTTTTTTTAAAGCACACTATAGCACAAGGAGAATACCCCTCACTTTCCTTCTTTGTCCCTAGAAACAAGGACTCGCACAGTGAAATAAACTGACACTCTCCCTACCTAGAGTTTTCTGTCCCTAGAAAAAATGTTTTTTTAAAGCACACTATAGCACAAGGAGAATTCCCCTCACTTTCCTTCTTTGTCCCTAGAAACAAGGACTCGCACAGTGAAAGAAACTGACACTCTCCCTACCTAGAGTTTTCTGTCCCTAGAAAAAATGTTTTTTTAAAGCACACTATAGCACAAGGAGAATTCCCCTCACTTTCCTTCTTTGTCCCTAGAAACAAGGACTCGCACAGTGAAAGAAACTGACACTCTCCCTACCTAGAGTTTTCTGTCCCTAGAAAAAATGTTTTTTTAAAGCACACTATAGCACAAGGAGAATTCCCCTCACTTTCCTTCTTTGTCCCTAGAAACAAGGACTCGCACAGTGAAATAAACTGACACTCTCCCTACCTAGAGTTTTCTGTCCCTAGAAAAAATGTTTTTTTAAAGCACACTATAGCACAAGGAGAATTCCCCTCACTTTCCTTCTTTGTCCCTAGAAACAAGGACTCGCACAGTGAAAGAAACTGACACTCTCCCTACCTAGAGTTTTCTGTCCCAAAAAAAAATGTTTTTTTAAAGCACACTATAGCACAAGGAGAATTCCCCTCACTTTCCTTCTTTGTCCCTAGAAACAAGGACTCGCACAGTGAAAGAAACTGACACTCTCCCTACCTAGAGTTTTCTGTCCCTAGAAATTTTTTTTTTTTAAAGCACACTATAGCACAAGGAGAATTCCCCTCACTTTCCTTCTTTGTCCCTAGAAACAAGGACTCGCACAGTGAAAGAAACTGACACTCTCCCTACCTAGAGTTTTCTGTCCCTAGAAAAAATGTTTTTTTAAAGCACACTATAGCACAAGGAGAATTCCCCTCACTTTCCTTCTTTGTCCCTAGAAACAAGGACTCGCACAGTGAAAGAAACTGACACTCTCCCTACCTAGAGTTTTCTGTCCCTAGAAATTTTTTTTTTTTAAAGCACACTATAGCACAAGGAGAATTCCCCTCACTTTCCTTCTTTGTCCCTAGAAACAAGGACTCGCACAGTGAAAGAAACTGACACTCTCCCTACCTAGAGTTTTCTGTCCCTAGAAAAAATGTTTTTTTAAAGCACACTATAGCACAAGGAGAATTCCCCTCACTTTCCTTCTTTGTCCCTAGAAACAAGGACTCGCACAGTGAAAGAAACTGACACTCTCCCTACCTAGAGTTTTCTGTCCCTAGAAAAAATGTTTTTTTAAAGCACACTATAGCACAAGGAGAATTCCCCTCACTTTCCTTCTTTGTCCCTAGAAACAAGGACTCGCACAGTGAAAGAAACTGACACTCTCCCTACCTAGAGTTTTCTGTCCCTAGAAAAAATGTTTTTTTAAAGCACACTATAGCACAAGGAGAATTCCCCTCACTTTCCTTCTTTGTCCCTAGAAACAAGGACTCGCACAGTGAAATAAACTGACACTCTCCCTACCTAGAGTTTTCTGTCCCTAGAAAAAATGTTTTTTTAAAGCACACTATAGCACAAGGAGAATTCCCCTCACTTTCCTTCTTTGTCCCTAGACACAAGGACTCGCACAGTGAAAGAAACTGACACTCTCCCTACCTAGAGTTTTCTGTCCCTAGAAATTTTTTTTTTTTAAAGCACACTATAGCACAAGGAGAATTCCCCTCACTTTCCTTCTTTGTCCCTAGACACAAGGACTCGCACAGTGAAAGAAACTGACACTCTCCCTACCTAGAGTTTTCTGTCCCTAGAAATTTTTTTTTTTTAAAGCACACTATAGCACAAGGAGAATTCCCCTCACTTTCCTTCTTTGTCCCTAGAAACAAGGACTCGCACAGTGAAAGAAACTGACACTCTCCCTACCTAGAGTTTTCTGTCCCTAGAATTTTTTTTTTTTTAAAGCACACTATAGCACAAGGAGAATTCCCCTCACTTTCCTTCTTTGTCCCTAGAAACAAGGACTCGCACAGTGAAAGAAACTGACACTCTCCCTACCTAGAGTTTTCTGTCCCTAGAAAATTTTTTTTTTTAAAGCACACTATAGCACAAGGAGAATTCCCCTCACTTTCCTTCTTTGTCCCTAGAAACAAGGACTCGCACAGTGAAAGAAACTGACACTCTCCCTACCTAGAGTTTTCTGTCCCTAGAAAAAATGTTTTTTTAAAGCACACTATAGCACAAGGAGAATTCCCCTCACTTTCCTTCTTTGTCCCTAGAAACAAGGACTCGCACAGTGAAAGAAACTGACACTCTCCCTACCTAGAGTTTTCTGTCCCTAGAAATTTTTTTTTTTAAAGCACACTATAGCACAAGGAGAATTCCCCTCACTTTCCTTCTTTGTCCCTAGAAACAAGGACTCGCACAGTGAAAGAAACTGACACTCTCCCTACCTAGAGTTTTCTGTCCCTAGAAAAAATGTTTTTTTAAAGCACACTATAGCACAAGGAGAATTCCCCTCACTTTCCTTCTTTGTCCCTAGAAACAAGGACTCGCACAGTGAAAGAAACTGACACTCTCCCTACCTAGAGTTTTCTGTCCCTAGAAAAAATGTTTTTTTAAAGCACACTATAGCACAAGGAGAATTCCCCTCACTTTCCTTCTTTGTCCCTAGAAACAAGGACTCGCACAGTGAAAGAAACTGACACTCTCCCTACCTAGAGTTTTCTGTCCGTAGAAATTTTTTTTTTTTAAAGCACACTATAGCACAAGGAGAATTCCCCTCACTTTCCTTCTTTGTCCCTAGAAACAAGGACTCGCACAGTGAAAGAAACTGACACTCTCCCTACCTAGAGTTTTCTGTCCCTAGAAAAAATGTTTTTTTAAAGCACACTATAGCACAAGGAGAATTCCCCTCACTTTCCTTCTTTGTCCCTAGAAACAAGGACTCGCACAGTGAAAGAAACTGACACTCTCCCTACCTAGAGTTTTCTGTCCCTAGAAAAAATGTTTTTTTAAAGCACACTATAGCACAAGGAGAATTCCCCTCACTTTCCTTCTTTGTCCCTAGAAACAAGGACTCGCACAGTGAAAGAAACTGACACTCTCCCTACCTAGAGTTTTCTGTCCCTAGAAAAAATGTTTTTTTAAAGCACACTATAGCACAAGGAGAATTCCCCTCACTTTCCTTCTTTGTCCCTAGAAACAAGGACTCGCACAGTGAAATAAACTGACACTCTCCCTACCTAGAGTTTTCTGTCCCTAGAAAAAATGTTTTTTTAAAGCACACTATAGCACAAGGAGAATTCCCCTCACTTTCCTTCTTTGTCCCTAGAAACAAGGACTCGCACAGTGAAAGAAACTGACACTCTCCCTACCTAGAGTTTTCTGTCCCTAGAATTTTTTTTTTTTTAAAGCACACTATAGCACAAGGAGAATTCCCCTCACTTTCCTTCTTTGTCCCTAGAAACAAGGACTCGCACAGTGAAAGAAACTGACACTCTCCCTACCTAGAGTTTTCTGTCCCTAGAAAAATTTTTTTTTTAAAGCACACTATAGCACAAGGAGAATTCCCCTCACTTTCCTTCTTTGTCCCTAGAAACAAGGACTCGCACAGTGAAAGAAACTGACACTCTCCCTACCTAGAGTTTTCTGTCCCTAGAAAAAATGTTTTTTTAAAGCACACTATAGCACAAGGAGAATTCCCCTCACTTTCCTTCTTTGTCCCTAGAAACAAGGACTCGCACAGTGAAAGAAACTGACACTCTCCCTACCTAGAGTTTTCTGTCCCTAGAATTTTTTTTTTTTTAAAGCACACTATAGCACAAGGAGAATTCCCCTCACTTTCCTTCTTTGTCCCTAGAAACAAGGACTCGCACAGTGAAAGAAACTGACACTCTCCCTACCTAGAGTTTTCTGTCCCTAGAATTTTTTTTTTTTTAAAGCACACTATAGCACAAGGAGAATTCCCCTCACTTTCCTTCTTTGTCCCTAGAAACAAGGACTCGCACAGTGAAAGAAACTGACACTCTCCCTACCTAGAGTTTTCTGTCCCTAGAAAAAATGTTTTTTTAAAGCACACTATAGCACAAGGAGAATTCCCCTCACTTTCCTTCTTTGTCCCTAGAAACAAGGACTCGCACAGTGAAAGAAACTGACACTCTCCCTACCTAGAGTTTTCTGTCCCTAGAATTTTTTTTTTTTAAAGCACACTATAGCACAAGGAGAATTCCCCTCACTTTCCTTCTTTGTCCCTAGAAACAAGGACTCGCACAGTGAAAGAAACTGACACTCTCCCTACCTAGAGTTTTCTGTCCCTAGAAAAAATGTTTTTCTAAAGCACACTATAGCACAAGGAGAATTCCCCTCACTTTCCTTCTTTGTCCCTAGAAACAAGGACTCGCACAGTGAAAGAAACTGACACTCTCCCTACCTAGAGTTTTCTGTCCCTAGAAAAAATTTTTTTTAAAGCACACTATAGCACAAGGAGAATTCCCCTCACTTTCCTTCTTTGTCCCTAGAAACAAGGACTCGCACAGTGAAAGAAACTGACACTCTCCCTACCTAGAGTTTTCTGTCCCTAGAATTTTTTTTTTTTAAAGCACACTATAGCACAAGGAGAATTCCCCTCACTTTCCTTCTTTGTCCCTAGAAACAAGGACTCGCACAGTGAAAGAAACTGACACTCTCCCTACCTAGAGTTTTCTGTGCCTAGAAAAAATGTTTTTTTAAAGCACACTATAGCACAAGGAGAATTCCCCTCACTTTCCTTCTTTGTCCCTAGAAACAAGGACTCGCACAGTGAAAGAAACTGACACTCTCCCTACCTAGAGTTTTCTGTCCCTAGAATTTTTTTTTTTTAAAGCACACTATAGCACAAGGAGAATTCCCCTCACTTTCCTTCTTTGTCCCTAGAAACAAGGACTCGCACAGTGAAAGAAACTGACACTCTCCCTACCTAGAGTTTTCTGTCCCTAGAAAAAATGTTTTTTTAAAGCACACTATAGCACAAGGAGAATTCCCCTCACTTTCCTTCTTTGTCCCTAGAAACAAGGACTCGCACAGTGAAAGAAACTGACTCTCTCCCTACCTAGAGTTTTCTGTCCCTAGAAAAAATGTTTTTTTAAAGCACACTATAGCACAAGGAGAATTCCCCTCACTTTCCTTCTTTGTCCCTAGAAACAAGGACTCGCACAGTGTAATAAACTGACACTCTCCCTACCTAGAGTTTTCTGTCCCTAGAAAAAATGTTTTTTTAAAGCACACTATAGCACAAGGAGAATTCCCCTCACTTTCCTTCTTTGTCCCTAGAAACAAGGACTCGCACAGTGAAAGAAACTGACACTCTCCCTACCTAGAGTTTTCTGTCCCTAGAAAAAATGTTTTTTTAAAGCACACTATAGCACAAGGAGAATTCCCCTCACTTTCCTTCTTTGTCCCTAGAAACAAGGACTCGCACAGTGAAAGAAACTGACACTCTCCCTACCTAGAGTTTTCTGTCCCTAGAAAAAATGTTTTTTTAAAGCACACTATAGTACAAGGAGAATTCCCCTCACTTTCCTTCTTTGTCCCTAGAAACAAGGACTCGCACAGTGAAATAAACTGACACTCTCCCTACCTAGAGTTTTCTGTCCCTAGAAAAAATGTTTTTTTAAAGCACACTATAGCACAAGGAGAATTCCCCTCACTTTCCTTCTTTGTCCCTAGAAACAAGGACTCGCACAGTGAAAGAAACTGACACTCTCCCTACCTAGAGTTTTCTGTCCCAAAAAAAAATGTTTTTTTAAAGCACACTATAGCACAAGGAGAATTCCCCTCACTTTCCTTCTTTGTCCCTAGAAACAAGGACTCGCACAGTGAAAGAAACTGACACTCTCCCTACCTAGAGTTTTCTGTCCCTAGAATTTTTTTTTTTTTAAAGCACACTATAGCACAAGGAGAATTCCCCTCACTTTCCTTCTTTGTCCCTAGAAACAAGGACTCGCACAGTGAAAGAAACTGACACTCTCCCTACCTAGAGTTTTCTGTCCCTAGAAAAAATGTTTTTTTAAAGCACACTATAGCACAAGGAGAATTCCCCTCACTTTCCTTCTTTGTCCCTAGAAACAAGGACTCGCACAGTGAAAGAAACTGACACTCTCCCTACCTAGAGTTTTCTGTCCCTAGAAAAAATGTTTTTTTAAAGCACACTATAGCACAAGGAGAATTCCCCTCACTTTCCTTCTTTGTCCCTAGAAACAAGGACTCGCACAGTGAAAGAAACTGACACTCTCCCTACCTAGAGTTTTCTGTCCCTAGAAAAAATGTTTTTTTAAAGCACACTATAGCACAAGGAGAATTCCCCTCACTTTCCTTCTTTGTCCCTAGAAACAAGGACTCGCACAGTGAAATAAACTGACACTCTCCCTACCTAGAGTTTTCTGTCCCTAGAAAAAATGTTTTTTTAAAGCACACTATAGCACAAGGAGAATTCCCCTCACTTTCCTTCTTTGTCCCTAGAAACAAGGACTCGCACAGTGAAAGAAACTGACACTCTCCCTACCTAGAGTTTTCTGTCCCTAGAATTTTTTTTTTTTTAAAGCACACTATAGCACAAGGAGAATTCCCCTCACTTTCCTTCTTTGTCCCTAGAAACAAGGACTCGCACAGTGAAAGAAACTGACACTCTCCCTACCTAGAGTTTTCTGTCCCTAGAAAAAATTTTTTTTTAAAGCACACTATAGCACAAGGAGAATTCCCCTCACTTTCCTTCTTTGTCCCTAGAAACAAGGACTCGCACAGTGAAAGAAACTGACACTCTCCCTACCTAGAGTTTTCTGTCCCTAGAAAAAATGTTTTTTTAAAGCACACTATAGCACAAGGAGAATTCCCCTCACTTTCCTTCTTTGTCCCTAGAAACAAGGACTCGCACAGTGAAAGAAACTGACACTCTCCCTACCTAGAGTTTTCTGTCCCTAGAAATTTTTTTTTTTAAAGCACACTATAGCACAAGGAGAATTCCCCTCACTTTCCTTCTTTGTCCCTAGAAACAAGGACTCGCACAGTGAAAGAAACTGACACTCTCCCTACCTAGAGTTTTCTGTCCCTAGAAAAAATGTTTTTTTAAAGCACACTATAGCACAAGGAGAATTCCCCTCACTTTCCTTCTTTGTCCCTAGAAACAAGGACTCGCACAGTGAAAGAAACTGACACTCTCCCTACCTAGAGTTTTCTGTCCCTAGAAAAAATGTTTTTTTAAAGCACACTATAGCACAAGGAGAATTCCCCTCACTTTCCTTCTTTGTCCCTAGAAACAAGGACTCGCACAGTGAAAGAAACTGACACTCTCCCTACCTAGAGTTTTCTGTCCCTAGAATTTTTTTTTTTTAAAGCACACTATAGCACAAGGAGAATTCCCCTCACTTTCCTTCTTTGTCCCTAGAAACAAGGACTCGCACAGTGAAATAAACTGACACTCTCCCTACCTAGAGTTTTCTGTCCCTAGAAAAAATGTTTTTTTAAAGCACACTATAGCACAAGGAGAATTCCCCTCACTTTCCTTCTTTGTCCCTAGAAACAAGGACTCGCACAGTGAAAGAAACTGACACTCTCCCTACCTAGAGTTTTCTGTCCCAAAAAAAAATGTTTTTTTAAAGCACACTATAGCACAAGGAGAATTCCCCTCACTTTCCTTCTTTGTCCCTAGAAACAAGGACTCGCACAGTGAAAGAAACTGACACTCTCCCTACCTAGAGTTTTCTGTCCCTAGAATTTTTTTTTTTTTAAAGCACACTATAGCACAAGGAGAATTCCCCTCACTTTCCTTCTTTGTCCCTAGAAACAAGGACTCGCACAGTGAAAGAAACTGACACTCTCCCTACCTAGAGTTTTCTGTCCCTAGAAAAAATGTTTTTTTAAAGCACACTATAGCACAAGGAGAATTCCCCTCACTTTCCTTCTTTGTCCCTAGAAACAAGGACTCGCACAGTGAAAGAAACTGACACTCTCCCTACCTAGAGTTTTCTGTCCCTAGAAATTTTTTTTTTTAAAGCACACTATAGCACAAGGAGAATTCCCCTCACTTTCCTTCTTTGTCCCTAGAAACAAGGACTCGCACAGTGAAAGAAACTGACACTCTCCCTACCTAGAGTTTTCTGTCCCTAGAAAAAATGTTTTTTTAAAGCACACTATAGCACAAGGAGAATTCCCCTCACTTTCCTTCTTTGTCCCTAGAAACAAGGACTCGCACAGTGAAAGAAACTGACACTCTCCCTACCTAGAGTTTTCTGTCCCTAGAAAAAATGTTTTTTTAAAGCACACTATAGCACAAGGAGAATTCCCCTCACTTTCCTTCTTTGTCCCTAGAAACAAGGACTCGCACAGTGAAAGAAACTGACACTCTCCCTACCTAGAGTTTTCTGTCCCTAGAATTTTTTTTTTTTAAAGCACACTATAGCACAAGGAGAATTCCCCTCACTTTCCTTCTTTGTCCCTAGAAACAAGGACTCGCACAGTGAAAGAAACTGACACTCTCCCTACCTAGAGTTTTCTGTCCCTAGAAAAAATGTTTTTTTAAAGCACACTATAGCACAAGGAGAATTCCCCTCACTTTCCTTCTTTGTCCCTAGAAACAAGGACTCGCACAGTGAAAGAAACTGACACTCTCCCTACCTAGAGTTTTCTGTCCCTAGAAAAAATGTTTTTTTAAAGCACACTATAGCACAAGGAGAATTCCCCTCACTTTCCTTCTTTGTCCCTAGAAACAAGGACTCGCACAGTGAAAGAAACTGACACTCTCCCTACCTAGAGTTTTCTGTCCCTAGAATTTTTTTTTTTTTAAAGCACACTATAGCACAAGGAGAATTCCCCTCACTTTCCTTCTTTGTCCCTAGAAACAAGGACTCGCACAGTGAAAGAAACTGACACTCTCCCTACCTAGAGTTTTCTGTCCCTAGAAAAAATGTTTTTTTAAAGCACACTATAGCACAAGGAGAATTCCCCTCACTTTCCTTCTTTGTCCCTAGAAACAAGGACTCGCACAGTGAAAGAAACTGACACTCTCCCTACCTAGAGTTTTCTGTCCCTAGAAAAAATGTTTTTTTAAAGCACACTATAGCACAAGGAGAATTCCCCTCACTTTCCTTCTTTGTCCCTAGAAACAAGGACTCGCACAGTGAAAGAAACTGACACTCTCCCTACCTAGAGTTTTCTGTCCCTAGAAAAAATGTTTTTTTAAAGCACACTATAGCACAAGGAGAATTCCCCTCACTTTCCTTCTTTGTCCCTAGAAACAAGGACTCGCACAGTGAAATAAACTGACACTCTCCCTACCTAGAGTTTTCTGTCCCTAGAAAAAATGTTTTTTTAAAGCACACTATAGCACAAGGAGAATTCCCCTCACTTTCCTTCTTTGTCCCTAGAAACAAGGACTCGCACAGTGAAAGAAACTGACACTCTCCCTACCTAGAGTTTTCTGTCCCTAGAATTTTTTTTTTTTTAAAGCACACTATAGCACAAGGAGAATTCCCCTCACTTTCCTTCTTTGTCCCTAGAAACAAGGACTCGCACAGTGAAAGAAACTGACACTCTCCCTACCTAGAGTTTTCTGTCCCTAGAAAAAATGTTTTTTTAAAGCACACTATAGCACAAGGAGAATTCCCCTCACTTTCCTTCTTTGTCCCTAGAAACAAGGACTCGCACAGTGAAAGAAACTGACACTCTCCCTACCTAGAGTTTTCTGTCCCTAGAAAAAATGTTTTTTTAAAGCACACTATAGCACAAGGAGAATTCCCCTCACTTTCCTTCTTTGTCCCTAGAAACAAGGACTCGCACAGTGAAAGAAACTGACACTCTCCCTACCTAGAGTTTTCTGTCCCTAGAATTTTTTTTTTTTAAAGCACACTATAGCACAAGGAGAATTCCCCTCACTTTCCTTCTTTGTCCCTAGAAACAAGGACTCGCACAGTGAAAGAAACTGACACTCTCCCTACCTAGAGTTTTCTGTCCCTAGAATTTTTTTTTTTTTAAAGCACACTATAGCACAAGGAGAATTCCCCTCACTTTCCTTCTTTGTCCCTAGAAACAAGGACTCGCACAGTGAAAGAAACTGACACTCTCCCTACCTAGAGTTTTCTGTCCCTAGAAAAATTTTTTTTTTAAAGCACACTATAGCACAAGGAGAATTCCCCTCACTTTCCTTCTTTGTCCCTAGAAACAAGGACTCGCACAGTGAAAGAAACTGACACTCTCCCTACCTAGAGTTTTCTGTCCCTAGAAAAAATGTTTTTTTAAAGCACACTATAGCACAAGGAGAATTCCCCTCACTTTCCTTCTTTGTCCCTAGAAACAAGGACTCGCACAGTGAAAGAAACTGACACTCTCCCTACCTAGAGTTTTCTGTCCCTAGAATTTTTTTTTTTTAAAGCACACTATAGCACAAGGAGAATTCCCCTCACTTTCCTTCTTTGTCCCTAGAAACAAGGACTCGCACAGTGAAAGAAACTGACACTCTCCCTACCTAGAGTTTTCTGTCCCTAGAAAAAATGTTTTTTTAAAGCACACTATAGCACAAGGAGAATTCCCCTCACTTTCCTTCTTTGTCCCTAGAAACAAGGACTCGCACAGTGAAAGAAACTGACACTCTCCCTACCTAGAGTTTTCTGTCCCTAGAATTTTTTTTTTTTAAAGCACACTATAGCACAAGGAGAATTCCCCTCACTTTCCTTCTTTGTCCCTAGAAACAAGGACTCGCACAGTGAAAGAAACTGACACTCTCCCTACCTAGAGTTTTCTGTCCCTAGAATTTTTTTTTTTTAAAGCACACTATAGCACAAGGAGAATTCCCCTCACTTTCCTTCTTTGTCCCTAGAAACAAGGACTCGCACAGTGAAAGAAACTGACACTCTCCCTACCTAGAGTTTTCTGTCCCTAGAAAAAATGTTTTTTTAAAGCACACTATAGCACAAGGAGAATTCCCCTCACTTTCCTTCTTTGTCCCTAGAAACAAGGACTCGCACAGTGAAAGAAACTGACACTCTCCCTACCTAGAGTTTTCTGTCCCTAGAAATTTTTTTTTTTAAAGCACACTATAGCACAAGGAGAATTCCCCTCACTTTCCTTCTTTGTCCCTAGAAACAAGGACTCGCACAGTGAAAGAAACTGACACTCTCCCTACCTAGAGTTTTCTGTCCCTAGAATTTTTTTTTTTTAAAGCACACTATAGCACAAGGAGAATTCCCCTCACTTTCCTTCTTTGTCCCTAGAAACAAGGACTCGCACAGTGAAAGAAACTGACACTCTCCCTACCTAGAGTTTTCTGTCCCTAGAAAAAATGTTTTTTTAAAGCACACTATAGCACAAGGAGAATTCCCCTCACTTTCCTTCTTTGTCCCTAGAAACAAGGACTCGCACAGTGAAAGAAACTGACACTCTCCCTACCTAGAGTTTTCTGTCCCTAGAATTTTTTTTTTTAAAGCACACTATAGCACAAGGAGAATTCCCCTCACTTTCCTTCTTTGTCCCTAGAAACAAGGACTCGCACAGTGAAAGAAACTGACACTCTCCCTACCTAGAGTTTTCTGTCCCTAGAATTTTTTTTTTTTTAAAGCACACTATAGCACAAGGAGAATTCCCCTCACTTTCCTTCTTTGTCCCTAGAAACAAGGACTCTCACAGTGAAAGAAACTGACACTCTCCCTACCTAGAGTTTTCTGTCCCTAGAAAAATTTTTTTTTTAAAGCACACTATAGCACAAGGAGAATTCCCCTCACTTTCCTTCTTTGTCCCTAGAAACAAGGACTCGCACAGTGAAAGAAACTGACACTCTCCCTACCTAGAGTTTTCTGTCCCTAGAAAAAATGTTTTTTTAAAGCACACTATAGCACAAGGAGAATTCCCCTCACTTTCCTTCTTTGTCCCTAGAAACAAGGACTCGCACAGTGAAAGAAACTGACACTCTCCCTACCTAGAGTTTTCTGTCCCTAGAAATTTTTTTTTTTAAAGCACACTATAGCACAAGGAGAATTCCCCTCACTTTCCTTCTTTGTCCCTAGAAACAAGGACTCGCACAGTGAAAGAAACTGACACTCTCCCTACCTAGAGTTTTCTGTCCCTAGAAAAAATGTTTTTTTAAAGCACACTATAGCACAAGGAGAATTCCCCTCACTTTCCTTCTTTGTCCCTAGAAACAAGGACTCGCACAGTGAAAGAAACTGACACTCTCCCTACCTAGAGTTTTCTGTCCCTAGAAAAAATGTTTTTTTAAAGCACACTATAGCACAAGGAGAATTCCCCTCACTTTCCTTCTTTGTCCCTAGAAACAAGGACTCGCACAGTGAAAGAAACTGACACTCTCCCTACCTAGAGTTTTCTGTCCCTAGAATTTTTTTTTTTTTAAAGCACACTATAGCACAAGGAGAATTCCCCTCACTTTCCTTCTTTGTCCCTAGAAACAAGGACTCGCACAGTGAAATAAACTGACACTCTCCCTACCTAGAGTTTTCTGTCCCTAGAAAAAATGTTTTTTTAAAGCACACTATAGCACAAGGAGAATTCCCCTCACTTTCCTTCTTTGTCCCTAGAAACAAGGACTCGCACAGTGAAAGAAACTGACACTCTCCCTACCTAGAGTTTTCTGTCCCAAAAAAAAATGTTTTTTTAAAGCACACTATAGCACAAGGAGAATTCCCCTCACTTTCCTTCTTTGTCCCTAGAAACAAGGACTCGCACAGTGAAAGAAACTGACACTCTCCCTACCTAGAGTTTTCTGTCCCTAGAAATTTTTTTTTTTTAAAGCACACTATAGCACAAGGAGAATTCCCCTCACTTTCCTTCTTTGTCCCTAGAAACAAGGACTCGCACAGTGAAAGAAACTGACACTCTCCCTACCTAGAGTTTTCTGTCCCTAGAAAAAATGTTTTTTTAAAGCACACTATAGCACAAGGAGAATTCCCCTCACTTTCCTTCTTTGTCCCTAGAAACAAGGACTCGCACAGTGAAAGAAACTGACACTCTCCCTACCTAGAGTTTTCTGTCCCTAGAAATTTTTTTTTTTTAAAGCACACTATAGCACAAGGAGAATTCCCCTCACTTTCCTTCTTTGTCCCTAGAAACAAGGACTCGCACAGTGAAAGAAACTGACACTCTCCCTACCTAGAGTTTTCTGTCCCTAGAAAAAATGTTTTTTTAAAGCACACTATAGCACAAGGAGAATTCCCCTCACTTTCCTTCTTTGTCCCTAGAAACAAGGACTCGCACAGTGAAAGAAACTGACACTCTCCCTACCTAGAGTTTTCTGTCCCTAGAAAAAATGTTTTTTTAAAGCACACTATAGCACAAGGAGAATTCCCCTCACTTTCCTTCTTTGTCCCTAGAAACAAGGACTCGCACAGTGAAAGAAACTGACACTCTCCCTACCTAGAGTTTTCTGTCCCTAGAAAAAATGTTTTTTTAAAGCACACTATAGCACAAGGAGAATTCCCCTCACTTTCCTTCTTTGTCCCTAGAAACAAGGACTCGCACAGTGAAATAAACTGACACTCTCCCTACCTAGAGTTTTCTGTCCCTAGAAAAAATGTTTTTTTAAAGCACACTATAGCACAAGGAGAATTCCCCTCACTTTCCTTCTTTGTCCCTAGAAACAAGGACTCGCACAGTGAAAGAAACTGACACTCTCCCTACCTAGAGTTTTCTGTCCCTAGAATTTTTTTTTTTTTAAAGCACACTATAGCACAAGGAGAATTCCCCTCACTTTCCTTCTTTGTCCCTAGAAACAAGGACTCGCACAGTGAAAGAAACTGACACTCTCCCTACCTAGAGTTTTCTGTCCCTAGAAAAAATTTTTTTTTAAAGCACACTATAGCACAAGGAGAATTCCCCTCACTTTCCTTCTTTGTCCCTAGACACAAGGACTCGCACAGTGAAAGAAACTGACACTCTCCCTACCTAGAGTTTTCTGTCCCTAGAAATTTTTTTTTTTTAAAGCACACTATAGCACAAGGAGAATTCCCCTCACTTTCCTTCTTTGTCCCTAGAAACAAGGACTCGCACAGTGAAAGAAACTGACACTCTCCCTACCTAGAGTTTTCTGTCCCTAGAATTTTTTTTTTTTTAAAGCACACTATAGCACAAGGAGAATTCCCCTCACTTTCCTTCTTTGTCCCTAGAAACAAGGACTCGCACAGTGAAAGAAACTGACACTCTCCCTACCTAGAGTTTTCTGTCCCTAGAAAATTTTTTTTTTTAAAGCACACTATAGCACAAGGAGAATTCCCCTCACTTTCCTTCTTTGTCCCTAGAAACAAGGACTCGCACAGTGAAAGAAACTGACACTCTCCCTACCTAGAGTTTTCTGTCCCTAGAAAAAATGTTTTTTTAAAGCACACTATAGCACAAGGAGAATTCCCCTCACTTTCCTTCTTTGTCCCTAGAAACAAGGACTCGCACAGTGAAAGAAACTGACACTCTCCCTACCTAGAGTTTTCTGTCCCTAGAATTTTTTTTTTTTAAAGCACACTATAGCACAAGGAGAATTCCCCTCACTTTCCTTCTTTGTCCCTAGAAACAAGGACTCGCACAGTGAAAGAAACTGACACTCTCCCTACCTAGAGTTTTCTGTCCCTAGAAAAAATGTTTTTTTAAAGCACACTATAGCACAAGGAGAATTCCCCTCACTTTCCTTCTTTGTCCCTAGAAACAAGGACTCGCACAGTGAAAGAAACTGACACTCTCCCTACCTAGAGTTTTCTGTCCCTAGAAAAAATGTTTTTTTAAAGCACACTATAGCACAAGGAGAATTCCCCTCACTTTCCTTCTTTGTCCCTAGAAACAAGGACTCGCACAGTGAAAGAAACTGACACTCTCCCTACCTAGAGTTTTCTGTCCCTAGAAATTTTTTTTTTTTAAAGCACACTATAGCACAAGGAGAATTCCCCTCACTTTCCTTCTTTGTCCCTAGAAACAAGGACTCGCACAGTGAAAGAAACTGACACTCTCCCTACCTAGAGTTTTCTGTCCCTAGAAAAAATGTTTTTTTAAAGCACACTATAGCACAAGGAGAATTCCCCTCACTTTCCTTCTTTGTCCCTAGAAACAAGGACTCGCACAGTGAAAGAAACTGACACTCTCCCTACCTAGAGTTTTCTGTCCCTAGAAAATTTTTTTTTTTAAAGCACACTATAGCACAAGGAGAATTCCCCTCACTTTCCTTCTTTGTCCCTAGAAACAAGGACTCGCACAGTGAAAGAAACTGACACTCTCCCTACCTAGAGTTTTCTGTCCCTAGAAAAAATGTTTTTTTAAAGCACACTATAGCACAAGGAGAATTCCCCTCACTTTCCTTCTTTGTCCCTAGAAACAAGGACTCGCACAGTGAAAGAAACTGACACTCTCCCTACCTAGAGTTTTCTGTCCCTATAATTTTTTTTTTTTTAAAGCACACTATAGCACAAGGAGAATTCCCCTCACTTTCCTTCTTTGTCCCTAGAAACAAGGACTCGCACAGTGAAAGAAACTGACACTCTCCCTACCTAGAGTTTTCTGTCCCTAGAAAAATTTTTTTTTTAAAGCACACTATAGCACAAGGAGAATTCCCCTCACTTTCCTTCTTTGTCCCTAGAAACAAGGACTCGCACAGTGAAAGAAACTGACACTCTCCCTACCTAGAGTTTTCTGTCCCTAGAAAAAATGTTTTTTTAAAGCACACTATAGCACAAGGAGAATTCCCCTCACTTTCCTTCTTTGTCCCTAGAAACAAGGACTCGCACAGTGAAAGAAACTGACACTCTCCCTACCTAGAGTTTTCTGTCCCTAGAAATTTTTTTTTTTAAAGCACACTATAGCACAAGGAGAATTCCCCTCACTTTCCTTCTTTGTCCCTAGAAACAAGGACTCGCACAGTGAAAGAAACTGACACTCTCCCTACCTAGAGTTTTCTGTCCCTAGAAAAAATGTTTTTTTAAAGCACACTATAGCACAAGGAGAATTCCCCTCACTTTCCTTCTTTGTCCCTAGAAACAAGGACTCGCACAGTGAAAGAAACTGACACTCTCCCTACCTAGAGTTTTCTGTCCCTAGAAAATTTTTTTTTTAAAGCACACTATAGCACAAGGAGAATTCCCCTCACTTTCCTTCTTTGTCCCTAGAAACAAGGACTCGCACAGTGAAAGAAACTGACACTCTCCCTACCTAGAGTTTTCTGTCCCTAGAAAAAATGTTTTTTTAAAGCACACTATAGCACAAGGAGAATTCCCCTCACTTTCCTTCTTTGTCCCTAGAAACAAGGACTCGCACAGTGAAAGAAACTGACACTCTCCCTACCTAGAGTTTTCTGTCCCTAGAAATTTTTTTTTTTTAAAGCACACTATAGCACAAGGAGAATTCCCCTCACTTTCCTTCTTTGTCCCTAGAAACAAGGACTCGCACAGTGAAAGAAACTGACACTCTCCCTACCTAGAGTTTTCTGTCCCTAGAAAAAATGTTTTTTTAAAGCACACTATAGCACAAGGAGAATTCCCCTCACTTTCCTTCTTTGTCCCTAGAAACAAGGACTCGCACAGTGAAAGAAACTGACACTCTCCCTACCTAGAGTTTTCTGTCCCTAGAAATTTTTTTTTTTTAAAGCACACTATAGCACAAGGAGAATTCCCCTCACTTTCCTTCTTTGTCCCTAGAAACAAGGACTCGCACAGTGAAAGAAACTGACACTCTCCCTACCTAGAGTTTTCTGTCCCTAGAAAAAATGTTTTTTTAAAGCACACTATAGCACAAGGAGAATTCCCCTCACTTTCCTTCTTTGTCCCTAGAAACAAGGACTCGCACAGTGAAAGAAACTGACACTCTCCCTACCTAGAGTTTTCTGTCCCTAGAAAAATTTTTTTTTTAAAGCACACTATAGCACAAGGAGAATTCCCCTCACTTTCCTTCTTTGTCCCTAGAAACAAGGACTCGCACAGTGAAAGAAACTGACACTCTCCCTACCTAGAGTTTTCTGTCCCTAGAAAAAATGTTTTTTTAAAGCACACTATAGCACAAGGAGAATTCCCCTCACTTTCCTTCTTTGTCCCTAGAAACAAGGACTCGCACAGTGAAAGAAACTGACACTCTCCCTACCTAGAGTTTTCTGTCCCTATAATTTTTTTTTTTTTAAAGCACACTATAGCACAAGGAGAATTCCCCTCACTTTCCTTCTTTGTCCCTAGAAACAAGGACTCGCACAGTGAAAGAAACTGACACTCTCCCTACCTAGAGTTTTCTGTCCCTAGAAAAATTTTTTTTTTAAAGCACACTATAGCACAAGGAGAATTCCCCTCACTTTCCTTCTTTGTCCCTAGAAACAAGGACTCGCACAGTGAAAGAAACTGACACTCTCCCTACCTAGAGTTTTCTGTCCCTAGAAAAAATGTTTTTTTAAAGCACACTATAGCACAAGGAGAATTCCCCTCACTTTCCTTCTTTGTCCCTAGAAACAAGGACTCGCACAGTGAAAGAAACTGACACTCTCCCTACCTAGAGTTTTCTGTCCCTAGAAATTTTTTTTTTTAAAGCACACTATAGCACAAGGAGAATTCCCCTCACTTTCCTTCTTTGTCCCTAGAAACAAGGACTCGCACAGTGAAAGAAACTGACACTCTCCCTACCTAGAGTTTTCTGTCCCTAGAAAAAATGTTTTTTTAAAGCACACTATAGCACAAGGAGAATTCCCCTCACTTTCCTTCTTTGTCCCTAGAAACAAGGACTCGCACAGTGAAAGAAACTGACACTCTCCCTACCTAGAGTTTTCTGTCCCTAGAAATTTTTTTTTTTAAAGCACACTATAGCACAAGGAGAATTCCCCTCACTTTCCTTCTTTGTCCCTAGAAACAAGGACTCGCACAGTGAAAGAAACTGACACTCTCCCTACCTAGAGTTTTCTGTCCCTAGAATTTTTTTTTTTTAAAGCACACTATAGCACAAGGAGAATTCCCCTCACTTTCCTTCTTTGTCCCTAGAAACAAGGACTCGCACAGTGAAAGAAACTGACACTCTCCCTACCTAGAGTTTTCTGTCCCTAGAAAAAATGTTTTTTTAAAGCACACTATAGCACAAGGAGAATTCCCCTCACTTTCCTTCTTTGTCCCTAGAAACAAGGACTCGCACAGTGAAAGAAACTGACACTCTCCCTACCTAGAGTTTTCTGTCCCTAGAATTTTTTTTTTTTAAAGCACACTATAGCACAAGGAGAATTCCCCTCACTTTCCTTCTTTGTCCCTAGAAACAAGGACTCGCACAGTGAAAGAAACTGACACTCTCCCTACCTAGAGTTTTCTGTCCCTAGAAAAAATGTTTTTTTAAAGCACACTATAGCACAAGGAGAATTCCCCTCACTTTCCTTCTTTGTCCCTAGAAACAAGGACTCGCACAGTGAAAGAAACTGACTCTCTCCCTACCTAGAGTTTTCTGTCCCTAGAAAAAATGTTTTTTTAAAGCACACTATAGCACAAGGAGAATTCCCCTCACTTTCCTTCTTTGTCCCTAGAAACAAGGACTCGCACAGTGAAATAAACTGACACTCTCCCTACCTAGAGTTTTCTGTCCCTAGAAAAAATGTTTTTTTAAAGCACACTATAGCACAAGGAGAATTCCCCTCACTTTCCTTCTTTGTCCCTAGAAACAAGGACTCGCACAGTGAAAGAAACTGACACTCTCCCTACCTAGAGTTTTCTGTCCCTAGAAAAAATGTTTTTTTAAAGCACACTATAGCACAAGGAGAATTCCCCTCACTTTCCTTCTTTGTCCCTAGAAACAAGGACTCGCACAGTGAAAGAAACTGACACTCTCCCTACCTAGAGTTTTCTGTCCCTAGAAAAAATGTTTTTTTAAAGCACACTATAGTACAAGGAGAATTCCCCTCACTTTCCTTCTTTGTCCCTAGAAACAAGGACTCGCACAGTGAAATAAACTGACACTCTCCCTACCTAGAGTTTTCTGTCCCTAGAAAAAATGTTTTTTTAAAGCACACTATAGCACAAGGAGAATTCCCCTCACTTTCCTTCTTTGTCCCTAGAAACAAGGACTCGCACAGTGAAAGAAACTGACACTCTCCCTACCTAGAGTTTTCTGTCCCAAAAAAAAATGTTTTTTTAAAGCACACTATAGCACAAGGAGAATTCCCCTCACTTTCCTTCTTTGTCCCTAGAAACAAGGACTCGCACAGTGAAAGAAACTGACACTCTCCCTACCTAGAGTTTTCTGTCCCTAGAATTTTTTTTTTTTTAAAGCACACTATAGCACAAGGAGAATTCCCCTCACTTTCCTTCTTTGTCCCTAGAAACAAGGACTCGCACAGTGAAAGAAACTGACACTCTCCCTACCTAGAGTTTTCTGTCCCTAGAAAAAATGTTTTTTTAAAGCACACTATAGCACAAGGAGAATTCCCCTCACTTTCCTTCTTTGTCCCTAGAAACAAGGACTCGCACAGTGAAAGAAACTGACACTCTCCCTACCTAGAGTTTTCTGTCCCTAGAAAAAATGTTTTTTTAAAGCACACTATAGCACAAGGAGAATTCCCCTCACTTTCCTTCTTTGTCCCTAGAAACAAGGACTCGCACAGTGAAAGAAACTGACACTCTCCCTACCTAGAGTTTTCTGTCCCTAGAAAAAATGTTTTTTTAAAGCACACTATAGCACAAGGAGAATTCCCCTCACTTTCCTTCTTTGTCCCTAGAAACAAGGACTCGCACAGTGAAATAAACTGACACTCTCCCTACCTAGAGTTTTCTGTCCCTAGAAAAAATGTTTTTTTAAAGCACACTATAGCACAAGGAGAATTCCCCTCACTTTCCTTCTTTGTCCCTAGAAACAAGGACTCGCACAGTGAAAGAAACTGACACTCTCCCTACCTAGAGTTTTCTGTCCCTAGAATTTTTTTTTTTTTAAAGCACACTATAGCACAAGGAGAATTCCCCTCACTTTCCTTCTTTGTCCCTAGAAACAAGGACTCGCACAGTGAAAGAAACTGACACTCTCCCTACCTAGAGTTTTCTGTCCCTAGAAAAATTTTTTTTTTAAAGCACACTATAGCACAAGGAGAATTCCCCTCACTTTCCTTCTTTGTCCCTAGAAACAAGGACTCGCACAGTGAAAGAAACTGACACTCTCCCTACCTAGAGTTTTCTGTCCCTAGAAAAAATGTTTTTTTAAAGCACACTATAGCACAAGGAGAATTCCCCTCACTTTCCTTCTTTGTCCCTAGAAACAAGGACTCGCACAGTGAAAGAAACTGACACTCTCCCTACCTAGAGTTTTCTGTCCCTAGAAATTTTTTTTTTTAAAGCACACTATAGCACAAGGAGAATTCCCCTCACTTTCCTTCTTTGTCCCTAGAAACAAGGACTCGCACAGTGAAAGAAACTGACACTCTCCCTACCTAGAGTTTTCTGTCCCTAGAAAAAATGTTTTTTTAAAGCACACTATAGCACAAGGAGAATTCCCCTCACTTTCCTTCTTTGTCCCTAGAAACAAGGACTCGCACAGTGAAAGAAACTGACACTCTCCCTACCTAGAGTTTTCTGTCCCTAGAAAAAATGTTTTTTTAAAGCACACTATAGCACAAGGAGAATTCCCCTCACTTTCCTTCTTTGTCCCTAGAAACAAGGACTCGCACAGTGAAAGAAACTGACACTCTCCCTACCTAGAGTTTTCTGTCCCTAGAATTTTTTTTTTTTTAAAGCACACTATAGCACAAGGAGAATTCCCCTCACTTTCCTTCTTTGTCCCTAGAAACAAGGACTCGCACAGTGAAAGAAACTGACACTCTCCCTACCTAGAGTTTTCTGTCCCTAGAAAAAATGTTTTTTTAAAGCACACTATAGCACAAGGAGAATTCCCCTCACTTTCCTTCTTTGTCCCTAGAAACAAGGACTCGCACAGTGAAAAAAACTGACACTCTCCCTACCTAGAGTTTTCTGTCCCTAGAAAAAATGTTTTTTTAAAGCACACTATAGCACAAGGAGAATTCCCCTCACTTTCCTTCTTTGTCCCTAGAAACAAGTTCTCGCACAGTGAAAGAAACTGACACTCTCCCTACCTAGAGTTTTCTGTCCCTAGAAATTTTTTTTTTAAAGCACACTATAGCACAAGGAGAATTCCCCTCACTTTCCTTCTTTGTCCCTAGAAACAAGGACTCACACAGTGAAAGAAACTGACACTCTCCCTACCTAGAGTTTTCTGTCCCTAGAAAAAATGTTTTTTTAAAGCACACTATAGCACAATGAGAATTCCCCTCACTTTCCTTCTTTGTCCCTAGAAACAAGGACTCGCACAGTGAAATAAACTGACACTCTCCCTACCTAGAGTTTTCTGTCCCTAGAAAAAATGTTTTTTTAAAGCACACTATAGCACAAGGAGATTTCCCCTCACTTTCCTTCTTTGTCCCTAGAAACAAGGACTCGCACAGTGAAAGAAACTGACACTCTCCCTACCTAGAGTTTTCTGTCCCTAGAAATTTTTTTTTTTTAAAGCACACTATAGCACAAGGTGAATTCCCCTCACTTTCCTTCTTTGTCCCTAGAAACAAGGACTCGCACAGTGAAAGAAACTGACACTCTCCCTACCTAGAGTTTTCTGTCCCTAGAAAAAATGTTTTTTTAAAGCACACTATAGCACAAGGAGAATTCCCCTCACTTTCCTTCTTTGTCCCTAGAAACAAGGACTCGCACAGTGAAAGAAACTGACACTCTCCCTACCTAGAGTTTTCTGTCCCTAGAAAAAATGTTTTTTTAAAGCACACTATAGCACAAGGAGAATTCCCCTCACTTTCCTTCTTTGTCCCTAGAAACAAGGACTCGCACAGTGAAAGAAACTGACACTCTCCCTACCTAGAGTTTTCTGTCCCTAGAAAAAATGTTTTTTTAAAGCACACTATAGCACAAGGAGAATTCCCCTCACTTTCCTTCTTTGTCCCTAGAAACAAGGACTCGCACAGTGAAATAAACTGACACTCTCCCTACCTAGAGTTTTCTGTCCCTAGAAAAAATGTTTTTTTAAAGCACACTATAGCACAAGGAGAATTCCCCTCACTTTCCTTCTTTGTCCCTAGAAACAAGGACTCGCACAGTGAAAGAAACTGACACTCTCCCTACCTAGAGTTTTCTGTCCCTAGAAAATTTTTTTTTTTAAAGCACACTATAGCACAAGGAGAATTCCCCTCACTTTCCTTCTTTGTCCCTAGAAACAAGGACTCGCACAGTGAAAGAAACTGACACTCTCCCTACCTAGAGTTTTCTGTCCCTAGAAAAAATGTTTTTTTAAAGCACACTATAGCACAAGGAGAATTCCCCTCACTTTCCTTCTTTGTCCCTAGAAACAAGGACTCGCACAGTGAAATAAACTGACACTCTCCCTACCTAGAGTTTTCTGTCCCTAGAAAAAATGTTTTTTTAAAGCACACTATAGCACAAGGAGAATTCCCCTCACTTTCCTTCTTTGTCCCTAGAAACAAGGACTCGCACAGTGAAAGAAACTGACACTCTCCCTACCTAGAGTTTTCTGTCCCTAGAAAAATTTTTTTTTTAAAGCACACTATAGCACAAGGAGAATTCCCCTCACTTTCCTTCTTTGTCCCTAGAAACAAGGACTCGCACAGTGAAAGAAACTGACACTCTCCCTACCTAGAGTTTTCTGTCCCTAGAAAAATGTTTTTTTAAAGCACACTATAGCACAAGGAGAATTCCCCTCACTTTCCTTCTTTGTCCCTAGAAACAAGGACTCGCACAGTGAAAGAAACTGACACTCTCCCTACCTAGAGTTTTCTGTCCCTAGAAATTTTTTTTTTTTAAAGCACACTATAGCACAAGGAGAATTCCCCTCACTTTCCTTCTTTGTCCCTAGAAACAAGGACTCGCACAGTGAAAGAAACTGACACTCTCCCTACCTAGAGTTTTCTGTCCCTAGAAAAAAATGTTTTTTTAAAGCACACTATAGCACAAGGAGAATTCCCCTCACTTTCCTTCTTTGTCCCTAGAAACAAGGACTCGCACAGTGAAAGAAACTGACACTCTCCCTACCTAGAGTTTTCTGTCCCTAGAAAAAATGTTTTTTTAAAGCACACTATAGCACAAGGAGAATTCCCCTCACTTTCCTTCTTTGTCCCTAGAAACAAGGACTCGCACAGTGAAAAAAACTGACACTCTCCCTACCTAGAGTTTTCTGTCCCTAGAAAAAATGTTTTTTTAAAGCACACTATAGCACAAGGAGAATTCCCCTCACTTTCCTTCTTTGTCCCTAGAAACAAGGACTCGCACAGTGAAAGAAACTGACACTCTCCCTACCTAGAGTTTTCTGTCCCTAGAAAAAATGTTTTTTTAAAGCACACTATAGCACAAGGAGAATTCCCCTCACTTTCCTTCTTTGTCCCTAGAAACAAGGACTCGCACAGTGAAAGAAACTGACACTCTCCCTACCTAGAGTTTTCTGTCCCTAGAAAAAATGTTTTTTTAAAGCACACTATAGCACAAGGAGAATTCCCCTCACTTTCCTTCTTTGTCCCTAGAAACAAGGACTCGCACAGTGAAAGAAACTGACACTCTCCCTACCTAGAGTTTTCTGTCCCTAGAAAAAATGTTTTTTTAAAGCACACTATAGCACAAGGAGAATTCCCCTCACTTTCCTTCTTTGTCCCTAGAAACAAGGACTCGCACAGTGAAAGAAACTGACACTCTCCCTACCTAGAGTTTTCTGTCCCTAGAAAAAATGTTTTTTTAAAGCACACTATAGCACAAGGAGAATTCCCCTCACTTTCCTTCTTTGTCCCTAGAAACAAGGACTCGCACAGTGAAAGAAACTGACACTCTCCCTACCTAGAGTTTTCTGTCCCTAGAAAAAATGTTTTTTTAAAGCACACTATAGCACAAGGAGAATTCCCCTCACTTTCCTTCTTTGTCCCTAGAAACAAGGACTCGCACAGTGAAAGAAACTGACACTCTCCCTACCTAGAGTTTTCTGTCCCTAGAAAAAATGTTTTTTTAAAGCACACTATAGCACAAGGAGAATTCCCCTCACTTTCCTTCTTTGTCCCTAGAAACAAGGACTCGCACAGTGAAAGAAACTGACACTCTCCCTACCTAGAGTTTTCTGTCCCTAGAAAAAATGTTTTTTTAAAGCACACTATAGCACAAGGAGAATTCCCCTCACTTTCCTTCTTTGTCCCTAGAAACAAGGACTCGCACAGTGAAAGAAACTGACACTCTCCCTACCTAGAGTTTTCTGTCCCTAGAAAAAATGTTTTTTTAAAGCACACTATAGCACAAGGAGAATTCCCCTCACTTTCCTTCTTTGTCCCTAGAAACAAGGACTCGCACAGTGAAAGAAACTGACACTCTCCCTACCTAGAGTTTTCTGTCCCTAGAAAAAATGTTTTTTTAAAGCACACTATAGCACAAGGAGAATTCCCCTCACTTTCCTTCTTTGTCCCTAGAAACAAGGACTCGCACAGTGAAAGAAACTGACACTCTCCCTACCTAGAGTTTTCTGTCCCTAGAAAAAATGTTTTTTTAAAGCACACTATAGCACAAGGAGAATTCCCCTCACTTTCCTTCTTTGTCCCTAGAAACAAGGACTCGCACAGTGAAAGAAACTGACACTCTCCCTACCTAGAGTTTTCTGTCCCTAGAAAAAATGTTTTTTTAAAGCACACTATAGCACAAGGAGAATTCCCCTCACTTTCCTTCTTTGTCCCTAGAAACAAGGACTCGCACAGTGAAAGAAACTGACACTCTCCCTACCTAGAGTTTTCTGTCCCTAGAAATTTTTTTTTTTTAAAGCACACTATAGCACAAGGAGAATTCCCCTCACTTTCCTTCTTTGTCCCTAGAAACAAGGACTCGCACAGTGAAAGAAACTGACACTCTCCCTACCTAGAGTTTTCTGTCCCTAGAAAAAATGTTTTTTTAAAGCACACTATAGCACAAGGAGAATTCCCCTCACTTTCCTTCTTTGTCCCTAGAAACAAGGACTCGCACAGTGAAAGAAACTGACACTCTCCCTACCTAGAGTTTTCTGTCCCTAGAAAAAATGTTTTTTTAAAGCACACTATAGCACAAGGAGAATTCCCCTCACTTTCCTTCTTTGTCCCTAGAAACAAGGACTCGCACAGTGAAAGAAACTGACACTCTCCCTACCTAGAGTTTTCTGTCCCTAGAAAAAATGTTTTTTTAAAGCACACTATAGCACAAGGAGAATTCCCCTCACTTTCCTTCTTTGTCCCTAGAAACAAGGACTCGCACAGTGAAAGAAACTGACACTCTCCCTACCTAGAGTTTTCTGTCCCTAGAACATTTTTGTTTAAAGCACACTATAGCACAAGGAGAATTCCCCTCACTTTCCTTCTTTGTCCCTAGAAACAAGGACTCGCACAGTGAAAGAAACTGACACTCTCCCTACCTAGAGTTTTCTGTCCCTAGAAAAAATGTTTTTTTAAAGCACACTATAGCACAAGGAGAATTCCCCTCACTTTCCTTCTTTGTCCCTAGAAACAAGGACTCGCACAGTGAAAGAAACTGACACTCTCCCTACCTAGAGTTTTCTGTCCCTAGAAAAAATGTTTTTTTAAAGCACACTATAGCACAAGGAGAATTCCCCTCACTTTCCTTCTTTGTCCCTAGAAACAAGGACTCGCACAGTGAAAGAAACTGACACTCTCCCTACCTAGAGTTTTCTGTCCCTAGAAAAAATGTTTTTTTAAAGCACACTATAGCACAAGGAGAATTCCCCTCACTTTCCTTCTTTGTCCCTAGAAACAAGGACTCGCACAGTGAAAGAAACTGACACTCTCCCTACCTAGAGTTTTCTGTCCCTAGAAAAAATGTTTTTTTAAAGCACACTATAGCACAAGGAGAATTCCCCTCACTTTCCTTCTTTGTCCCTAGAAACAAGGACTCGCACAGTGAAAGAAACTGACACTCTCCCTACCTAGAGTTTTCTGTCCCTAGAAAAAATGTTTTTTTAAAGCACACTATAGCACAAGGAGAATTCCCCTCACTTTCCTTCTTTGTCCCTAGAAACAAGGACTCGCACAGTGAAAGAAACTGACACTCTCCCTACCTAGAGTTTTCTGTCCCTAGAAAAAATGTTTTTTTAAAGCACACTATAGCACAAGGAGAATTCCCCTCACTTTCCTTCTTTGTCCCTAGAAACAAGGACTCGCACAGTGAAAGAAACTGACACTCTCCCTACCTAGAGTTTTCTGTCCCTAGAAAAAATGTTTTTTTAAAGCACACTATAGCACAAGGAGAATTCCCCTCACTTTCCTTCTTTGTCCCTAGAAACAAGGACTCGCACAGTGAAAGAAACTGACACTCTCCCTACCTAGAGTTTTCTGTCCCTAGAAAAAATGTTTTTTTAAAGCACACTATAGCACAAGGAGAATTCCCCTCACTTTCCTTCTTTGTCCCTAGAAACAAGGACTCGCACAGTGAAAGAAACTGACACTCTCCCTACCTAGAGTTTTCTGTCCCTAGAAAAAATGTTTTTTTAAAGCACACTATAGCACAAGGAGAATTCCCCTCACTTTCCTTCTTTGTCCCTAGAAACAAGGACTCGCACAGTGAAAGAAACTGACACTCTCCCTACCTAGAGTTTTCTGTCCCTAGAAAAAATGTTTTTTTAAAGCACACTATAGCACAAGGAGAATTTCCCTCACTTTCCTTCTTTGTCCCTAGAAACAAGGACTCGCACAGTGAAAGAAACTGACACTCTCCCTACCTAGAGTTTTCTGTCCCTAGAAAAAATGTTTTTTTAAAGCACACTATAGCACAAGGAGAATTCCCCTCACTTTCCTTCTTTGTCCCTAGAAACAAGGACTCGCACAGTGAAAGAAACTGACACTCTCCCTACCTAGAGTTTTCTGTCCCTAGAAAAAATGTTTTTTTAAAGCACACTATAGCACAAGGAGAATTCCCCTCACTTTCCTTCTTTGTCCCTAGAAACAAGGACTCGCACAGTGAAAGAAACTGACACTCTCCCTACCTAGAGTTTTCTGTCCCTAGAAAAAATGTTTTTTTAAAGCACACTATAGCACAAGGAGAATTCCCCTCACTTTCCTTCTTTGTCCCTAGAAACAAGGACTCGCACAGTGAAAGAAACTGACACTCTCCCTACCTAGAGTTTTCTGTCCCTAGAAAAAATGTTTTTTTAAAGCACACTATAGCACAAGGAGAATTCCCCTCACTTTCCTTCTTTGTCCCTAGAAACAAGGACTCGCACAGTAAAACACACTGACACTCTCCCTACCTATCCTTCTCTTTCCCTAAACTAAAGGAATCCAGGTTAAGCAAGAAAGAAATAAATGTCACTGTCCCTGCCTATGCTTGTCTTTCCCTGCTCCGGAACACACTACACTAGGCCGCCGTGCTGGCGGCCTTTTATAGTGTGGGGCGTGTACTAAACACCCTCAGCAATAATTGGCCACAGGCATCCTGCCTGTGGCCAATCATTGCTCTCCTCGCTGCCGGCGCTGTGATTGGCCAAGCATGCGGGGTCACAGTGCATGCTTGGCCAATCACAGCGCCTGGATGACACTGCGATGGCGTAGTGCATTGTGGGCCGTTCGCGTCACTCGAATTTGGCGCGAACGGCCCAAATCGTTCGATCTTCATCGAACAGCCGATGTTCGAGTCGAACGTATGTTCGACTCGAACACGAAGCTCATCCCTAGTGTCAGGGCACCTGCCGTGTATATAACCCAATAAAGGTTTAACCCCCTGATCGCCCGGCGGGTGATATCAATTAGGTTTTAGCGTCAGAGACGGTCTGAGTCACACCCCAGGCAGCGTCAGGTTAGTGCCAGTAACGCTAACACCCACGCGTGAAGCATACACCCCCCTTAGTGGTATAGTATCTGAACAGATCAATATCTGATCTGATCAGATCTATACTAGCGTCCCCAGCAGTTTAGGGTTCCCAAAAACGCAGTGTTAGCGGGATCAGCCCAGATACCTGCTGGCACCTGCGTTTTGCCCCTCCGTCCAGCCCAGGCCACCCAAGTGCAGTATCGATCGATCACTGTCACTTACAAAACAAAAACACACATAACTGCAGCGTTCGCAGAGACAGGCCTGATCCCTGCGACTCCAGTGCTGTAGGAGGTGATTTCACCACCACAGTTAAAAAAAAAAAAGCAAATATGCTGAAGCATTGGGGCAGCAGGGGCGGAGGAGCGATTTTGCTCCTAATGCCGCGTACATACGGTCGAAATTCCGACGGAGGCTTGCCCGTGGAAAAGTCCGACCATGTGTGTGCGGCATAACTTTTTTGCGGGAGGATGCCCCCATGCTTCGGCATATATAAATGGTGCGTGTATGCCCATCATTGGAAGTGGGTGGATGAAGGGCGGTATTCTAATGGTGGGCATACCCACCGATCAATCTCTTTTTTCGTTCAGCCAACTGGCTGCATGAAATAAAAAGATTACAATACATGTCCAACAAGGACCAGCAACGTACTGGTATGTTGCTGGACTTTGAATGTTTATACCAGAATGATGCCTGCGGGTTTAGGTATCATCTTGGTATCATTCTTTTCAGCCTGCGGCCGGCTTTCATGTAAAAGCAATCCTAGCGGCTAATTAGCCTCTGGACTGCTTTTACAAGCAGTGGGAGGGAATGCCCCCCCCCCCGGATATAAAAAGCGCCATTGGGAAATTGGGAAAGCATTTTATCACACCGATCTTGGTGTGGTCAGATGCTTTGAGGGCAGAGGAAAAATCTAGGGTCTAGAAGACCCCAGTTTTTAAAAAAAAAGAGTACCTGTCACTACCTATTGCTATCATAGGGGATATTTACATTCCCTGAGATAACAATAAAAATGATAAAAAAAAAAAATACTTGGAAGGAACAATTTAAAAATAAAATAAAAAAGCAAAATTAATAATAAAAAAAAAAAAAAAAAAAGCACCCCTGTCCTGCCCTGCTCTTGCCCAATGGCGAACGCAAGCGTCGGTCTGGCGTCATATGTAAACAGCAATTGCACCATGCATGTGAGGTATCACCGCGAAGGTCAGATCGAGGGCAATCATTTTAGCAGTAGACCTCCTCTGTAAATCTACTGGGGTAACCTGTAAAGGCTTTTAAAGGCTTTTAAAAATGTATGTAGTTTGTCGCCAATGCGCGTTTGTGCGAAATTTTAAAGCATGTCGTGTTTGGTATCTATGTACTCGGCCCAAGATCATCTTTTTTATTTCATCAAACATTTGGGCAATATAGTGTGTTTTAGTGCATTAAAATGAAAAAAAGTGTATTTTTAACCCAAAAAATGCGTTTGAAAAATCGCTGCGCAAATACTGTGTAGAAAAAAAAAATGCAACACCCACCATTTTAATCTGTAGGGCCTTTGCTTTAAAAATATATATATATAATGTTTGGGGGTTCAACATAATTTTCTTGCAAAAAAAAATGTTTTCATGTAAACAAAAAGTGTCAAAAAGGGCTTTGTCTTCAAGTGGTTAGAAGAGTGGATGTAAGCTTCCTAATGTTGTGTATAAAATGCCAGAACAGTTCAAAACCCCCCCAAATGACCCCATTTTGGAAAGTAGACACCCCAAGCTATATACTGAGAGGCATGTCGAGTCCATGGAATATTTTATATGTTGACACAAGTTGCGGAAAAACTACAATTTTTTTTTTTTTTTTGCACAAAGTTGTCACTAAATGATATATTGCTCAAACATGCCATGGGCATATGTGGAATTACACCCCAAAATACATTCTGTTGCTTCTCCTGAGTACGGGGATACCACATGTGTGAGACTTTTTGGGAGCCTAGCCATGTACGGGACCCCAAAAACCAAGCACCGCCTTCAGGCTTTCTAAGGGTGTAAATTTTTGATTTCACTTCTCACTGCCTATCACAGTTTCGGAGGCCATGGAATGCCCAGATAACACAAAACCCCCCCAAATGACCCCATTTTGGAAAGTAGACACCCCAAGCTATTTGCTGAGAGGTATTGTGAGTATTTTGCAGATCTTGCTTTTTGTCACAAAGTTTTGAAAATTGAAAAAAAAAAATATATATATATATATATTTTCTTTCTTCATTTTCAAAAACAAATGAGAGCTGTAAAATACTCGCCATTCCTCTCAGCAAATAGCTTGGGGTGTCTATATTCCAAAATGGGGTCATTTGGGGGGGTTTTGTGCGATTTTGGCATTTTATGGCCTTCGAAACTGTGATAGGTAGTGAGGAGTGAAATCAAAAATTTGTGCCTAGAAATCCTGAAGGCGGTGCTTGGTTTTCGGGGTCCCGTACGCAGCTAGGCTCCTAAAAAGTCCCACACATGTGGTATCCCCGTACTCAGGAGAAGCAGAAAAATGTATTTTGGGGTGTAATTCCACATATAACCATGGCATGTGTGAGCAATATATCATTTAGTGACAACTTTTTGTAATTTTTTTTTTTTTTTGTCATTATTCAATCACTTGGGACAAAAAAAATTATATTCAATGGGCTCAACAGGCCTCTCAGCAATTTCCTTGGGGTGTCTACTTTCTAAAATGGGGTCATTTGGGGGGGTTTTGTGCTATTTTGGCATTTTATGGCCTTCGAAACTGTGATAGGTAGTGAGGAGTGAAATCAAAAATTTGCGCCCTTAGAAATCCTGAAGGCGGTGCTTGGTTTCCGGGGTCCCGTACGCGGCTAGGCTCCCAAAAAGTCCCACACATGTGGTATCCCCGTACTCAGGAGAAGCAGCAAAATGTATTTTGGGGTGAAATTCCACATATAACCATGGCATGTGTGAGCAATATATCATTTAGTGACAACTTTTTGTAATTTTTTATTTTTTTTAGTCATTATTCAATCACTTGGGACAAAAAAATAAAAAATTCAATGGGCTCAACATGCCTCTCAGCAATTTCCTTGGGGTGTCTACTTTCCAAAATGGGGTCATTTGGGGGGGTTTTGTACTGCCCTGTCATTTTAGCACCTCAAGAAATGAGATAGGCAGTCATAAATTTAAAGCTGTGTAAATTTCAGAAAATGTACCCTAGTTTGTAAACTCTATAACTTTTGCGCAAACCAATAAATATACGCTTATTGACATTTTTTTTACTAAAAACATGTGGCTGAATACATTTTGGCCTAAATGTATGACTACAATTGAGTTTATTCGATTTTTCTTATAACAAAAAGTAGAAAATATCTTTTTTTTTCAAAATTTTCGGTCTTTTTCCGTTTATATTGCAAAAAATAAAAATCGCAGAGGCAATCAAATACCATTAAAAGAAAGCTCTATTTGTGGGAAGAAAAGGACGCAAATTTCGTTTGGGTACAACATTGCATGTCTGCACAATTTACAGTTAAAGCAGCGCAGTGCAAAATTCTGAATTCACCTCTGGTCCTCCAGCTACCAAATGGTCCGGGGCTTAAGTGGTTAAATCAATACGATTTTTACATACTACACTATGAAAGCTTTTTATCTTTCTTATATGAGCTTTTGAGGATACCAATCATCATTGCATTGCTACAGAGACACTTAGGTTGTGGGGAAACCTCATTCCCTGAGCTAGGCGAGACTGTTCATCACAGTCACGGCCATCTGGTAAGCAGATCATTATTCACTAGGGTGTCACACCTGAAGCTATCACAATACTCTTGGGAACATTGGTTTCAAACATCTTTCTCCTGATATCATCTTGGTTTTACTTTTGGAGATTTCACTACATCTAGACTTTCTTTTTATAATTCATTATTTGTGTTGCACTGACTAATGTGTGGACTTAACCCTTCACGGATTATACTTTATCACTCCTGAACTCTGCATTCGGTTTTCTTTTTTCCCTTTTTTCACCAAAAATATTTTTCTCTTATCGTCCATGGACTGACACAGCCTCTTTAACACTTTTCCCATGGGTTATGTCCCTGCTTGCAGGAGAAGACCTAGGCAGAATGTGAAATGTTATACATACATTCTAAAAAGCCAGAGCTGAACAGCCCCGCCCTGAGGGGGCGGTCCCTCCGGACATAAACCTCCCACTGCAGTCAGCAGACCTCAGTTTTTTTCTGCCTAGTAGAAGGAGAAGACATGGCTCTCTCAGGAGCCAGTCTCCTGACCTATTTTTATTCCTTTTTGGAATTTTTCTTGTTGTATTTTTTGAATCCTTCTATCAACTGTCGGCTGGGCAACAGGTTGGGTACAAGATATCCTCATAGTCTTCCCTGTCCGACCATCGAGCATGCTGATCCTCGCCTTGTGTGCGTGAGACTCAGTTCACGACATGCCCCATGACTACAGGGGTGGCCGGTGGGCTTTTATGCTCCGCGGCCCTCTCAAGATAGAACGGTCCTGCTGTATCTTTCGCGGTGGACCTGGCCGACAGCTACTCAGTACCGCACTGTGATAGTCCTGTCAGAAACACACCAGTGGGTCCCTCAGGGGACGGGTAAGTAGTGTCTCCTGCCTGCAGGTGAGTACATGCTGTGTGTTTCTATGTGTGGGGGATTTTCCATGTCTCCCCCTGTTTTTTATTGTCACTCTGTCATGGAATACTAGCAAACCAGACTGTGTGACTGCACAGAGGAGACCAAACAGGTGTAGATGAAAGTGTAACAATTTATTAAGGGAAGTAACAGACAAATAAACACCTCCAACAGAACACAGTGCAGTAACCCAACCAAATAACAGTGACTTAAAGAAAATATATACCATAAGGGGAAATACCGGAATCGTAGTGAAAGCCAGGCCGAGGTCATACACAAGGGAATCGGAGCAGATGGGTAAGGATGGGAATCAAACAGGAACAGGGAGGGGACGGATGGATTGGCTGCAGAGCAGGGATCCAAGATATCCAGATAACGGGAGGACAGGGGACCGTGGAAATCAGGAGACAGGAGGGACAGATGCAGGATGGGCTCAAGGTAGGGATCGGGTCGGATCGGGTAGGATCGGGTCGGGCAGGATGCAAGCTCAAAGTCAAAGATCAAAGTCCAGATCACAGGTCCTAGGTCCAGGAGAGAGAGATACCAGGGCGAGCATGTAAGGGCTCGCCGGGTATTTATAGGAAGTCCTGTAATCAGGCTTCAGGTCACAGCTGACCGCAGGAAGTGCTGCCTGTCCCACACTGCCGGAATACACCCGCTGGTGGACGCCGGTACTACAGTCCATGGATCATGCATTACCACCAGCGGGTGAGATCCTCCAACAAAGATATTGGCTGCAAGAGGACACCTGCTGGTGGACACCAGTACTGCAGTCCAAAGGACCAAAAGCACCACCAGCGGGTGAAGCCTTTCCTGACACACTCTCTGTCACCATTGCTGGCGCTGTGCTGTGTGGGGTGCCTGGGGGTCATACTGCCCTGGGGGGCTCATGGTTGCCTACATGTCGCTGGGGCTGTTTTCTGTGAGTTTTTGGGCCTGGGCGCCGTTCGGCGCCATGTTTGTGTTTTCCCATTCACTTTGTATGGCGGCCATCTTGCCGTGGATCGCCTAAGCACATTGCGGTGGCCATTTTCTTGAAGCTGCACGCGTTTTTTGTATTTGTTTGGCCTCTATGGGAACGGTGCAAATCTCCTCACTCTCCCTCGCAGCTCACTTGCTCTGGTACAGCGCGGCGCAGGCAGCAGAACCTGGTCCGGGTTGGTGAGTCCCCTGGGCATTCCCCTCCTCAGTCAGCACAGCCTGTGGGTGGACTTTTTTTCTGAGGAGTCTCAGAGAGGGACAATTATGGAGTCAGTGTCACCAGCTTCCCCATGCATGTTAGAGGCAACAGGCAGTGCTCCAGCACCTGCGGTCCCTATGGACCAGTTGTCGGCAGTCCTGGAATCATTTCTGACCAGGATGGAAGCGGTGTGCGAGCGCAAGGGAGCAAAAAAGCGCCTTCTCCCCACATTATCTCCACAAGGGGAGTGCTCGGATTCAGATATGGGCCTAGCTGCTGCCGCTCAGGACCCTAGCTCTGAATTTTTTGATGGTTTTGAACAGGACATTCCTTGTGAGGAAGACTCCAGTTCTGAGTCAGTAAATGACAGGGCGCTTGTTGGTGAACTCATTGATGTTGTGAGGGACACTCTCAAGCTGAATTCTGCGGCTGCGGAACCTCAGGCGGAGGCAGTCTCCTTTGGTTCTTTTAAGGCCAAGCCTTCTAAAAGGGTTTTTCCATATGCACCTTTCTTTGACCAGTTCATTGACCAGGTTTGGGAAAAGCCGCAGAAGACTTTTATGGTCCCGCTGCGTTTGTCTATCAGATACCCCTTTGAAGAAGCCCTGCTTAAAAAGTGGGCTTCTCCCCCGGCGGTCGACCCTCCGGTCACCCGTTTGAACAAGGCCACCACTCTCCCGATGGAGGGGACTCCTGTATTTAAGGACCCCACTGACAGGAGGTCAAAAGTGGTGAGCAGAGCCATGTGTCTCAGACACTTGTGTCTCAGACACTCACAGAATGGGCAAAAATTTTGCACCAGACTGTGCAGGAGCATGATCTTCCTCCAGACACTATTGCTCTGGCCCACCACATGGTGCAGGGCCTGATATATGTGTGCAACGCCACTTTGGACGCGGCCCCTTTAATATCCAGGGCCTCTGTTTCTGCGGTGGTACTGCGTCGTCTTATCTGGTTGAAATGCTGGTCTGCTGACCTAGCCTCTAAGAAGCTCCTGACGGATCTACCCTTTAAGGGTGGTAGACTTTTCGGTGCTGCTCTGGATGACATCATCAAGGATGTCACGGGAGGTAAAAGCACTCTTCTTCCTCAGACTATCAAGGGCAAGGAGGCCCGCCATAAACCGGTTCCTTCCTGTCCAGCAAAAAAGGGTATTTTTTCGTCAGTCAGAGTCCACGGGTAAGCCCTCCCAGACTGACAACAGTGCGGCTGGTGGAAACAAAGGCCCTTGGGTGCGTAAGCCGAACAAAGCGGCTCCCAAGCCCGCCTCTGCGTGAAGTCTTGCCCCCGCCCAACTCTGGGGTGGGGGGACAACTTCTCAGGTTCACAGATGGGTGGACCTCCCGGATCTCCGACCGGTGGGTGTGCGTGGTGTTCACCTCAGGATACAGGATAGAGTTCCGTTCCTGGCCCCCAGACTGATTCTTTCAGTCAAATCTCCCTCTCCTTCCTGCCCGTCGGGCAGCCCTCTTAGGGGCCGTACAGGATTTGATCAGATTGTGCCGGTACCGTCACAGGAGAGGTTTCAGGGGTTCTACTCAAATCTGTTTGTTGTCCCGAAAAAGGACGGGGTTCGACCAATCCTGGACCTCAAGGCCCTGAATAACTTTGTGAAGGTGCAAAAATTCCACATGGAATCCATTCGCACGGTGATCGCTACACTCCATCGAGGGGATTTTCTGGCATCCTTGGACATCAAGGACGCCTACTTGCATGTTCCGATCTGCACCAAAAGTTTCTGCGCTTTGCGAACGGCGAAGTCCACTATCAATTTGTGGCTCTTCCCTTCGGCCTAGCCTCGGCACAAAGGGTGTTCACCAAGGTGCTTGCTCCAGTTCTAGCTTTGCTGAGACAGCGAGGCATTGCTATTGTGGGCTATCTGGACGATCTTCTTCTAATGCCCCATACACACGATCATTTTTCATGCCGTTAAAAATGCCATTTTTAAAAATGGCCATTAAAAATGATCGTGTGTATGCTCCAGAGCATTTTTAACGACGTGAAAAACGGCCATTAAAAATTTCGAACATGCTCTCTTTTTTCACGTCGTTTTTCATGTCGTTTTTTTAACAACGGGAAAAACGATAGTGTGTATGCTTTAACGACGTGAAAAAAAACGCGCATGCTCAGAATCAAGTATGAGACGGGAGCGCTTGTTCTGGTAAAACTAGCGTTCGTAATGGAGATAGCACATTCGTCACGCAGTAACGAACTGAAAAGCACGAGGCTGAAAAGCGTGAATCGTTGCTCAACAAACTTTACTAACATGAAGGGTGGCGCCATTCGAACGGAACTTCCCCTTTATAGTGCCGTTGTACGTGCTGTACGTCACTGCGCTTTGCTCGAGCGGTTTTTTTAATGATCGTGTGTACGCAAGACAGGCTTGAGAGGAAACATGAAAAAAAATGACAAGAAAAACGTCGGTTTAAAAAATGGCATGAAAAATGATCGTGTGTATGGGGCATAAGAGCAGACAATGGCTCAGAATTAGAAGAAAGTGTGACTGTCGTCAGTCAGACCCTCAGGGACTTCGGGTGGCTCCTGAACATTCAGAAGTCGGTCCTGGTCCCGACTCAGCATTTGGAGTATCTAGGTCTGATCCTGAACTCCTTGGAGGCAAAGATATTCCTGCCCCCGGAGAAGTTACTGACACTTCAGTCTGCAGTGCGGGTCCTGACATCCCGAAAATGGTCGTCAATCCATTTTGGCATGAGAGTCCTGGGACTCATGGTGGCCTCGTTCGAGGCCGTTCCGTATGCCCAATCACACACACAGGCATTACAGAAAGAGACCCTGTCCACTTGGGACAAATCCCCGTTGTCCTTGGATCTTCAGATTCAGTTGGGTCACCCAGTCAGGGCATCCCTAGCGTGGTGGTTGAGGTCCCCGGCTCTTCGGTCCGGGAAGTCGTTCCTCCCCATCCAGTGGACGGTGATCACGACGGACGCCAGCCTGATGGGCTGGGGTGGAGTTTGGGGAGTTATGTCAGCCCACGGGCTTTGGACTTCGGACAAAGCCCGTCTACCGATCAATGTCCTGGAAATACGGCAATCAGACTGTGCCTCTCCTCGTGGTCGGAGAGACTACAGGGTCGCTCCCTCAGGATCCAGTTGGACAACCATCAAGGGGGGACTCGGAGCTCAGCTACGGCTTCCGAGGTCGCTCGCATCCTAAGGTGGGCCGAAAGAAGCGTGCCGGCTCTGTCGGCCGTCTACATTCCGGGCGTAGACAACTGGCAGGCGGACTATCTGAGTCGCCAGACACTGGACCAGGGAGAGTGGTCCTTGCACCCGGAGGTATTTCAACTTCTTTGCCAGGGGTAGGGCACGCCGGATGTGGACCTAATGGCCTCTCGACTCAATCGCAAGTATCGAGGTTTGTGGCCAGGTCCAGGGACCCTTGGGCGGATGCCTCGGATGCGTTGGTTGCCCCATGGGGTCATTATCACCTGATATATGTTTATCCTCCGCTGCAGCTGCTCCCTCGCCTGCTGCGCAGGGTGGCGACCGAGGGCATTCCGGTGATCCTCATTGCTCTGGATTGGCCTCTGCGTCATTGGTCAGCCGATCTGGTACGTCTCGTTGCGGCTGTTCCTTGGCGGTTGCCAATAAGGGAGGACCTTCTGTTTCAAGGTCCTATATTTCATCCTGCTTTACAGTCTCTGGCTTTAACGGCATGGCTATTGAAAGCCAGGTGCTGAGGGACCGAGGTCTCTCAGATTCGGTCATTTTGACCATGTTAAGGGCACGGAAGTCTTCCTACAGAAAGATCTATCACCGTACCTGGAAAGCTTACATCGCCATATGCGAAGAGCTGGATTGGCGTCCACGGACGTATTCCGTCCCCAGAATCCTGCGGTTCTTGCAACGTGGTGTGACCCAAAAGCTTGCTTTGAGTACTATTAAGGGTCAGATTTCAGCCTTGGCCGTCTTCTTTCAGCGACCACCAGCAGATCATTCCTTGGTTAGCACCTTTGTACAGGGGGTTCGCCATGTGCTCCCTCCTGTTAAGCCTCCCCTCCCTCCTTGGGATCTGAATTTGGTGTTCTCGGTTCTCCAGGAACCTCCCTTTGAAAATATCAGAGATATTCCTCTCTTGACCTTGTCTTAGAAGGTGGCCTTCTTAGTGGCCATTACTTCTGTTAGACGTGTGTTTGAGTTGGCGGCCTTGTCCTGCAAGTCGCCTTATTTGGTCATCCATAAGGATAAGGCGGTGTTGCGCCCGCAACCTTCCTTTTTGCCAAAGGTGGTCTTGGCTTTTCACCTTAATGAGGACATTGTCCTCCCGTCCTTGTGTCCTCACCCATCGCATCCCAGAGAGTTTGCGCTTCACACGTTGGATGTGGTACGAGCCTTGCGGGTGTACCTGTCAGCTACTGCTTCCATTCGGAAGTCTGACTCACTGTTTGTGTCTGTCTCTGGTCCAAAACAGGGCCAAGCGGTTTCGTCTGCCACCATTTCTAGGTGGATCAGGCAGACCGTCATACAGGCCTATGCCCTCAAGGGGCGGGCGCCTCCCTTTCCGGTTATGGCGCATTCCACCAGGGCAATTGGTGCTTCCTGGGCTTTCCGACATCAAGCGTCGGTTGCACCAGTGTGCAAGGTGGCAACCTGGTCGTCCGTTCATACCTTTTCTAGATTCTATAAGGTTGATGTGGCTGCATCCTCAAATGCTTCCTTTGGCCGCAAGGTGTTGCAAGTGGCTGTTTAAAGTTGCATCTCCTCCATTGAGGAGCTCTGCCTTGTTTGGAGTGAAGTTTTTGGTTTTCCATTTTTACTGCTCCCATCTCTCTTGACACTGCTTTGGGACATCCCATGGGTAAAGTGTTAAAGATGCTGTGTCAGTCCATGGACGATAAGAGAAAATAGGATTTTTGTACTCACCGTAAAATCCGTTTCGCTGACGTCCATGGACTGACACAGCACCCACCCTTCTTTTCAAGGTTTGTACTGCTTTGTTGCGAACTGAGGTCTGCTGACTGCAGTGGGAGGGTTATGTCCGGAGGGACCGCCCCCCTGGGCGGGGCTGTTCAGCTCTGGCTTTTTAGAATGTATGTATAACATTTCACATACTGCCTAGGTCTTCTCCTGCAAGCAGGGACATAACCCATGGGTAAAGTGTTAAAGAGGCTGTGTCAGTCCATGGACGTCAGAGAAACGGATTTTACGGTGAGTACAAAAATCCTATTTTTTGGCATAATTTTATTTAATTTTTTACTTCATTCATACACATTTTTCATTAACTTTTGAGTCAATAATTTGGACATATTGCCATCATGGTTTCTTTGTGATTGTTTTTTTCACAATTTATGATCACTTTACTAGCGCTGCACTTTTCCTGTTTTCCTATACGAACTGAGCAAACTTTTATTTGTACTGAAAAATGTTTTTGGGATTTGTATGAGTAAAGCTCTATAGAGGTACAGGCGTTTCGGGAGGGTGATAATTTTAAAGGCCGCCACTCTGTCAGTCCATGAGAGGTAATTTTTGCTTATTTCTTGGAGATCCTTCCTGCAAGTTTGAAGGAATGGTAATTAGAAGCATTTATATAGGTTTGAAGATGGAGTGGTCAGAGATATGCCTAAGTAAGGTATTGTGGTAGAGACCCATTGAAAGGGAACTTTAGTTTGTAGGAGAGATTTAGCAGATTTAGTAATGTGAACGCCAAGGACATTGGATTTGGAGTCATTCACCTTGTAGAATGAGCATGCATTAAAGGTATTTAAGATTTCCCATACCTTAACCAGGGAAGAAGCTGGGTCAGTCATGGTGAGACATTCTTCCTCCCACTTATACTAACTTTGTGGGCAGTGCCATTCTTCTTCTCATAGACCAATGACACTGGGGCCTTCTTCCTCTTATTGACCCAATGCTTGGGCATTCTTTCACCCGCTAATGCATTTCTTTTATGGGCACCGACTCCAGGACAACTTTTTCTGCCACAGCCACCAATGCTACATCATTCTTCTTCATACTGACTACCAATTTTGGGATATTTTAGGTTACATTGATCACTGACATTGGGGTATTTTTCCTCACACTTCCACTGTATGGGTCCTTCTGGCTCATTCTTTTATATGGGATATCATACTTCCCTAGTAGTTGTGAATTTTTTTTTCATTCAGCAGTATTACATCATCTATGCAGCTGATGTGCAGTGAATGGTGCAACTGGCAAGAATTGCACACAAACTTGATTACAGAGTGAAAAGTATCATCAATATTAAATACCGGTAATGTAAATGCTACTCAGAAGCCACAAATTTAGGTGTTCACTGTAGGAAACTAAATTAAAAAAAATAAAAAAGAAGACTTGGTTAAAAAAAAAAAAAAAAAGTTTAATAAACAGTGTTCAAAAAAACAAAACCAGCAATATACACACTTCTTCTCCAGGAGGCATAAAACACAACTGGTGGGAGATCAAAAGTAAAGGGCAAGCCTGGAGCATCATCCTTGCTGGTGCTGTCTTTAGTCTTCTGCTTGAAAGAAAATAATGTATAGTTTTATTACCAAATTGCCCAATTGTGTGCCCAATGTCACCATAAATCTGTTCTACAACATCCATATAATAAAACACATAAAAATGTAATCAGGAAATTTTTGTCATGTTCAACTAAGCATTTTATTAGAAGTGTGCTGCATTTAAATATGAGGGACATTTGTTGAAACTCATTAGTGAAAACTTTTCCCCTCTATGCCATATTAAAATATCTTACCCCCATAAAAACACCATGATGGGAAGTGAATCAAGGCAGATATTTATTCTACAGTCTGAATTGCAGGAATGGTGTAAAATTGTCAATGGAAAGGATTTAGGAATACATAAGTATACCCTTTTCTTTATGGTGTCCCAAAGGAGCCCGGTTAGTGTATTAAAAATAGTTAGCAACCTCTAAGCAATTTTCTCCATGTGTCTAGTTGTCCTTTAATTAGTTTTACTATGTGTGGTATTAAATCATGTATGGTACAAGAGAAAGGGGATTTGTCACTACTATGGCTTATACACAGGGAAGAAAAATGTGAGAACTCAACGTGAGTCATACATATCCTTAGGCTGCACAGTTGCTATTGTTCATGAGATGTTTTATTACAGCCAGTCTACCAAAAATAACCAATAGTAGTATATTGGTCAAAGCATAACATTAGAAAAATAATATATACTGAGCAGGTTATATTTATGTCAGATCACATACCAGCATAACACATAAATGTGATAAGATTCATTGTTAGGCATCTAAACAGTGATAGTTTCATAGGAACTATAAAGAGCAGTGTTTTTAGCCTCAATAATTCAGGTTAAGGTGTACATATTATCAGGGTTTTTTTCCTCAAAGAATAGGTGCAGGTTATCCTCCCTTCTGAGTTACCCCCACTCACCTCCGAGCACTATCCCTTGGTTCATCCCCTACCCACCTCCCAGTTCCACCCCTTTTAGAGAATACAGAGCCAAGTATCACTTTGTGGTGTTAAGTAATTTTCATGGACTTGGTTAATGATAACAAGAAAAGCAATAAAATAGATCCCGTCCGTATACAAAAATCTTCCTTTAGTAACAATATATCCTCTCAGCAACAATAGACCCCCCTAGCAACAAAATTCCCCCAGCAACAAAATACCCCCAACAACAATAGATTCCCACCAGAAACAATTCCATCGATCTCCCAGCAGCCAGCATCAATAGACCCTCCAGTAGCCAGCAACAATAAACCCTCCCTCAATAGTAGATCCCCACAAGCAACAATTGACCCCTTAGCCACATAAGAACCCTCCAGCAACAATAGACCCCCCCACCAGCAACAACAGACTTCCCCAGCAACAATAGAGCCTCTGCAATAATGGTTCCCCCCAGCGACACTAGATCCCCAGCAGCCAGCATCAGTAGACCCTCCAGCACACTACAGTGTTCCAGCTGAAAAAAAAGCCCTGCATATTATTATATACCACATTGAAGAATTAATTATCTTTGTATTCATGCAAAAGTATTCACCCCCTTGGCTTTTTACTTATTTTGTTACATTACAGCCTTTAGTTCAATGTTTTTTTTTTTTTTATCTGAATTATATGTGATGGATCAGAACACAATAGTCTAAGTTGGTGAAGTAAAATTTGAAAAATATATACATAAAATTATTTTCAGTGTGATAGTAAAAGCAAGTAACACTTTATTCAGATACAATTACATAAATGTATCTTGTAAGCTGCACACAGGGTGGATGTGGATCACCAATCAAGCATTCAGCCATCATGAGGGATGAGAAGACACCTGTGGGGATAAGCTCAGACCCGTCGTATGGGGGTATATAACCGACATGGTCTCCAGCTCTCACACCTGCTCTCACAGAGCAAGCAAGAGACCAAATCAAGATGGGGCAGGCTGCAACGCGTTTCAGAGGCGCCGCCTCCTTCTTCAGGCAAAGTTCTGTGTGATATATTACTTTAAAATATGTGACGGAGAACTTGTCAGGAATTATCAGGCTGATAACAGAAGAACCAAGAAGAAGACAGCTACGGGACATAGTGCTTTGAAGAGAGATAACGAAACACTTCAGATAGATGTGCCCAGCTCAAATTTCATGAGTCAGGTTTACATCCAGTTTAAATATATAATTTTCTCAGTTTTTCCCTCTTAATTTGTGTACTACTAAAGAAGCTTACATACAGTACAGACTTTGTACAAAATGTCTGGATTTAGTTTTTATTTTACGATAAAATCTGGCTCATGTCTTCAATTTAAATTGCAACCTATTAAAACTGCGTACACACTGTGCAGTGAGTTTGTTTAATATTTTTGTCTGTTGTCTCTGAAACATTGCTCTCTATTTTTTATTTCCTGATAAATCCAGAGAAGTTTTGTGTCTCCTAAATTGCAGCCTGCCAAACATTCTTTTAAAATGTCTGTACAATATTTCTGGCTGAAATAATAAACTCTAATTTATTTTATTTTAGGATATATTTTAAACTTGCCTAATTTATACCTCTTAAATAAAACCCACTAAAGCTGTTTGCATAATCTGCATCATGTCTGTATTTCTGGCTGTTGTCTCTGAAATAATACACTCAAATTTTTATTTCATGATAAAACCTTCCTTGCCTCTCCCTCCTAATATGTGGCATTCTAAAGCAGCTAACATAGTGTTCATCGAGTCTGATCAAAATTTCTTGCTGTTGTGCCAGAAATAACACTTACATTTTTATTTATGATTAAATCTGCCATGCTTACCCTCTTAAATTGCTGCCTACTAAAACTGCTTACATAGGGTACTTCAAGTCTGTTAAATATTTACAGCTGTAGTTTCTGAAATAATACACTCAAACTTTTATTTCATTGTAAAACCTATCCTGTGGGGGACATGGTTTGTCACTGCATGGAGATGGCTGCCTAAAGTGAGAGCTCTGCTGCTGTAAGGGGGATCTTTCAGCTATTCTCTCTCATATTCAGCATGATGGGCAAGATTGGAAGACCACTGTACTCTACCAAGACTCTTCACTCACAGTTGGGTCAAAATCTCCCTGAAATATTTCATACACAGCCGCCAGACATGTTGGAAGGTACCTACTCAGCCCTTCTCCCTCTTCAGATTCAAAACAGACATTGCAGTCAAGAGAAAATCTTGTATATATCCTAACACTGTCCTTAACATAATCCAACAGATGCTTAATATGTCAGCATGTGTCAGCAATATGTTAGCATAACAAATGTGCTTTCTGCAGCAGTTTTGATCTTAAAGAAGAGCTCCACATTGTTGTTTATTGTCTTGTGAATGTGGAGCAGAAGGTCAACCGTCATGATGAAGGCATACAAGAAGGATCATCGCATCATGCACACCAGCTCATGGAGATGCAGAAGAAGCTAGAAGACATTGATAACAGGGGCTGTCCACGGAATCTATGAATAGGAGGCATCCCAGAGTCTGTGAAACATGACCCCGGCCTTGCATACTCTGTTTAATGAACAATTGGATTATCCAAGACAGTGGTTGCCAACTAAGGATGAGCTTTATGTTCGGGTCAAACATGAGTTTAACTCGAACATTGGCTGTTTGCCCGTTCGCCGAATAGCGAACAATTTGGGGTGTTCGTGGCAAATTCGAAAGCCGCTGAACACCCTTTAAAAGTCTATGGGAGAAATCAAAAATGCTAATTTTAAAGGTTAATATGCAAGTTATTGTCATAAAAAGTGTTTAGGGACCTGGGTCCTGCCCCAGGGGACATGTATCAATGCAAAAAAAAGTTTTAAAAACTGACGTTTTTTTTCGGGAGCAGTGATTTTAATAATGCTTAAAGTGAAACAATAAAAGTGAAATATTCCTTTAAATTTCGTACCTGAGGGTGTCTATAGATTGCCTGTAAAGGAGCACATGTTTCCTGTGTTTAGAACTGTCCCTGCACAAAATGTAATTTCTAAAGAAAAAAAAGTAATTTAAAACTACTTGCGGCTGTATTGAATTGTCGGGTCCCAGCAATACAGATAAAAGTCATTGATGGGCGCAAGGCCAGCCAAAAAGGGGACAGTACAAGCAGCTCAGATCGAACGGAGGAGCGGGGCCCTCCCCAGGCACTAGGCCGCATTCCAAGATGACGCCGGGACAGCCTGACACGCGAGGCAGCATGGCCTCCAGGGCCGACAATGCCGCACAGAGGAACGACAAGCCGAGCCATCCTGAGCAGATGAGAGACCCCTTTTCATCACAATCTTCTGGGGACGTGGACACAGATCAGAGGGGTGAGTCCATATTACAACCCCCATCCCCAGGCGCTTATAAATAAATGCAGGAATCTGTGGATTCCCCTATATCCTCTATGGATGGGAATATGGCGGAAATAACTGAGGCCTTATTCAGCCAGTCCAGCCAGGACATTGCAGCACCTCAGCAAGCAGACTATTCCCCTGACGCAGTGCTGCTAGCCCATTTTTCTACCATGCTGCAGCAGGAGCTCTCTAAAGCCTGCACTCTTATTACAACAGACCTTAAGAAAGACATTCACAGTTTGGGGGAATGTTTTGAGCACATAGAAGCAAAGGTGGATAGCACTGTCAAAAAGGTCAATCAGAATGCCAACATGATTACTGACCTCCAAGATAGACTGGAGGAGGCCTATACCAAAATCGAAGATTTGGAGAATCGCTCTCGTAGATACAATGTACGCATACGTGGCCTCCCTGAAACACATACAGTCCTGGAAGAGGTCATGAGAGAGTTAATGAAGGAACTGATTCCTGACATCGCACCCCACCACATGGAGATTAACCGCATACACAGGGCCCTAACAGCCCTGAGGTTAGATGGCCTGCCGCGCAATGTTATAGTCAAGCCGCACTTTTATCGTATAAAGGAGAAGATAATGTTTGCAGCCCGCAATAGGCATAACCTATCATTGCATGGAGCACCAATACAGCTTTTTAAAGACTTAGCTCCATCAACGGTGCAGAAACACAGGAATTTGAGGCCACTGTTGCAGCAGTTAGCTAACAAGCAGATAAAATACAGATGGGCATTTCCTTTCAAACTATCTTTCACCTATAAAGAACGCTCCCACTCATTTTCAACATTTCAAGCAGGCAAGGAACTATTGCTAGATCTCGGAATTATTACTCATGACTCTCTGGCATCGTCCCCCCAGCATGCAGAACATCATTCTCTCTCTCTGCTGTGGCAAGATCGCAAGTAATCGCAGTCCAGGAAGTCCCATCGAAAGACTTGATCATCGACATCCTTACATGACTCATCCTTACAGGACTTGCTGAAGTCCCGCCGCAAAGGACATATTCCTATCTAATCCTTTAGGAGGTCCTCCAGCGGCCACCCTGGTTGCACCCTAATAGTGCAGTTAACGGTTTATCTGAACAAGTTCCTGACGGTCAACTAATTGTTATAATTGATACCTAGCAGACGGTCCAGGTTATGATTGCTGTATAATGTGGAGGGCCCGGTTAATGGGGAATGATTGGTCCCCCTGGGGTGGTGACCCCGGGACAGGAGTAACCGATGGGGAACCTGCCTGCCCTGGGATCACGGCCCTTACGAAGGTAAGCTGGTGCGGCCCATCTGCATCATTATAGTTGGACTGTAAACGTGTTGGAATTTCTGTTCACCCCGGTTGCCTGTATAGAGGCTTATATGTTTTGGGTCGGGGCGGCAGTACATGCCACCCACCTGCGAGACTACTCTGAGGAGGATGATACCCTTGCACACATTGTTCCGGATATTAATTCCGGTGGGGGTCACCCCCCATGCAGTTATTGCATTACCCAGGTATATTAAGACTGAATGCCACAGCCTAAGGCTGTTAAGTTATTTGTTATTTCTTTATTTGTTTCTTACTTTTATTTTTCTTACCCCTCCCCTTCTTTTCCTACGAGCTCCGGTCCAATGTCCCACCCATACTACGTGGTCCAGGACAGTGCAGAAGTGGTCAGCCTCCACCCCAGAAGTCTTTTCTACTCATTCTGTGACACAAGGTAAGAGTTCTCTGCCCTACCACGATGGCTAAGACATATTCTATTGACTATTCAGTAATTACTCATAATGTACATGGCTTTAATTCCCCTACCAAGAGGACCAAGGCCTTTCAATTCTATCATAGACAAAAGGCTGATATCCTCTTGATACAGGAAACCCATTTCTATAAGACCTCAGTACTTTACGACTAAGTGCTCTGTCCTACCACGATGGTTAAGACATATTCTACTGACTATTCAGTAATTACTCATAATGTACATGGCTTTAATTCCCCTACCAAGAGGACCAAGGCCTTTCATAGACAAAAGGCTGATATCCTCTTGATACAGGAAACCCATTTCTATAAGACCTCAGCACCCCGATACCTTAACGTTAAATAAGGATAAGGATCTATAAGGATAGATCATATCCTAGTGGGTATCCACCTGCTCCCATACATAACATCAGTCAAAATACTGTCTACTCTCTGGTCCCACCATTCCCTGATCAAACTCACCACTAAGGGACTTTGGACCAAACTTACCCCCTCCCCGAGGCGACTCAATGTAAACTTACTAAGTGACCCTATAATTTATGTAGAAATTGAAAAAGAAATACAGGAGTACTTTATGACTAAGTGCTCTGCCCTACCACGATGGTTAAGACATATTCTACTGACTATTCAGTAATTACTCATAATGTACATGGCTTTAATTCCCCTACCAAGAGGACCAAGGCCTTTCAATTCTATCATAGACAAAAGGCTGATATCCTCTTGATACAGGGAACCCATTTCTATAAGACCTCAGCACCCCGATACCTTAACCACTTAACGACCGCTCACTGTATATATACGTCGGCAGAATGGCACCGACAGGCACAATCACGTAGAGTGTACGTGATTGCCTTTGTATAGTTGGGGGGTCCAATCGGACCCCCCTCCTATACAGTGAGTGGTGGCTAAGTGTCCGGGAGCGTTCCGGGATGAGGGGGCAGCCATTCGTTTCTGGCCACCCCCTCGCGATCGCTCCCGGCGAATGGAAATGCCCCCTCTGTCTGTGTCAGACAGAGGGAGCAGGAGGAAGTGATGTCATCTCTGGTGCGGCGCTCACATATACGGAGCGCCGTACAAGAGAAGACATCAGGTCAGTGCACACAACACTACACTGACACCAGGACACATAGGGACATAAATCGCCCCCCCCAGGCCCCCCCAGACACCCCAGATCACCCCCCAGATCACACCCCCAGCCCCCAGTCACAGTGTCACTGATTGCAGTGACCATTTATTTAGTGATCACTGCAATCAGTGACATTTGTGACTGTAAAAGTGTCACCAAAGTTTAGTCTTAGGTCCAGTGTAGCCCCCTAACCCCCCCTAATAAAGGTTTAACCCCCTGATCACCCCCCAGATAACCCTTTCACCCCCTATCACCACTGTCGCTAAGCGATCATTTTTCTGATCGCTGTCTTAGCGTCAGTGATGCCGATCGGCAGCCAGTAATTTTTTTTAGGTTCGCTGCATGTTTTTATAGCGTCAGGTACCCCAATATATTATCTAATAAAGGTTTAACCCCCTTGATCGCCCCCCAGGTAACCCTTTCACCCCCTATTACCACTGTCACTAAGCGATCGTTTTTCTAAACGCTGTCTTAGTGTCGGTGATGCAGTTCGGTAGCCAGTAATTTTTTTTAGGTTCGCCGCATGTTTTTATAGCGTCAGGTACCCCAATATATTATCTAATAAAGGTTTAACCCCCTTGATCGCCCCCAGGTAACCCTTTCACCCCCATTACCACTGTCGCTAAGCGATCGTTTTTCTAAACGCTGTCTTAGTGTCGGTGATGCAGATCGGTAGCTGGTCATTTTTTTTAGGTTCGCTGCAGGTTTTTATAGCGTGAGGTACCCCCATATATTATCTAATAAAGGTTTTAACCCCCTGATTGCCCCTAGTTAACCCTTTCACCAGTGATCACCATAAAAGTGTTACGGGTGACGCTGGTTAGTTAGTTTGCTTTTTATAGTGTCAGGGCACCCGCCGTGTATATAACCCAATAAAGGTTTAACCCCCTGATCGCCCGGCGGGTGATATCAATTAGGTTTTAGCATCAGAGAGGGTCTGAGTCACACCCCAGGCAGCGTCAGGTTAGTGCCAGTAATGCTAACACCCACGCGTGAAGCATACACCCCCCTTAGTGGTATAGTATCTGAACAGATCAATATCTGATCTGATCAGATCTATACTAGCGTCCCCAGCAGTTTAGGGTTCCCAAAAACGCAGTGTTAGCGGGATCAGCCCAGATACCTGCTAGCACCTGCGTTTTGCCCCTCCGTCCAGCCCAGGCCACCCAAGTGCAGTATCGATCGATCACTGTCACTTACAAAACAAAAACACACATAACTGCAGCGTTCGCAGAGACAGGCCTGCTCCTAATGCCGCGTACATATGGTCGAAATTCCGACGGAGGCTTGCCCGTGGAAAAGTCCGACCATGTGTGTGCGGCATAACTTTTTTGCGGGAGGATGCCCCCATGCTTCGGCATATATAAATGGTGCGTGTATGCCCATCATTGGAAGTGGGTGGATGAAGGGCGGTATTCTAATGGTGGGCATACCCACCGATCAATCTCTTTTTTCGTTCAGCCAACTGGCTGCATGAAAAAAAAAGATTACAATACATGTCCAACAAGGACCAGCAACGTACTGGTATGTTGCTGGACTTTGAATGTTTATACCAGAATGATGCCTGCGGGTTTAGGTATCATCTTGGTATCATTCTTTTCAGCCTGCGGCCGGCTTTCATGTAAAAGCAATCCTAGCGGCTAATTAGCCTCTGGACTGCTTTTACAAGCAGTGGGAGGGAATGCCCCCCCCGGATATAAAAAGCGCCATTGGGAAATTGGGAAAGCATTTTATCACACCGATCTTGGTGTGGTCAGATGCTTTGAGGGCAGAGGAAAAATCTAGGGTCTAGAAGACCCCAGTTTTTTCAAAAAAAGAGTACCTGTCACTACCTATTGCTATCATAGGGAATATTTACATTCCCTGAGATAACAATAAAAATGATTAAAAAAAAAAAATTCTTGGAAGGAACAATTTAAAAATAAAATAAAAAAGCAAAATTTATAATAAAAAAAAAAGTAAAAAAAAAAGCACCCCTGTCCTGCCCTGCTCTTGCCCAATGGCGAACGCAAGCGTCGGTCTGGCGTCATATGTAAACAGCAATTGCACCATGCATGTGAGGTATCACCGCGAAGGTCAGATCGAGCGCAATCATTTTAGGAGTAGACCTCCTCTGTAAATCTACTGGGGTAACCTGTAAAGGCTTTTAAAGGCTTTTAAAAATGTATGTAGTTTGTCGCCAATGCGCGTTTGTGAGAAATTTTAAAGCATGTCGTGTTTGGTATCTATGTACTCGGCCTAAGATCCTCTTTTTTATTTCATCAAACATTTGGGCAATATAGTGTGTTTTAGTGCATTAAAATTTAAAAAAGTGTATTTTTTAACCCAAAAAATGTGTTTGAAAAATCGCTGCGCAAATACTGTGTAGAAAAAAAAAATGCAACACCCACCATTTTAATCTGTAGGGCCTTTGCTTTAAAAATATATATAATGTTTGGGGGTTCAACATAATTTTCTTGCAAAAAAAAAATGTTTTCATGTAAACAAAAAGTGTCAAAAAGGGCTTTGTCTTCAAGTGGTTAGAAGAGTGGATGTAAGCTTCCTAATGTTGTGTATAAAATGCCAGAACAGTTCAAAACCCCCCCCCCCCCCAAATGACCCCATTTTGGAAAGTAGACACCCCAAGCTATATACTGAGAGGCATGTCAAGTCCATGGAATATTTTATATGTTGACACAAGTTGCGGAAAAACGACAATTTTTTTTTTTTTTTTTTGCACAAAGTTGTCACTAAATGATGTATTGCTCAAACATGCCATGGGCATATGTGGAATTACACCCCAAAATACATTCTGTTGCTTCTCCTGAGTACGGGGATACCACATGTGTGAGACTTTTTGGGAGCCTAGCCACGTACGGGACCCCAAAAACCAAGCACCGCCTTCAGGCTTTTTAAGGGTGTAAATTTTTGATTTCACTTCTCACTGCCTATCACAGTTTCGGAGGCCATGGAATGCCCAGATAGCACAAACCCCCCCAAATGACCCCATTTTGGAAAGTAGACACCCCCAAGCTATTTGCTGAGAGGTATTGTGAGTATTTTGCAGATCTCGCTTTTTGTCACAAAGTTTTGAAAATTGAAAAAAAAAAATCTATATATATATATTTTCTTTCTTCATTTTCAAAAACAAATGAGAGCTGTAAAATACTCGCCATTCCTCTCAGCAAATAGCTTGGGGTGTCTATATTCCAAAATGGGGTCATTTGGGGGGGTTTTGTGCGATTTTGGCATTTTATGGCCTTCGAAACTGTGATAGGTAGTGAGGAGTGAAATCAAAAATTTGTGCCTAGAAATCCTGAAGGCGGTGCTTGGTTTTCGGGGTCCCGTACGCGGCTAGGCTCCTAAAAAGTCCCACACATGTGGTATCCCCGTACTCAGGAGAAGCAGAAAAATGTATTTTGGGGTGTAATTCCACATATAACCATGGCATGTGTGAGCAATATATAATTTAGTGACAACTTTTTGTAATTTTTTTTTTTTTTGTCATTATTCAATCACTTGGGACAAAAAAAATATATTCAATGGGCTCAACAGGCCTCTCAGCAATTTCCTTGGGGTGTCTACTTTCTAAAATGGGGTCATTTGGGGGGGTTTGTGCTATTTTGGCATTTTATGGCCTTCGAAACTGTGATAGGTAGTGAGGAGTGAAATCAAAAATTTGCGCCCTTAGAAATCCTGAAGGCGGTGCTTGGTTTCCGGGGTCCCGTACGCGGCTAGGCTCCCAAAAAGTCCCACACATGTGGTATCCCCATACTCAGGAGAAGCAGCAAAATGTATTTTGGGGTGAAATTCCACATATAACCATGGCATGTGTGAGCAATATATCATTTAGTGACAACTTTTTGTAATTTTTTATTTTTTATTTTTTTTAGTCATAATTCAATCACTTGGGACAAAAAAAAAAAATTCAATGGGCTCAACATGCCTCTCAGCAATTTCCTTGGGGTGTCTACTTTCCAAAATGGGGTCATTTGGGGGGGTTTTGTACTGCCCTGTCATTTTAGCACCTCAAGAAATGAGATAGGCAGTCATAAATTTAAAGCTGTGTAAATTTCAGAAAATGTACCCTAGTTTGTAAACTCTATAACTTTTGCGCAAACCAATAAATATATGCTTATTGACATTTTTTTTACTAAAAACATGTGGCTGAATACATTTTGGCCTAAATGTATGACTACAATTGAGTTTATTCGATTTTTCTTATAACAAAAAGTAGAAAATATCATTTTTTTTCAAAATTTACGGTCTTTTTCCGTTTATATCGCAAAAAATAAAAATCGCAGAGGCAATCAAATACCATTAAAAGAAAGCTCTATTTGTGGGAAGAAAAGGACGCAAATTTCGTTTGGGTACAACATTGCATGTCCGCACAATTTACAGTTAAAGCAGCGCAGTGCAAAATTCTGAATTCACCTCTGGTCCTTTAGCTACCAAATGGTCCGGGGCTTAAGTGGTTAAAGGAACACTACAGGTTCCCGTTTTTTTTTTTTAAATAACAAACAGTCTATACTTACCTCCACTGTGCAGCTCGTTTTGCACACAGTGGCCCCGATCCTCCGCTTCTGGGGTCCCTCGGCGGCTGTCTTGGCTCCTCCCCACAAGGACTCCACACCATAATGCGAGCGAGCTCGCATGGTGTGGAGTTATTGCGGGCGCGCTCCCGTGATACAGCGGGGGCCATAGCCGCCGACTGTATCACTCGGCCCCGCCCCCCGGCGCGTCATTGGATGTAATTGACAGCAGCGCCAGCCAATGGCTGCGCTGCTTTCAATCCATCCAGTGTAGCCAATCGGCGGCCAGGCTGAAAACCGAAGAGGATGACGAGCGCGGGACATTCGAGGGGCCAGGTAAGTAAAACGGGGGCTCGGGGGGGGGCGGTATTGTCGAATGTTTTTTCACCTTAATACATAGGATGCAAAAACATGTAACTTTACTACTCCTTTAATGTTAAATAAGGATAAGGATCTATAAGGATAGATCATATCCACCATTCCCTAATCAAACTCACCACTAAGGGACTTTGGACCAAAGCTACCCCCTCCCCGTGGCGACTCAATGTAAACTTACTAAATGACCCTATAATTTATGTAGAAATTGAAAAAGAAATACAGGAGTACGTTACGACTAAGTGCTCTGCCCTACCACGATGGTTAAGACATATTCTACTGACTATTCAGTAATTACTCATAATGTACACAGCTTTAATTCCCCTACCAAGAGGACCAAGGCCTTTCATAGACAAAAGGCTGATATCCTCTTGATACAGGAAACCCATTTCTATAAGACCTCAGCACCCCGATACCTTAACGTTAAATAAGGATAAGGATCTATAAGGATAGATCATATCCTAGTGGGTATCCACCTGCTCCCATACATAACATCAGTCAAAATACTGTCTACTCTCTGGTCCCACCATTCCCTGATCAAACTCACCACTAAGGGACTTTGGACCAAAGCTACCCCCTCCCCGTGGCGACTCAATGTAAACTTACTAAGTGACCCTATAATTTATGTAGAAATTGAAAAAGAAATACAGGAGTACTTTACGACTAAGTGCTCTGCCCTACCACGATGGTTAAGACATATTCTACTGACTATTCAGTAATTACTCATAATGTACATGGCTTTAATTCCCCTACCAAGAGGACCAAGGCCTTTCAATTCTATCATAGACAAAAGGCTGATATCCTCTTGATACAGGAAACCCATTTCTATAAGACCTCAGCACCCTGATACCTTAACGTTAAATAAGGATAAGGATCTATAAGGATAGATCATATCCTAGTGCGTATCCACCTGCTCCCATACATAACATCAGTCAAAATACTGTCTACTCTCTGGTCCCACCATTCCCTAATCAAACTCACTACTAAGGGACTTTGGACCAAAGCTACCCCCTCCCCGTGGCGACTCAATGTAAACTTACTAAATGACCCTATAATTTATGTAGAAATTGAAAAAGAAATACAGGAGTACTTTACGACTAAGTGCTCTGCCCTACCACGATGGTTAAGACATATTCTACTGACTATTCAGTAATTACTCATAATGTACATGGCTTTAATTCCCCTACCAAGAGGACCAAGGCCTTTCATAGACAAAAGGCTGATATCCTCTTGATACAGGAAACCCATTTCTCTAAGACCTCAGCCCCCCGATACCTTAACGTTAAATACCCACAATTTTTCCTTGCGCGTGGTCCCGAAAAAAAGGGGGGATTGGCGGTTTGCTTTTCTAAGCGGACCCCCTTAACACCCATCACAATTGTAAAAGACAAAGGAGGCAGATACCTTATGGCAGTGGGTCTTCTTCATGATCAGTTGGTCTCATTTATCTCGTACTATCCCCCGAACACAGGACAGCCGGAATTTTTTAAAAATATGCTCAGGATACTAATGCTCAAGGTCCAGGGACAGATTATCATGGGGGGGGGGGGGGGTGACAGCAATATTCCACTGGACAGGACTATGGACAAATCAGACCCTACAAAACTAATCTTAAAACGACCACCGACTGGTAGCAGTAAGGTAGCACGCCTATTTCACTTTCACGATTTGATCGACACTTGGTGGGAATACAACCCAACAGCTAGAGATTTCACGTACTTCTCACAGGTACATAACACCTATTCAAGGATAGATCATATCCTAGTGCGTACCCACCTGCTCCCATACATAACATCAGTCAAAATACTGTCTACTCCCTGGTCCCACCATTTCCTGATCAAACTCACCACTAAGGGACTTTGGACCAAAGCTACCCCCTCCCCCTGGCGACTCAATGTAAGCATACTAAATGACCCTATAATTTATGTAGATATTAAAAAAGAAATACAGGAGTGCTTTAGGACTAAAAAATCCACAGATACATCCCCCACAATTAACTGGGCAGCCCACAAGGGAACAATACGAGGCAAACTGATACAAATAGCAGCCAGAACAAAACGGAACCGAGAGCATGCCATTAAAGAATTAAAGACTAATTTAGAGGCATTACTGGCGGAACAGCATAGGGACCCCCGGACCGATCTTAGTCATAAAATAGACGAAGCAAGATTTGCACTAAATCCAAGCCTGACCACACAAGCGGAAAAACATGTCAGCTGGACGAAACATAGGTTTTACACCATGAGAGATAAACCTACCACAATGTTAGCTAGGAAGTTGGTACCCTATACTTACCTAAATTGAGACTACCGACCGGTCACCTCACCCAAAACCCTGAACTGATTATCAAGGAATTCCATACATTTTATACCAGATTATGTAGTCCGCCAAATAAATCTGAACCACCTAAGATAGAGGCATTCTTCCACGATATCCAACTGCCCAAATTGACCCAGTACCATGCGGACCTGATGGACGAAGCTTTTACAGAAGCTGAGATCAAGGCAGCCATAAAGACTATCCACCCTTTTTAAGGCTCCAAGGCCAGACGGTTACCCCGGATATTATTTAAAAAAAAATCAAGACACTCTCCTTCCTTACCTACAGTCAGGTTCATAAATATTGGGACACCGACACAATTCTAATCTTTTTGGCTCTATACACCACCACAATGGATTTGAAATAAAACTAACAAGATGCAGACCGCAGACTTTCAGCTTTAATTTGAGGGTATTTACATCCAAATCAGGTGAACGGTGTAGGAATTACAACAGTTTGTATATGTGCCTCACACTTTTTAAGGGACCAAAAGTAATGGGACAGATTAACAATCATAAATCAAACTTTCACTTTTTAATACTTGGTTGCAAATCCTTTGCAGTCAATTACACCCTGAAGTCTCATGACACTGGGTTTCATCCCTAGTGATGCTCTGTCAGGCCTCTACTGCAACTGTCTTCAGTTCCTGCTTGTTCTTGGGGCATTTTCCCTTCAGTTTTGTCTTCAGCAAGTGAAATGCATGCTCAATCGGATTCAGGTCAGGTGATTGACTTTGCCATTGCATAACATTCCACTTCTTTCCCTTAAAAAACTCTTTGGTTGCTTTCGCAGTATGCTTCGGGTCATTGTCCATCTACACTGTGAAGCGCCGTCCAATGAGTTCTGAAGCATTTGGCTGAATATGAGCAGATAATATTGCCCGAAACACTTCAGAATTCATCCTGCTGCTCTTGTCAGCAGTCACATCATCAATAAATACAAGAGAACCAGTTCCATTGGCAGCCATATGTGCCCACGCCATGACACTATCACCACCATACTTCACTGATGAGGTGGTATGCTTTGGATCATGAGCAGTTCCTTTCCTTCTCCATACTTTTCTCTTCCCATCACTCTGGTACAAGTTGATCTTGGTCTCATCTGTCCATAGGATGTTGTTCCAGAAATGTGAAGGTTTTTTTAGATGTTGTTTGGCAAACTCTAATCTGGCCTTCCTGTTTTTGAGGCATTTACATCTTGTGGTGAACCCTCTGTATTCACTCTGCTGAAGTCTTCTCTTGATTGTTGACTTTGACACACATACACCTACCTTCTGGAGAGTGTTCTTGATCTGGCCAACTGTTGTAACGGGGGTTTTCTTCACCAGGGACAGAATTCTTCGGTCATCCACCACAGTTGTTTTCCATGGTCTTCCGGGTCTTTTGGTGTTGCTGAGCTCACCAGTGCGTTCTTTATTTTTAAGGATGTTCCAAACAGTTGATTTGGCCACACCTAAAGTTTTTTCTATCTCTCTGATGGGTTTGTTTTGTTTTTCAGCCTAATGATGGCTTGCTTCACTGATAGTGACAGCTCTTTGGATCTCATATTGAGAGTTGACAGCAACAGATTCCAAATGCAAATAGCACACTTGAAATGAACTCTGGACCTTTTATCTGCTCCTTGTAAATTGAATAATGAGGGAATAACACACACCTGGCCATGGAACAGCTGAGCAACCAATTGTCCCATTACTGATTTGGATGTAAATGCCCTCAAATTAAATCTGAAAATCTGCAGTTAAAGCACATCTTGTTTGTTTCATATGAAATCCATTGTGGTGGTGTATAGAGCCAAAAATATTAGAATTGTCTCGATGTCCCAATATTTATGGACCTGACTGTATGTACATACTTCAATGACCTGAGACGAGGTAACAATCTCTGAGGTCATGAAAATTCGGCCTTTCTAAATGTCATACCAAAACCGGGTAAGGATCACGGGGACTGCGCTAATTACCGCCCGATTTCCCTGATTAATACAGATCTAAATATTTTAACTAAAGTCCTGGCCCTAAGATTAAATACTTTTCTCCTACGTTACATTCACCCCGATCAGACTGGATTCATCCCGAACAGACAGGCGTCAGATCAAACCCGCAGAATAATAAAACTAATCTCAGCGGTTCAATCAGACTGGGATGGTGGGGGACATAGACGGGTTATGCTACTTTCATTGGACATCCAGAAGGCGTTTGATAGGGATGAGCTCGGTGTTTGAGTCGAACGTACGTTCGACTCGAACATCGGCTGTTCGACCGTTCGGCGAACATCGAACGATTTGGGCTGTTTGCGCCAAATTCGAGTGACGCGAACGGCCCACAATACACTCCGCCATCGCAGTGCAATCCCGGCGCTGTGATTAGCCAAGCATGCACTGTGACCCCGCATGCTTGGCCAATCACAGCACGGGCAGCTAGGAGAGCCATAATTGGCCACAGGCAGGTTGCCTGTGGCCAATTATAGCTCAGGGGGTTTAGCACACGCCCCACACTATAAAAGGCCGCCAGCGCGGCGGCCTTGTGTAGTGTGTTCCGGCGCAGGGAAAGAGAAGGATAGGCAGGGACAGTGTTGATATTCTTTGTGCTATTCTTGTGTGCAGGGAGAGAGAAGGATAGGCAGGGAGAGTGTCAGTGTCATATTCTTTGCTAAACCTTGTGTGCGGGGAGAGAGAAGGATAGGCAGGGAGAGTGTCAGTGTCATATTCTTTGATAAACCTTGTGTGCAGGGAGAGAGAAGGATAGGCAGGGGACAGTGTCAGTGTCATATTCTTTACTAAACCTTGTGTGCAGGGAGAGAGAAGGATAGGCAGGGAGAGTGTCAGTGTCATATTCTTTGATAAACCTTGTGTGCAGGGAGAGAGAAGGTTAGGCAGGGGACAGTGTCAGTGTCATATTCTTTACTAAACCTTGTGTGCAGGGAGAGAGAAGGATAGGCAGGGAGAGTGTCAGTGTCATATTCTTTGATAAACCTTGTGTGCAGGGAGAGAGAAGGATAGGCAGGGGACAGTGTCAGTGTCATTGTTGCTAAGCCTCCTGCACAGTATACACCTGAAGCTAGCCCTTATTGCTGTGTTTTCCTGGTGTGTTACACTAACAGGCATTTGCAGCACTTACAGCGGGCGGAGTGTGCCTCCTGCACATTATACACCTGAAGCTAGCCCGTATTGCTGTGTTTTCCTGGTGTGTTACACCAACAGGCATTTGCAGCACTTACAGCAGGCGTAGTGTGATTCCTGCAAAATATACTCCTAAAGCTAGGCCTTATTGCTGTGTTTTCCTAGTGTGTTACACCAACAGGCATTTGCAGCACTTACAGCAGGCGTAGTGTGATTCCTGTAAAATATACTCCTGAAGCTAGGCCTTATTGCTGGTTTTCCCATCTCCCTGCAGGCCATTAGAATGTCTGGAAGGCAAACAAGGAGAGGCAGACAGTCAGGAGCCAATAAAAGAGGGCAAGCAGGCTCTGTGTCTAGAGACAACAGTGCTGGTCGTGGACGCGGTGCATCGCCATCAGCACGTGGCCATGGGACACGCTTGTCCTTCTTTTCGGCAGCTGGACGTGTTGAGCCGCATCATGCCGAAGACTTGGTAGAGTGGATGACCAAGCCCTCCTCATCCTCCTCATCCTCTCTCACCCAGGCTCAGGGTACTGGCAAAGCAGCTGCCAAAGCGTCCTCTTCCCTGGTATCAATGTCATCATCAGTCACTCCTTCCCTAGACCAACCATGTCCTCCTGAGGAGTCCCCCGAACTGTTTAAGCACAGTGTTGGGTACATGCTCCAGGAGGATGCCCAGCGTTTTGAAGGGTCTGATGATGATACCCAGCTAGAGGAAGGCAGTAGCGTGAGAGCAGAGAGAGGGGATGCTCAAGAAGGACACCAATCTGGCAGTCATGTTCCAGCAGCTGCAGCATACTGCCAGATTGGCTCCAGTGATGAGGAGGGAGGGGATGATGAGGTCACTGACTCCACGTGGGTGCCTAATAGGAGAGAGGAGGAGGAGGAGGATGAGGAGGAGGCACATCTCCAACGAGGCAGGATGCCCTCGGGGGGCCAGCGCAAGGGCAGCACACCAACGGAATCACACCGCAGAGCTCCGCCTGTGCAGGGCGCTGCCTCTGCCTGTTATTCAAAAAGTTCTTTGGTGTGGGCCTTTTTTGAGTCAAGTGCATCAGATCGCACAGCTGCTGTTTGCAACATATGTCTCAAGCGTATATCGCGTGGCCAAAACATCACCCGCTTGGGCACCACATGCTTGACCAGACATATGTTGACCTGCCATGCAGCTCATTGGCAAGCCTACCTTAAAGACCCACACCAAAGAACAAAGCGGACCTCTCCTTCCACCGCATCAGCTGGGATCTTCAACCCCACTATACCTTCAGTCCTCTCTGAAACCTGCACTGAGAGGAATGAAGGTGTAGAATTAGGTGTGTCACAGCCAAGTACTTGCGGGCACTCTGCTAGCAGTACACCGACGTCCGATTCTAGCAGGCAAATTTCCCTGCCCCAGCTGCTGGACCGTCAAAAGAAGTTCACTCCCAGCCATCCACATGCCCAGCGGTTGAATGCTAGCTTGGCTAAATTGCTAGCGCTTCAACTGCTGCCTTTTCAGTTGGTAGACTCGGCCCCCTTCCATGAGTTTGTGCAATGTGCGGTTCCTCAGTGGCAGGTTCCCAAACGCCACTTTTTCTCACGGAAGGCGATTCCGGCTCTCTACCGGCATGTGGAAGGCAATGTCTTGGCCTCGCTGGACAGGGCGGTCAGCAGTAAGGTGCATATTACCGCTGACTCATGGTCCAGCAGGCATGGACAGGGACGTTACCTTTCTTTCACGGCCCATTGGGTCACTCTTTTGGCAGCTGGGAAGGATGCAGGACAAGGTGCAGTAGTGTTGGAGGTTGTTCCACCGCCACGCCTCCAAAATGCTACTACTAGTTGTGACACACCTCTCTCCTCCACCCCCTCCTCTTCTTCTTCCTCCATGGCCTCTTCCTGTGCTTTGTCCTCGGAACCAGCGGTGCTCCGTAGGCGTTCAAGGGGCTGCGCAAGTACGCAGGCAAAAAGATGCGTGTTTGGTGGACAGGAGCCACACTGGGGCAGAGGTTCTGTCTGCTCTGCAGGGGCAGGCCGAGAGGTGGTTGACGCCACGCCAGCTTAAGCCAGGAATGGTGGTTTGCGACAATGGCACCAACCTCCTCTCCGCCCTCCGACAGGGACAACTGACCCATGTGCCCTGTGTGGCTCACGTCCTTAACCTGGTGGTGCAGCGGTTCTTGGGCAGGTACCCAGCTTACAGGATGTCCTTAGGCAGGCCAGGAAAGTCTGTGTGCATTTCCGCAGATCTTATAATGCCAGTGCTCGCCTGGCTGAGCTGCAAAAGGAGTTGAACCTGCCCAAGAACCGCCTTATATGTGATATGCCCACCAGGTGGAACTCAACGTTGGCCATGCTGCAGCGGCTGCACACGCAGCAGAGGGCCATCAATGAGTACCTGTGCGACTACGGCACCAGGACAGGGTCAGGGGAGCTCGGGTTTTTTCACCACGCTAGTGGGGCATGATCAGGGATGCATGCACTGTCCTGGCACCATTTGAGGAGGCCACGAGGATGGTGAGCAGTGACAGTGCATGCATCAGTGACACTGTACCTCTTGTCCGCCTGTTGGAACATACGCTGCGTGGAATATTGGACAGGGCACTTGAGGCAGAACAGAGGCAGGAAGAGGAGGACTTCCTTGCCTCTCAAGGCCCCATTTACCCAGACAGTGTTCCTTCTGTCCCACCCATCGCACAGGAAGAGGAGGAGGAGGAGTAGAGGAGGAGGATTGTGTCAGCATGGAGGTGGAGCCTGGCACTCAGCATTATCAGCAGCAGTCTTTTAGGGGTGATTTACAGTCCCAAGAAACCTGTGGACTTGTAAGTGGCTGGGAGGAGGTGGCTGCTGATCATGTCGTCCTTAGTGACCCAGAGGACTCCGGACCGAATGCCTCAGCTAACCTACGCTGCATGGCCTCCCTGATCCTGCAAAGTCTGCGGAAGGATCCTCGTATTCTTCGGATCAAGGAGAGGGACCATTACTGGCTGGCCACTCTCCTTGATCCACGGTACAAGGGTAAGGTTGTGGACCTTATCTTACCGTCGCAGAGGGAGCAGAGGATGAGGCTTTGCAGAAAGGTCTGTGCAACGCGTTCCCAGAGACTGGGAGGTTACAAACTCCTGGTCCTGGACAACGAGTTGCTGAGGCTTCTGTCAGTCAAAGAAGGAGCGGTGGGGAAGGAGGCCGTCTGACCGATGCGTTCAGACAATTCTTTAGTCCGCAGCCCCAAGGTATGATCGGTTCCAGCAACCATCGCCAGCGTCTGATATACATGGTGCAGGAATACCTAGGGGCAAGGTCAGACTTGGACACCTTCCCCACCGAAAATCCTCTGGCTTACTGGGGCTTGAGGATGGATCACTGGCCAGAGCTTGCACAGTATGCAATTGAGCTACTGGCCTGTCCTGCATCCAGCGTTCTTTCCGAACGCACATTCAGTGCTGCTGGAGGATTTGTCACGGATCACAGGGTGCGCCTGTCCACCAACTCGGTTGATCGACTGACCTTCATAAAGATGAACCAGTCTTGGATCACCACCAGCTACCAAACACCTGAAGCTGATATAACAGACTAATTTATTTTCAAATGTCACATCCCTTCAAGACTGATGCTGATGCTGAGAGACTGTCCTGTTATGTTGACTGACTATCCTCCTCCTCCTCAATGATCCGATTGATGATGATAGCTTGGAAAAACATTTTTGTTTCTGGGTGCCGCCATCAGTGGCTAAGGCCCAATTTTTCAGCCCCTGTTTAACAGGGGCATGTAATTACAATTTTTTATGCAATGCTTTGCAGCAGGGCTCATTCCTGCACTCCAACTAGAGTATCTGGGAGAGGTTGCAGTGTCGTGGCACCAGCACCAGTGGCTAAGGCCCAATTTTTCAGCCCCTGTTTAACAGGGGCGTGTTATTACAATTTTTTATGCAATGCTTTGCAGCAGGGCTCATTCCTGCACTCCAACTAGAGTATATGGGAGAGGTTGCAGTGTCGTGGCACCAGCACCAGTGCCTAAGGCCCAATTTTTCAGCCCCTGTTTAACAGGGGCGTGTTATTACAATTTTTGATGCAATACTTTGCAACAGGGCTCATTGCTGTGCTCCAAATACAGTATCTGTGAGGGGTTGCAGTGTTGTGGCACCAGTGCCTAAGGCCCAATTTTTCTGCCCCTGTTTAACAGGGGCATGTAATTACAATTCTTGATCTAATAATTCACAGCAGGGCCCATTCCTGCGCCCACCAAGAGTAACTGTGAGGCCTTACAGTGTTGTGTCAACACCACCACCACCACCCCCAAAGGCCCAATTTTTCAGCCCCTGTTCAACAGGGGCATGCAATTACAATTCTTGATCTAATAATTCACAGCAGGGCCCATTCATGCGCCCACCAAGAGTAACTGTGAGGGCTCACAGTGTTGTGGCAACACCAACATGTAAGGGGCAAATTTCAGCAGAGTATATACGGCAGGCCCCTACTTTCAAACATCCAACTTACAAACGACTCCTCCTTGCAAACGGAAGGATACAACAGGAAGTGAGAGGAAATCTACCCCTAGGAAGGCAAATTCTCTCCTGTAAGAGTTAATATGGGAAAAAAGTGTCTCCTCTCCACTGATGCTTTATCACCAATTCTTGTTTAAAAACCCCAAATTTTCAAAAAAACATTTGTCATTAGGACGGAAAGTGAGGTGAACTGTTCTGAACAGGTGCACACTGCACAGACAGCAAAACAAATGTTACAGGGGTGATAACCCTTCCCTATGTTTTCCAAAAAGCTTAAAAATAGATTTTTTGGCTGGAGCTACACTTAAACAATGTACCTGTTCAAAATTACAAACAGATTCTACATAAGAACAAACCTACAGTCCCTGTCTTGTATGCACCACCTGTATACGGCTGTTCAGAGTATATAGGGCCTTTTTTCTTTTGTGTGCGGGGTTCCCCTTAATATCCATACAAGACCCAAAGGGGCTGGTAATGGGCTGGGGTAGGGGGGGGGGGTGATGGGGTAGCTATGCCATTTTTCTTAAAGATTTTCATCCATATTACCGGGACCAGACATTACATTAAAGCCGCAAGCAGTTTTAAATGGCTTTTTTTCCTTTAGAAATGTAATTTTGTGCAGGGACAGTTCTAAACACGGGAAACACGTGGCACTTCACAGGCATACTTTAGACACCCCCCAAGTACGATATTTAAAGGAATATTTGACTTTTTTTTTTCACTTTATGCATCATTAAAATGACTGCTCCCGAAAAACGGCCATTTTTAAAACTTCTTTTTGCATTGATACATGTCCCCTGGTGCAGAACCCGGGTTCCCAAACCCTTTTTAGGACAATAACATGCATAATAGTCGTTATAATTAGCACTTTAGATTTCGAACGTTCGCATCCATTGTATTTAATAGGGTTCTAACGTTCGTGCAAACTTTTGGTCCGTTCGCGGGTTCTGGTGCGAACCGAACCCGGGGGTGTTCGGCTCATCACTAGCGTTTGATTCCCTTTCCTGGGATTATTTGTTTGACGTATTACATCATTTTGGATTTGGCAAACGCTTTCTGGTTCTCCTTCGAAAACTGTATGACACACCAACTGCCTCCTTAATGCTTCGGGGATACTCCTCCCAGCCCCTTGCTATCAGGAGGGGAACTAGGCAAGGGTGTCCGTTATCACTGCTATTATTCGCTCTAGCAATAGAGCCATTGGCAATGAAAATTCGTGCATGTCAGGATGTCAAGGGGATTGTTTGTGGGGGCTACAAACATGCCTGCTTTTTGCAGACAATTTATTGCTAACTCTGACCTCACCGATCACATCACTCCTTAATTTATATAAAATCCTACATCCATTGTCAGATATTTTGGGACTACACATAAATCATAGTAAATCTAGAGCACTGAACCTCTCACTACCAAGCTCCACACAGAAAACGCTCGAACAGTCACATCAATTCCTGTGGGAACCTGGTGCTCGTTCATATTTAGGTATTCATTTGACCTCATCTATCCAAACATTATATAAGAGGAACTACCCGGCCCTCTTCAAATGGCTAACCGAGGATTTGGCAAAATGACAGATTCAACCCCCATCGTGGTTTGACAGACTACACTCGATAAAAATGAACGTCCTGCCAAGGATATTATATTTATTTTGCACGATACCTGTGACATTGACACAAAGTGACCTCAACATGTTTCAAAGGAAAATCCTCCAGTTTATCTGGGGGGACAAGAGGCCTAGGGTGAACAAGGCCACAATGTATACCCCTAAAAGGAAAGGTGGACTAGGTCTGCCTGACCTTCAGAAATACTTCTATGCGGCCCAGGTGGCACAACTTTCTAGGTTTAACTCAAAGCTACCACAAGCAATATGGATGACCATGGAATCCTATTCCTGTCACCCAAGCCTTATGTGGCTTCCACCTAAAGAAAGACCAATAATATTATGTCCATCTTTATCCTTCTCACTAGAAATTTGGGACAGGCTTTCCAGAACCCAGAAATTCAAATCACCCCATACTCCATTGGCACCTCTATTGAAAAATAGTGAGTTCACCCTGGGCCTCATTCCTCTCGCCTTTGAATGGTGGACCAATAAGGGCCTATTACATATAGCTGACCTTTGCTACAGTAAGGGTATGCAGTAAGGGTATGCTATCCGAACGATCTATGGTGGAAAAATATCAAATGCCGCTAGTGGAACGCTATAGATATACTCAAATACATTATTATGTGCAATCTCTAGCCCGTAAGAGTGACTTAGCAGTATTGACCCCCATGGAATACTTATGCAATCACTATGATAAGCTCAGGGGCCATATATCGGCTATATATACAATATTGATGAGTGTAACGACTAAACTGAACTATATGCTCCAATGGGAAAAGGACTTTCAGGAAACCCTTGACCTGGAGGATTGGTATGAGATATTGGAGACGGCATCTCGATCGCTCATCAATACCTCAATATTAGAGGCAAACTATAAGGTGTTATTGCGACGTGCCCTAAGGTCAGAAGGTTCTAGATCAGGGTCCACAATTTCATCTATACCCTTACCCAGATGAACTTGACTAAATCAGCTAAACAAGCACTTCTGGGTGACAGGGTGGCGGAAGTCTCTAATTCCCAAAGGCGGCTACTTACTTTCATATTCATCTTGGCTAAAATAACTATAGCCAGGAATTGGATATCCGCTGCCCTGCCATTTGGCCAGCTTAAAGGTAAATTGTCGTGGCTAATGTTGAATGAAAGGCTGACAGCACTAGTCCAGGATAAGATGAAGATGTTCCACAAAGTTTGGGATCCATGGCTTGATTATCTTTCAAATGACCCCAGGACACTTGCTACCTAGATATTTTGTTATGCAATGGGCTTCTGGGCGTAGGACCGCAGCTCCTCCATACCCCCCCCCTCCCCAACCCTCCCCTCTTAACTTTACTTCACCCCCCTTTCTCTTCTGTCTTTCCCCCTAAGGTTCTCACGTTTTAGTTTTTATTGTGATGCTACAGTATCAGTTGATTTATAGGAGCCCATTTTGTGGACCATAGATAATTTGGCCCTCTGGGGGTCCGCCCGCACAAGGGGCAGAGTCGGCTCCCCCGATAGCTGGATAGGGGGTGGGCTCTTCCCAGTGGGTGGAGCACCGGATGAGCCAGAAACATATGAAGAATGGAAGGTCCCTGATATGGGAGACCGGTGCTTTGTTTATTGTGATACTATAGCTTTCTGGCACACATCTTAAGGGCTCATTGGACAATATTGTTAATGCAGATGTGATATACGTCAGGCTAAATGATCGATGTTTGGATCACTGATTACTTTGAATACTGTACAAATGTAAACTGAGATTCAATTGTATTGTTTTGAAAATCTTTAATAAACATTATTGAAACATAAAAAATGGCGTGGGGCTCCCCCCAAAAATCCATACCAGACCCTTATCCGAGCACGCAACCTGGCAGGCCGCAGGAAAAGAGGGGGGGACAAGAGAGCGCCCCCCCTCCTGAACCGTACCAGGCCACATGCCATCAACATGGGGAGGATGTCCCCATGTTGATGGGGACAAGAGCCTCATCCCCACAACCCTTGCCCGGTGGTTGTGGGGGTCTGCGGGCGGGGGGCTTATCGGAATCTGGAAGCCCCCTTTAACAAAGGGGACCCCCAGATTCCATCCCCCCATGTGAATTGGTAACGGGTACATTGTACCCCTACCATGTAAAAAAAAATGTGTCAAGATTTTTAAAAACCACAGTACAAAGCTTGGGACAAGTCCTTTATTAACCACTTGACCACTGGGCACTTAAACCCCCTTAATAACCAGACCAATTTTCAGCTTTCGGTGCTCTCACATTTTGAATGACAATTACTCAGTCATACAACACTGTACCCATATGAAATTTTTGTCCTTTTTTTCACACAAATAGAGCTTTCTTTTGGTGGTATTTAATCACTGTTGGGTTTTTTATTTTTTGCGCTATAAGAGAAAAAAGACTGAAAATTTTGTAAAAAAATGATTTTTTTTTCGTTTCTGTTATAAAATTTTGCAAATTACTATTTTTTCTTCATAAATTTTGGCCAAAATGTATACTGCTACATATCTTTGGTAAAAATAAGTACAAATTGGTGTATATTATTTGGTCTTTGTGAAAGTTATAGAGTCCACAAGCTATGGTGCCAATATCTGAAAATTGATCACACCTGAAGTACTGACGGCCTATCTCAATTCTTGAGACCCTAACATGCCAGAAAAGTACAAATACCCCCCAAATGACCCCTTTTTGGAAAGAAGACATTCCAAGGTATTCAGAAAGAGGCATTGTGAGTTTTTTGAAGTTGTCATTTTTTCCCACAATTCTTTGCAAAATCAAGATTTTTTTTTTCTCTTTTTTTTTTTTCACAAAATTGTCATATTAGCAGGTTATTTCTCACACACAGCATATGCATTCCACAAATTACACCCCAAAACACATTCTGCTATTACTCCCGAGTATGGCGATACCACATGTGTGAGACTTTTACACAGCGTGGCCACATACAGAGGCCCAACATGCAGGGAGCACCTTCAGGCGTTCTGGAGCACCAAGGCCAATTCTGACATTTCTCTCCTACATGTAAAAATCATCATTTATTTGCTAGAAAATTACATAGAACCCCAAAACATTATATATGTTTTTTTAGCAAAGACCTTAGAGAATATAATGGTGGTTGTTGCAACTTTTTATCTCGCACGATATTTGCGCAGCAATTTTTTTAACGCGTTTTTTACGGAAAAAAAAATGTTTTGTGCTTAAAAAAAAAAAAAACAGTAAAGTTAGCCCAATGTTTTTGCATAATGTGAAAGATGAAGTTACGCCGAGTAAATAGATACCTAACATGTCGCCCTTAAAAATTGCACACACTCGTGGAATGGCGCCAAACTTCGCTACTTAAAAAATCCCCATAGGCGACGCTTTAAATATTTTTACTGGTTACATGTTTTGAGTTACAGAGGAGGTCTAGGGCCAAAATGATTGCTCTCGCTCTAACGTTCGCAGAGATACCTCACATGTGTGGTTTGAAAACCGTTTTCATATGTGGGCGGGACTTACGTATGCGTTCGCTTCTGTATGCGAGCTCACGGGGACAGGGGCGCTTTAAAAAAAAAAATAATTTTTATTCTTCATTTTACTTTATTTATTTTAGTTTGACATGTTTTTCCGCCCTAAACATTTTTTTGATCACTTTTATACCTATTACAAGGAACGTAAACATCCCTTGTAATAGGAATATGGCATGACAGGTCCTCTTTACAGTGAGATATGAGGGGGGGGGGTGTCAATAAGACCCCACATCTCACCTCTAGGCTGGGAAGCCTGAAAAAAATACAAAAAAAAAAACAACAATCCTGGCTTTGATCGTAGCGGTGAGTCGGTAGAAGCACCGGAGGGCGGCGGGGGGGGGGACATCCCCTCTTGCCTCCCGTAAGAATGATCAAGCGGCGGAACAGCCGCTATGATTGTTCTTATGGTGTAGGGAATCGCCGGCTGAAAAAGCCGATATCTGAATGATGCCTGTAGCTGCTCCCATCATTCAGATATCCCCGCACAAAGTCAAGGACGTCATATGACGGCCGGAGGGCGGGAAGTGGTTATTGCAGAGTATTGCCGGGCATTGCGGAGTATTGCCGGGCATTGCGGAGTATTGCCGGGCATTGCAGAGTATTGCCGGGCATTGCGGAGTATTGCGGTGTATGGCAGGGTATTGCGGTGTATGGCAGGGTATTGCACGGGTATTGCACAGGGTATTGTGGAGGGTATTGCACAGGGTATTGTGGAGGGTATTGCAGAGTATTCTGGAGGGTATTGCAGAGTATTGTGGAGGGTATTGCAGAGTATTGTGGAGGGTATTGCAGAGTATTGTGCAGGGTATTGCAGAGTATTGTGCAGGGTATTGCAGAGTATTGTGCAGGGTATTGCAGAGTATTTTGCAGAGTATTGCGCAGGGTATTGCAGAGTATTTTGCAGGGTATTGCAGAGTATTTTGCAGGGTATTGCAGAGTATTGTGCAGGGTATTGCAGAGTATTGCACCAGGGTATTGCAGAGTATTGCACCAGGGTATTGCAGAGTATTGCACCAGGGTATTGCAGAGTATTGCACCAGGGTATTGCAGAGTATTGCACCAGGGTATTGCAGAGTATTTCGCAGGGTATTGCAGAGTATTTTGCAGGGTATTGCAGAGTATTGCACCAGGGTATTGCAGAGTATTGCACCAGGGTATTGCAGAGTATTGCACCAGGGTATTGCAGAGTATTGCACCAGGGTATTTTGCAGAGTATTGGCAGGGTGTATTGCAGAGTATTGGCAGGGTATAGCACAGGGATGGCTGAGCAGGGATGGATGGATGGATGGATCTGTGACTGCAATTGTCACAGATCCAGCCCACAGTGCTGCTGCTGCCATCCGCTCCCTCCCCCTCCCCTCTCACACTGTACCGATCGGTACAGAGAGGGGAGGGAGGAACCGGCGTCATCAAATGACGCCGGTCTGTTTACAAGTGATTGCTCCGTCATTTGACGGAGCGATCACGTGGTAAACGGCCGCTATCAGCGGCGATTTACCGCGATTCGTGATCCGCCGGGTCCTCTGGACCCGGCGGTCACGGAGTTTCCCGTGTGCGCGCCCCAGGGGGCGCGCGGGAGCGCGATTCTGGGAGGACGTTATATAACGTCCTCCCAGAGTTAAGCAACCACCCTGCCGCCGTTATTTGTCGGCAGGTGGTTGTTAAGTGGTTAAAAAAAAAAAAAAAAAAAAATTGCAAGTATGTAATCCTCTCTCGAGCGATACGAAAAAAAAAAAAGAAGTAGACTCGATCCTGCCTCCATGGGAGGTATCCGCGGAATGACGCTCTCTCACCGTGACAGCTCTTTTATAGCCGCGCAAGTGACGGGTGGCCCTCGGACTCAACGGGGAAAGGCCAGGGTTACCCAGTGACATGTACGGGTGACCCTACCCTCTCTGACTCATCACGGTGCCTGCTAGCTTGGCCCAGGAACAATGCCTAGGGGAGGCCCTGGGTGGGATTCCCCTGATGATACGGGGCCTAGTGAGGAGGAGGTAGAAGATCTGACTATGGGTCCAGGCCCTACTGAGAATGCGGATGTCTACAGACAGAAGATCATTGATAGTTTTTGGGTGATTGGAAGAGCTGAGGAGAAACTTAAATGTTTAAAAGCTGAACATAAAAACTTCAGGGTCAAATATTGCCAGGCCTTGAGTAAGAATCATTTGGCCATGAAGCCAGAGTTACAGCAGATGGAGGAGAAGGTAAAGAAACAGACTTTATTATTGGAAAAGTTGAAAGACAGAAGTGGAGCTTTTGCAGAAAAGTATAACAATAAGAGGAAATTTGCTAGCCAGACATCAGCGAGTTCTGTGGATCATCAGCCGCAGGTAACAGACAACCCAGCTTCATCTGCCTCTGCACTTCTCCTTCCATGTCAGGCCTGGGAATTGCTACCGGCTGAACATGGCTCCCTAAAGTTTATCCAACAGATGGAGTCACCCCTAAGGGCAAACAGGTTTGTTTTTTCGGATGATCTGCCAGAAATCCCTGAGGATGGTTAGAGGAGGTACAGACCGGCAAAGCCAGTACTGGTGGAGAAATCCAAGTACACCACCGCCTTTCAACATGTCTGCCACCCCGGAAGTGGTGGGCGGTGTCCCGGCTGAGGATCAGAAAGAGTAGGAGCTCTGCAAAGAGCTGCCTGTTGGGATTTCTGCTGTGGAGAAACCCTCTGCAGTTATTGAGGGAAAACTCCTGACAGGGGTGTCACCAGACATCAGAGGAATGTGGATGGACCTGCATCATACACCCCGGACACCGATTTGCTGCTCCCTCTGAGACCTGTAGTTCTTCTACACTCCATGTTGCAGTGCCAGCTCAACACCAACATTAATGTATGTGGAATATGGTATGGATTCACGGTAGGCCACAGAAATCTGGACTGGCACTGAAGAGAGTGTCGCACCCTTCCTTAGGAGTGATTTTCCCAGATTGAAGTTCCAGCTTCTCTTACTCCCCATTGAGGACCACGGAGATTGAATTACAGCATGGAGATCCTGGATAAAGAGATCCACTTGTCCCCGCAGAGTGCTTATTCTGCCTGCACATACGACCTTGCTCTTTAGGGGGTCCACCGTATCTGTTAAGGGAATCCACTCACAGAGTGAGATCGTCTTTTCCAATTGGGACTCCTGCATATCTCCTCTTCCCCTCTGCTATCTTTTGGTGAAGGTGGATGAATTCTGGACCTTTATTCATTTATTTAGACTTCTTTGTTTTCGTTTTCCAACAGTTTGCTGAACTCCATACGGACTTAATATATCATTGAATGTGGTTTTCTGTCACGAACCAAGTTTTTTACTAACCTTGATGTCACTGGTTTATTAGCGCAACTTACTTTTTGACATTTACTTGATTGCCATAGAGATATTTTGATGTTTTTTTGTTGCAGCTGTACTTTAGTTCACTTCATTTTTTAGCACGGTATTATCCCCCTTTCTACATTATAAGTTCTTCTACAAGCAAGATGGCTGCCAGCTCCAAAGAGCCTGTTTCACCTTCACCTGAGCCTCCCTGTGTTTCAGAGCTGATTGATGAGGGTGCAGGAGGAGGAGGAGAGCAGCCCAGTGCAGCATGTGGAGTGGAAGCAGACATTGAAGTCTCCTGTAATGATTCACCTGTTGCTGTGTTAGAACAGCCTTCACTATCCTCAGCTGAAAGCCCTGTCCTGGTGGAGGAGAAGAGTCTGCCTGGAGCTGAAATGTCCATGGATGCAGCAGTGCGTATGGACACTGCTGTAAAGACAGCAGGAACTATGAATGTGCCAGAAAATAATGACAGCAATAATATTGATAAAGCAATGGATGTGTTGGTGGTCGGTGGTGGTGAAGAGGTTATTGTTGTTAACATAGGTAAAAATGACATTTCCCCTCTGCTCAGCAGAGGAAGAACTCCTCGGTTGTGTGGACCAATCTCGAATCTGTGCAATCGTTATCTGCCAAAGTTGTATCAGATGTTTGCAAACGCACAGATGGATCCTCTGCAGGGAGGAATGTGAAAGCTACTTTGGGGAGTCGCACCAAGGAGGGTGGAGGGAATTTTGTAAATGCTAGTGTTCACAATTTGGGGAGGTTTGGTGGGGGGCTGGTTAGTGGGTACAGGAGGAGAAATGTTGTTCGGTTGAAGTGGGAGGGGTAGGGAACCCCTCCAGTAAGGGGGAGGATGGCTGAGCTGGTTTTGGAGATGGGGTTGAAAGCCTCTGATGTTTTTGCTTTAATTTGCCCAGTGGGGAGCTATGAATTTGATTTATCGTTTGTAAAACCTGAAGGTCTGGATCTATTTTGGGAGACATAAAGGAAGTGCAAGGGACTTCAGCAGTGGAGTGGTTTGGTGCCAAAGGTAGTTTCAAGGCAGCCTTTGATCAAATTGGTGATAATCGTGGTATGTAATAAATCGATACCAACCTAGCAGAAGCTGCAGGGCGGCAGGTTTAGTGGATCTTCCCTCTCAGCCTACTCAACCTCCAGTCCATTTCTCTCGACAGTGCGAACATGCCCAGGGGATTTCAGGGGTGCTGGATGGGGGTGGGGTTGGGGAAGGGGTGTCCATGTCTTATGTCTCACCCTCAGTTGAGGAGGATTTAGATGGTGAAGGGTGGGAGATGTTTAAGAGGATTAAAAAAAGAAGAGGAAGACAAGTAAACCTGTAATCTCTTCCTCAGAATTGGACCAAGAAGGGGTTTGTCTGATTTGTCTATTTTTTTATCATCTATGGATGAGGGGGAGACAGGTAGTTTGAAGAGAGCTGTTTCGGGTGATGAGAGTGTGGTAGAGGTTAAGAAACGACTTCCCAAATCATCCTGATGGCAGTTCCCGCTCCGATAAAGTGGCTACCATTAATGTCGGCAGCATTAAATCTGCAAGAGCTTGTGATATTGCCTTATTTTTCCTCAGCGAGTTTGATTCTGAGATTTTATTTTGGCAAGAGATCTGGCTCAATACTCAATACAGTCCTTTTTTAAACTGATATGGTAACGTGACGACGGGTATTTGAGGTAGAAATTGGGAGATGCATGGTCTTAGATGTCTCTGTTAGGGGGCAGGACCTGCACCTGATCAATATCTATGGACCACAGGCAAAACAGGACAGGAAATGCCTCTTTACAAAGATCAAGCCCTTCTTTTTTACATATTAACAGCTTGTCTTTGGAGGGGACTTTAACACCATAATTAGGCCCAAAGACACGAGAGGCTCCATAGACAGGCTGGGTTACGATAGCATTTTTCTTATGGTTAGACAAGCCGGCCTGGTAGATGTGCACATTAAGCACTGCCCTGGCAGCACAGGATTCACATTTCAGAAAAGGAATAGTCAGAGTAGGATAGATATTTTTTTTTTTAAAGGAGAACTCTGCTTTCTCGACTCCAGAGTTGAGGGTGTTTTCTGACCGCTGTATTCTTTCTGTGACTCTGAATGCCTCACACACTCCTCCCAGGGGAAGGGGTACCTGGAAACTGAGTTTGGCTCTCCTGGAAGATGTAGAGGTAAGACAATCCTTTGAGGATTTTTTTTCAGGCACAGGTTCCTATTCTGGACTTTTTCAGCAGTAAGTCAGAGTGGTGGGAGCTTTTGAAACACAGGGCGATTAGAAATTTCAAGGCCACAAGTAAGAAGAAGCAGCTTGGTATGTACATTGCCTACCAGCATTTGCAAAGGAAGCTTGATCGTCTTGGCTCATATGGAGGAGATCCAGGGGGGATCTCTGAGGTGAAGCTTCTTCTTAGAAAGTGTCAATATGACCGACATAATGGGAAATATCACTCGCCTGATCCTTACCAGAACTGTAATCAAGGCATAGCAGTTAAGACGGTCAAAGGCCTGAGGGATAGTACGGGTTCCCTGGTGAAGTCCAGATAATGGATCCTGGAGATCGTCAGGTCATATTATGCAGACCTTCTGGGAAAAAAGGACCTTAGTCTGAACAGGATGAAAAGCTTTCTGGATTATAATCCAGGATTGGGAAATGGTGCATTGCCTTTGATGGATCTGAAAGAACCAATTTCAGCGGATGAGGTAGTTAATGCTATAGAGAAGCTGGCTAACAAAAAATCGCATGGGCTAGATGGGTTGACAGCTGAATTTTACAAATGTTTTAAGTCCATTCTGGCTCCCTTTTTAGCGGAGGTTTATAACAGCTGTCTAAAAGAGGGCTCACTCCCTCCCTCCATAAGGCAATCCGCTGTGACTCTTCTGTCAAAAGGTAAAGATCCCTCAATGATTGAGAACCGTCATCTCATTGTTGATAGAAAGATCTTGGCGAAGATTCTTTTTTGGCACTTGTTGTCAGTAGCAGGTTGTCCAATCATCATCACTGCTCGGTTCAAGATAGAAGTACCTTTTCAGCAGTTTTAGCTGTCCGGGAGGCTTTGGAGCGATTCAGGGCTGCTGGATGGAGAAAGTACATGTTGGCATTGGATCAGGCGAAGGCTTTTGATCGAGTCAAACATGAGTACCTGTATTTGCTACTTGGTAGATATGACCTGCAGGGGAGGTTTATAGATTGGCTGAAAACATTATATAGAAGGGCTGAGAGATTCCCACTATTTAAGTTGGGTTGGATGGCCTTTTGAGGTTGGTTCTGGTGTGCGCCAGGGGTGTCCTTTGAGCCCCCTGCTATATGCATTCGCAATCGACCCCTTCATAAGAAGGCTAGAGGGTGGATCATTATGCAGGGTGCCTTTGGGCATTGCTGGTGTGCCGCCTTTGAAGGTTGTGGCCTATGCCGATGATGCGTTGGTTATTGTCTCTGGGACGGAGGAGGCGCAGGAGGTGGTCTCTGTGATAGAGCAGTACACAAAGGCTTCTGGCTCTAAAGTCAACCATGAAAAGCTTGACATTTTCTGGTTGGGTCAGGAGGTTAAAAGCTTTGAACCTTTCCAGGAAATTAAAGTGTTGACTTGATCAAAACGTACCTGATCCTGGAATAACTCTATGCAAGGGTGTACAGCTGTTTTTTCCAACTGTTATGGTAAAATAGGCTGAACCTGATCAAACGCAATGTAACTTACCTGTCCAGGTGGGAGGGTGGCCTAAGAATGGTCAACTCAATTTTCTTTTCTCTGCTCTTTTTAAAGTACAATCTTGGTCACATGCTAGCAGAAACCCTGCTGGGATGGGTGGGTATTTTTCAATCTTGTTTTAGGCCTTTTCTGCGATGCTGGGAAAATGGCGGGCTAGTAAATAGTCTGAGAGTCCGACATGGCAAGATTATTTTTCCCCTTGTCTGAAAATACTTTGGCAGGGGCAGGTGACAGTGGAGGATATAGTCCCTTCCCAGGAAACTTCTGGAGAAGAGGATTTTGAGTTCTGCTTTCAGTGTGTCAATGGCCTTAAGGGATTGCCCAGGCTCCGTAATGAGGGAGGGGTTGCGTTTAATCAATTTGGAAAGAATCCCTTTGAAGTTTAGGGACCAAGCCTGGCTCGCTTCCCTGGAAGGCTCCATATGAGAGGCAACCTGAAGCATCACCCGGTGCAGGATAGGGATTGTCCTAGAGTGGAGTGTGTTAGTAAAATGGAGTCTATGAACCACTTTTTTCTCTTTAACATAGAGGTGTATAAAAGGCTGGGGAGGGCTCTAGACATCCGCTTTCTCTATCGCATGAGCTATGCAGAGTGGGTGTATGGGGCATTCCCGACTCGCTCAGAATTTGATTTGGACACACTTTTTCTAGTTCTTATAGTTGTCCGTTACTTCACGTGGAATGCGCGGTGCCAGATTACCCTGCGGAAGAAAGTCCTCTCTGTTGAGGTGGTGGTGCACGATATTTTGGGTGAGGTTGGGAAGATTTGCGGTCTTGAAAAGGGCAGGGAGACTTGGGTGGTCTGGATGAGGGCATAGAGGGATATTAGACCTACCTTTGGTGAACTTTCCATCTCTGGGTGAGGACCTCTATTTTTCAGTTTTTTTCACTCCCTTAGCTTTTGTTGGTTAGTATCTATTTGAAGAAGGGCTGCATGCATAATGGATGCGGGTTTGTTTCTTTACCTTGCAGGTTTGTCTCGTGTAGTGGTGTGAGTTGTAGTAAGATTTATCTTCCCCAGTAATGACATGATTATTAATGAGAGTTTTGCTTTTGCTGTAAAGTCATTGACTTTCCAAGCATGACTTTTGGAAGTCAGCGGGGTGTCAGCAGCGCCCTGCACTTGTGTAGCTCTGTGGTGTGATGCAATAGGGTGGCTGCACTTAAACTGGCCTCTGGAGAACATCCTGTCTCATTGGAGTTGAGGGGGATTTTTTTTTCACAACGCACTACACTGTATTACGTGTAGGGGAGGGAACAGGACGGCAGGAGAGCCTGTGTGAGGCTAAGGAGGACTTTACCATATCCCGATCTCCGTACATCATTACGGGCCTGTTTTAGAGTGGTGCACTTCCGCGCCCACGCTGTGTGAGTACCCCGGCAGGGGATTTCTTTATTTAATAAACCTTTAAAAACATTACTTGCACCATCCGAGTTTTTTTCTATCTTCTAAGATTTGGAACATATTCTAAGGAGACCTGGATCCCAGGATTGCCCAATAGAACCCAGGTGTGGTTCATAAGTATGCACAGACCAAGCTTAGCTGCAAGGTTGCACGCTCTGAGGTGAGCGTCCATTACCTTGGGGGAGCACCTGTGTGACAGCACTCTGATACAGCTTTTTGGATCACTCACTGGGCAGTGTGGTTTTAAGAACTGTAATACTTATCATTCCAGGAATGCTGCTATTTGAATATCACATGCACTGAAGCACTTTGGAGTTTTCATTATATGCACTGGAGCACTTAAAGAATATTTATACAAGGACTTGTGTGTCAATATATATTCATTCTTTAGGATTTTTTGTTTATCACCATTTTTGATATTTATGCATGTTTTTGCACTGTGTTGCACGATTATGCGATTTGCACTGTGTTGCATGATTATGCGATTTGCACTGTATATTACATTTTCTGGTATTTTTATCATTTTGTATCACTTACTGGGCACATACCAGTTTTTTTGTAGTGGTGTGTGCACTACTAAGTTTCTCAGCGCTGCGTTTTGTTTATTCATACACTGTATTATATAGCGTATTTTCCAGCGTATAAGACAATCTTCTATACTTGAAAATATCCCCCAAAAATCAGGGTGTCGTCTTATACGCCAGTATAAATGTCCGCCCACTTGATGTCAGCCTGCTGGATGTGCGGTAATACTGTAGGTAGCTTCGGCTAAGTACAGTAAACCGTGCAAGCGATGTATTCTATTAATGAATACAAAGCCTGCTCAGATTGACTTTGAGAGTCAGAGAGGCACAGGCTGATGATGTTCCAACCTCTGCCAATCACGACGAGCTATGTATTCTATTAATGAATACAAAGTCTGCTTGGATTGGCAGAGGTTGTAACATCATCATCCCACGTCTCTCTGACTCTAAAGCCAATCCGAGCAAGCTTTGTATGTATTAATAGAATGCATCGCTCACCGTAATTGGCTTAGCGTGGTCTACTGTATGTATACTGTGTAGCGGGTATTTAAATTTAGGGGAGGCATCTGGGTGGTAGTGTAACCCAGATGCACTGATTGTTAGGGAATTGAGATCCTTTATTTGTTCATGGAGGACTCTGGTGGTGTGGGGTTCCCTGCGGCCTGTGGGTGGCGCTGTCGCCCTGGGCTGGGGTTGAGCTCTCACCGCAGTACTGTGCCCCTTTTTGTCCTTTTTCGGCGGTTGTACAGCAGGGCGGGGAACCTGCTGTGACCCTGGGGAGAGGAGATAAAAGGGGACAGACACGGGGTCAGAGTCAGAGGTCAGAGCCGCGCCCAGACACCTTCAGTCTGGATGCTGGCATTCCGGAGTTCCGGGCCCAGGTGCCCTTGACCTGGCCGGAACGGGAGATGGAGTCCATCCCAGTTACCTTTAGCCTGGGGTGAGGTACTATTGAGGAGGCCTGGCATCCAGTACCTTCGACTGGGTTCCGCGAGGGTGGAGGAATCCGAGAGGGCCCTAAAGCCTTGGGTGCCCGAATCTGAGATGAGGAGGCCAGTGAGCGGAACTTCTCCGGATAGTCCGGTGCAGCATTCGCCGGTGGTGGAGGGACCTCTGGTAACTCTCTTGGACGGATGTCTTCCCTCTGACAGGGGCTGCGCTTAGCGAAGGTAATTCACTTTCTGTTCTACACAGTCGGTGGCAGCGGCTGTACGCCATAACCGTTGGTGACATCACAACGGCTAGTTCTATCTAAGGATTGTGCTTTGACCTACTTCCCACCTATATTGAACTGTTCTTTGGGTTACAACCTGTCTGTGTTAAGGGACGATTTATTGCTATCAGAGAATAAATACAAGTTGGACCTTTTCAGTGGTGTGGAACTCCAGTTACTGGGAGCAGAGACAGAGGGTCATTTACAGAAAGGACTTGGCTCTGGGTAATGCACACGACCCGATAGTAAAAAATTTGTTGGCCTTCACCTCTACACATTAGAGGACACGGGCCGTGGTGTACCGCATTCCTTCTCCCAGGTTCCCCTAGACAAGACAGCAAGCCGAGAAGAAGAAGGGGAGAGAGGGGTGAGGCCGCTACAACTGTATACAGTATGTTACCCAATGCGCTGATCGGAACCATCTCGTTTGGACAAAATCATGCCTGTTCCTGCCAGCGGTTGTTCTGGCTACCCCTCGGCTCCTCTTCCTTCCACGGCCATCTCGCCGTTCACCACCAGAGCTTTGGTTTGAATCACCTGACCCTCCATCTGGCTCTGCACACATTGGTTCTCCCCCTAGAGTGGATTTTGCCGGACACATGAGGTATTTACCACCGCAGCATTGCTTCACAAACTTGGTTCACATCCTACCGCTTTACAAGGTACTGTCACAGTGGTGATCAAGTTGCACAGACTTATTATTGCTGTTTCAGTATGTTACCGAAGCTACTAGATAGACTAGTCAGAAGGGGGTCGTCTTATACAGCGAGTATATCCCAAAACCAATGTTTAAGCTGGAAAATTAGGGGGTCATCTTATAAGCCCAGTCGCCTTATATGCTGTCAAATACAGTACTCTGCACTGCACTGTAGTATATACTGTGCACTGCACTATATACTGTACACTGAATGCACTGTATTATATACTGTGTACACCGACTGCATTGTATTATATACTGTACACTGACTGCAATGTATTAAATACTGTACATACTGTATTATATAATGTGTACACCACCTGCACTGTATTATATACTGTACACGGACTGCACTGTATTATATACTGTACACCAACTGCACTGTATTATATACTGTACACTGCCTGCACTGTTTTACATACTGTACACCAACTGCACTGTATTAAATACTGTACACCACCTGCACTGTATTATATACTGTACACCACCTGCACTGTATTATATACTGCACACCGCCTGAAGTGTATTATATATTGCACACTGCCTGAAGTGTATTATATACTGTACACACTGTATTATATACTATGTACACTGACTGCACTGTATTATATACTGTACACCAACTGCACTGTATTATATACTGTACACACTGTATTATATACTGTGTACACCGACTGCACTGTATTATATACTGTACACCGCCTGAAGTGTATTATGTACTGTACACCGACTGCACTGTATTATATACTGTACACTGAATGCAATGTATTATATACTGTACACACTGTATAATATACTGTGTACACTGCATGCACTGTATTATTTACTGTACACCGCCTGTACTGTATTATATTCTGTACACTGCATGCACTGTATTATTTACTGTACACCGCCTGTACTGTATTATATTCTGTACACAGAATGCACTGTATTATATACTGTACACCGCCTGAAGTGTATTATATACTGTACACCGACTGAACTGTATTATATACTGTACACTAGGGGTGCAACGGATCGGTTGTGATCTGTGATCCGAATGGGTCACCCTGTTCGAATCGGATCACCACGCGATCGGCGGAGCGCTCCGGAGCCTCGGACGTAGGAAAGGCCGCGGCTTCGGCCTAGCTCCGGAGCGGAGGCCATCTTGGTACACCCGGCGGCGGCCGCTGTAATGACGTTTCGCCGCCATCTTGCTCCACCCCACACTCCTGCACAGTAATGATAGAGAAGGGGCCAAGCGGACATCTTGTTACACCCAATGGAGTTTTCGATTTCAACACAAAACGGAGCTTATCAGCTTTAATACATTATTTGGAAATCCATCGGACTGTTTACATTTTAAATTTTAAAAGCAGCAGCAAACCTTACATGATTGCTAATGTGACGGAACACCTGATTTTCACATTTAACTAAATGTTAAATGTGAAAATCAGAGGTGTTCTGTCACATTAGCAACCATGTAAAGTCAGCAGGTTTGCTGCTGCTTTTAAAATTTAACCACTTCCATACTGGGCACTTATACACCTTCCTGCCCAGACCAATTTTCAGCTTTCAGCGCTGTTGCACTTTGAATGACAATTGCGCGGTTGTGCACTGATGGGGCTGCACTGACGGGCACTGATGAGGCGTCACGGATGGGCACCGATAGACGGCACAGATGGGCACCGGTAGGCGGCACGGATGGGCACCGGTAGGCGGCACGGATGGTCACCGGTAGGCGGCACGGATGGGCACAGATAGGCGGCACGGTGGGCACAGATAGGCGGCACGGATTGGCATGGATAGGCGGCATGGATGGGCACAGATAGGCGGCAAGGATGGGCACCGATAGGCGGCACGGATGGGCACTGATAGGCGGCATGGATGGGCACTGATAGGTGGCACGGATGGGCATGGATAGGTGGCATGGATGGGCACTGATAGGTGGCACTGTACTGTCATGTGTTGTACTAATGGATGCCAATCAGTGCCAAACAATAATGCCTGCCAATCAGGGATGCCCATTGTGGGCACTGATTGGCATCCATTGTGGGCACTGATTGTCATCCTTTAGGGGCACTGATTAGCATCCCTGGTGGTCTAGGGTGGCATACCTGGTGGTGGGCATCCCTGGTGGTCTGGTGGCATCCCTGCTGGCCCAGTGTGGGCATCCTCGGGGGGACTGTGCTGATAATCGATCAGCACAAACCCCCCCTGTCAGAGGAGCAGCCGATCGTCTCTCCTCTACTCGTGTCTGACAGGCGCGAGTGAGGAAAAGCCGATCACGGCTTTTCCTGTTTACATCGTGATCAGCCGTGATTGGACACGGCTGATCACGTTGTAAAGAGTCTCCGTCGGAGACTCTTTACCTAGATTGGTGTTGCGGGGTGTCAGACTGACATCCCACAACAACGATCGCCGCGATGCACGCCCCCAGGGCCGCGCAGCGGCTCAAAATCCTGAGGACGCTATATGACGTCCAGTCAGGATTTTGAAACCACTTTGCCGCCGTCAATCCGCTATAGGGTGGGCGGCAAGTGGTTAACATGTAAAGAGTCCGTTGGACTTACAAATACTGTATTTAAGCTTATAAGCTCCGTTTTGTGTTGAAAATAACTGTGAAATCGAAAATTCCGGTGGGTGTAACATTATTTTTATTTATTTATTTATTTATTTTTACCGATCCGAAAATGATCCGATCCGTGGCTCTGATCCGAGGATCGATCCGATCCATGAGTTTTTTGATCCGTTGAACCCCTACTGTACACTGACTGCAATGTATTATATACTGTACACACTGTATTATATACTGTGTACACTACCTGCACTGTATTATATACTTTACACCAACTGCATTGTATTATATACTGTACACTGACTGCAATGTATTATATACTGTACACACTGTATTTTATACTGTGTACACTACCTGCACTGTATTATATACTTTATTTTACACCAAATGCACTGTATTATATACTGTACACCACCTGAGGTGTATTATATACTGTACACCAACTGCACTGTATTATATACTTTACACCACCTACACTGTATTATATACTGTACACTGCCTGCACTGTATTATATACTGTACACACTGTATTATATACTGTGTACACCAAATGCACTGTATATACTGTACACTAACTGCAATGTATTATATACTGTACACCGACTGCACTGTATTATATACTGTACACCAACTGCAATGTATTATATACTGTACACCGACTGCACTGTATTATATACGGTACACTGCCTGCACTGTATTATATACTGTACACTGACTGCACTGTATTATATACTGTACGCTGCCTGCACTGTAATATAGATTCTACCCGGCCTGCACTGTAATATATAGTCTACATTGCCTGCACTCTCTCAATATATATATATATATATATATATATATATATATATATATATATATATATATATATACTGTATATATATATACTACACTGACTACATGCTCTGACTACATGCTCTATTTACTATCTATCTCCAGTTCTCGACACCAACACACTACATACAGCCGCCGTGTAAGCCGTGTGGGGTGTAGTCTTAGCCCCTGAGCCATGATTGGCCAAAGACAATCATAGCTCTCACAGAACATCGTGCTGTGATTGGCCAAAGCTTGCAGGTCAGGTGCATGCTTTGGCCAGTCATCAGCTGTCAATGCACTGCGATCTCGTAGCGCATTATGGGGCGCTCGTCGGCACGTGAACGTCCTGCGAGCGCCTATGTGAACAATCGAACACCCGATGTTCGAGTCAAACTTACGTTCTTCGGGACCATCCCTATTTGTCAGCTTGAAAAACCCCAAGTTTCTAAATCTATGCGCCAAACTATAATGATCCAAACTGCACCACTTCACCATTGTGAGCTTGTGATATCTCATTAACTATTGTAATGTAAATATGGAAACAAGAACAGATTAACGTGATCAATTCACCCAAAAACTACAGTAATTAATTTGGTTATCCTATTTCCTGTCAGTGGTAGCAAAGAAGGTGTGCTTAAAATACCTGTAGCCTAACAAATAGCAATTGGTATAAATATACAACTATTAATGAGCATTCCAAAAAAAAAAGATGGATCCATATTTATGCATTTCTTTTCTCAGAAATACTTATCTTGACTCTTGAGCTCTATGAAATCCATTTAATGTTTTATGTTACAGAACTGCAGTGATGCTTTTTCCTGATAATGGCTCTTACTCAATATTTGGATTCAATGAGACTACTTTCAAAGCAGCTAAGAAGGTTAATCATAAGTAAGACACAACTGTCTAAGAAAATTCTAAGCGACCAATCATTACCTCTCAAGATACAATTACTCTTTCCCCTAGGGGTAAGACCATTTCTTGTCTTGTTTTACTGTAACCATGACTTTGTTTTCCAAATGGAAGGTACTTCTTAAGAAATGAAAAATGAAAGCCATTGGTCTTTGTCTCTTGCCGAGAAGATATGTGTTCATTCAGTGCCTTTTTCCATTAGCTCAATTTCTCCGAGAATATCGGGTGCTACGAGTTAAACCTAGTAATTTTGACAGAATAATGGCTGCACCTGAACGCACAGCAAATTGTTATATTTTGCTGTTTAGGAGAAATGGAAATGATGGAATTGCAATGTTTAATTTGCATTTGTGAGTTGAAGTATGAAAAAAAATGCTTTAAATCATTACTGAAATGGCATTTAAGGGCTTCTTATTATCACATTACTCATTTTGTAACAGTTCTTTCAGTGCAATCAAAAAGCGATCATCTTCAGCAATATATATTTGAATGATATAATCTGTGATAATCAGAAATGTCAATATAATAAATATATAACATAAAAACATGTATAGCAGTCTTTTCAAGTAAAATGTCATATGTGCCTATTGTAAAAGTTTTTGGAAGATTCGCCAATAGAGATTATATTGCTTGTTTATTCAGTTTTTATATGGGTATGTAAAGTCCTGGTTCTCAGCTAGTGATAAAAACATATACTGTACATTAAGGGTCATATCTATTGGATTCAAATGCCACTTTTTCTGCTTACAGTAAAAACAGAGACCAATACGTATATAATCCAGAGCTGCCCCACATTTTCTTTTTTTCTGTCACAAGATGTCCTGTTATCCATCATCACTCAACCTGGAAGGCTGAGGATGTATTGTAAGTGCAGGGTATCATGTGCCTGATTCCTGAGGTCATTTCTCTATGATATCCTTAATTTACAGTACAATTATGTGAGCAGGAGTTCTAATATCATCACATTAGAGCTGCTCTTTGCATCAGTGAGGACAACCAAGCCCAAAGAAGATGTGAAGAGAACCTTCCTGAAGATATCTGAAAAAGAAGAGTTTGCAAATAAGAACTGCCAGTAGGGGAAGCAAGGGGAGTAGGGTGTTTGATTTGGGAAGAAGGAGGCACACAGCCTAGATTTGAGTTTTAAGAGAACATTATCTACAATGTAGGAGAACTCAGTATACAATTCTCTTTCTAAACATATGATTCACAAATGTTCTAATTACTGGTGTAGTTCACATTAGCTGTCTATTTATAATAGGACATTAGTCAGAACTGCTCTTATTAGTATCTCAACTAACTGACCATAATACATTTGAAAATATATCAATTAGTGGTTAGAGCCTAGAATTAAAGGGATACTAAAGGTTCTTTTTTTTTTTTTAAATAAACATGTCATACTTACCTCCACTGTGCAGTTTTTTTTGCACAGAGTTTTCCCGATCGTCCTCCTCTGGGGTCCCACGGCGGCTCTCACGGCTCCTCCCCACAAGAGCTAGCCCCCTCTGGGAAGCTCTCTCCGGAGGGGGTTACCTTGCGGGCGCACTCCCGTGTGATACACTCGGTGGCCATAGCGTATGTCTGTGTATGACTCGGACCCGCCCCTGGGGTGCCGCGTCATTGATTTGATTGACAGAAGCGGGAGCCAATGGCTGCTATCAATCATCCAATGAAGAGCCGACAAGAGCTGGGGGAAAGCAACACGGGATCGCGCCCACTGAGATTCTGGGCTCAGGTAAGTAAAACGGGGGCTTCGGGGGGGGGGGGGGCGGTGACTGCAAGGTGTTTTTTCACTTTAATGCATAGGATGAGATCCTATGATATGATATCCATCTCCCTACTGAATAATGCCGCTGTCACGTACCTGGCGGTGATGAGCCCAGACTTGCAGAGGAAGGCCTCCCTTACGGCTCCCACCAGCGGCCCCATGTAAGGTAACAGCAGGCGTGGAGGTAGGAGGGGTACGAGTGCCTGGCAGGATCAACCAAGGTGAAGGTAGTTCCGCAGACTTGGTAGGCACACTGGAACACAGCAGGTAGAACTGGAATCAGGAACACTCAGCAAACTGGAATCGTTCAGCAGACTGGACTGGAACCAGGAGCACAGGAACTCAGCAAACTGGATCAGCTTAGCAGACTGAACCGGAACCAGGAACACAGGAACTCAGCAAACTGGATCAGCTTAGCAGACTGGACCGGAACCAGGAACACAGGAACTCAGCAAACTGGATCAGCTTAGCAGACTGGACCGGAACCAGGAACACAGGAACTCAGCAAACTGGATCAGCCTAGCAGACTGGACCGGAACCAGGAACACAGGAACTCAGCAAACTGGATCAGCTTAGCAGACTGGACCGGAACCAGGAACAGTGAGATTGGTCGGACAAGCCGGGTCGGTTAACTGGCTGGCAGCAAGGTACAGAGGGATCAGACAGAGGAGAGGTCACAACAAGCCAGGGGTCGGATGCAGGCAGAAAACTGGAGAAGTCACAGGCAGGCCGGGTCAAACACAGGTAAGTCTTCAGATCAGGTTTTCAGGCACTCAACGCTGTAGAGCAGACAGCAGGGACTGTCTGCGATTGACAGGTTTAAATAGCCCCTCTGGTGCCACCTGCAGGGCGCGCGCGCAACCGAGAATCAGGAAGACCGGGACGCCTATTTCTGGCAGGATCTCCATGACATTGCCCCCCCCCAAGGGGCAGCCTCCGGATGCCCATCCGGGCAAACTTCTCAGGGTGAGATCTCTTGAAGGACTGCACCAGGCTTCTAGCATGGATGTTCTCCTCAGGCTCCCAAGAGTTTTCTTTGGGTCCGTAGCCATTCCACTTAATCAGGAATTGGTTCTGATTATTCCTTCTTCAAAAACCCATAATGGCTTCCACTTCAAATTCCTCCTCCCCGTCTACAATGACAGGATCAGGGAGAGCCGGACTTCGGCCTGGAAATGGGTTGGGAACCAAAGGCTTCAGCAGAGATACATGGAAGACCGGAGGGAGTCAGGGAGCTCCAGTTCATAAGCCACTTCATTGATTTTCCTTTTGACAGGAAATGGCCCTCATGCCTCGTACACACGGCCGAGATTCTCGTCGGAAAAAACATGTCGTTTTTTTCGATGAGATTCTTGGACAAGAAACTTGTCCCGGCCGAGTGTACACACGCTCCATTCAAAGAACCCGCGGTTCTTTGAATGGAGCGAACGCGGTGACGTCATCGAATACGACGAGCATGTGCTCGTCACATTCGATGCCGTCGCCGCCATCTTGGTTCACCCTATCCTATGCCTAGGAAGCTACCGCGCATGCGTCAAAGTCATTTCAAGCATGCGCGGGCTTCCCGGCGAAAAGGTAAGTGTACACACACACCATTTTCTCGTCGAGAAACAGGCTGACGAGAATCTCAACGAGAAAATAGAGAGCAGGTTCTCTATTTTCTCGTCGAGATTCGAGTCGCTTTTCTTGACGAGAAACCATGCACACAAACAAATTTCTCGGCAAGAAATCTCTGCCAGCAAGTTTCTTGCTGGTTCTTGCCGAGAAACTCGTTCGTGTGTACGAGGCATCAGAATTTGGGGCCCAGTTTCTTAGAGGGGCATGCCATCCTCAAGTTTAAAGTGGATAACCATACTTGGTCGCCGAGTGCCAGCATTAATTCACCCCGTCTCTTCCTGTCAAAAATTGTCTTGTTGTATTCCTGAGTCTTGGTCATGGTTTCCTGCAGAAGTTGGTTGTTGGAAGAAAAGAAGTTCAACTTTTCCTGGACTGCGGGCACCGTACATTCAGGAAGGGAATTGGGCAGGAATGTAGGATGGAAACCGTAATTTGCGAAGAATGGGGACTGCTTGGTAGCGGAATGCATAGAGTTGTTATAGGCAAACTCGGCCAATGGGAGCAGGGAAACCCAGTCATTCTGGGCGAATGAAGAGAAGCAGCGCAGGTACTGCTCAAGGGTCTGGTTAGTCCTCTCAGTCTGTCCGTTGGTCTGGGGATGGTAAGCGGAGGAAAGGGACAATTCTATCTCCAGAGCCTTGCAGAGGGATCTCCAAAACCGGGAGGTAAATTGTACCCCTCGGTCGGAGACAATATTGGCTGGTACCCCGTGGAGTCTGACGACCTCTCTGATGAACACCTGTGCAGTTTCGGGAGCTGAGGGAGTCCCCTTCATGGGAATGAAATGTGCCATCTTGGATAGACGGTCTACTATCACAAAGATAGTGGTGTGACTCTCAGCCGGAGGCAACTCGACGATAAAGTTGATGGACAGCATTTTCCAGGGTCTGTCTGGGACGGGTAGGGGTCTCAGTAGTCCCCAGGCCTTGGATTTGTAACCCTTGTTTCGGGTACAAACTGTACAAGACTCCACAAACTTCCTACAGTTCTCGCGGAGCCGAGGCCACCAGAAGGTACGCTGTACCAAGTCGGTGGTCTTGGCAATGCCAAAGTGTCCGGCAAGGGCATGGTCGTGGCAGAGTTCCAGTACGGTTATTCTCAGCTCTTCAGGTACGTAGATCCTGTTCTGGTACCAAAACAGCCCATCTTTGGCCTGCAATTCCGGTTCGGAGGGAGGTCTCTGCCCAGTGGAGGCTTGCTTGATCCGGGAGAGTAGGTCTTCCTGAAGCAGAAGGAAGTTTCCAGGAGCAAGAATGGTGTCTGGAGGAGAGGTTTCCCTAGACTTATGGAACATCTGAGAGAGGGCATCGGGCTTAATGTTCTTGGAACCGGGACGGTAAGTGACATGGAAGGAGAACCGGGAGAAGAAAAGCGCCCACCTGGCTTGTCGTGGTTTTAGTCTTTTTGCGGCCTTCAGTTACTCCAGGTTCTTGTGGTTGGTGAATATCAGAATCAGGTGGGCAGCCCCCTCCAACAGATAACGCCACTCCTCTAATGCGGACTTGATCGCCAGCAACTCCCAATCCCCCACGTCGTAGTTCTTCTCTGCCGCAGATAACTTGCGAGAGAAAAAAGCTACCGGGTGGAGCAAGGCCCTGGTCCCCTGTCTTTGGGACAGTATTGCTCCTACCGCAATTTCCGAGGCGTCTACCTCCAGAACGAACGGTAATAAGGAATCTGGGTGCTTCAAGATAGAGGCAGAGGTAAAGAGAGCCTTCAGGGCCTCAAAGGCCCTTTGGGCCTCAGGGGACCAGTGGAAACGGATCCCTTGTTTGGTCAGCTGTGTGATGGGTGCGATGATGGCTGAGAACCCTCTGATAAATTTGTGGTAGAAGTTGGCGAATCCAACGAAACGTTGGATCCCCTTCTTGTCCGCTGGGACTGGCCAGTCCAGGATTGCAGCAATCTTTTGAGGGTCCATCTTGATGCCCTCGCTGGAGATAATTAGTCCCAAGAACGATATATTTCCCAGATCGAATTCACACTTCTCGGCCTTCGCATACAGGCCGTGCTGGCGAAGCCGAGCCAACACACTTCTGACGTGCCTGCGGTGGGAATCAAGGGAGGAAGAAAAAATTTGTATATTATCCAGGTAGACAATGACAAAGAGATCTAGGAAGTCCCGGAGTACATCGTTAATGAAATACTGGAAAGTGGCAGGGGCGTTGCACAACCCGAAGGGCATTACCCGGTACTCGAAATGTCCGAATCGGGTGCGGAAAGCGGTCTTCCACTCATCCCCCTCCTTGATGCGGACCAAATTGTAGGCTCCGCGGAGATCAAGTTTGGTAAAAATTATGGCTGTTCCCAGTCTCTGAAATAGTTCCGGTACCAAGGGGAGAGTGTAGCGTTTTTTTACTGTGATTTTATTTAATTCACGATAGTCCACACAGGGTCGAAGGGTATGATCCTTCTTTTCTACGAAAAAGATGCCTGCGCCGGCTGGAGATGTAGACGGGCGAATGAACCCTTTCTGTAGGTTTTCATCGATATAGTCTTTTAGTGCCCCTTGTTCTACCTCTGTTAATGGGAAGATCCTGCCAAACGGAATTGCCGCTCCGGGAAGTAGGTCAATGGGGCAATCATAGGCCCAATGAGGTGGTAGAGTCTCTGCCCCTTGTTTGCTAAACACATCAAGAAAGTCATGGTAGACCTCAGGGATGGATTGCCGTAATCCAGCCTCCGTATTGATACATAAGAGGGTGGCCGGCCCAGGGGTTTTGAGTGACCCGCAGGATTGCTGGCAGTAAGGAGAAGAAAAGGTCACCATCCCGTGGCCCAGTTGATGGTAGGGTTGTGGACCTGTAGCCAAGGTATACCGAGGATCACAGGGAACAATGGGGAAGAGATAATGTCCAGGCGTAAGTATTCTTGGTGGGTTACGGAGATGGTGGAGATGGTAGCGGGTAAAGGGGCGGTCTCTTGGACCACTGGTCCAGACTTAATTATGGACCCATCAGCCAGATGCACACATAGTCCATGGGTCTTGATGACAAGAGGGATCTGGTGCTTGATGGCAAAGGCTGAGTCCATAAAGCAGCTGCAAGCCCCGGAATCAATAATGGCGGGCACTTGCAGAGTCCTTCCTGGGAGCTGTAACGAGACAGAGAGAGCAAGGTGAGATGTGGACTTGGCCTGTGGGTTGGTAGTGTCAGAAGATACTGAAAGACACTTACGAAGTTTCAGGGGACAATTTCTAACGAAGGGTCCAGGTTCCCTGCAGTACAGGCACAAATTGTTCACTCGGCGACGTTGGCGTTCCTCTTGGGTGAGGGAAGGATGAAGCACTCCGAGCTGCATGGGCTCTGGTATGTCAGATGTAGCGGCTGGAGGTGCAACAGGTGCTGGGTGCAGATGGCTGGGAGCCTGGGCAAGCATCCAGGTTGGGCGGGAGAAGCCCGTGAACCTCTCAGCCCTTCGTTCCCTGAGACGTCGGTCGATCTGGATTGTTAAGTCAATAAGTGAATTCAGGGTTGGTGGTATGCCAACCCTAGCGAGCTCGTCCTTCAGAGGGTCGGAAAGACCTATGCGGAACTGATGGCGGAGGGCGGCGTTGTTCCAACTGGTATCTGCGCTCCACCATCTAAATTCCGCTACATAGTCCTCTGCTGCTCTGTGCCCCTGCTGAAGGGTGCGCAAGGCGGTCTCTGCGATTACTGAGAGCTGGGAATCTTCATATAGCTGAGCCATGGCGTCAAAGAAGGCAGTAAGGAAGTTTAACGCCATATCTTTCCGTTCCAAGAGACGGTGGGCCCAGCTCTGAGGGTCTCCAGAAAGCAAGGACATCACAAAGCCCACCTTGGTGGCTTCCAAGGAGAAGGTGCGAGGCTGCAGGGCGAAGTAGAGTTCGCGGGAATTACGAAAAGCCCTAAACTTGCTTCGATCCCCGGAGAATTTTTCAGGTGTAGGGACCCTGGGTTCCAGAGGAAGCATGACAACTGTGGGTGAGGATCCTGCCCCAGCAGTGGAGGTAGAGGTATGGGACCCCCCTTGGGCTCCAGAGGGGTTGGAGAGGACCCGCACTTGTTCTTCCAGATGGGTGTAGCCTTGCTGGAGGTTCCTGACCGCTTCAGCCAATCCTGCCAGGTGCCGACATAGATCCTCCATAGGTGAGGCTCCCTGCTCGGGCTCAGACATGGCTGTCTGCTACTGTCACGTATCTGGCGGTGATGAGCCCGGACTTGCAGAGGAAGGCCTCCCTTACGGCTCCCACCAGCGGCCCCTAGTAAGGTAACAGCAGGCGCGGAGGTAGGAGGGGTACGAGTGCCTGGCAGGAACAACCAAGGTGAAGGTAGTTCCGCAGACTTGGTAGGCACACTGGAACACAGCAGGTAGAACTGGAATCATGAACACTCAGCAAACTGGAATCGTTCAGCAGACTGGACCAGAACCAGGAGCACAGGAACTCAGCAAACTGGATCAGCTTAGCAGACTGGACTGGAACCAGGAACACAGGAACTCAGCAAACTGGATCAGCTTAGCAGACTGGACCGGAACCAGGAACACAGGAACTCAGCAAACTGGATCAGCGTAGCAGACTGGACCGGAAGCAGGAACACAGGAACTCAGCAAACTGGATCAGCCTAGCAGACTGGACCGGAACCAGGAACACAGGAACTCAGCAAACTGAATCAGCTTAGCAGACTGGACCAGAACCAGGAACAGTGAGATTGGTCGGACAAGCCGGGTTAGTTAACTGGCTGGCAGCAAGGTACAGAGGGATCAGACAGAGGAGAGGTCACAACAAGCCAGGGGTCGGATGCAGGCAGAAAACTGGAGAAGTCACAGGCAGGCCGGGTCAAACACAGGTAAGTCTTCAGATCAGGTTTTCAGGTACTCAACGCTGTAGAGCAGACAGCAGGGACTGTCTGCGATTGACAGGTTTAAATAGCCCCTCTGGCGCCACCTGCAGGGCGCGCGCGCAACCGAGAATCAGGAAGACCGGGACGCCTGTTTCTAGCAGGATCTCCATGACAGCCGCGTACACACGATCGATTTTCTCGACGGTGAATTTTTTTTTTCTCTTGGTCGAGAAAAATGACTGTGTGTAGGCTCCCCGGCAGTGTTTCCCTATTGGAAAACTGCCACGGAAAAAAATTCCGTGAATCACGACGAGAAAAATTAGAGCATGTTCTAATTTTTCTCGTTGTGATTAATGCCTTTTTTCTCGTCTGGAAAAATGATCAAAAGCCCACACACGGTCGTTTTTCTCGTCAAAGAGAAAAAATGTAATTTTTCCCGACGAGAAAAATGGTCGTGTGTATGCGGCATCAGTGATATCCATCTCCCTACTGAATAAAAATGTATGGAATATTGGTCTTAAATCTCTATATCATCAATGTTTATTCAATCTGAATTAAATCAGTTCTAAGAAATAATTTTATTTCCTAGCAAATGTAAAATTATTTTACATTTAAATTCAATGGGCATTATTTCTCCTACACCTCAGAATATTTAGTATTGTTTTAAAAGTTTGCACAATTTTAGGGAAAAAAGAAAAACGTCTCTCTGATCTTTAAAGAATAACTCCACACAAGACTTAAATTTATTTTTATGATAGATGCTGAAGAGTAAAACTACAGTTTATTTTCTCTTTGCGCTTCCTGGGCCTGCACACCTAATGTGAATACTACAGTATGTGGCAGGGCTGCTGTTAGAAATCACGGGGCCCCGTACAGCCTACCTGACAGGGCCCCCCAAAAAAAATATCCAAACAATATTTTTGCTAACAATGCACCACAAAAATCATTATTAGCATACACAAACACAACAAAACGTATAAACTTACAGGGGAACAGGAGGGTACAGTGTGGGGGAGGGGGCAGGATGGCACAGTACAGGGGGGCAGGAGGGCACAGTACAACAGTTAGGAGGGTACAGTACAGGGGGCACAATAGGAGAGGGACAGGAAAGTACAGTACGAGGGCAGGAGGTGTTGTGCTTTTTAAGGGACAGTTTTGCCCGCACAATATATTAATTTTAAGTTATTTTTAACGAAAGATATTTTTAAATACAAGTCAATCTATATGATACAGTCTATAATATGAAACTTATTCACGGAGACGTGTGATCATACAAAGTAGCTACATTTATTGGTTGACAAAAAGTAAATATTTACATGAAATTAAAATACCAATTGCGTTACATGAATGATTACAAAATCAATAAAATTAACCGCAAAATGGGCATCCAGTCCCTCTGACATAATGCTGTCATGATAAATTCTCAATAGGTCCAACAACCTTGTATAATTGACAATGAAACAGAACGTCTGTATTTCACACATCCAACCGTTACTATACTGCAGGTAAGTAAGTGGTTAACAATGTGAAATGAATTGGATGTTTGTTTTGTCACTAAGATTGGAACTATGCAAAAAGAAAAATATATTGAAAAATTGAATCTTTACAAAAACATCTACCAGTTGTTGGTTAATGAGAATAAATCATAATTGCAGAATGTTCAATACTTCAATATTATTGAGAACAACAATGAATTCAAGATAAAATCAAAATGGCATATCTACCCATTCCACAATCGCAATTTCCTACTGGCAAGTGACCAGAGTTAAGATGGCTGCCGTGGCTTTCAGGTATCAGGTGTCTAGGAATCTTCATGAGTGTAAGAATATGTCTTCATGCATGGTGCTTGGGTGTCAGTCTGTCTGAGCGTGTGGATCAGTGTGTCAGTGTGTGGTTTGTCCCCCTGTCTCCGTCCCTTTCATCTAATTTTTCTTCCCTTAAAATCTTGTCTCTGGACAATAAGGTTATAAAAATTATCCTAGGTTCTTCCCAAAGGAGGTGGTTCTTCCACTCATTGGTGGCTGCAGTTAGGGGCGTTACTGTCCAAAGATCTCTGGTTTCTATAGGTTGGTAATTTAATAATTAACTGCTCTCTGTATTTTTGGGAACCTCAAGTAATACCACTTTCAGCCACTAGGGCATCAATTCTTTAAGTTGATATATTCTATTCTCAGAATGTGTGTAATTTGTATATTGTGGGAAGAATATATGGATTTTAATCTTCTGGTAATCCGGTATATATAACATACTTCTAATATACTTCCTGATTTATTCACATAACATAATTTGTTTTATATTCCTGTCCAAAAATATATCTATGAGCTGGTTTTTCTAAACAGGGTACAGATTATATGTCAATCAATATAACATTCAATATTTATCTATATATTTTGGATATGTGGTCATTTCTAAACGTAGACTCCTTTTGTATTCTATAATCCCAATTTAACGTATTTCGTAATGCTAATTAACTCTTTAAAACACTTCTATCTATAAAATCACACTGATATCTATCTTCATTTTTCTAACAAAGTCCCTAGGTCAACAGATACTAAAATCATATTTTTCCCTATGACCTAAAATGTCATTGATAATCTAAACATCATTCTTATTTATTACATATCAATATATGTTCTTACTTTGAATATCATGTATATTTATAATGTATCCAGGTGTTTTCTTAAAATGTCTGAGAAGTGGCATATGCATCACTTATGATTAGGATATTTATGTCCACATATATATGAGGTAAAGGAAAAGAAATGAAAAATATATATGTATGAAAGTTCCTCTATGGGGTCAGCCCTGGACTTTAAACTGAGAATTGGGTGAATGGTTCAGCTGTCCAAACAGATCCTTCTTATCAATACTTCTTAGTCAATATAGCTCTGGCCATGTCCATACATTTGATTGTCCAGTTTTTGGTTGCCATATACCTTACAACACATTCCTTTGTCTCTACACAGCTAGTATTAGCATCTCTGTTTACTAAAGTATTTCTCTTACAAAGGATTTGTTTGCTCTAGTTGGAAGGTTTGTAATTTGGTTAACTATCTGTAGAGTATTTTCAATGGCAGTGTTGACTTCTTAAACATCTCTAATTTGTCCTGAGGAAAGTTGTCATTGTTTTAACTTTCAAACCAGGTTTGTAAATGTTAGAGATGGCTAGCCCAATTGTTATGGGAAAAACATGTTCCTGTGTTCTGCTCTGAAAGGTTCACAAGTTACAGGCCAATAATGGTGCATCCTGGGTTATCAGCTTTAGGCCTAAAATGGTTTGATATTTTGGTAAAAGATGAGGAGTCACCCGCATAAGGTAGTTTGATTGCCTCAAATGAGTTGTATTGGCACTCCAAAGGGGGGAGATTTTATTTGTTTATTCCTTCCAAGTAGAAGGTTGACTATCGTGTCAAATATTTTGTTACTGACAGTAAATGTCACGTGTCAAACTGAAGTGTTTTTCATTTTTATCATTCCAGAACCGCTACAATTAAGCTAAAAAAAAAAATGGTTCTGAAGATGTCAGTTAGTTATTGATGTCTGGTATTCACAGCTATAAACTAATGTCCTCATGTTAATGAGCCCTAGAGCTTTGTCTCCCATAGCAAATATTCAGACATTGTCTTGCTAGCCAGAGTGTTTAGTTAAAGGACTGGTGACACAATGGGCTAAAGGGGGGGCTCTGAGGAAGCCAGGACACCAGCCTGACACTGAGATCTCAAAACGCAGGTCATGTAAAAAAAAAAAAAAACATTGTCTTTTTATCATGGAATCCATTTTCCTTACAGGACTAAGATGTCCATAAGCCAGCCAACAGAACCGAGAGTCCGACATGTGTGAAACATCCAGAGAAGGAACCGTATGGAGAATCCAGAGACACCACTGATGGCTAGTCTGCACGGACAAGACTCACCAGGACGGCCAAGCCCACAGGTGCCCGGAGTGATCCATTTCCCGCTAACCGACGGATGACGGCCTCGAGATGCACACATCAATCACATACCCATCTTTTTCTCAATGAATTACTCCCATCTGCAGATGTCAACACCCCTTAAATGCTATATTCAGTACCCACAATCCGGATACAAGGCCGAATGAAGCCAGATCTCCTCAACCTTTTCGCGTTTTGAAGTCTCCCAAACGACTTACAGCATTTGCCGACTTCAAAAGGGGGGATTATGTTGTGGGTTTCCTTAATAATAATATTAATAATAATAATAATTTTAATATTTACGGGCAGAGACTTGAAAGTTCACTTAGGCCTCAAAAGCTGATGAACACATGTTTTTCCCATAACAATTGGGCTAGCCATCTCTAACATTTACAAACCTGGTTTGAAAGTTAAAACAATGACAACTTTCCTCAGGACAAATAAGAGATGTTTAAAAAGTCAACACTGCCATTGAAAATACTCTACAGATAGTTAACCAAATTACAAACCTTCCAACTAGAGCAAACAAATCCTTTGTAAGAGAAATACTTTAGTAAACAGAGATGCTAATACTAGCCGTGTAGAGACAAAGGAATGTGTTGAAAGGTATATGGCAACCAAAAAACTGGACAATCAAATGTATGGACATGGCCAGAGCTATATTGACTAAGAAGTATTGATAAGAAGGATCTGTTTGGACAGCTGAACCATTCACCCAATTCTCAGTTTAAAGTCCAGGGCTGACCCCCAAGAGGAACTTTCATACATATATATTTTTCATTTCTTTTCCTTTACCTCATATATATGTGGACATAAATATCCTAATCATAAGTGACGCATATGCCACTTCTCAGACATTTTAAGAAAACACCTGGATACATTATAAATATACATGATATTCAAAGTAAGAACATATATTGATATGTAATAAATAAGAATGGTGTTTAGATTATCAATGACATTTTAGGTCATAGGGAAAAATATGATTTTAGTATCTGTTGACCTAGGGACTTCGTTAGAAAAATGAAGATAGATATCAGTGTGATTTTATAGATAGAAATGTTTTAAAGAGTTAATTAGCCTTACGAAATACGTCGAATTATGATTATAGAATACAAAAGGAGTCTACGTTTAGAAATGACCACATATTCAAAAGATATAGATAAATATTGAATGTTATATTGATTGACCTATAATCTATAACCTGTTAAGAAAAAAACAGCTTATAGATATATTTTTAGACAGGAATATAAAACACATTATGTTATGTGAATAAATCAAGAAGTATATTAGAAGTATGTTATATATACCGGATTACCAGAAGATTAAAATCCATATATTCTTCCCACAATATACAAATTACACACATTCTGAGAATAGAATATATCAACTTAAAGAATTGATGCCCTAGTGGCTGAAAGTGGTATTACTTGAGGTTCCCAAAAATACAGTGAACAGTTAATTATTAAATTACCAACCTATAGAAACCAGAGATTTTTGTACAGTAACTCCCCTAACTGCAGCCACCAATAAGTGGAAGAACCACCTCCTTTGGGAAGAACTTAGGATAATTTTTATAATCTTATTGTCCAGAGACAATATTTAAGGGAAGAAAAATTAGATGAGAGAGAGAGATCACCACACACTGACATCACTCACCGAGGACTCCCAGAGAGCAAGTCACTCCCACCGGCCAGGAAGAGACACCCAGGGACCCACCCTGAGTGGCACACTGGGAGATCCACACTCTCAGACAGACTGACACCCATGCACCATGCATGAAGACATATTCTTACACTCATGAAGATTCCTAGACACCCGAATCCTGAAAACCACGACAGCCATCTTAACTCTGGTCAGGAGATTGCCATTATGGAATGGGTAGATATGCCATTTTTGATTTTATCTTGAATTCATTGTTGTTCTCAAAAGTGTTGAAGTATTGAATATTCTGCAATCATGATTTATTCTCATTAACCAACAACTGGTAGATGTTTTTTGTAAAGATTCAATTTTTCATTATATTTTTCTTTTTTGCATAGTTCCAATCTTAGTGGCAAAACAGAGGTCCAATTTATTTCACATTGTTAACCACTTACTTACCTGCAGTATAGTAACATTTGGATGTGTGAAATACAGACGTTCTGTTTCATTGTCAATTATACAAGGTTGTTGAACCTATTGAGAATTTATCATGACAGCATTATGTCAGAGGGACTGTATGCCCATTTTGCGGGTAATTTTATTGATTTTGTAGACGTTCATGTAACGCAATCGGTATTTTAATTTCATGTAAATATTTTCTTTTTGTCAACCAATAAATGTAGCTATTTTGTATGATCACACGTCTCAGTGAATAAGTTTCATATTATAGACTGTATCATATAGATTGACTTGTATTTAAAAATATATTTCGTTAAAAAGAACTTAAAATTAATATATTGTGCGGGCAAAACTGTCGCTTAAAAAGCACAACAGAGGGCACAGTATGGGGGGGTGGGGCAGGAAGGTACAGTATGGTGGGGTTAGGAGGATACAGTACAGGGGGAGCAGGAGGGTACAGACCAGGGGGAGGGTAAGTGGACATAGTACAAGTGGCAAGAGGGTACAGTATAGAATAGTAATGTAGAATACAGATATGGTCTCCTGAAGCAATAATTATAAGAAATAAGAAATACCCATAGTATAAGAAAAGTAAATGGGCTGTCTGGCAGGGAGGGGAGAAGGAGTGATCTCCAGTGCCTAGTAAAGAGACAGTGTTGGGGGTGTGCAGGGTGGGGGATTCCTGCCATTTGTAGATCCCGGGACACACACATGTGTGAAGTTGATGTGTCTGCAGAGGAAAATACAGGGAAGGGAGGGGGGAGTGACCGAGTGAGAGATAGCAGCCATCTGAGAGGAGCAGTGTGACAGGCAAAGATGAATGGATCTGTGTGAGGAGGATGACAGGGAGCAGGATGGCCCGGATAGTGGCTGAGGCGGGGAGGAAGATGCCAGGGAGGGAGAGAGAGCATTGCAGACATCAGAGAGACAGATAACAAAACTGACCTGTACTACTAGCAAAAGAGACAGCCAAAGTGAGGAGAACTGTTACCACTGCCCGAAATTGCGGGGAGGAAACTTCAAAGGCCCCCACATGCACCTAGGACCCCTGGGCAGTTCGCAGAAGTGCCTGTGCATTAAGAAAGGGCAAGCCCTCCCCTGCTTTCAGTGTCCTGATGAATCCCCCTGCTATTCATGAATTGTCGGGTCCCGGCAATACAGATCAAAGTCATTGAAAAAAACGGCAGGGGTTCCCCCCCAGTCCATTACCAGGCCCTTTGGTCCCCCCAGGCCCCCCCCAAATTCCAAGCCCCTTCAGGTCTGGTATGGATATTAAGGGGAACCCTGCACCAAAATTAAAAAAAAAGGCGTGGGGTTCCCCCAAAAAATCCATACCAGACCCTTCAGGTCTGGTATGGATTTTAAGGGGAACCCCGCACCAGAATAAAAAAAATGGGGTGGGGTCCCCCCCAAAAATCCATACCAGACCCTTATCCGAGCACACAACCTGGCAGGCCGCAGGAAAATAGGGGGGACGAGAGAGCGCCCCCCCCTCCTGAACCGTACCAGGCCACATGCCATCAACATGGGGAGGATGTCCCCATGTTGATGGGGACAAGGGCCTCATCCCCACAATTCTTGCCCGGTGGTTGTGGGGGTCTGCGGGCAAGGGGCTTATTGGAATCTGGAAGCCCCCTTTAACAAAGGGGACCCCCAGATTCGGGCCCCCCCTATGTGAATTGGTAACAGGGTACATTGTACCCCTACCATTTCACAAAAGAAAGTGTCAACATTTTTAAAAAAACACACAGACACAGTTGGGATAAGTCCTTTATTAAAAATAAAAAAATAAAAAATAAAAAAAACATACCAGCGTTGTAATCCATTCTCGATGTCCCGCGGTGATCCATTCTCGATGTCCCGCGGTGATCCATTCTCCAGCAATGCTGCAGTCTCCACTCATTCTCCAGCGAGGAATAATACTCCATGATGCGTAAGAGGGGGTGGGGCCACCCACCCACGTCATAGGGTAACCGGGGGTTACCGTATGACGTGGGCAGGTGACCCCGCCCCGTGACGTCATGGGGCGGCGTCACCTGTCCACATCATTCGGTAACCCTCGGCTTTCTCCTGTAGTGGACGGGTGACCCCACCCCGTGACGTGAGTGGAGTGGAGTGAGTGGAGACTGCAGCATTGCTGGAGAATGGATCACCGCGGGACATCGAGAATGGATCACTGCGGGACATCGAGAATGGATTACAATGCTGGAATGTTTTTTTGATTTTTTTTTAAATAATGGATTTATCCCAACTGTCGGAATCTGGGGGTGCCATTTGTTAAAGGGGGCTTCCAGATTCCGATAAGCCCCTCGCCCGCAGACCCCCACAACCACCAGGCAAGGGCTGTGGGGATGAGGCCCTTGTCCCCATCAACATGGGGACATCCTCCCCATGTTGAGGGCATGTGGCCTGGTACGGTTCAGGAGGGGGGGCGTTCTCTCGTCCCCCCTCTTTTCCTGCGGCCTGCCAGGTTACGTGCTCGGATAAGGGTCTGATATGGATTTTTTGGGGGGACCCCGCGCCATGTGTTTTTTAAATTTTGTTGCGGGTTCCCCTTAAAATCCATACCAGACCCCAAGGACCTGATATGGAATTGGGGGGGACCCCACACTTTTTTTTTTGGTTCAGGGTTCCCCTTTATATACATACCAGACCCAAAGGGCCTGGTAATGGACTGGGGGGAACCCCTGCCGTTTTTTTCAATGACTTTGATCTGTATTGCCGGGACCCGACAATTCATGAATAGCCGCGAGTAGTTTTAAATGACTTTTTTTCCTTTAGAAATTACATTTTGTGCAGGGACAGTTCTAAGCACGGGAAACATGCACTACTTTACAGGTATACTATACACACACCCCAGGTACGAAATTTAAAGGAATATTTTACTTTTATTGTTTCACTTTAAGCATTATTAAAATCATTGCTCCTGAAAAAATGGCCATTTTTAAAACTTTTTTTTGCATTGATACATGTCCCCTGGGGCAGGACCCGGGTCCCCAAACACTTTTTATGACAATAACTTGCATATTAACCGTTAAAATGAGCACTTTTGATTTTTCATGTTCGTGTCCCATAGACTTTAACGGTGTTTGCGTGTTCGAACTAATTTTTTGCCTGTTCACATGTTCTGGTGCGAACCGAACCGGGGGGTGTTCGGCTAATCCCTACTACTCACCTGTTTCGATAGTTATCTAACAAGAACATTGTTCCAATGTCAGCAAAGGGTTATACCACATCTTGTATCACTAATCCTAAATGAAGGGAACAAAGACCCCCCTTAACACCCCCCCAGCCCATCGCCCACCTAGCATTCCATCAATATATCCATAAATAGTGAACACTTACCCACAATCAAGGCCTATGGTTTGCACCTGGTGATGTGGAATATATTTTGTTAGGTAGGTGGAGAGGTTCCCTTCATGTCATTCCTCAAAACAGCATGGAGTAAGATAGCTGCTGATCTGACTCCTATCTTGATGGACATTAAGTAGGGCAAGGGGGTGGGGAAACCCACCTGGCACTGCTGAGACCTGAGTGGCATTCTGCACTCACATTTGGTGTCAGAGCGCCAGGTCAATACAGTGAACCGCAGCGCGATTACAGCCCAGGTGTCTCCTCGCTCATGGAGACAAAGCAGCGCCGCAAATCGCGCATAATGATAACAATAATAATTTATACTGAATTTTGTACCCCCCCCCCCCCCCATAGCTGAATATCCTGGTATTTTTCTCTTCTGTAAAAAAGGAATATGTATTGCAATGTACAGGTAGAAATGCAATAATTCCCTAAAAATGCTATATTCTCAAATTCACAGATTAATCAACCTAGTGCAGTTATAAATAATTGTGAATGAAAAAATTAGTTATTAGTTGAAATGTGGGAATAGATATACACGTTGCAAAAAAAACTCACAACCAAAGATGCTTGTTTACTTGAGTTTGGATACACTTTAGACAATTAAGAGATGTGATGGTTACTAGGAAACACTTGTAGAAAGCGTATTGAAAGCAACCAGTTTGACTCAAAATTGCCTAGTGTATGTGATGTACTTATACTCAAACCTGAATTGTCCAGTCGTTCAATCAATTTGAATGTGATTGGTGGCAGCAGGTCAACATAGAAAGGTTTTTATACAACACAAATGATAAAGTAGTGAATTCAATTCAGAACATTTCCAAACCACATCTGGCAATTCAAATTTTTCTCAGCTTTTTCCAATTTAGGTTTTCAGGGCGTTCATTCTGCTTGCATGGATGATTTAAAGATCATCTGACCATAGACATAGACCAAGATTTTGATCAATAGCAATTTTCTTCTGCATGGTCAATACTAATGATTTTTCTTTGGAAACTAGTGGTCATCAAACCAAGATCAGCTTCAAATTTATTCTTACTATTTCAAACTATTTTCTTACCAATTTAATCAGTCCCAATTAAGCTGCAGTTGTTCAAAAGCTAAAACAAGTAATTGTGAACTAGGAGAAGAGCCAACATGTGAGCTTCTAGGAAAGTGTGCTGCCTGGTCCCCTTTAAGTATTTTTGTAGTGTATGTGTAGCGCCACCCCCTAATGAGCCACTTGGTGATTTTGGGTTCTCTGATCTCTGCCTCAACTCCAAGAATGGCCTCAGCCCCTCTGGCACACCTGGTTAGCTACATTCTCTGCAAACACTTTTTAAGGACACAAGTAGAAAATACTGTTAGCCTAGGTGTGGATGGTTACCAGAAACTGACAGACACACCAGTAGTGATAAACAAGTTGAATATATTATCACAGTTTAACCACTTGCTTACTGGGCACTTAAACCCCCCTCCTGCCCAGACCAATTTTCAGCTTTCAGCGCTAATTCACTTTGAATGACAATTGCGCGGTCATACAACACTGTACCCAAATTAAATTTTTATAATTTTTTCTCCACAAATCGAGCTTTCTTTTGGTGGTATTTTATATTTTGTTAAATTTTTTTGCAAACAGGTGATTTTTCTCCTTTATTGATATGTGCTGATGAGGCGGCACTGATGGGCACTGATAGGCTGCACTGGTGGGCACTGATAGGCTGCACTGGTGGGCACTGATAGGCACAGTTAAGGCGGCACTGATAGGCACAGTTAAGGCGGCATTGATAGGCACAGATAAGGGGCACTGAGGGGGACAGATAAGGCGGTACTGATAGGCACAGATAAGGTGGCACTGATGGGTGGCACTGATGGGTGGCACTGATGGGGGGCACTGATGGGTGGCACTGATGGGCACAGATAGATGGCACTGATGGGTACTGATAGGTGGCACTGATGGGCACTGGTAGGTGACAAGGACGGGCACTGGTAGGTGACAATGATGGGCACTGGTAGGTGACAATAATGGGCAGCACTGTTTGAGGCATTTATTAGTGACTTTTAGATGTGGCACTGTGAGCACTGATATGTGGCACTGTGGGCACTGATAGGTGGCACTGTGGGCACTGATAGGCAATGCTGGTAGGCACTGGTAGGTGGCACTGACAGGTGGCACAAATTGGCATGATTGAGCTGTCTGCAGCTCTCCCTGATCGGTACTGATGTCCCGCTGTCTTCTGCCAGTGATCGGCTTTTTTTTCCTTCCTCACGCTATCAGCGTGAGGAGAAAAAATAGCTGATTACCGGCTCTGTTTACATCATATGATCAGCTGTCATTGGCTGACAGCTGATCATGTGGTAAGAGGTCAGAATCGACCCCTTACTCCGATCTGTGATCCAGCGAGTCTCAGACTCGCTGATCACAGAGCGAGCCGCACGCCCCCTGCAGGGGGCGTGCAGGCCGCTCGAGCATGGGAGGACGTCTATTGATGTCCTCCCAGCAATTCAGGTCCACGCTGTAGCCGTCATTCGGCTATAGCGTGGATTGGAAGTGGTTAAAATAATTAAAATAATTCTCCCCAAATACGAGACAACGCTCTGTATGAGGTTCAAGCAGGAATCACAATCTTTGAGAGGCTACAGGGTTATATACAGTAAAAGAGGAGGTGCATACATATCCTGCTCATATTACTCTGAAAATACACCTGTGACCAGACCTAATTAACATGAACTAATTAACTAATCCCTTACAGCAGCTAATGACTCAGAGACATGACCTTTAGGCTAGACTTGGCATCTGTGTCAAAAGACACAATCAACATTATCACAAATACACCTTCACACAATTGCAGGGTCAATTGGCACAAGCAACAATGAGATCTAATGACTCTTAAATTGAACTTCCTGGAATGCCCAAATAAGGAGTTATACTTCCTTGGCATAGACCTCACAGCACACAGGGGATAACATCTTCATATTTCTTGAGAGATATTGTTAATGAATATTACTGTCCCATTTGAAGTAGTCCAAGATATATTTTCTCAGTCACCCTATGCCCCTAATGGACATAGAGTGATTTAGACATAAGAGGTGCATGGGGAGCTGAAGCTAGGGTATCTCATACTTTCCAAGAGATTCTGGGTTCCATGGGCCCTCCCATTACACTTACAACACTGTTAAACCTTACTGCAGAGTATCAATACAATAGAAGTGACAACCTTTGATATTAAGCAACTGTAAGTATGTTAAAAAAAAACAGTAATCTATATACCCATAACATGGGTATTGAGAATGAGGAGAGAAGGTTTGTCAACTTTTCAGCTCTTTCTGGGCCATGAACACTGTTGAAATGTAAACAACAAAAATAAATTAAACAGGTGAACCGAGTTCTGTAGCATTACAGTTCCTGGGGTGAAGAGTACTAGTGTCTTCCGCTAGCAAACATTGGGGCCCTTTGTAAAGAATGTAGTTTCAATCAAGCAAAATTGAGACAGTAATCATCTAGGATATTCCGTTAGGTAGCGGTTTGTAAGAACAGACTGTCTAAAGGTGGCAGCTCCAAACAAGCATCCTCTGACACTACAAAGTGGAATAGGTGTCCGCATGCAGCGTCTGTACTGTGGTAAGTAGGATGTTTAGGTTTTCACCCGCTCACCAATCTTCTGTGTGGTGACACAATGGAGATTCCAAATGCTTATTCAGGCTCCTGGCAATGTTGGAAGGCACCATATCACATCAAGTCGGCTGATCAGGATGGCTGATAGCTAAACTGGCAAGGTGACTGTGGCCGACTGGACACCTGGATGGGTAATGCGATCCCTGAAGTTGTGTGGGTCATCTCCGCTGGGCTAGGTGGCACTGAGTTGCTGAGCAGAGTCTCTGGGCTGAACTGTGGTGTACCGTGTGGGTGTCACTGTCCGTGGCTCCTTTCTCCTCAGTCTCTTGGCAGCAGTATTCGGCAAAACATGTCTCACTCTCTCAGGTGGAGTTCAAACTGTCACACCACCCAGGGGCTTTTGTGGCGTAGTCTCTGTTTCTCTTCAGCCACCTCAGTTTCTCCTCTCCATCTCTGCACTTTTCTGTTAGGGCCTTTTCTTTTCCTGGGCCTCCAGACTCTCTAGATTCCTCCTATCATGATTCCATCACTATCTTTGCTGGTTTGTGTTTGTATTTGTATTTTTGAAAGTATATATATATACATTCTTATTTTTTATGTATACTATTTTAACCACTTTATACATGTTTTTTAATGTTTATATTATGTTTACATCGGTATGCGATTAACTATCTCTTGTGACATTTTAACATTTGTATTATACATGCATGTATATGTGTTTTGTCCAGGTGTGCATGTCTCCTTTGACAGATCATCCTATTTGCACATGATGTGTTGAACATTTCTATTTGGACAGGTGATTGATTTTTACCAGATTTTTAACTGTCTTCTTTTGATTGGTTCCAGCCACACACTTTGGTCTATAAAGGAGTATGCATACCTGGTGATAGTCAGCAATTATTAAGCACTTTGTGTGAAACGCGTCTGCTTAACAGTGTGGATACCTTGTGTGTAGGGATGAGCTTGGAGTTCGAGTCGAACTCATGTTCGACTCGAACATTGCCTGTTCGCCCGTTCGCCGAACAGCGAACAAATTGGGGTGTTCGCGGCAAATTCTAAAAAATCTATGGGAGAAATCTAAAGTGTTAATTATAAAGGCTAATATGCAAGTTATTGTCCTAAAAAGTGTTTGGGGACCGGGGTCCTGCCCCAGGGGACATGTATCAATGCAAAAAGAAGTTTTAAAAACGGCCGTTTTTTCGGGAGCAGTGATTTTAATAATGCTTAAAATGAAAAAATAAAAGTGAAATATTCCTTTAAATTTCGTACCTGGGGGGTGTGTATGATATGCATGTGAAGTGACGCATGTTTCCCGTGCTTAGAACTGTCCCTGCAAAAAATGTCATTTTTGAAAGAAAAAAAGTCTTTTAAAACTGACTCGCGGCTATTAATGAATTGTCGGCTCCCGGCAATACATACAAAAGTCATTGATAAAAAAAAAAAAAAAAGCGTGGGGGTTCCCCAGAATTCAATTACCAGGCCCTTCAGGTCTGGAATGGATATTAAGGGGAACCCCGCCGCAAATTAAAAAAAAATTGACGTGGGGTTCCCCCAAATATCCATTCCAGGCCCTTCAGATCTGGCATGGATTTTAAGGGGAACTCCACCCCAAATTTAAAAAAAAAATGGCGTGGAGTCCCCCTAAAAATCCATACCAGACCCCTTATCCGAGCACGCAACCTGGCCGGCCGCAGGGGAAAAGGGGGGGACGAGAGAGCGGCCCCCCTCCCTCCTGAACCGTACCAAGCCACATGCCCTCAACATGGGGAGGATGTCCCCATGTTGATGGGGACAAGGGCCTCATCCCCACAACCCTTGCCCGGTGGTTGTGGGGGTCTGCGGGCGGGGGGCTTATCGGAATCTGGAAGACCCCTTTAACAAAGGGGACCCCCCAGATCCCGGCCCCCCCTATGTGAATTGGTAAGGGGTACGTTGTACCCCTACCATTTCACGAAGAAAGCGTAATTTTTTTTTTAAAAAAAACACACAAACACCTTGAAAAAGTCCTTTATTAAAAAAAAAAAAAAAAAAAAAAACATTCCAGCGGTGAAATCCAGTGTCCCGCGGCGATCCCGATGTCCAGCGCTGTCCTTCATTGGTTGTGCCTGAGCGGACCTGATGGGGAACTCCCTCTCAGTATTTTAAATGTATAGACCCGCCCCTTCTAAAGTTCCCCATCAGGTCCGCTCCCTCGGTATGTCGGACCTGCCTACGTCATTGGCTTGAGCGGGGAACTTCCTTCACTGTGTAATTTAAATTTACATAGTGAAGGAAGTTCCCCGCTCAAGCCAATGACGTAGGCGGGTCTGACATACCGAGGGGGCGGACCTGATGGGGGACTGCTCTCACTTTGGTAATACATGTATAGACCCGCCCCTTCTCATGTTCCGCATCTGGTCCGCTGAGCGGACCTGATGGGGAACTTTAGAAGGGGCGGGTCTATACATTTAAAATACTGAGAGGGAGTTCCCCATCAGGTCCGCTCAGGCACAACCAATGAAGGACAGCGCTGGACATCGGGATCGCCGCGGGACACTGGATTTCACCGCTGGAATGTTTTTTTTTTTTTTTAAATAAAGGACTTTTTCAAGGTGTTTGTGTGTTTTTTTAAACATTTTTTTACGCTTTCTTCGTGAAATGGTAGGGGTACAATGTACCCCTTACCAATTCACATAGGGGGGGGCCGGGATCTGGGGGTCCCCTTTGTTAAAGGGGTCTTCCAGATTCCGATAAGCCCCCCGCCCGCAGACCCCCACAACCACCGGGCAAGGGTTGTGGGGATGAGGCCCTTGTCCCCATCAACATGGGGACATCCTCCCCATGTTGAGGGCATGTGGCCTGGTACAGTTCAGGAGGGAGGGGGGGCCGCTCTCTCGTCCCCCCCTTTTCCCCTGTGGCCGGCCAGGTTGCGTGCTCGGATAAGGGGTCTGGTATGGATTTTTAGGGGGACTCCACGCCATTTTTTTTTTAAATTTGGGGTGGAGTTCCCCTTAAAATCCATGCCAGATCTGAAGGGCCTGGAATGGATATTTGGGGAACCCCACGTCAATTTTTTTTTTTAATTTGCGGCAGGGTTCCCCTTAATATCCATTCCAGACCTGAAGGGCCTGGTAATTGAATTCTGGGGAACACCCACGCTTTTTTTTTTTTTTTTTTATCAATGACTTTTGTATGTATTGCCGGGAGCCGACAATTCATTAATAGCCGCGAGTCAGTTTTAAATGCATTTTTTTCTTTCAAAAATGACATTTTTTGCAGGGACAGTTCTAAGCACGGGAAACATGCGCCACTTCACATGCATATCATACACACCCCCCAGGTACGAAATTTAAAGGAATATTTCACTTTTATTTTTTCATTTTAAGCATTATTAAAATCACTGCTCCCAAAAAAACGGCCGTTTTTAAAACTTCTTTTTGCATTGATACATGTCCCCTGGGGCAGGACCCGGGTCCCCAAACACTTTTTAGGACAATAACTTGCATATTAGCCTTTATAATTAACACTTTAGATTTCGAACGTTCGAGTCCATTGTATTTAATAGGGTTCTAAAGTTTACACGAACATTTTGTCTGTTCGCAGGTTCTGGTGCGAACTGAACAGGGGGGTGTTCGGCTCATCCCTGCTTGTGTGTCATGTTTTTTAAACCTTTGACTCTACAATAAACCACCACATTTTTCTTCATCCCTGGATGTGCCACTTTTTCTGTTTGTTGCATGGATTTCCCAGGTTGCGGACCTTGGCAGGCACCCAGTCTTGTTGCTACAGTAAACAACAAAGCCTGGGGAATGCCCAGGAAAAACCAAGCCTACTTACCGACCAGCTCGCAGACAACCAATTAACCTGTCTAACAGTATGCGTTAAAAACAGGGGTTTGTCCGCACGCATTTGCAAATGCATGCGTGAGCCACAGAGCCACGCCAAGGCCCCCTGGAATCTGTGGTCCTACACTAACTATGAGTGTCCCCACAATGGAGGCACATGCATTCTGATGGTTAGATGAGGGCAGGTGGACTGAAGGGGAGCCACCCCTCCCCAAAGGTACAGGTGCACACCAAACACCCAGCATGTAGCACAATGGCTGCAAAGGTGTTGGTGCGCTGCTGGACCAATACAAGCACCATAGGTGAAAACAAAACTTGTCCACCGCCCCCATCTATAGCTGGCTATCGCAGTAAGCAGCATTGGAGGGCTGAAACAGGTAACAACAAAGCCTGGGGAATGCCCAGGAATAACCAAGCCTACTTACCGACCAGCTCGCAGACAACCAATTAACCTGTCTAACAGTATGCGTTAAAAACAGGGGTTTAACTTCCGGTTCCGGCGCCGCATGGAGTAGCTGCGCCTCTCCACAGCTCCCGCTACAGGTACCCCAATTCGGCCTAAAAAACCGGCCTGAGTGGCCCTAACAACATACCTGTCACCACCGAGGCACCCCCACCACCCACAGGTCACGGATGGACCGTTTTTTTCGAAAAGTCCGGCACCCGATCGCACGCTGCCGTCACGGCCCCGTCGGACAGGCCGCAAATCGAGCCCACGGCTCCGGCCTACTCGCACGCTGCGGCGGACACACAGCCAGGAGAGATGGAGGTTAGTGGCTGCGCTTCTCAGAAGCCCTTAAACTCACCCTCCTCAGCACTCCAGGGCCCAGCTCTACCACTCTCTCTCTCAACCATACAAGGGAACACTATTCCTGATACCCCCTCGGGGGATGATGGTCACACACAGCACATAGCACAAGCAGTGGCTGCGCTCCTGAACCCTATGATTGCAGCCTCTGTGGAAAAAGCAGTCAATGCAGGCATGAACCAAATCAAAGCCCAGTTATCTGAACACACTCAAAGGCTGAATGAAGTTGAACATCGCCTATCAGAAGTAGAAGATGAACTCTACCAAGCACAGTCCGCGGAGCACTCCCAAGACAAAACTAACCAATACATTATCCAGAAGTTGGAAGACCTGGAAAATAGGTCCAGAAGGAGCAACTTGCGTTTTGTAGGTGTCCCGGAGTCGTTACCCCCTACAGCTCTTGCGGACTTCTGTTCTAAACGCATCCCCGAAGCAATGGGCCTTCCAGGCCCGTTCACAGTGGAACGCGCGCACCGGATGGGCACCTTCAAACCTGAACGCAAATCCCCTTGCCCCATCATTGCCAAGTACCTAAATTATGCAGATAAATCCACTATTCTCCAAAAATTCCGGCAATCCCCGGCTCTACAAATAGATGGGGTAAAAATCCTCATCTTTGCCGACTACTCAATAGAAGTATCTAAGAAGAGGAAAGCCTTTCAGCCGGTTTGCTCTGAACTATTTAAGCAGCAAATAAAATTCACTCTGGCTTTCCCTGCAACCCTCAGACTTCGATCGCCCAATGGGGAACAACTCTCCTTCCAGGATCCCTCGGAAGCAGAATCCTTCATTTGCTCTCTTCGCCCGGGCTCTCTCCACCAGACGCCTTCCAAATCTGCCTCCAGTCTCCGCTCTCTGGAACAAAGAAGCCCACGCAAGGATTCCCCCAAACGTTTTAGGCCTTCTGTTCCGGATTATCGCAATAGAAACACCCTGACCTGAAGTCTTGGTTCTGAGCCGCAACCATTACATCCTTCACCGCAGGTCGTATGTTTTTTATTTTTTCTCTTTCTTTTACATATGTTCTTCTGACATATACCTCCCTACCTACCCCCCAGCCGACCTGCCCTACCCTGATGGAGGGTCTATTCCGAGGTCACTTAGACTTAGCACCCCATCGCTATCTCTTTCTTTTTGGCTCCTCAGGACGCTACGCTGTTTCAACCCGTGTTCTCTATCACAGATACCATGGATCCACGGAAGTTCTATCGTGTCTGTTTTCTTTCTCTTATTTTTATATTCTCTACAGGTCCCCACAGTGTTTCAATGCTATTAACAGGCCTGCCGGCCGAGAGACATCTGTAGATGTCATACTGCTCTGTTTCAATATTAGTTCTAGTGTCATGTTTGAATGTTTGGTTTCAATATTTGATCTAGCGCAGATGCTAATTGTACTACTGCTTACTTGTTCCCCTTTTTCACTGTGAGTCTGCTGTGCACCACTCTCCACTCCCTCTTTCGTAACAATCTGAGCCTCTAGAGCCTCGTGTCAGTAGTCCCAGGGCTCTCAGGCACCCTCGCTATCTCCCCCTCCCTCTTTGGAGGTCCTGTATGAGGAGCCGCTTGCACAGTGAATTCATGCGGAAAAAAGTGAAGTTCACGAATATATATATTCTGGTTCTGTTGTTTTTTCCTGTTTGGTTCCCTACTACCTTCCCTCCCATCCCACTCCTTCCTTATTGCATTTTCTCCTGCATCGTCTACCCAAAACCTTGCTGCCCGCATAACCCATGCAACTCCATTCCTCAGTCGAGTCTCCTATATCCAATCTATGATACACTGATCTCAGGTCCCCTCAAATACCTCCTCTTTAACACACCACCTTAGGGTTGTTTCATGGAATGTTAAGGGTCTCCGTTCTCCCCACAAGAGAATGAAGATCCTCCGCCACCTTAAACGGTTGAAAACCGATATTGCGCTACTTCAGGAAACACATCTCCATTCTTCTGACTTCCACCGAATGCAGAAACTGTGGGTAGGGACAGTCCTGGGCTCAGAGGCAGTGGGGCGTAAAGCTGGTGTCCTCCTGCTGATCCATAGAAACCTCCCATGCTCCGTCCTCTCCACTGACACAGACGACCAGGGGCGCTTTATCTCGACCCGAGTTAAACTCGGGTCTAAGGAGATATTAATATCTAACATATATGCCCCCAACACCCCGACGAAACCTTTTTACTGTCAACTATCCTCATTGCTCCTCACCCCTACTCATCTACCCCATTTGATTGGGGGAGATTTCAACGACATTTTGCACTTGACAGATGACAGGTCCTCACCAAAATCATCGTTAGCACCCTCCTCTCCCTCCACCCATACACTGCTCGCGTCAACCATGGACTCCCTACATCTCTCAGACCTATGGCGTCTATCTCATTCAACAGATAAGGCCTTTACATTTTACTCTAACCCCCACAAGATCCTTACCAGGATCGACTACTTCTTTGGCTCCGATAACCTTATACCCTTTATATCAGAAACCGGGATAGAAGACATTGCCATATCTGACCATGCCCCAATTACACTTACCCTTGAACGACTGGATCTCCCTCCACACCCCAACCTTTGGCGCTTTCCCTCATTCCTCCACAATAACACGGACTTTAGAAATTATATAGTGCACTCCTGGGAAGAATTCTCCTCAGCTAATGCCTCCCATTCAGGCGACCCGAACCTCTTCTGGGATGCTGGTAAGGCCTTCCTGAGGGGGAGGATCATATCTTATGCTGCTACTTTTAAGAAGAATGCGCTATCTAAGTTTAAGCTAGCCAGTACTAGACTACACAGTGCGCAACTCAAATTAGTCACTTCCACAACTCCCGCTGACAGAGACGAATGGTCGGCAGCTAAATCCTCCTTTGACGCCTGGGCAACTACCCTTGAACTTACCAAAAAAGCTCACCTAGACGCCACCTTACACAAATTCGGGAACAAATCTGGCAAACTTCTTTCTAAGCTTTCCAAGGGGTTTTCCCGTCCGACCCACATAACCTCACTTAGAGATCACCTGGGGAAGGTACATTCCACCCCTCCTGCTATTAACAAAGCCATGCTGCAATTTTACACGGCCCTATATGGCCCAGATCCCATTAACACAGAGGCTGCACAATCCTTTCTAGACAAAATGCACCTTCCTTCCATATCTCCCGTCCAGCTGGACTCCCTAAATACCCCCATCACGACAGATGAAATAACACTCGCCATTAGAAATCTTCGCCCCTCGAAAGCCCCGGGCCCCGACTGCTTTACTAGCGAGTTCTACAAAACTCTCCCCGACATAGCGATACCCATGCTTCACTCTGTTTATTCCGGCATTTGGGCTGGTGGCCCTTATCTTCCCTCGGGCAATCAAGCAATCATTAAACTTCTCGAAAAAAAGGGTAAAGACCCACTAGAACCAGGTTCGTACAGGCCTATCTCATTACTTAACATAGATGTTAAAATCCTATCGAAAATAGTGGCCTCCAGACTAGCAGTAATCCTCCCAGACCTCATACACCCTGCGCAATCCGGTTTTGTAAAAGGACGCACGGCCACCCTGAATATTCGCAAGGTGCTTTTAGCCCTCGAACAGGCCAAACGAGACCCCAAAGGAGACTATGCCATAATAACTCTAGATGCTGAAAAAGCCTTCGACAACGTAAGCTTCGATTGGCTCTCGCTCTCGCTTTCCAAAATGGGGTTTAATGGTCCCTTTTGTCACCTCATAAATGTCATGTACGCATCGCCCTCAGCTAGACTAGTCGCAGCAGGTCTTCTTTCGGAAGAATTCCGCCTTCATAAAGGGACCAGGCAGGGGTGCCCATTATCCCCTCTATTATTCAACATTGCCCTAGAACCCCTCTCCAGATTCCTATCCCACGTTGCTCCCATTCGAGGTATCACTGTTGGATCCATGGAACTGCGCACGTCACTCTTCGCGGACGATGTCCTCATTTTCACGTCTAACCCCCCAGCTGACGTCTTGACAATTAAAAACATCTTCGACGATTTCAGAATATGCTCGGGACTCCGCATAAACTATTCTAAAAGCTAAATTCTCCCGATCGGTGGCCAATCAAAACCTCCTTGGTCTCAACACTCTCTTTTTCAAGTTGCCACGTCTCACATCACCTACCTAGGGATTAAGATTGGGAAACTGCCATCTTCTCTTTACCATCTTAACTACCCCCCTCTCTTTGGAAAAATCTCTCAGGAACTGTCTAACTGGATGGATCTCCCCCTATCGCTCTTGGGAAGGTGCCACCTGGTAAAAATGATCAGCTTTGCCAGACTACTGTATCCTTTGCAAACTATTCCACTATTGTTAAAACACAAAGATATATCGGCTCTCAATTCTAAAATCTCTAAATTCCTTTGGCATGGCAAAAGGCCACGCATAGCTTTTAGGAAACTGCACCTTCCCAGGACCGAGGGGGGTATTAGCCTGCCACATATTAGAATGTATAATCTCGCTTGTTTAGTTAGGACTAGCCTCGACTGGGTGGCCCACCAATCCCGTCATTCCAACTATGAACTAGAGTCTGAAATGGCACAACCCTACTCCCTGGTGGCCCTCCTGCATTGCAGGTGGAAATCTGTCCCCCTCCCACTGCAACATAACCTCCTTCTACGCGACACAGCCTTGGCCTGGAGGGAGACCAGAAAAATCCTAAAGCTCCCATCCTACATCTCCCCCCACCTTCCCATTAGGGGGAATCCTGGTTTTCTTCCTGGCATGCACAGCAAACCTTTTGAAATATGGCAGGAGCATGGCCTATCAAACTTCTCCACGCTCTGTGATCTCACGACCGGAAAGCCCTTGTCTTTCTCGACAGTGGCTACCCAATTCTCCTTACCTCCTTCCCATAGGTTTTACCACAATCAATGTGTCAGTTTTCTCTCCAGTACCTGCAAAGAACCATCCTGGAGATTTAAACCAAGTTTCTTAGATCGGTTGCTAAAGATTGGTCACTTCTCTATCTCGGACATATACAAGCCTCTGCTACATGAATCCTCCCCACCTCTCACATCGTCTTCTATAGCCAACTGGAGCAAAGACTTCCCAGACCCTAACCTCATCGAAAAGATTCTATCTGGCCTCCAAAGAGTTCTTCGCTTAACCCCTAATGAAACATGGAGGGAAATGCAGCTAAAAATTGCTCACCAAGCATATATTCCCTTCCTCTCTCCCAAATCCGAGACGGAGGGAACTGCATGCCCCTTATGTTCAGTTACCAGACCTTCGCTTTCTCACCGCTTTTGGTCCTGCTCCTTCATCTCCTCGTTTTGGGATCAAGTTATTCTCTACATCTTCGAAGTCACGCTATTGACAATCCCCAAAGACCCTTTTCTCTTAATTTTTGGATATTGGGACCCCCTACTGCTACCCTGGTCATCCTCCTCATCTAAGGCCGCATCCCCCAAGGGGGCGGCCCCAAACTCTCCCTCAAAGGATTGGATCCTGCTATGCCTACTCATCGCAAGGAGACTCATCCTCAGACATTGGATTTCACCTCAAAGTCCACCCATCATCCAACTCAAAAAGGATTGTCATAGTCTTCTATACAGAGAACGACTCCTCACAGACTTTAAAGACCCCAAATCCAGATCTCAGTTTCTCATTAGATGGCAATTGTTCATCTCTTCAGCTCTATCTCCAGACGACCAACTGGATCTTCACACGCTTTCCTTCTCATATGATGAGCCAATCCCTGAGGATCCGTAATCTGTAATCCGTATAGTCATTCCTGGATATCATCGTTTTCTTTTTCAATATTACTACACTCGGTGGACACTTTTGGAGCCCCTATATGACGTTGCATCCTCTTAAGCCCGCAAGTCTTTCCCCCCCCCACGGTGCTTTCCTGGTTGTACCCCTCCCCCCCCCCCGTCTATTAGAATTTATTTATTTTTTTCTCAGGGGTTAGCATTCCGATCCATCCAATTTTCTGTCTTCAACCTTATCTAGACTGTGTATTTGCTGCAACCCCACGACGTTAGTTGTTTTTGTCTTTCTTTAAATACCTTCCTGTGTTCATCAACTGTTCAGTCCTGCTGACATATGTGCTATGTACAGATCTTTGTTTGTTAGATCTCATGCAGTTTCTGTAAAAACAACTGACAATTATCTGTAAAAAAAAAAACCAGGGGTTTGTCCGCACGCATTTGCCACAGAGCCACGCCAAGGCCCCCTGGAATCTGTGGTCCTACACTAACTATGTGTCAGGTCACCTGTGGCCAGATGACAGATGCACACCCTAGGGGATCAGGAGTGCACCACAAGGTAGTGAACCCTATGGTTGACTGCTGCGGATAGGATACTGGGTGGTTGCGGAAAGCGGGACCAGAGGAGCACCAGCAGGATCCTACAGGAAGCTAGAGCCGAGATTCCCCAGGGCGCGGAGTCTAAGACCCAGCAGGTCTTCTCCAGAGCCTCTAGTGGTGAGGATGTTACGCTGCAGCTAGGTCCAGGTCGCGACCCCTAGAGTCTCCTAGCTCACGCCTCGTAGGGTAAGGAGGAAAGAGGGGAAGCAGTAGCACAGGATACAAGAATAGTGAGGGGAAAGGCCAAGGTCAGGGCAACAAGCAGACAAGGATAAACGAAGGACAAGCCGAAGGTCAAGGGTCACAAGCAGACAGGGATGGTCAGGAACAAGCCAATATCGTAACAGAGAGACAGACGTAGCACACGGCAGGCAGGAACCCAAACACACAATGCTTAACAAACACGTTGATCAGCAATGCAGACTTGCAGTGCACAGGTTAATATAGTGTTCTGTGATAGGGCCTGGGGTGGAGTCAGGCTGGGAGGAGATTATAAAGGCAGCCAGGTGAGAGAGAGTCTGGCCTCTAAGATGAACACATGGGAAGGAAGGTAAGCTGACAGACAAACACTACTGCATATCCATGACACTATGAGTGTCCCCACAATGGAGGCACATGCATTCTGATGGTTAGATGAGGGCAGGTGGACTGAAGGTACAGTAGTATCAAGAGATCTTTAATTTGCAGACAGCTTTGGAGCGGTGTACACTCTACTTCCCTTTTTCTTTTAGACTCTCTCTCTCTCCCTCTCAAATCTCCTCAGCCTCCTCAGCTCTTCCTGAAACTCCCCCTTTTCTCAGTGTGCTCTGTGTCTCTGAGTTTTCTGGAAGGACAAATCAGCATCTCCCTGTCTCCATCTTGTGGCCAAAAGGAGAAATTGCATTACAACGTGCCTGCTACACTTAGATAAACCTGTTATATTTTTAGTGGTTAAAACATGTCTGCTAAAGCTCTCTACCGAATTAATAAAATATTATATCATCAGGTGGTATAAATGGAACACTAAAAAAACTTAAGTAACTGGGACTACTGGGGTGTTTAGTAGATATTTATAGACCAGGGGAGGGCTGGGCCAGGGGGCAGGGTGGCCTAACTTATGTTCAAAATGTCCCGAAGCCGCTACCCGCTACCATTTTCTTTGTTATTCTGGTCTAGGAAGTAGGGCCGGGGGCATGGCCATGGCGGCCGACCACTAGCTGTTGCATTCCGGGAGATTCAGTCCACGCTCAAGCTTCTGGTGGGTGGAAAACACAGCAGCGCAGAGGAAACTACAACTCCCTGGGACCGGATTCTTGGAAGCAGACAGAGGCAGGGCGTGCCAGGGAGTCGGAACGCAGGGCTGCAGGGTTGGGCGCTGGCTGCAACTTGACCCCAGGATCAGGAGCGTTACCCCCCCAGGAGAACGTGGCATGCAAGGACCTGCTGAGCTGAGATCGCTGAGGTGAGAGACCCTGACACCCCTAGCTGACCCCCCATCTCCCCCACCATACACCCCATGTAACCTGCCCCAGTGATCAGGCTTCATTGATGGGCACTAGAGTTGGCTGCACTGATAAGCATTGGTAAGGCTGCATTGAAAAACCAGGTGGGCCATGGATGGTGAGCTGATTCGGCGGTTCAGTGGGCCACTAGACTGGACTTGCCCCCTAGGCCTAAGGCTACCAGCCCTCCCCTGTTACAGACTCAAATAGCTAAAACACAATCCATTATTTTAGCCTTGTTCACATGGACAAACTTAAGCATACACCCATGCATGCACCCGCACCCCCACAGAAGTCAAATCAGGAGCAGCGGCTGTGTTCATGAATGGGACTGCCTGAAAGCTGAAGCTCAGAACACTTATGCCTCTCATGAGGGATGAAAGGCTTCACTTGGATGTATACTTAAGTATGCCCATGTAAATGAGGCCTTAACAATGCTTGTTAAAAAATATATGTGGCATGGCACACACTTTTTTTAACCAAAACATAGTGACCTATACAAAATATTAAAACCACAATTCTTTCACTGAAAAGGCTAGCCCTAATAATCTATCCGAACATTCAACATGTCAAAAGTTACAATAACAGAACAGAACCTTTTCTTTAAATTCCATTAAATCACAAATCTTAAAATAGGCAAAAGTACTGTCATTTCTTTTTCATGTAAGTCTTTGTAACACTAATAAAAAGCGAGCACATCGATATATAAAACAATCTCACTGTAACTCTCTAAGGTTTGGCATGTATACACAGTAACTATACAACAATAACTATAAAAAAGTCACCATTTATTAAGGACACCCACCATCACAATGCCAATTTTACTTTTATTTGTGTTTGGACTATGGACATGCAGAATTATGGATGTTTCTGTGGAGAAAATTTAAGTTTAGCCTGGTATAATTTGCAATACAGCAGCAGCAATGTTACATATGTTCTTGAGTTTCCATGTAACATAAAATATATTTAGGCATGAATATACAAAATCTTTTATGTTAGAATGTTATCACTTAGCAATATTATTGCACTTTTTTTTTAAATGGTTACACAGATATAAAATACAGTAACTAATGCAGTTATGTATGTGTTTTATATATATATATATATATATATATATATATATATATATATATATATATACACACATACACTGTATTTTCAAAAGTATTGGGACACCTGCCTTTACACACAGATGAACTTTAATGGCATCCCAGTCTTAGTCCGCAGGGTTCAATATTGCGTTGGCCCACCATTTGCAGCTATAACAGCTTCAACTCTTCTGGGAAGGCTGTCCACAAGGTTTAGGATTGTGTCTATGGGAATGTTTGACCATTCTTCCAGAAGCGTATTTTTGAGGTCAGGCACTGATGTTGACCGAAAAGGCCTGGCTCGCAGTCTCTGCTCTAATTCATCCCAAAGGTGTTCTATCAGGTTGAAGTCAGGACTCTGTGCAAGTTCCTCCACCCCAAACTCGCTCATCCATGTCTTTATGGATGTTGCTTTGTGCACTGGTGCGCAGTCATGTTGGAGCAGGAAGAGGCCATCCCCAAACTGTTCCCACAATGTTGGGAGCATGAATTTTTCCAAAATGTTTGGTATGCTGACGCCTTGAAAGTTCCCTTCACAGGATCTAAGGGGCTAAGCCCAAACCCTGAAAAACAACCAGACACCATAATCTCCCCTCCACCAAATGATTTGGACCAGAGCATAAAGCAAGGTCCATAAAGGCATGAGTCTTGATCTCAACCTGATAGAACACCTTTTGGGATTAATTAGAGTGACATGGCAGCAGCTAAAGTGCACTGCTTGTTCCACAACATTGGAAATGAGAGGGGAAAAGGAGAGGCTCTAGTTGAATGTTACAAGGAGGCAGAAAGACACACCGAGAAACAATTTCATGAAAAAAATTGATTACAGGACCATTAGGTAGAGGGTATGAATGTATTTTGACAAAGAAGGATTATGTTTAGTGTAACTTTAACTTGAGCAAAGGGAAGTTTGATACTGCAGTGTAGCAGATATTAGATTTCAAGAAAAGGCAGATAATAGTTTTTTAGGGACATTGGCATATTCATTTATAAAGTACCATAGGTTGTAGATAAATGCAAAGATATACTATCAAGTGGGCACCAAAACATTAGTGATTAGTGTATATGAATATTCATCATTGTGTTGAAACCTGTATTTATAGGATCTAAATGAGTGCAGTGAGATGATAGTTATCGGATAATGTTGGACTAGTCCTTTTACTTTGCCTTGGGACTTGTTTATGATGAACAAGCCTTACATTTTCTCACAGTCTTTTACCTGGCATGCTTTCAGGTACTAACCCTGTTATACACTTCAGCATCAGCAAAACAATGAGGAAAACTGATGTTAGAGCCGGTTCACAACGGGAATCACACAGGAACATGCTGTGAACTCCTGTGCAATTCAAATGCAGTTCTGTGTGGTGTAATTTCAGCCCATTCATGTTCTGTGTGGTGTAATTTCAGCTCATTCATTTACTTCTCCATGCAACCTGGTGCCGGAAAACGAGCTGCATTTGCGACCGCCATTTGTCATTAAAGGGTTTGTAAAGGTTTGTGTTTTTTCACCTTAATGCATCCTATGCATTAAGATGAAAAAACACCTGGCAATCACGGGCCCCCCAGCCCCCCGTTTTACTTACCTGAACCAGTTCACCTGCTTGACTCGTCCCCGGCATCCTCTTCTCCATGGAGTCTCTGCGTTGATTGGATAGATTGATAGCAGCGCAGCCATTGGCTCCTGCTGCTGTCAATTTAAATCCAATGACGCAGACCTCGGGGGGTGGGATCGAGTCATACACTCGGCGTCTATGGACGCCGAGTGTATGACATGGGAGCGTGCCCGCAAGGTAACCCCCTCGGGAGAGAGCTTCCCAGAGGGGGTTAGCTATTCCGGGGAGGAGCCGAGAGAGCCGCCGTGGGACCCCAGAAGAGGATGATCGGGGCAACTCTGTGCAAAACAAACTGCACAGTGGATGTAAGTATGACATGTTTGTTATTTTTATTTTTTTTTAAATGAACCTTTAGTACCACTTTAACGTAATATTGCAGCAACTGCAGCAGGTCATAACTGCAGTGCATGAGGCTGCAAAGACTCCTCAGTATGAGTTATGTGCTCCTCTACATATACTGCTGTTTTCCTGAAAGTATACATATGTAGATTTTGCAATGAGTACATTATATCTTCTATCAACTGGAAAAACTTGATGTTATCTGTGGTTATTTTTTTTCCAACAGCATGCATCTAGGAACAAAACAAAGCAAATAGCTGGTGCAATTGATTTTATTATGTTTTCTCATCTCTATCTAATCGTTAGGTATAATGAGCTTTTTGATAACATAAGGAATATATGAACAGCGCCTCTGGGTTGAGAGTTAGAATTTATGCACAAAAACCTTTTATTTTATTAGAAATAAAAATTGATAGGAACTATTTATTGAAATAACGGTTGTATTATTTTGTTTTTTACTACTCTAACGAGAGACAGTTACAAATAAACATTGCTTTTATCATCAATCTTCACTCTTCAGTTGGTATAATAGTGTTACTTATTAAAAGATCAATGTTTGTTCTGATACTTTAAATCTTTAAATCAATCTAAATCCAATCAATAACATCTCCTGTAACTTTAACATGTTAATGTAATTTCAATTATTAGGTGACATTTTTCAAATAAAAAAAACGAAAATAAAATCCAGTTGGCGGTCATACAAAAGGATATATATATATATATATATATATATATATATATATACACACATACAAGAGCTTTGAAAAAGTATTCATACCCCTAGACATTTTCCTAATTTTTTCATATTACAACCAGAATTTTATTTTATTGGGATTTTCTATGACAGACCAACACAAAGTGGCACATAATTGTGAAGTGGAAGAAAAATGATAAATGGTTTTCAAAATGGTTTTCAAATACATATCTGAAAAGTGTGGCAGCATTTGTATTCGTCCCCCTTTACTCTGATACCCCTAACTAAAATCTAGTGGAACCAATTGCCTTCAGAAGTTACCTAATTAGTAAATAGAGTTCACCTGTGTTAATTTAATTTCAGTATGAATACAGCTGTTCTGTGGAGCCCTCAGAGGTTTTATAGAGAACCTTAGTGAACAAACAGCATCATGAAGGCCAAGGAACACATTGAGACTAGCTGGGCTAAATGTTTCATTGCTTGTGTTACTGACAGTTGACTGAGTCTAAGCTGAGTTTTCTATTGCTTGTTTTACTGACAGTCCAGCTTGGCATTGGCAAGCTTGTTGTGGTGCTCACCGGCTTACTGATTCAGCAGTTGGCACCACAACATGTCTGCCAATGCCAGAGCCAAGCTGAACTTTCTGCTGCCGTCAGTGGCATACCTTGGCCCTGTTTTACTCCTGGATCATACATATGTGGTGCAGGAAACGCATTGCAATCACTCTGTGTCTTTGATCTGCTGCAGGTGTCAATTCAAAGTTAACAACTTTCTAAAAGAAGATCACAAACGCAGTGTTTGTCTGAACCAGATCACATGGTTGGTCAAAAAAATGTGCCTGCCCTTCTTTCGTGCGATTCAGCCCATTCAAAATGAATGGGCTCAAATCACACCACACAAAATCGCATGTGCATTGCACAGGAATGCGGTGCAGTTCCTGCGCGATTCACATGCAAACTATAGTGTGAAACCAGGCTTACTGTGTTGATTGCGGTGCAATCAAGGCCCATTTATTTTGAATAGGCTCAAATCTCACCAATGTCATGCATGCACCAGTTTTGGAACCGCACTGCAACCGGTTCACATGGTCATTTTGTGAAAGCGATCCGGTGCGGGCAAACACAAGTGCACTTGTAAGTGCAGTCGCTGTAGATCGCTGTAGATCTGAGGGGAAGCTCTGAAATTAGGGGAAGTTCTGCTGATTTTATCATCCAATCATGTGCAAGCAAAAATGCTGTTTTTTATTTTCCTTGCATGTCCCCCTCAGATCAACAGCGACTGCACTTGCAAGTGCACTTTTAGTGCACATGCGGTGCACTTGTAGTGAAAAGTGGATTTGCCTTTCGTAAATAACCCCCTATGTTTTGTAACCCTTGTTTGGGGTGTCGTTAAGATAGCACTGACATGCGGGGGCGTGGCCGGCCGGAGATGAGAGTGGACGTGTGAGCTCTCAGCTCCTGAACCAGGGGACAGAATCCAGCGACATCGGCCGTACTAAAGCTACAATCTTCAGCCATCCTTGCTCTAGGCACACCGGAGCAGCTGCGGATCATGTCCAGAAAGAGATTTACGAACTACAAGCCGCAAAAATGAACGGAATTCGCCTACAAGCCGGCGGACCGCGATGCTGACATCCAAGATGGCGCCGGCCAGGCCGCGCCGCGGGACTCATACACGGATCTCCCGGACGAGATACCGGAGGACTCACCACATACAGGTACCTTCGGGGTATCCTCTCAGCCCCCGGAGAGTGATCCCCTCACCCGCAGTCCAGCAAAAGCTAAAATGCGGCTCGACACGCCGCCGCAGCGGCCGCTGCACTCACAAATTGAGGCCCAGGCTTTTAACCCACTCCTGTCTAACCAGGCCCTGCATACCTCCATGGCATCCTTCCCAACCTCAGGCCAACCAGTTATGGACACTACCCTGAAAGACATGCTTCTCTCACTGCAGACCTCCCTAATGACTGACCTCTCCTCTCTGTTTACTAAAATTACTACAGACATCCACTCCCTTGATGACAGGGTGACAAACGTTGAGAGAGGCCTAACTGATTGTACCTCCACTGTTAATGAGGTAATAGATGTTTGTGAAGGTATTAGAGAGGAGCAGTCATGGATGCGCGCCAAGATGGCGGATTTAGAGGACAGGTCTCGCAGGAACAATGTTAAGCTAAGAGGAATACCGGAAAGTGTTCTTCCTGCGGACCTGCCACGGTATGCCAAGGAGTTGATGCACATCATTATCCCTGAAGCATCCCCCCAAGATGTTATCATAGACAGGATCCACAGAATCGCCAAACCATCCCACCTAGCAGCCTCAGTACCCAGAGACGTCCTGATGAGAATTCACTTCTATCACATTAAGGAAAAGCTCCTGATGGGGGTTAAAGCTAAAACGCCCATACCAGCTCCCTTCACAGGAATCCAATTCTTTCCTGATCTCTCAAAGTATACACTCCAACTGAGACGTCATTTGAGCCCAGTCACCAAAGGTCTACAGAACCATAAGATTCAGTACAAATGGCGTTACCCAGCCACACTCCTCATCACGAAGAATGGTCAGTCACATACCGTCAGTGATCTTGACAAAGGAATGCGACTTCTCCACAACTGGGGAATCCTCCTGGAACCCCCCAAATCCACCCCCACACCCTGACGGAAGATCACCTGCAAGCAGAAATCTGGACAGCATCTTCAATTAAATGGCATCTGTTAAATACGCCACAATTGGCCAAACATCATTCTTGCAGTTCCCCTGGGTTATGTCACAAAGAACCCCTGTTTTTGCAGCTCCTAGACATAAAAACTGTTTGTACCCCCAAACGGAGGCTTCCGAGGTGCGAGGCACCCCCTCTGAGAACCTTTCTAGTAAATTTAAATTGCACAGTGAAGGAAGTTCCCCGCTCAAGCCAATGACGTAGGCGGGTCCGACATACCGAGGGGGCGGACCTGATGGGGAACTGCTCTCACTTTGGTAATACATGTATAGACCCGCCCCTTCTCATGTTCTGCATCTCGTCCGCTGAGCGGACCTGATGGGGAACTTTAGAAGGGGCGGGTCTATACATTTAAAATACTGAGAGGGAGTTCCCCATCAGGTCCGCTCAGGCACAACCAATGAAGGACAGCGCTGGACATCGGGATCGCCGCGGGACACTGGATTTCACCGCTGGAATGTTTATTTATTTTTTTTTTTAAATAAAGGACTTTTTCAAGGTGTTTGTGTGTTTTTTTAAACATTTTTTACGCTTTCTTCGTGAAATGGTAGGGGTACAATGTACCCCTTACCAATTCACATAGGGGGGGGCCGGGATCTGGGGGTCCTCTTTGTTAAAGGGGTCTTCCAGATTCCGATAAGCCCCCCGCCCGCAGACCCCCACAACCACCGGGCAAGGGTTGTGGGGATGAGGCCCTTGTCCCCATCAACATGGGGACAACCTCCCCATGTTGAGGGCATGTGGCTTGGTACGGTTCAGGAGGGAGGGGGGGCCGCTCTCTCGTCCCCCCCTTTTCCCCTGCGGCCGGCCAGGTTGCGTGCTCGGATAAGGGGTCTGGTATGGATTTTTAGGGGGACTCCACGCCATTTTTTTTTAAATTTGGGGTGGAGTTCCCCTTAAAATCCATGCCAGATCTGAAGGGCCTGGAATGGATATTTGGGGGAACCCCACGTCAATTTTTTTTAAAATTTGCGGCGGGGTTCCCCTTAATATCCATTCCAGACCTGAAGGGCCTGGTAATTGAATTCTGGGGAACCCCCACGCTTTTTTTTTTTTTTTTATCAATGACTTTTGTATGTATTGCCGGGAGCCGACAATTCATTAATAGCCGCGAGTCAGTTTTAAATGCATTTTTTTCTTTCAAAAATGACATTTTTTGCAGGGACAGTTCTAAACACGGGAAACATGCGCCACTTCACATGCACATCATACACACCCCCCAGGTACGAAATTTAAAGGAATATTTCACTTTTATTTTTTCATTTTAAGCATTATTAAAATCACTGCTCCCGAAAAAACGGCCGTTTTTAAAACGTCTTTTTGCATTGATACATGTCCCCTGGGGCAGGACCCGGGTCCCCAAACACTTTTTAGGACAATAACTTGCATATAAGCCTTTATAATTAACACTTTAGATTTCTCCCATAGATTTTTCGAATTTGCCACGAACACCCCAATTTGTTCGCTGTTCGGCGAACGGGCGAACAGGCAATGTTCGAGTCGAACATGAGTTTGACTCGAACTCGAAGCTCATCCCTAGATACCACATGTGTGGGAATTCTTGGGAGCCTAGCCGCGTACGGGACCCCAAAAACCAAGCACCGCCTTCAAGATTTCTAAGGGCATAAATTTTTGATTTCACTCCTCACTACCTATCACTACCTATCACAGTTTTGAAGGCCATAAAATGCCAAGATAGCACAAAACCCCCCCAAATGACCCCATTTTGGAAAGTAGACACCCCAAGCTATTTGCTGAGAGGCATGGTGAGTATTTTACAGCTCTCATTTGTTTTTGAATTTTTTTTTTTCCTTTTTTCAATTTTCAAAACTTTGTGACAAAAAGCGAGATCTGCAAATAGCTTGGGGTGTCTACTTTCCAAAATGCGGTCATTTGGGGCGGTTTGTGCCATCTGGGCATTCCATGGCCTCCGAAACTGTGATAGGCAGTGAGGAGTGAAATCAAAAATTTACACCCTTAGAAATCCTGAAGGCGGTGCTTGGTTTTGGGGTCCTGTACGCGGCTAGGCTCCCAAAATGTCTCACACATGTGGTATCCCCATACTCAGGAGAAGCAACAGAATGTATTTTGGGGTGCAATTTCACATATAACCATGGCATGTTTGAGCAATATATCATTTAGTGACAACTTTTTGTACATTTTTCAATGGGCTCAACATGCCTCTCAGCAAATAGCTTGGGGTGTCTACTTTCCAAAATGGGGTCATTTGGGGGGGGGGGGTTTGAACTGTCCTGGCATTTTATGCACAACATTAGGAAGCTTATGTCACACATCATCCACTCTTCTAACCACTTGAAGACAAAGCCCTTTCTGACACTTTTTTTTTACATGAAATGTTTTTATTTTTTTTGCAAGAAAATTAAGTTGAACCCCCAAACATTATACATTTTTTGAAGCAAAGGCCCTACAGATTAAAATAGTGGGTGTTGCATTTTTTTTTCCCACACAGTATTTGCTCAGCGATTTTTCAAACGCATTTTTTGGGGAAAAAACACACTTTTTTATTTTTAATGCACAAAAACACACTATAGTGCCCAAATTTTTGATGAAATAAAAAAGATGATCTTAGGCCGAGTACATGGATACCAAACATGACATGCTTTAAAATTGCGCACAAACGTGCAGCGGCGACAAACTACATACATTTTTAAAAGCCTTTAAAAGCCTTTACAGGTTACCACATTAGATTTACAGAGAAAGTCTACTGCTAAAATTACCGCCCTCAATCTGACCTTTGCAGTGATACCTCACATGCATGGTGCAATTGCTGTTTACATATGACGCTAGACCGACGCTTGCGTTCGCCTTTGCGTAAGAGCAGGGGGGGACAGGGGTGCTTTTTTTTTTTTATTATTATTTATTTTGCTTTTTTATTTTATTTTTTAACTGTTCCTTCCATATTTAATTTTTTTTACCATTTTTATTGTTATCTCAGGGAATTTAAATATCCCCTATGATAGCATAAGGTAGTGACAGGTACTCTTTTTTTGAAAAAAATTGGGGGGTTAGACCCTAGATCTTTCCTCTTCCCTCAAAGCATCTGACCACACCAAGATCGGTGTGATAAAATGCTTTCCCAATTTCCCAATGGCGCTGTTTATATCCGGGGGGGGGGGGGACATTCCCTCCCACTGCTTGTAAAAGCAGTCTAGAGGCTAATTATCTGCTAGGATTGCTTTTACATAAAAGCCGGCCACTGGCTGAAAAGAATGATACCAAGATGATACCTAAACCCGCAGGCATCATTCTGGTATAAACATTCAAAGTCCAGCAACATACCAGTACGTTGCTGGTCCTTGTTGGACATGTATTGTAATCTTTTTTTTTCATGCAGCCTGTTGGCTGAACGAAAAAAAGAGATTGATCGGTGGGTATGCCCACCATTAGAATACCTCCCTTCATCCACCCACTTCTAATGATGGGCATACATGCACCATTTATATATGCCGAAGCATGGGGGCATCCTCCCGCAAAAAAGTTATGCCGCGTACACACGGTCGGACTTTTCCACGGGCAAGCCTCCGTCGGAATTTCGACTGTATGTACGCGGCATAAAAGGTTATGCTGCGTACACACGGTCAGACTTTTCCATGGGCAAGCCTCTGTCGGAATTTCGACCGGATGTACGCAGCATTAGGAGCAAAATCGCTCCTCCGCCTCTGCTGCCCCCATGCTTCGGCATATATGCTCTTTTTTTTAACTGTGGTGGTGAAATCACCTCCTACAGCGTTGGAGTCACAGCTTTATGTATCGTGGGAGCAAACGCTGTTGCTGTCAAGATAAATAGATCCGCGCTGCAACTGAATGGCGTACCTGCTAAGCAAATGATGGTTAACATTAAAACAAAGTAACATTACAGTATAATAGTAAGACCTTACCATACCATACTTGCAAAGCAAATACCCCAAAAAAAACTAGTAAAAAAAAAAAAAAAAATGTTAACGCAATCTGTGCCTAAAATATATATATGTCGAAGCATGGGGGCATCCTCCCGCAAAAAAGTTATGCCGCGTACACACAGTCAAACTTTTCCACGGGCAAGCCTCCGTCGGAATTTCGACCGTATGTATGCGGCATAAAAGGTTATGCTGCGTACACACGGTCAGACTTTTCCACGGGCAAGCCTCCGTCGGAATTTCGACCGTATGTATGCGGCATTAGGAGCAAAATCGCTCCTCCGCCCCTGCTGCCCCCATGCTTCAGCATATATGCTCTTTTTTTTAACTGTGGTGGTGAAATCACCTCCTACAGCACTGAAGTCACGGCTTTATGTATCGTGGGAGCAAACGCTGTTGCTGTCAAGATAAATAATTCCGCGCTGCAGCTGAATGGCACACCTGAAAACAAAAAATGACATACCTGAAAAGCAAGCATGATAAAACATTGCATAATAGAATACAGTAAAAAAGTGCAGAACAATAGAGAGAAAATAGAGAGAGAGAGAGAACAATAAAACGACAACTATTTTAGTTTTTTTTATTTTATATATTTTTTGTGTTTTTTGTTTTTACGTTTTATTTTTTATTTTTTACACTTTTTTTTGTAACTTTAACAACTGTAATGGTTCGGGTCTCTCAAAATGCGATGGCATCTTGGGAAACCCTAAGTAAGTGTGTCCTGTTCTGTGCAATGCTGTACCCTACGCTAAAACTTCACTTTTGAGTGGAAGCGTTCAAAACATTTACCAATGCAAAGACCAGGATTGTCAGGACAGCGTGGACAAAAATAACGGGTGTCACGCCTAAATCCGCGCTTGCTACAGACACGACATATTTTTTGGGGGGCTCCTTGGGTAGGGGTACTCTCGAGGACATACGGATAATGCCTCTCATGCAGCCGGCTTACTGCATTTGGTTGAGGATGGTGAGGTGCAGAACCGCCTGGATACAGGAGTTCTGTGACTATCTCATCCTGGAATTTTAGGAGAGATAACCTCCCGCCTGAAGCTCTGTATAGCACATGAGCGTTCAGCAAAGCCAATTGGAATAAGGATAGAGACACTTTTTTGTACCAGCGTCTCGCCTTACGGTCAATTAGATACGGCGCCAACAACTGGTCGTTGAGGTCCACCCCTCCCATATTTTGGTTATATTCGTGGACACAGAGGAGTTTCTCCACAACACCAGTCGCCGTACGAATTTGGACTGTCGTGTCTGCATGAAGGGAGGTAAGAAGGAAAACATTCTTATTATCCCTCCACTTCATAACGAGCAAGTTATTACGCTTCAAGCAGGCTCTCTCCCCCAGCCTAAGACGGGAATCTACAAGCCTCTGGGGAAAGCCCCGGCGATTAGGTCGCATGGTGCCACATGCTCCAATCTGATGATCAAACAAGTGACTAAACAGTGGCACGCTCGTGTAATAATTGTCCACATACAAGTGGTACCCCTTTCCGAATAAGGGTGACACCAAGTTCCACACTATCTTGCCAGCGCTCCCTATGTAATCTGGGCAGTTGACCGGCTCAACCTGACTATCTTTTCCCTCATAAACCGTAAAGCTCCATACATAGCCTGTTGCCCTGTCACAGAACTTATAGAGCTTGACCCCGTATCTGGCACGCTTGCTGGGAAGGTACTGCTTGAAAGACAAGCGGCCAGAAAATTTAATCAGGGACTCATCAACGCAGACAACTTGATCGGGAATAAACAAGGCTGCAAAACGTTTGTTGAAGTGGTTTATGATGGGCCGAATTTTGTAGAGCCGGTCGTATTCAGGGTCTCCACGTGGACGACAAAGTTCATTGTCGTTGAAATGCATGAACCGCAAGATCTGCTCGTATCGTTTCCTGGGCATGGAGGCAGAGAACACGGGCATGTGATCAATTGGGTGCATGGACCAATAAGCACGCAATGATGGGAATTTATGTGTGCCCATGTTGAGGGAAAGGCCCAGAAAGGTCTTAAATTCGGAAACCGTAATTGGTTTCCAATCTTTGGCAATGGAAGGCAACAGGGGATTAGCGGCGATGAATTGACCAGCAAATAAATTATTCTGGTCCACAATAGATCTATAGAGATCTTCCGTGAAAAACAGCGAATAAAAATCAATTGGCATAAAATCAGCTGTTTCCACCTGAATACCGGGTTGGACAGTGAATGGGGGAAGTACGGGTTCTGCAGAAGTGGTGGCGACCCAATCAGGATAGGCAAATTCTGCAGGAAGGGCACTATGGGCACGACGGGTCTGCCTTTGTCTTCTTCTTGGTTGCAGCGGGACACTACTTGTGCTTGCCACCTCGCCAGCTTGAACTGCACTTATGGGACTCGCCACGTCACCACGTGATACTGCAGTGCTGGATGTACGCCCAGGCTGTACTAGGCCGCTGGTGCTTGCCAATTCACCAGAAGGAATAGCGGCACTAGTACTACTCTGCTCCATGATACAAGAGCCCTGCAGTTCTTGCTCCTCAACAACCTCAGAAGATCGGGATCGGGTACGCCTGACCTTAGCAGGGACCTCATCTTCGTCGTCAGAGCTATCTGACAAGGAGCCGCTGACTTCACTGTCTTCTACGGGAAGATATTCTGAACCTGAATCTGACAGATGTGTGACCTCCTCTTCACTATCTGTCATGCTCAGAATCTCGTAGGCCTCTTTACTAGTGTACCTTCGATTTGCCATTTTGGGCTATAAATTAAGGGGTACACTAGTAAGATTCACAGGTAAAAAAGCACCTGACTGTCAGCAAATGTATCAAACGCTTTAAAAAAAACTGTTAGCGATCACAGGGATCAGGACTGTCTCTGCGAATGCTGCAGTTATGTGTGTTGTGTTTGGTAAGTTACAGTGATCGATCGATACTGCACTTGGGTGGGCTGGGCTGGGCTGGGCTGGGCGGAGGGGCTAAATGCAGGTGCTAGCAGGTATCTGGGCTGATCCCGCTAACACTGCGTTTTTGGGAACCCTAAACTGCTGGGGACGCTAGTATAGATCTGATCAGATCAGATATTGATCTGTTCAGATACTATACCACTAAGGGAGGTGTATGCTTTGCGCGTGGGTGTTAGTGCTACTGGCACTAACCTAACGCTGCCTGGGGCGACGCAGACCCTCTCTGGCACTAAAACCTAATTGATATCACCCGCCGGGCGATCAGGGGTTTAAACCTTTATTGGGTTATATACGGCGGGTGCCCTGATGCTATAAAAAGCAAACTAACCAACCAGCGTCACCCGTAACACTTATATGGTGATCACTGGTGAAAGGGTTAACTAGGGGCAATCAGGGGGTTAAAACCTTTATTAGGTTATATATGGGGGTACCTGACGCTATATAAAAACCTGGCGGGTAACCTAAATAACGAAATAACTAACTGGCTAACCAGTGTCACCAGTGATACTTATACGGTGATCATTGGTGAAAGGGTTAACTCTAGGGGCAATCAGGGGGTTAAAATAATATATGGGGGTACCTGACGCTATAAAAACCTGCGGCGAACCTAAAAATAAATAACTGGCTATCTAGGGCACCACCGGCACTAATACAGCGATCGGAAAACGATCGCTTAGGGGGTGAAAGGGTTACCTGGGGGGCGATCAAGGGGTTAAACCTTTATTGGGGGGGTTAGGGGGCTACCCTGGACCTAAAGGGGCCTAAACCTAACTGCCCTGAAACTTTTTACTGTCACAAATGACACTGATTGCAGTGATCAGTAAAAAAATTACCACTGCAAACGGTGCACTGTGACTGGGGGTACTGGGGGTGATCTGGGGGTGACTGGAGGGTGTAAGTGTGCCTACATGTACTGGTGTCAGTGTAGTGTTGGTGCACTTACTGTGAGATGTCTTCTCTCCTCGCGCCGGATCGAAAAGACCGCCGCATGGAGAGATGACATCACTTCCTCTGCCTGTGTTTACATTACACAGGCAGAGGAAGATTCTCATTCGCCGGGAGCGATCGCAAGGGGGTGGCCGGAAACGAATGGCCGTCCCCTCATCACGGATCGCTCCCGGAACGATGCCGACTGCTCACTGTATAGAAGGGGGGTCCGATGGGACCCCCCAACTATACGAAAGAGAGGGAGATTTGCCCTTGGGACTTTGAGTGAGGTGAGCACTGTTAGGCCAATAAAAAAATCGCAGGAATAATTGCAGTGTATATTTATTCAGGTAAAAAGCAGTATATACATTGATGTCATGAACATGGGCCAATTCATACAAAATACAAGACCAATATAGATTAGGTAAAATTATATTACGAGTATCTGACAGTAATTATGTAAACACATAGGCATCAAAAGTAACCCGACGCGTTTCGCGAGGCTTGGCTCGCTCTTCAGGGGTAGATGCACGTAGTGTACCTAAAATGAGAGTGATATAGTATAAAGCATGATATGAAGGCACAGGGGGGGGGGGGCCTTGAATATGGAAAACCCCATACTCACCACTGGACATTGCCAAAAGACAGCGGGGGTGAAGCTCAAACGGCGGCAGCGACTGTCTCACCAGGGAGCTGAGGAGGCGGAGCCAAACAAAGCTCCAAATCGGAGTCAAACGGAAGGAAGGCCCAGCATGGATGGAATAGGTGTAACCCCAAGAGTGTAAGTGAATCCAAGAGGAATGTTGGCTCTAAATATAAATATGTATATTGAATAATTAAAAAATAGGAGTATACGAGTATATGGTAACATATATGTCTTTGCATGTATAAAAGACATGAGCCAAGAATGGTTAGAGTATGGAGACTGAGGGGGAGAGTGAAAAAAATGCCAGATTGACTAGTATGATAAAGGAAAGATCAGAGAGAAAAGTAATAAGTGAAAGAGAGTGTGAATGAAATGAAGTACAGGTGTGTGGTGAGGACTGTGATGAGAAAACAAGTTGCATGTAAATGCTTGCAGCAAGTAATATATAAACATATAAAAGTATACCTTGGTGAAGTAGGTCTAAGAGTAGTAAATTCCAAGGGAGGGACCTGCACTAGTGTGTCTGTCCTCAGTGAAAGAAAGCAAACAATGAGATCCATGCTGTGCAAACCTCCAATATATACCCCTGAAGGGGCCCGAGAGGCTCCGCCCCCAACACCATGTGCAAATGACCAGCAAACGAGTGCCTAAACCCACCAACCATCAAAAAGGCGGTGTGTGAGCCAAGACACTCACAGGACCATCTTGATGGTAGTAATGCCTGCAGCCACAGCGATGCTGCAAAATCGCAGACATCGCGCGGCCGACGCATTAACATGGTGCCGATGTGCAAGTGGCCCCGCCCGCTCAAAAAGGGCAGGCGGGGACAGCAGGGGACAAGGATCCCCCTTGTGATGCACATCGCAGCTCCCAGGGAGAAATGAAGTAGCACCGCCGCCAACAGAGAACACCACACCAGCTGGATTGGGATAAAAGTCCAATGCGAGATGTTATTGGATATGTTGGAATAACAAATGGCTAGTGCATGATAAAAATGTAAAATCCATACATATATGTATGTTTTTGTTTTTATTGGCGAGGGTGACCGCAGACCAGTTTTGGGCTATTGGGTGTCTTCCACCCGGGTATCTTTGAGAAAAAAGAAAAAAGAAGGGTCTGGTGTCACCAGTGACACACCTCCATCCCTGAATTTTCATGAAAGAGAGGGAGATTTGCCCTTGGGACTTTGAGTGAGGTGAGCACTGTTAGGCCAATAAAAAAATCGCAGGAATAATTGCAGTGTATATTTATTCAGGTAAAAAGCAGTACATACATTGATGTCATGAACATGGGCCAATTCATACAAAATACAAGACCAATATAGATTAGGTAAAATGATATTACGAGTATCTGACAGTAATTATGTAAACACATAGGCATCAAAAGTAACCCAACGCGTTTCGCGAGGCTTGGCTCGCTCTTCAGGGGTAGATGCACGTAGTGTACCTAAAATGAGAGTGATATAGTATAAAGCATGATATGAAGGCACAGGGGGGGGGGCCTTGAATATGGAAAACCCCATACTCACCACTGGACATTGCCAAAAGACAGCGGGGGTGAAGCTCAAACGGCGGCAGCGACTGTCTCACCAGGGAGCTGAGGAGGCGGAGCCAAACAAAGCTCCAAATCGGAGTCAAACGGAAGGAAGGCCCAGCATGGATGGAATAGGTGTAACCCCAAGAGTGTCAGTGAATCCAAGAGGAATGTTGGCTCTAAATATAAATATGTATATTGAATAATTAAAAAATAGGAGTATACGAGTATATGGTAACATATATGTCTTTGCATGTATAAAAGACATGAGCCAAGAATGGTTAGAGTATGGAGACTGAGGGGGAGAGTGAAAAAAATGCCAGATTGACTAGTATGATAAAGGAAAGATCAGAGAGAAAAGTAATAAGTGAAAGAGAGTGTGAATGAAATGAAGTACAGGTGTGTGGTGACTTGAGGACTGTGATGAGAAAACAAGTTGCATGTAAATGCTTGCAGCAAGTAATATATAAACATATAAAAGTATACCTTGGTGAAGTAGGTCTAAGAGTAGTAAATTCCAAGGGAGGGACCTGCACTAGTGTGTCTGTCCTCAGTGAAAGAAAGCAAACAATGAGATCCATGCTGTGCAAACCTCCAATATATACCCCTGAAGGGGCCCGAGAGGCTCCGCCCCCAACACCATGTGCAAATGACCAGCAAACGAGTGCCTAAACCCACCAACCATCAAAAAGGCGGTGTGTGAGCCAAGACACTCACAGGACCATCTTGATGGTAGTAATGCCTGCAGCCACAGCGATGCTGCAAAATCGCAGACATCGCGCGGCCGACGCATTAACATGGTGCCGATGTGTAAGTGGCCCCGCCCGCTCAAAAAGGGCAGGCGGGGACAGCAGGGGACAAGGATCCCCCTTGTGATGCACATCGCAGCTCCCAGGGAGAAATGAAGTAGCACCGCCGCCAACAGAGAACACCACACCAGCTGGATTGGGATAAAAGTCCAATGCGAGATGTTATTGGATATGTTGGAATAACAAATGGCTAGTGCATGATAAAAATGTAAAATCCATACATATATGTATGTTTTTGTTTTTATTGGCGAGGGTGACCGCAGACCAGTTTTGGGCTATTGGGTGTCTTCCACCCGGGTATCTTTGAGAAAAAAGAAAAAAGAAGGGTCTGGTGTCACCAGTGACACACCTCCATCCCTGAATTTTCATGAAAGAGAGGGAGATTTGCCCTTGGGACTTTGAGTGACTTTGAGGGACTTTGAGGGACTTTGATGCCTATGTGTTTACATAATTACTGTCAGATACTCGTAATATCATTTTACCTAATCTATATTGGTCTTGTATTTTGTATGAATTGGCCCATGTTCATGACATCAATGTATGTACTGCTTTTTACCTGAATAAATATACACTGCAATTATTCCTGCGATTTTTTTATTGGCCTAACAGTGCTCACCTCACTCAAAGTCCCAAGGGCAAATCTCCCTCTCTTTCATGAAAATTCAGGGATGGAGGTGTGTCACTGGTGACACCAGACCCTTCTTTTTTCTTTTTTCCCCCAACTATACGAAGGCAGGCACGTACAGGTACGTGATTGTGCCTGTGCGTGCCATTCTGCCGACGTATATATACAGTGAGCGGTCGTTAAGTGGTTAAATAAATACTACCTTGTACGGTATCACACTATGTGAGTTTTTTTTTTCCATTACGCATGTTATGTGGTTACCGTATCTTTTGGCTCCAACAAGACTACATGTATTTACACTTCCTGGTGTTTACGGGAATTTGCGGTGCCGACTGATATGCGGATTTAGGACCAGCTGGATACATCTTGCTGACTGATTAAATAAGCCTGTTTTGACTTGGGTGGTATACACCTCAACAAGTCAACACCATCTGGTAAGCCTCCTCCTTATATCGGTGGTGGTGTCTCTATCCTTTCACAGAGAGGATCATATCCATGTGGGACTCTTCATTTCAACCTTGCAGTTTTTTCTACACTTTTGGACTGTTATTTGTGTGTGGTCACAATAGAGGACTGCTTTGTTCTGATTTATTTGTTACATATTGTAAGGTTGGGGACCATTAGCTCTCGTAGTAGATGCGTTTTTCCAGTGATTCAGGCCAGTCAGGAACTCTGTTTAAGGGCATGGTAGCCCATTTTTATTTAAAAGCACAAAAGTTCACAAATACATCCGTAGCATTTCACAGGGGGGTTCCACCATTCCTGTATCTCGCATACTTAACAGTTTAGCCTCCTAGCTTTACCTTCTTGCTATCTGGCTATTTCAGGCCTTTAGCCTAGGCCTTAGGTCTGCTCCTCAGACCCAAAGAGTTTCCAAGAGATAAGCTCACTCCTCGCTTACTCCCGGTCAGCACTTTCTTGCTTGCTTCAGCAATGACGTCTGCCTCTTGCAGACACGCACACTTTGGCTGCACCCATGCAGCATAGATAGCCTCTGACTTCCTCTCAGAGGGATGGGAGTCCATCTGACTCCCAGGGACAGACTTCCTGTCTGTTGGGTGGGGCCCTGATCCATAGTCATGTCAGAACTAAATAGCCGAACACACAGCTGTTCAATCAGCATGTCTTTCTCTACCAAATCTGGTGTAAACCAACACACTTTAAGAACGCACAGGATCCCACCGTCACAATATATATTTTTTTTCACGGATCACACTCAGTCACTTGGTGTCACTGAAATTAAGATTTCATATATATCCATGCTTGCAACATTTTATATGTGTTGGTAACTGACTTTTTTACAAAAATAAGCACTACACTTTTTCATATTCAGGAAGAGGAGGACTTCCTTACCTCTCAAGGCCCCCTTTATCCAGACAGTGTTCCTGCTGGCTATCACACAGGAAGAGGAGGAGGAGGAGGAGGAGGATTGTGTCAGCATGGAGGTGGAGCCTAGCACTCAGCATCAGCAGCAGTCTTCAAGGGATCAATTACAGTCCCAAGACACCCATGGACTTGTAGGTGGCTGGGAGGATGTGGCTGAGTGACCCAGAGGACTCCGGACCAAATGCCTCAGAAAATCTATGCTGCATGGCCTCCCTATACCTGCAAAGCCTGTGGAGGGATCCTCGTATTCGTGCGATCAAGGAGAGGGATCATTACTGGCTGGCAACCCTCCTTGATCCACGTTACAAGGGTAAGGTTGCGGACCTTATCTTGCCGTTGCAGAGGGAGCAGTAGAATGAAGCATCTTCGGGAGGCCTTGCAGAAAGGTCTGTGCAACGCGTTCCCAGAGACTGGGAGGTTACAAATTCCTGGTCCTGGACAACGTGTTGCTGAGGCTTCGGCCAGTCAAAGAAGGAGCGGTGTAGAAGGTGGTCGTCTGACTGATGCGTTTAGACAATTTTTTGGTACGCAGCCCCAAGGTATGACCGGTTCCAGCAACCATCGCCAGCGTCTGGTTTACATGGTGCAGGAATACCTAGGGGCAAGATCAGGCTTGGACACCTTTCCCACGAAAATCCTCTGGGTTACTGGGTCTTGAGGATGGATCACTGGCCACAGCTTGCACAGTATGCAATTGAGCTACTGGCCTGTCCTGCATCCAGTGTTCTTTCGGAATGCACATTCAGTGCTTCTGGAGGCTTTGTAACTGATCACAGGTGCACCTGTCCACCGACTCAGTCGATCGACTGACCTTCATAAAAATGAATCAGTCTTGGATCACAACCAGCTACCAAGCAACTGATGCTGATGTAACAGAATAATTTTCTTTGAAATGTCAGATCCCTTCAAGACTGCCTATGCTGATGCAGAGTGACTATCCTGTTATGCTGAGTGACTATCCTCTTCCTCCTCAATGATCATGCTGATAGCTTGTAAGAACATTTTTGTTTCTGCACAACGCCACCAGTGGCTAAGGCCCAATTTTTCAGCCCCTGTTTAACAGGGGCGTTTAATTACAATTTTTAATGCAATACTTTGCAGCAGGGCTCATTCCTGCGCTCCAACTAGAGTATCTGTCAGGGGTTGCAGTGTTGTGGCACCAGCACCAGTGCCTAAGGCCCAATTTTTCTGCCCCTGTTTAACAGGGGCGTGTAATTACAATTTTTGATGCAATACTTTGCAGCAGGGCTCATTGCTGTGCTCCAAGTACAGTATATGTGAGGGGTCGCAGTGTTGTGGCACCAGTGCCTAAGGCCCAATTTTTATGCCCCTGTTTAACAGGGGCATGTATTTACAATTCTTGATCTAATAATTCACAGCAGGGCCCATTCCTGTGCCCACCAAGAGTAACTGTGAGGGCTTACAGTGTTGTGGCAACAACACCACCACCACCACCAAAGGCCCAATTTTTCTGGCCCTGTTTAACAGGGGCATGTAATTACAATTCTTGATCTAATATTTCACAGCTGGGCCCATTCCTGCGCCCACCAAGAGTAACTGTGAGGGCTTACAGTGTTGTGGCAACACCAACACCTAAGGGACAAATTTCTGCAGAGTATATACGGCAGGCCCCTACTTTCAAACATCCAACTTACAATTACAAATGACTCCTACTTGCAAACGGAAGGAGACAACAGGAAGTGAAAGGAAATCTACCCCTAGGAAGGGAAATTCTCTCCTGTAAGAGTTAATATGGGAAAAAGGTGTCTTCTCTCCACTGATGCTTTATCAGCAATCCTTGTTTCAATAAAAAAAACAAATTTTCTAAAAACATTTGTCATTGGGACGGAAAGTGAGGTGAAATGTTCTGAACAGGTGCACAGACAGCAAAACAAATGTTACAGGGGTGATAACCCTTCCCTATGTTTTCCAAAAAGCTTAAAAATAGATTTTTCTGGCTGGAGCTACACTTAAAGTGGTTGTAAACCCACTTTTTCAACTTGCACCTACAGGTAAGCCTAGATTAAGGCTTACCTGTAGGTGCAAGAAATATCTCCTAAACCTACACGGTTTAGGAGATATTTACTAAAATAACAGGCGCCGCTGTCTACGGCGCATGCGCGCCGTAGACAACGGCGCATTCATGGGGTTAATCCCATTCACAAACTCGGCTACTTCCCAGCAATCGCTGGGCGTAGCCGAATGGGACGCCTCCTGCGCGCATGCGCTGAGTGACGTCTCCGCCGCTCCGGCCAATCACAGCGCCGGAGCGGCGCTGTGATTGGCTGGTGCGGCGATACCCGGAAGTAACATTCCGGTTATCGCCGCAGTGATGTCTGCGGCTGGACAGAGGGACGTGGACTGCCTCGGGGGCCCCGATCTAAGGTAAGTGGTACATAATGAGCTATTATGCTAGTCATAATAGCTCATTATGCCTTTCTTTTACAGGTTGTTAAAAAAAAAAAAAGTGGGTTTACAACCACTTTAAAAAATGTACCTGTTCCAAATTACAAAACAGATTCTACTTAAGAACAAACCTACAGTCCCTTTCTTGTTTGCACTGCCTGTATACTGCTGTTCAGAGTATATAGGGCCTTTTTAAAATTTTGGTGCAGGGTTCCCCTTAATATTCATACAAGACCCAAAGGGGCTGGTAGTGGGCTGGCGGGTGTACCCATGCCGTTTTTCTCAATGATTTTCATCCATATTGCCGGGACCAGACATTACTTTAAAGCTGCAAGCAGTTTTAAATGACTTTTTTTCCTTTAGAAATGTAAATTTGTGCAGGGACCATTCTAAACACGGGAAACACGTGACACTTCACAGGCATACTTTAGACACCCTCCAGGTACGATATTTAAAGGAATATTTCACTTTTTTTTTTTCACTTTATGCATCATTAAAATCACTGCTCCCGAAAAAACGTCAGTTTTTAAAACTTTTTTTTGCATTGATACATGTCCCCTGGGGCAGGACCCAGGTCCCTAAACCCTTTTTAGGACAATAACTTGCATATTAGCCTTTATAATTAGCACTTTTGATTTCGAACGTTTGAGTCCATTGTATTTAATAGGGTTCTAAAGTTTGCGCAAACTTTCAGTCCGTTCGCACGTGCTGGTGCGAACCAAACCGGGGGGTGTTCGGCTCATCCCTACATATCAGCTTAGATCGTAAATTAAATGTCTGGACACTTAGTAAAATAAACAATATAAGGTCCATGTGCTGGTGTGTATTGTAGAAGACCAAGGTCTCATATTTCAAGAGAACCATGAGTTTAAACATGTATTTTTTTCTCTTTCCTTGACTGAGGGATAGAGAAAATTACATATTAACAAATTGTGTTTTGAAAGGAAACATATTGTATTATGTACTGCATAGCAATTATATTAACAATAATCCCCAATATATATTAGTTCATTATATTGAAGTAATTATATGCACGATTAAGTGAATAATTTTACATATTGGTTTCTATGAAAAGTTTGAAAGTATAAAAGCTGTACTTGTGAAATAATACACAAGGTTAAATTTCACATTACCTAGTCTAAGGAAGTTAATGATAAGGTAATTAGTGTGGGTATATTTTCCTAACGTAATATATCTTAGAAATCACCAGTATGTCTAGAGAGAATGACAGAATTTAGACAGTTCTAAATATTTAATAGTTTCTGTTAAGCCTAAGTCAAGGGTCATTCATAAATTGGATTGGACATGAAAAATAACATTTAACAATATAAATTTCTAATCCTATACTGCCCCTACTAGAAACTATATGTAAGGACACTATAATTTCCTTAGAAGGGTTGTACAGGGAATTACATGTGCTTTGACGTCTCTTGTGACGTGAAAGGCATTTCCACACCCACATTCTCTCTCGAGGAATATAGAGGGTTACACATGACAGTGAAAGGGAGACTGAAAGAATTTTGAGGAGACGGAAAGAATCTTGGAATGTCAGAGGATGTTAAGATCTTGAGTACGGAAGAATGTAGGAAGGAGAATCAAAGAAATCATTTGGACACTCAGTTGATACTTTTCAAAACAAAATAATCTTAAGCCATGGTAAAGTATTAATCTTTATTTTTACCTTTTGGTAATGGAATTGTTTTAACATATACAAAACAAAACCATTTAAATATATGGCAGATCAAATTGGAGTTGTATTATTTTTATCTGCAGCATGAAATAATTATATTCCAAATATTAAGAGACATACACATTTTCGTCTGTCTCTAAAAAAGCTAAGGCCAAAGTCTGTACAATGGTTTTGTCGTGATATGTGTTTAAAAATAAATTCATTCTAAATGTATTTTTTTATTTAAAAATAAGTCTTGTTTAAATTATCAAGCTAAGTGCACAGTATAACATTTTGTTTGTGCATTTTTAAAGTGTAAAGCCTCGTACACACGACCGAGTTTCTCGTCGTAAAAAACACGTCGTTTTTTTCTACGAGATTCTTGTTAACCTTGTCGATTTTCTCGTCAAGCTTTCCATGCGTACACACTGACATTTCCCAATTTCCTCGTTGTTCTCTGCGGTCACGTCCAGCACGTACGACGGCACTATAAAGGGGAAGATCGATTTCCTTGGCGCCACCCCTTGGGCTGCTTTTGCTGATCTCGTGTTACCGCGTGTGAAGTAAAAGTTTGGGAAGAGACGATTCGCGCTTTTCAGCCTTCGTGCTTTTCAGTTCGTTTTCTGAGGTTCAGTTTGTGCTTGTGGGTTCGTATCTTGACTTTCAGGGCGTCTAGGCAGGTCGTATCTGTTTTACAGTGCGTTCTTGCCCGTTCATTTCTGTTTTTCAGTTCGTTATTCATAGGCCTTGCTGTTCTAAAGTGCGTTCTGTTCTGTACGTTCTGATAAGACGACCGTTTCCTAGCCATGTCGCCTGGATGTTCTCGTCGTCTAGTTCGTGCTGTGCTTGCGCTTGGTGTTGGTCTGCTTGTTTTGGACCAAGACCAGTCCATGAATGGTGTGAGGAGGAGTTCATGGACCAAGAATTGGTTGCTTCAGCGGGACCAATTCTGCCATATGCCTCTGCTGCGGGAGATCGTCGAGAATAATCCTGAGGACTTCAGGAATTTTCTGCGGATGTCTGACCCCGTTTTTCAGGAACTGTTGGCTTTGGTGTCCCCCTATATTACCAGGCAGGACACCGTTATGCGGGAAGCCATCAGTGCTGAGCAGAGGCTCATCGCCACGTTACGTTATCTGGCGACAGGGAGAAGTCTTCAGGACTTGAAGTTCACGACAGGCATCTCCCCCAGGCTCTGGGCCTCATAATCCCAGACACCTGTTCTGCCATTATACAAGTCCTGCAGGAGGACTATATTAGGGTAAGTTTTCTCCTTTAACATCACATTTTATGTATTTCATGTATGCTAATGTATAGTATTTCTTTCCTCCTTCCCTAATTACCATGATTGTAATATGCTGAGAATGTCCCCTTTGTCCCCATGCATGCTGGAAGCTTTAGATTGCCCCTTTTTTCTCCTCCATGCATATTTCCCTTCACTAACCTTTCCAGCAGGGGCGCCTGTTGCAACAAATGTTTGGGGGTCCACCCTCAATTTATGAACTAAACTTCCTCCTTTTTTGCAACTGTGCCTATAAAACGCCCCCAGTTCCCTCCAATGCAGCCATTTTGTCCCCTCTAATGCAGCCATTTTGTCCCCTCTAATGCAGCCATTTTGTCCCCTCCAATGCAGCCATTTTGTCCCCTCTAATGCAGCCATTTTGTCCCCTCTAATGCAGCCATTTTGTCCCCTCTAATGCAGCCATTTTGTCCCCTCTAATGCAGCCATTTTGTCCCCTCTAATGCAGCCATTTTGTCCCCTCTAATGCAGCCATTTTGTCCCCTCCAATGCAGCCAGTTTTCCCCCAGCCCTGCACTTACCTTCTTCTGGTCAGTGCCATCCTTCTTCTGTCCTTGATGTCTTCTCCTTCCCTTGATGTTGCATCAGCCAATCATGTTACCATTAAACAGACTTGGTGAACATGATTGGCAGAGCAGCCTGTCAGTGTTTACCCAAGGAATGTCGCCCCCCCCTGCGTCCCCTATTTAACTTTTATGAAGCCAATTACATCCCTCAGGCTGTAATGTGCAAGCCTATTTGCCTCCCTGTTTCTGATATGCAATTTTCACCCCATAAATGCTGCAGTTATTCATATGTCGGTTGCTTAACAGGGGGCCATACACCTGAATAGTGGGCGGCATAGACAATACATCGGTTAATGCAACGCATGAACCTATGTATTGTTCTGAGTGACGGGCACAGGAGAGAGGGGGCAGTGCTCCAGCGCCCAATCTGGACGCACCGCCACTGCAATGCTATCCTGTGGCCAAACACATCTACCCCCCCCCCAAATAATTTATTAATGGACCATCAGAGGGGGTGATGAATATGATACATGAGCCTTCCATTATACTTATTTAAAACACCTTAATAAACATAGAATTTGATTGATGTTGGCCTCTAATGTTATTTCTTACAATCTCCTTGTAATGTAAGTTTTTTTGTTTTTAATTTTTTTTCTTCTTGTTTGACTCCCCAGCTTCCTTCCACGCCACAGGAATGGCAGACTGTGGCATCGGAGTTTGCCACGCGGTGGGACTTCCCCAACTGCGGTGGTGCCATAGACGGGAAGCACGTCCGCATCGTGCCGCCACCCCGTTCTGGGTCCTACTACTTTCAATTACAAGGGGTTTCATAGCATTGTGCTGATGGCGGTGGTGTCAGCACGGTATGAATTCCTCTATGTTGATGTAGGGAAGAATGGCCGGATGTCCGATGGGGGATCCTTCATCCAGACGGAGTTTGCCCTCCGTCTCCAGAGTGACGACCTTGCATTGCCACCGGATGCAGGGAATGTTGAAGGACTCCCCTTTGTTTTCTTGGCTGATGAAGCCTTCGGACTCGGACCGCATCTTATGAGGCCATTTCCTCAGAGGACCCTGACCCCAGAGAAGAGGGTGTTCAATTACCGGCTGGCCAGGGGCCGAAGAGTCGTTGAAAATGCCTTCGGCATAATGGCCAGCCGGTTCCGCATTTTTCACTTGGCGGACTACAAAATAAACTATGTAGTATTATGCTGCTGTGTGCTACACAATTTTCTCTGCCGAAAATCTAATTCCTATATGGCCTCAGTTTTGCCAGAGGCTGGACTTTCCCCTGCTAATCCCCTGCCGGGCCTGGAATCTGCCCGTCCTGGCTTGCCCCCCCAAAATGCCCATGAGGTTCGGGAGAAATATATGCAATATTTCACGGGTAGGGGGGCAATTCTTATGCCAGGCTATGCCTAAAGATTCCTGGAGAACGAGCTAAATAAAAATCTTTTTTAAACTTTTAACTTTTGTTTTTTTCCTGTCTCCTAGTTTGTCTTAGTGCATTTGTAGTGCCAAGTGTATTTTCCTTTAGTAAATAACAACCATTTCACTATGTAACCTTTAAAAAATAACCAAAGAAGGTTAGAGCGCATTATAAAATGAAGCTACACGTTGTTTGTGTTCAAATATTTTACTCTTTGCACATTCACACACATTTTTTTTAATTTTTTTTTTTTGGTTGCCTGGCCACAAACCGGCAATTGTTTTCTTAGGAAAATACAAAAACAACAGTTGCATTCCAAAAATTCCAACATTCGATACCTCTGAGCAATCTGAGACATTCACTTACACAAACTATGTCTCTATGTGAAAAAAGAAAATTACCGCTCAGATGTACCTGATTGATTTTTCCACTTCTATCCCAAGCCACGGGTGCAGGCAATGCATATAATAATGCGAAAAATGGAAGGAAACTATTGGACAGCCGCACTCCAAAAACAGTTCCTTTATTGGAAAATCACAGAAATCCAAGCCACAGCAAAAAATAGGAGCAGACAAGCTGACGCGTTTCGCACTGTAATTTCAGTGCTTACTCATAGCTTACCTGAAGCTGTGGTGACAGATACTGACCTGTTGTGGTGACCAGTTCCACAACGTCATCCACCTCTCCTTCCTGCACTTCTCCTTCCTCCACCTCAACTTCCTCCACATCTTTAGGTTGTTGGTCTTTGGGAGTTTGGGGTTGTTTGGAAGTTGTGGGGTTCCTGTGCTCCCTGGAGTGTTCTCCTCCCAGTCTTCTCTCCCCTATGATAATCAAACAAAAGGTCTATTTATCACATTGTAAATCTCGATGTTAAAATAAAAACAGGCTAAATTGCTTGGAAGTGGGGTACAAGTGTGTGTTTGGGCGGAAGTTAAAGATGAATGCATTATTTATGACCAAGAATATGTTTAGTATTCACCTTTGGCTGTCAGTTTTTAGACATGGAGGCACCACAAAAACTCACTGATGCACCTGTGTGGGACACACAAAAAAGGCGGGTCTGGTGGCCCTCACTATAGTGCTCAAAAGTACAGATGTGGAAGCAGCTGCTGAGTGTCCTCTCCTTTACACTGATTAAAGTTTGCATTTCATTCTCTTTACAAACACATCATCTAGCCTAAAACTTTGGGTCCAAAATTTAAAATAAAATGCCAGATGTCTAATTACTTTTGTGGCTGTAAAATCAGCCAAAACAGCGGATAGTGGCTGAACGAAGTGTCTGTAACGTAACGAACGATTACTGTGCCCAACCAAGTTCTAAATATTACATTTTGGAAGGGAGTCCAATATGAAATAAACCAAAAAAGGAGCAACATGTAAGTTGAAAAAAAACATTAATAGCAGAAAAGTGTACATTTTACTTACTTTTTGCTAGCATTCTCTTAATGCTCCTTAACTGCTCTGGCTCCCTCAGTTTGAGGTCTGACCACCTCTTTCTGAGCTGCTCATTTGAGCGTTTCACCCCGAAATTCGTCTTCAGACTCTTCACGACTTTCTTGAGGATTTTGGCCTTCCTTCTATTTGGTTTGCTATACGGCCCATGCTTTGCGTCATAATCAGACTTGAGCAAGATGTCCACCATCTCCGCCATCTCCGCATAAGACATATTAGATGCCTTGAATCTCCTCCTTGATCGTGACGTTTCCTCTGTCTCTGGGCTTGTCTCCTCCTCGTTAGTTGCGGAATTATCACACCTTCTGTAAATCCGACATATCTGTCTGCGCGCCGAAAGAGAAGGGGCGGGGAACAGATGTTAGTTAGAACGTCATGGGCGGGCGACGTGTGCGGAGCGACGTGTTCGTAGTTTGACGCATGCGTGGTGTATATATAGCAAACACACATGTGACTATAGTACGTTCGGTGTGCGGAGAGAGGAGTTCAAGTGACGGACGTGCGAACGAAGGTATGTGATTTTGAGACTTTGCCAAATTGTTGGCCTATACTGTCTTGAGAATGTTGTAGGATATATATGGTGACTACGATGTTAAGGAGGTTAGACTGTTTGCCTCACATTAGTTATATATTATTTCTTAAACTTGCAGATACAATATGAATGTCTTCATTAGTGACAAAGAGTTCCTGGCGGAATTTATAGACCGGGTGAGGGAGCTGCCTGCTCTGTGGGAGACGAAAAACCCCATCCACAAAAAAAGAGGGGTGAGAAAAGCAGCGCTGGAGAAGCTGCTCCCATTTGTGCATACCAAGGTGCCCACAGCCACAGCAAAACAAGTGGACACTAAAATTGGGAGCTTGAGAGGCACCTACAGGACTGAACGCTCTAAGGTCCTGGCTTCTCAGAGGTCAGGAGCAGCAGCAGATGATGTGTATGTCCCGAATTTGTGGTACTACAGCAGGATGTCCTTCCTGGATGACCACATTGAGGCAAGGCCATCACTCTCCACTCTTCCCCCCAGACTTCCCTGCAGCCAACCTGAGCCTTCTCTGGAGCAAGAGGAGGCAGCCATCCTGGATGATCCTGATTTGGCCATCTGGAGCCAGGTATAGTATTAAATGAAAATGTATTGGGAAAAACTTAATGTTTGACAAATATGTCAAGATGACAAACATAAAATATTTTGGGCTCCACAAGTGAAATCAAGATCTCTAGACATTAGTCTGCACTTAATTGGGTGCAAAATAGTCAATCTGATGTAGTTGTAAATTTAAATAAATGATTTCTGGATTTACATTCTAATTGCTTCAATCAGGATTATAAAGTTTGATGCAAAGATTAAACCAACATATTAAACTATGTCCCTTTTTCATACACAGGATGAAATCAGCCAGGAGGAGGGTCTGGAAACTGTCAGGCAGGAGGAGGCAGGGCCCAGTGGCAGGCAGGAGGTGGCAGGGCCCAGTGGCAGGCAGGAGGTGGCAGGGCCCAGTGGCAGCCAGGAGGTGGCAGGGCCCAGTGGCAGCCAGGAGGTGGCAGGGCAAAGGAGAAGCACCAGATCCCAGGTGCCTCCCATCCGGCTTCCCAAAAGAGGCAGGAGGGACAGGACCACCAGTGAGGCAGCAATGGCTTTTATTTGTGAGGCCCATGCCACCCTCCAGGAGCCCACATCCCCTGAAGAGGCCATTACCGGCCTAGTGGAGGCAAAGTTCAAGGTGATGAGCATGGAGCAACGCCTCCTATGCGAGCCCCTGCTCATCACCTTGCTCAACAAGGGGGTGATGGGAAAAATTACCCCCAATACAGCTATTTGTGAGGTGGCACAACTGTCCCAACCTCAACCTCCTCCTCCACCTCCACATTCTTCTTCTGCCCCACCCCCTTCTCCTTCACCTCCACCTTGTTCTTCTGCCCCACCCCCTTCTCCTTCACCTCCACCTTGTTCTTCCGCCCCACCCCCTTCTCCTACACCTCCACCTTGTTCTTCCGCCCCACCCCCTTCTCCTACACCTCCTCCTCCTCCTGACAGGAGTACCCCTCCAGTGGCCCAGCCTCCAGCCACACGAAGAAGGAAGGCTGCAGAGAAGGCTCCAGGGAAGGTTGCAGGGAAGGTTGCCAGGAAGACGAGGAAGTGATGGCCTTGCTTCATTGTGGTCGGACAGAAGGCAGCCTGTTGTAGTACCACACACTTGGGACATATATCTCACCTGCTGCTGTTCCTGACCTCTGGGAGGCCAGCATCAGATTGCGTTCAGAAATGTTGGCCTTCTCAAGCTCCCAATTTTAGTGTCCACACAGGGTTGCTGTGTGCTCTGGGGTCCCTGGGATGCACAAATGGCAGCAGGTTCTCCAGCGCTGCCTTCTCTTTATTTTTTTTTAAACATGAATAAATGTGTTTTTTTTTAAGTTCATACTTGACTATGTTCATTTTTAAAATTTAAAAATTTAGCTTTGGAGTAAGCAGAGACATTTGACAGCCAAAAAAAGGGACAGATAACAACCCCCAAAAAATAAAAATAAAAATATTATTTCTAAAAAAGAGGGTGGAAAATTTTACAAATATATATTAAAATATTCAATGGGAGATCACTATCAAAACATTGCGAAATTACAATTAACATCTGTTTGAAAAATCTACAACTGCAAAATATTCCTAAAAATTTACTTTTTAACCGTGTGTGGTTTGCTCTTGATGTTTTTTATGAATAAACGGGAAGTTTTGTTTTTTACCATCTGATCCTGCACTATGTGGAGCCTCTTTTTTTCTATTCCTACATATGATTGATACTGTTATCCTCGACGTGCTGACGTTTTGGGGTTCTATATCACTGCCTTGGATAGAGTTGATTTCGTGAGCTTGTCCCTTCTGCTGCCGTTCCGTGAGGACGTATCCAGAGGAATCTACATCCGCATCTGTTGCCTGTTTGACTCACCACCGCTGGTGTGTGAGTCCACGTTTAGGGGTAAGAGTATTCATTTATTTTCCCCCTTCCTGGTGTTGGAGTCACATCCCGGGGTGTTACAACGTTCCGAACCAATGTTATATATGAAGTATAATCCTGCTGCATCTTGAAAGTGGGGACTATGCTCTGACATTTACATTTACCTTCTCTTTTTGTTCCCAGTTCACATACTGGGCATTTTCACCAGACTTTTTTTTTTTTTTTTACAATGTTGTGATATATAGATTATGGTTATTATATACACTGTTTGATATTATCATTTATGTATGTTCTGCCCTCACAATGTGTTCAAAGGACAAAGCTTGGCAGACAGCTAACAGCTTCCCAACAAAGACTCAGGAGGAAGGGCTTATAGTTGAAATCTTTACTGAGAATAAGTTTTTTGTAAAACTGCAAAACACAAATTATAAAAATATGCATTAGCATTTAACATTACATCACAAATGCAAATAGTAACAGGCATGCTACAATACTGTTAAGGCACTAGCTAGCAAAAGTGTGGCCTAGCTGAGTGAACTTCCTGACAGACACATAAAATGTAGTTGCATTAGTAGAACATATACTGACTAACTGAAAACTAATGACTGCTTACTTACAGACTTATGCTTCCAAGGCCTGTATTAAGAAATAGTGGAGGTCTTTAGCATGCTTCCTTCTCTGTAGAAAGATTATTTAATATGACTGCTGACTGCTGAGCAGGAAGTGGGAGGAATATACTACAGTTCCTGCTAGTAATGGATGCCAATTTAAAGCAACAGTACGATCAGTAAATATATACCTTATAATCAGAACACTCCCCACCTGGCATAATGAACATTATACCACTATGTTTCCTTTTTAAGACGTAAAACAACTTCAGAGATAGGCCTAAAGTACACCTTAGGGGTGCCCTGTCTCATGACTTTAACTTTGACCTTTCTAACCTTACTATCATTACTAGGTACAGTCTCTACAATGAGTCCAAATGGCCATTCGTTTCTGTGGACCTGAGCGTCCTTTAGTAGGACGACATCTCCGACTTGTAGGTTAGGCTTGTCAATTTGCCATTTTCTGCGTGACTGGAGCGTCACCAGGTACTCTTGTTTCCATCTATTCCAGAAGATGTCTGCAAGACTCTGAACTTGCTTCCATTGCTTGGTGTAAAGATCTTTGAGACCAAAATCTCCTGTGGGAGCTGTCACTGTTTCCATCTTCTGGGTCAAAAGCATTGCAGGTGTCAAAACTGTTGGCATTTCTGGATCGGTAGACACCGGAACTAAGGGTCGAGCGTTCATGATAGCCATGACTTCAGCCATAAGTGTGATGAGAACTTCATGTGTAAGGCGAGTAGAGCTAACCTTCAGAAACATGGCATCCAGAATGCGACGAGCCACTCCAATCATCCTCTCCCAAGCTCCTCCCATATGTGACGCATGAGGAGGATTGAAGGTCCAAGTGCATCTTTGATCTTGAAGATAAGCACTCGTCTCAGAGTCTTCTGTAAGGATCCTTAACTCCTTACAGGCCCCAGTAAAGTTTGTGCCCCGATCTGAGCGGAGTTGCTTCACAGGTCCTCGGATAGAGAAAAATCTTCTCAAAGCATTGATAAAGCTTGAGGTAGACAGAGACTCGATGACTTCAATGTGTACTGCTCTTGTACTCATGCAAGAGAACAGAACAGCCCAACGTTTACTTTCTGCACTGCTTCCTCTGGTCCGACGTGAGGAGATGTTCCAAGGACCAAAGACACCTAGGCCAACATGAGTAAAGGGTGGGTTTGAAGCAAGTCTATCAGCAGGTAAGTCTGACATCTTCTGCTCTTCAAGTTTCCCTCTGATTTTTCTGCAAATTACACATTTGTGGATGACACTGGAGACTAGTCGTTTACTCCCTATGATCCATAATCCAGCTGACCGGACTGCTCCTTCAGTGAAGTGGCGACCCTGATGTGCAACTTGTTCGTGATAGTGTCTTACTAACAGAAATGAAATGTGATGATTCTTGGGCATTATAAAAGGATGTTTCTCTTCGACCGTCATATCCACTACTGACGAGCGACCTCCAACTCTTATCACTCCATCTTCATCAAGTATTGGGTTCAGTTTTTTGAGTGGACTGTGTTTGGAGATCTCTTCTCTTTTAAGAAGGCACTTGATGTCTTCTTTGAAAACTTCTTGCTGAACACATCTAATGATGATAATTTCGGCTTGCATAAGATGATTGCTATTGCACTTGTCAGTGTTTGTAGCTCTACAGAAGGATTTGGCTAGGTGAATAAGCTTTCTTATAGCTCGAATGAGTGACTTCCAGCTGGAGAATCTTTCAAACCGGTGTGCGCCAAGGTTGCCTCTAGTAGTTATGGTACTATACGCCGTTACTTGTGCACGTACTTCTTTGTCATTATCTGGTTCTACAAGTTCAAATGTCTCAAACTGAGTGGTCTCTTCGGTTTCTGATCTATTCAAAAAGGATGGTCCTGAGAACCAGTTAGTGTGCTTCAGGACAGCTGCTAGAACCGGTCTAGTCCCATGATCGGCTGGATTTTTATCCGTACTGATGTAGTGCCACTGTTCTGGCCGTGTGGACTTTCTGATGCGTATCACTCTGTTTGACACGTACATGTAGAATCTTCTCGAAGCATTGTGAATATATCCTAACACAATCTTGCTGTCTGTGTAAAACTTCACTGCATGAATTTCAATGTCCAGTTCAGCAATGATCATGTCTGCCATCTCCACTGCTAAGACAGCAGCACAAAGCTCCAAACGTGGAACCGTGTGAGCAGGACGTGGAGCCAGTTTGGACTTTCCCATGATAAACCCAACATAGTTTTGTCCTTCAAAGTCCATTACTCTAAGGTAGGCTACAGCTGCTATAGCCATAGTAGATGCATCTGAGAATACACACAATTTTCTTTGCTTCGTGGCAGACAGAGAAACAGGGACATATGACCTTTGTATGATAAGTTGTTCAAGCTCTATTAATGAGTCCTTCCACAACTTCCACTGCATTTCTTTCTCCTTAGGTAGAGGTGTATCCCATTCACTTTGTTCATGTTCAGTAGCAATTTCTCTCATAAGAGCCTTGCCTTGCATGGTTATGGGGGCTACAAATCCTAGGGGGTCATAAAGGCTGTTGACCGTGGACAAGACACCTCTTCTCGTGAACGACTTCTCTTCTCTGGATACTCTAAATGTAAAGCTGTCGGTTTTCAGATCCCAACTGAGCCCTAAACTTCTTTGAAGGGGCAGTGAATCTGTTCCTAGATCCAGGTCCTTGAGGTCTTTTGCACGGTCCTCTGAGGGAAATGCTTCCATGATTTTGCTGCTGTTGGACGCTATCTTGTGTAACCTTATGTTAGATTCTGCTAACATCTCCCTTGTTCTCTTCAGGATGTCGATAGCCTCTTCATTGCTAGAGAAAGAAGCAAGTCCATCGTCCACATAAAAGTTTCTCATAACAAAATGTTTGGCATCTGTGCCGTGTTCTTCTTCACCTTTCTGTGCTGCTCGTCTCAGGTTGTAGATAGCTATAGCTGGAGAGGGGCTGTTCCCGAACACATGTACCTTCATCCTGTATTCTGTGACATCTTTGTTGAAGTCATTGTCTTCATACCACAGGAACCTCAGGTAGTCTCTGTGATCTTTGCGGACAAGAAAACAGTAGAACATTTGTTGTACATCTGCTGTTACTGCAACGCGTTCTTTTCGGAACCTGATGAGGACTCCAAGGAGTGTATTATTCAGGTCAGGTCCACTGAGGAGGACATCGTTTAGGGAAAGGCCTTCATACTTTGCACTGGAGTCAAATACTACTCGTATCTGTCCTGGTTTCTGAGGATGATACACTCCAAATATTGGTAAGTACCAACATTCTTGTTTTTCTTCCAATGGTGGTGCTTTTTCAGCTTGACCACTGTCGAAGATCTTCTGCATGAAATCATGGAAGTGTTCCTTCATATCTGTCTTTCTGTCTAGAGTGCGTCGCAATGAGGTGAGACGCTCCACTGCTTGTCTTTTGTTGTTAGGAAGGTGATGTCGGGGTGAACGGAAAGGTAGTGGAGCTACCCAGCTGTTTGACTCATCTAGAAAGACTTCTCTGTCCATTATCTCAAGGAAGAGGCTATCTTCAACAGATGGTGCTGGTTTGTCATCATCTCGCGTTCTTTCAAACACCTTGCATCCTAGCTCATCTGTATCTTCAGATGAGGTGATAGCCTCCATGTAACTCCGAACTTTCTGCTGTTGTATTGGGTTGACTAGTCTTTCTTTAATCTGTTTCTTGTTGGTACAGGGGCTAAGACATGATGTGCGGCCATTTTGCAACATGTTTGTTTTGTAGACATTCACTTTTGATGGCTTGTGAGCTCCATCCAGACATACATCACCAATTATGACCCATCCAAGGTCAAGACGTTGTGCAAATGGTGCATTGTGTGGCCCATTGTATTGCTCTCTGACCTTGTGCACTCTCAATATGTCTCTTCCAAGTAGAAGGATAATTGCAGCACCTGGGTCCAGTACTGGAATCTTGTCTGATATTTGCATCAGATGAGGGTAGTGACGAGCAATTTCAGGTGTGGGTATCTCTGATCTATCATCTGGTATCATATCACATTCAATGAGAGTGGGCAGAGTCAGCTGCGTTTTCCCATCTAATGATTCAATGATGTAGTTGTTTGCTCTCCTCCCTGATGTCTCCACAACTCCTGAGCATGTCTTCAAAGTATACGGAGTTGGACTTCCTCTGTCACCGAAGAGGTCAAAGAACTCTGTTCTTGCCAAAGATCTGTTACTTTGTTCATCTAGGACCGCATACATTCTGATTGCCCTCTCTCTGAGGCCTGCAGGATGCACCTTGACTAAACATATCTTGGAGCATGATCTCGAGTTAAATGTGTTTGTGCAGATTTCAGTGCACTTTGAGGTTATTGCTGGTAATGCACTGTCTTTTTGCTCCCCACCATGATCTTCTTGGGTTACCGGATTCTCTGTTTTCCATGGTGCTGGTCCTGGGTGTAAAGCAGACAGATGGTTGTCATTATTGCATTCTTTACATCGAATTGTTTTCACACAGTCTTTAGCAAGATGTTGAGTTGAACCACAGCATCTGAAACAAATGCGCTTGTCCTTAAGATAAGATTTGCGCTCCTCTATCGTCTTGCTTCTGAAACCGCGACATTTTCTCAGTGGATGAGGCTTGTTATGTAGGGGACACTGCTTATCTGGGTCCTCAATTTGCACTCCTGAGCTTTTATCCTGGTTGGCCTCAAACTCAGTCGGTACTTCTGTCTTCCGTACAGATACTGTTGCTCTGCGTTCTTTATTGTACACTGAAAGTTGTTTCTCTGTCTTTACAGAACTGGAGCCTCCCCTGTTCAAAAGGGCGAAGCTTGGGTCATTGCATATTTTAGCTTGCTTCACAATGAATTTGGCGAGGAAGGAGAAAGGTGGAAATGCCACCTGATGATCTTCCTTGTATTTTGATGCTTGCGTGATCCATCTTTCTTGTAAGCTGTAAGGAAGCTTCTCGATTACCGGTTTGACTCCGCGTGCTGTATCCAAATATGAGAGGCCTGGGAGGTATCCACCAGCCTTTGCCGCTTCCAGCTCTAAAAGTATGTCACCAAGCTCTCTCAGCTTCTGATTGTCTCTATTGGTTAATTTTGGATAATTTTCAATTTTCTTTAGAAGTGCATCTTCAATTACTTCAGGTGACCCATAGCAGTCTTCCAATCTCTGCCATAACATTGTAAGCCCTGCTGTCGCATCATGAACATGTACTGACCTGATTCTTTTGGCTTGCTCGGTGGACTCTGGTCCGAGCCATTTGGAGAGTAGGTCAAGCTTTTCCCTGTCTTTCAGATTTAAGTCTTGGGTGCTGCTTAGAAAAGATGACTTCCAGGCCCAATAATTTTCTGGACGGTCATCAAACTTCAGGAGACCAGAGCTCACCATTTCACGGCGTATCAAGTATTTTGTCACCTCTGTGGCTCCTGCTGCCTCAGGTGGGCATTTTCTGGGAACAAACACAGGGCATGTCTGTGGCTGGTAAGACGGTTGGGATGCTTGGTAAAATCCACTATAGTCGTGTGGTTGTTCTCGTTTACTGCAAGTCTTCCTGCTATAGGCCGGATTTATATTTTCCCAAGGAGGGATTATGTCACCATTTGTTTGATTTCCTGAAGGACCAACAGATTGGTCTCTGAGTATGTAACCACTTGGCTTGTTATAGTAAAGTTCTGGTTCAGTCTTGTGGCATCGAGCGATATCAAAGTTGTCTGCTGCTAGTGGGACCTTTGACGATTCCAATGCATCATTAGACTGTTGATCCGAGCGCATGGTCGCATGCAATTGCACATACTCACTGGTGCGTTGGATTGCACTAAGTGGTGTCATTTGGGTATCTATCACAGAGTGCTCTCTGTACTGTTCTTCGGCAGCTCTCATGAGCACCTCGGCTTCAGCTAAGGCCGCTGAAGCAGTTTTTTCTTGCTTGATAATATGTAAAGATGCTTTCACCTCTGCTTTTCTTCTAAGTGCTTCAGCTTTACTTTTAGCTTTAATCATATGATGTTCTTCATCTATGCAGCCCTGTTCTCTTATCATTTCAGCTTCACGTATTGCATAGGAAGCCAGTGCACGCGCAGCTTCTGCTTTTGCATGGGCCTTGGCAGCTGCAGCACTGGTGGACGACAGGTTAGAGCAGCTTGAATGTCTAGAGCTAGTGCGCTTGGACCTGGCAGATTCAGCACTAGCTGATGTCTGATCCGACTGACTAGAGACTCTGGAGCTTGTGCAGCGTGACCTGTTGGTTGTCATATTTTGTATGCTTTCCTCTGCTTGTGTATGCTGAGGGATGACTGGTGTATTATCCTTGTCTGTGTGTTGCATGATGAAACAGATTACTTCTTTGTAGTGTCTGTGGCTGTAGAGGTTAGCTGATGATGAGCAGAATGCATCCACTCTTCTTTAAACTATGCCCGCTGTGTTAAAAGTCTTTTTACTGTTCTGCCCTCACAATGTGTTCAAAGGACAAAGCTTGGCAGACAGCTAACAGCTTCCCAACAAAGACTCAGGAGGAAGGGCTTATAGTTGAAATCTTTACTGAGAATAAGTTTTTTGTAAAACTGCAAAACACAAATTATAAAAATATGCATTAGCATTTAACATTACATCACAAATGCAAATAGTAACAGGCATGCTACAATACTGTTAAGGCACTAGCTAGCAAAAGTGTGGCCTAGCTGAGTGAACTTCCTGACAGACACATAAAATGTAGTTGCATTAGTAGAACATATACTGACTAACTGAAAACTAATGACTGCTTACTTACAGACTTATGCTTCCAAGGCCTGTATTAAGAAATAGTGGAGGTCTTTAGCATGCTTCCTTCTCTGTAGAAAGATTATTTAATATGACTGCTGACTGCTGAGCAGGAAGTGGGAGGAATATACTACAGTTCCTGCTAGTAATGGATGCCAATTTAAAGCAACAGTACGATCAGTAAATATATACCTTATAATCAGAACAATGTATCTACACCTGGCTATCAATTCACCAGACCTCATTGAGCCATATGTTCTTACTTATCACATGCTCAGATTCATATGTGTTTCTGGGCCTTGTCATTATTTGTCTTAGGCGCCGCATTTTTTACTTTTATTCTTCTTTTTGCATTGTGTCTGATTGCTGATGCTGGCAGCCATTATTTTTCACTTGTTTCACTTAGTAGCGCAACTTTTTTCCTTAATTTGTGTCTTCAAAATAGCACGGATAACCAAACTTAAATGAATTGGTTGTATTGTGGAAAAATTTGAAAATCTCCTAAAACACAGATTTTGCATAATTCCATAAATATAATACTGTTTTAATATTTCAGTATATACATTCTGACATACCATTTACCATCTATTTACATTCACCACCTGGTAAACTGTTTAAGCCTTCTATGTCACACTGCATATGTTATCAGCATCTCCAGGCTATATTGCTCAAGCGATGCGTAAGTGTACACAGAGAAACACGAAATGCTATATTATGATGTTGTATGTATTTCATGTTGTTTACTGTGGCTTATCTTTTGGCTAGGCCACTTTTCTATCTTTGCGTTCAAGATGATGAGGTCCTGAGGAAGCTAATAGACAAAACACGTCGGCCTCTTGAATCGCTTCTGCAAAGTTTAAAGGCTAAGTTGACCTTTGTTCACCTTTCTTTTTTTTCATAAATTCCATCTCCCCTATGTACCAATATAGCATTAATGTACTTCTTTTATTCTACCCACGCTTACCTCACTCTCTTCATACATGTTTAAAAACCCTGCTTCATTACTTCTGCCTTACTTCCTGAACAGTTTTTAGGTCATGACACAGGAATGATTTTAATCAGAGAGCAGTATTGGTCCCATTTCTGTATTCACATGTCATCGGATGCATGAGAGGCATGGGTAGAGGATAGAGGATAGAGCATAGCGGAGGATATCATTTAAAATAAGCCTGCTTGACTGTATGTTCCAGGGTCACTTTGGGAGATGAGCAGTTAATTAGTACATGAGTTTGGAATGTTGCATTTCAGATATGAATGTAGGATTGATGAATTGATGGCATTCATGAAGTTAATGTGAGTGCATTTTTGGAATTATTGGAGCGTTACACCGTGTGTACAGAGAACACTATATATACATTTTATCTTTTCTGAAAACGGACACCCCTAGAGAATAAAATTGTCATGTTCTTATTTTTTATGTCACATGATTTTAGCTCAACTGTTTATGAAACACAAAGTTACAGTAAAAAATACACTAAAGTTTGTTTTAGGGCACACAAGTGCAACAAATGAACCATTTTTTTGGTCAAATATAAAAGATGAGGTTGTAATGAGTAACTAGTTGTCCAACGTGTCAAGCCTTAAAATTGTGTGCACCCGTGAAATGGCAACATAATTCAGTACACTATATCTTCCATAGACGACACTTTAAAAGCCCCTACAGGTCATCGATTTAGAGGTACCCAGGAGCTCTCAAGCTGGAACTATTGCTCTTACTCTCACTTAGTGTTTATTTCATGCTAATTTGTTATAACCTGCTTGGTTCAGTTATCAAGAGACAAAGACTCCATTATAGTAAGTAGCACAGAGACTACATTGCCCACACGGCCACTGTGCTACCAGAGGGGAGTGTGCCACGCAAAGCCTGATGGGAGGACCTTTTTAAGACAAGCGCACCATATAGCACGCTCTCTCTGGACGCCATCTCCAAGCCGGCAGGAGGCCTGCGTCGAGGCCTGCTGTGAGTGTACCTAGGCCTGAGAAGCCTGGGCCTACAGAGACCGAGAGCGGATCGCCTAGCCAAAGAGGGATCCCTGCGGACAGTCTTGCTGATGAACCGGAGGAGGATCGATCTACAGCTTGCAGCATCCAGAGCCGTTTATCCATCGCCATCCAGAGGACGGCCGAGTGAAGGACCAGGGGCCTCGTGACACCGAGAGACGGACCATTGAAGGAGGGTTCCGGACTGAGAGGAAAAGCTGCAGGACAAGGCCTCATCTGGTGAGCGGGCACTTACCCATCAATTTAGTTAACCGACTGCCAGGAGTGTGACTATCACAAGCCTCACTTGTATCTGCTGACGTTGGCATCTCCGAACTTAGGAACTCAACGCCTTGGGGAGACTAGTACCCCTTGTACTGTTAGTCCGTGTGCCTCAATCAGCAGTTTCTTTCTTCACCCTATCTTTTGGATTACAAATCTTTAGGTGCACCAATGTGGCTAGCTGAAGATTACCTGACTCTTAAAGGCATAATTGTCTGTTTTTTTCTACCTTTGCAAGTGGTTGCTATAGGACACGCACCAATTGAACTGTCCACTAGGGGGAGCCATAGAGTTGTGATTCCGCATATTAGTGGTAGCTGTTTGTATTACCTTGTGTTTACTGCTGTTTATGTGAGACTTGATGGAGAGGCGCCCCATTGTTGACATTACTGCACTGGGAGATTCCTCCACCATACCCTCGCTCAAGTCTGGCCCTCAGGTTATGTTAGTAGGGTCGGATTTCAAAGGTATTTTTAACCGGTGGTATTTCATGCATTGATTTATACAGGGAGCTGTATGTATTGAATGTCTACTGTATAACCATTATTTAATTTCTTTACCAAGTAAACATATTACCATTGGTTAAGCTACAATTTGTGTGGAACTCTGTCTTTACAGCTGAGTGGCAGGTGAACAACACCAATGTAAAAAGCCCTTTTATTGCCTTTATTGTCCTGTGTGTGTATCATTGCGGTCCCTTACAGCCAATTGGGGTCCTCAATCATATTATTGTCCATTTTGTGCCAGAGGGGATCGAGACAAATTCTGGGGGTTGACAGGCAGAGTGCAGGCCCAAATTTAAACCAGCAGCTCCTACGGGGGGTAGTGCTACACATATATAGCACAACTGACACCCCTGCTGTGTGCATTTCCATTTGTATGTGTGTGTATGTGGGGATGGGGGGGGCTCACATTTTTTGGGTGTAAGTTCTTGGGTGTAATTTACATATTTTACCCCTTAAGAATTAAATCGTCAATGTGAAAAGAAGTAAATAACACTTCTAAACATTCAATGGACATTATACATTTAATGTGGTCAATATATAGACAATGGGAAAGCAGCACTGATATAGAAATACGTATATGAAACACATGAAAGGATAAATAATGTTGTACTGTCCCTTTAAATCATAAATATTCACAAAGACCAATAACATAAACAAAAATTCAAATAACAATGAACTTTAACACCTGGAGGGGAAGTCACAGATTGTGAAATACAACTTTGAAAAAAGGGAGCCAACAAATCTGTGCAAAACTCTCCAAAAGAAAGTATAACAAAAAATTTTTTTGGGAACCTCTACACAAAGGAGAACATTGAAAAACACACAAAGAGACATTTAATAAAAGTAATTTAATTAAAATACACTATATCAAACAAATAAAAAATTTATGTTCCACATGGTAAGTCATATCAATCATGAGTTTACGATACCTGATAATGAGATATATTGACAATATCCTGATCCTATGGGACAGGGACAGTACAGATACACGGCTAGATGGCTTCCTAGAGCATTGTAAAAACAATCCATGCAGAATTTCTTTTACTCATGTGATGATGAAACATTTTTAGATTTGGAGTTGAGATCTGATCCAAATGGTTCTACTAACTCTTTTTTTTTAATCAAAAAGGTTTTTATTGAACATCAGACAAATCACAACAGTTTCCAATGTACAAAAGTAAGCAAAGGTTTCCCTCTGCTGGCGAACTATGAAACACCACACAAGAACAGCACCACAGTCTAGTATTGATAAATACATTCATCCTAGGCTACTAGATTTCTAAGTTATTGAAAAAGTCGGGACATCACCAGCTCCCTGGGACTCAGGCCAGGGGCATCAAGCCATTGGGACCAAATCCTCTCAAACCTCCCCGGGCTGCCCCTGTGTTGATATATATATTTTTCCATTATAAGAGTATTCCCCATGTGTGCTATCCAGGAGGTGGTGGTAGGTGGTGAGGCCGACTTCCAGCCCATCAAAATAAGCTTCCTGGCTTGAAATAGGGCCCTAGAGACTGCGATCCTGGTCATTTCCCCAGGGGTCGCTTCCTCCAAGATCCCCAGCAGGCAACACTTAGGATCCACAGGACTCGTAATTTCAAATACTCTGTTTAGTGTACCTACCACCTCATTCCAATACCTGTGAAGCTTCGGGCATCTCCACAGGAGATGGATGAGATCGCCTTTGTGCCTCTGACATCTACCACACACAGGATCATCGAGCTTACCCATCTTATGTAATTTCAGCGGGGTGTAATGTACCCTTAATAATATATACAACTGTGACACCTTCTGCGCAACATTTAAGGAGCAAGTGGTGACTGACTGCCACGCCTCCTCCCATTGGTCCCCCGTCAGTGTACCTATGTCCTTCTCCCACAGGGACTCCGTCCTACTCGGGAATGCACGTAGGTGACTTGACAGTAACATCTGGTAACATTGGGATATAAACCCTTTTGTTTCATTGCTAGTGTGCAACACACGGAACACTGGGGCGGGTGACTGAACCCATTCCACCGCATTCCCATGTGCAGCCACTGCATGCCGGAGCTGCATATAGTAATAGTGCATATGAGCTGGGAGACCAAATCTGGCCTGCAGTTCAGGAAAAGTGAGAAGACTGCCGTTAGCGAAGATGTGGGACAGCAGAGCCACACCATGGGCACGCCCCTGTTGCAGCTTCACCAACTCCACATATGACTTATTGTCCCATATTGGGCTGTCTTCCGTGAAACCCTGAACTCCCTGTAGTTGTCGGCCCTTGTTCCATACCTTTTGAATAAGTGAGAGCGTCGTGGTTTGCTTGTTAGATTTTAGGAACATTTGCGCCTCCAGGCCCATCGGGATAGTCTCAGCGCCAGTGGGCAAAAGCATCAGCCGTGCCGCTGAGCTCCCCGGGTCCTGGGACATAGATCCTATCAAGTGCTGCAACTGAGCCGCCAAGTAATACAGCCAGGGGTTGGGAACCGCCAACCCCCCACTGTCCTTGGCTCGCTGCAAGTGCTCCAATCTAATCCGAGGGGGCTTTGTATGCCATAGCAACCGTCGGAAAAGAGTGTTCACTATTCGAAAGATTTTCAGGTGTATCACTACAGGCGAGTTGTGCAGAAAATAAAGTAGTTGTGGCATTAAAATCATTTTGATCAGGTTGGCTTTACCTGCAAGTGACATTTTTAGGGTGTTCCAAGTGTTAATTTTATCTCTAAACCGGGATAGTAATGGGTGCACATTAAGGGAGCAGTAATCCCCCAGCCTGGGCGACACCTGCACCCCCAAGTACTTAAAGCTAGACACAACTGGGACGGGACAAGAGTCCGGCAGGGTAACCCCACCCACCCCCTCCAACACCATCAGGGCGGATTTCGACCAGTTAATGGTCAGTCCTGAGTATTGACCAAATTGCTCTATTATTGACATAACCCCTGGCATGGAGTGCGTGGGATCCTCCAGAAACAACAGCATGTCATCCGCGTACAACATGATTTTTTCCTGCAGTGGGCCGTATTGGAATCCCCGGACACGGGCGCTAGCCCGAACCAGGGCCGCCAATGGCTCTATAGCGATTGCAAAGAGCAGGGGGGACAGGGGGCAACCCTGCCTCGTCCCCCTACCCAATGCAAAGGCGGGTGACATCCTATCCGCGACTCTGATGGTCGCTTGGGGGGATGCATATAGCAACCTGACCCAGTCTATGAATGTGTCCCCAAAGCCAAACTTGGCCAACGCCGCCCAAAGGAACCTCCAGCTGACACTATCGAATGCCTTGTTGGCATCAAGGGACAAGAGCGCCCTGTGGCCCCCATTGTCCGCCTGCACCTGCATGTTCAAAAACAGGCGCCTTAAATTGGTAGCAGTGGACTTCTGCGGCATGAAACCCGCCTGGTCCGGGTGTATAATAGACGAGATTATCCCGTTGACCCTGCGCGCCAAGACCTTAGCCAGGATTTTCACATCACTTTGCAGCAGCGAAATAGGTCTATAGGAGCCAGGGTCAACCGGATCCTTCCCCGGCTTTAATAATAAAATGACATTAGCCCTGGCCATAGAGTCAGGCAGCCTCCCACCCTCCAGTGCGGCGTTAAAGACTTTCAACAGTTCAGGTAACAGGTGCCCCCCAAACTGGGTGAACACCTCCATGGGCAGGCCATCCTCCCCAGGGGCTTTACATGTAGGAAAAGAGCCTGCCGCCAGTTGCAACTCGTCCAGGGTAATGGGGGCATCTAATTGTTCTCTGGCTGATGTGGAAAGAGCGGGCAGATCAATACTAGCCATGTACTCCTCAAGATCCTCATCCGAGTAGGCATCCCTCGACCCATAGAGGCCCTCATAGAAGGATGCCAGCTCGGACACAATGGCTTCAGGGGCGTTGACCACTTTACCTGTAGAGGCAGGTATAGCACCAATGGTCGGGGATTGTGTTTGAGACCTTGCTATCTTAGCCAGTAAACGCCCAGTTTGTTCCCCTTCCTCATAAAATGCAAGTTTTGTAAAGAATCTCTTCCGCTCTGCCGTTGAGGATCGGAGACGGTCCAGAGAGTCCTGGGCCGACATCCAGGCCTCCCTGGCCGAGTCAGTAGGGCTAGTCACATAAACAAGCTCCAGCTGTCTCACCTGGTCCTCTACCCGCTCCATCAGAACAGAGGAGTTGTTCCTGACAATTTGTATTTCCTCAATAAATACCCCTCTAAGGTAGGCCTTCAGAGTTTCCCATTTTAGCAGAGGGTCTAGGTACTGGTCGTGCGCCCGCAGAAAAACCTCGATCTTGGTTTCTATACGTTCCGGGGATGTAAACAGTTTGAGCCAATAGACATTACATTTCCATGGGGCCCTAGGTAGAGAGCTAGACGGCTGAGAAACCAGCCACAGTACTAACGGTGAGTGGTCCGAGACCCCCCTAGGGAGATATTCTATCCCAGAGGAGCAACTAACCATGTTGGGGGTACCCAAACAAAGGTCTATACGGGAAAGGGAACCGTGCGTTTTGGAGAAACAGGAGAATTGTTTACAGTTGGGATTCCGGACCCGCCAGATGTCAACCCACCCCACCTCAGCCATCAGGCGTCCAAGAGCCGTAATGAGGAAAAGTGTACCGCTCAAGGGTTCCAGGTTCCTTCAATTAGCTCCCGCCCTGCTCCACTTCCAGGTGCTGGCTATGCTCTGATGCTTGAGGAGAAGAAGTAATCTGGACTGCCGCACTCTGGTTAAAACGTATTATTTAATGAAGAAAATTAAAATGCCAAAATTTTTTTTCAAAAAAGAAATAAATAAACAATCCATCCAAAAACAATCAAAAATGAAGGGACATGCAGGGTGACAGCTAACGCGTTTCACATCAGGGTGTGATGCTTACTCATAGCTAAAGTGTAAATGACCAAAACTGTGTATATAGAGTGATCTGAAAAACCTCTCAACCAATGAGAGCTGTTGAACACAGTGATAGAATATTAGGCACTAATTTAGGTCTATTACACTCCGTGTTTGTGAAGCACCTGTTAGATGCCAAAACCATTAATGAGAATTGGCACGTAAGATCTTACATATATGTGTAGAGTGCATAAAGATATATGCAAACTAAGTGAAAAAGGAGTAAAAATTCCAAATCAAAAAAGATATTAGATATATATGTGACTGCTTGTCACAGGACAAGTGCTTTGAAAACATTTGTTTTATCTATAACGTGAACAACTGTGTATAACACGTGTATGGTGCATCCAAAATAAGGATGTTGTAATAGAATGAAGAGCAAAACAAAACAAAACAAAACAAAACACAACAAGGCCCTCAAAATGCATGAATAGTGTAAGTTGAAAATAGTAGAAACTGGTCGGAACCAAAAAGAGGTGAGCTGTACATGAATCTTAATATTGGCATTGAATGCATGATAAATCAAATAGATATAAATATGAATGTAAATATCTAAAATAATAAAAAATGCAAAAGATGAAAACAATAATAATAATAATGATTCTTTTTGTGTACAAAAACCTAGATGTTCCAAAAACTAAAATTAATACAACTAAATACTAAACATAAAACCACAATGAGTTAATGTTGTTGAGATGTATGTTAAAAATATGTGTGTAATTGTTATTAAACTATAGATAAAACGTATTCATCCTATGTAACCATTCTGCATATCTATTTGAGGAGGGAAAAGATTATTAAAATATATGTGTTGATCAATATATGTGTCTGGTATTGATACTATAAGACATAAATTATACTAACCTCCAAAAAGGCATGCAGATGTAATGGATGAATATGGAGGCGAACCCTACTGAGAAACCAGCCACAGTACTAACGGTGAGTGGTCCGAGACCCCCTAGGGAGATATTCTATCCCAGAGGAGCAACTAACCATGTTGGGGGTACCCAAACAAAGGTCTATACGGGAAAGGGAACCGTGCGTTTTGGAGAAACAGGAGAATTGTTTACAGTTGGGATTCCGGACCCGCCAGATGTCAACCCACCCCACCTCAGCCATCAGGCGTCCAAGAGCCGTACCCCGGTTGCCCTTAGGGGGCGTCACCGGGGGGTGTCTATCCAATCTGGGGTCTATGTAACAGTTAAAGTCTCCTAGCAGCAATAGTGGGACATCGGGCTTGTTTGCCAGGTAAGACAGCAGCAACTGCAGCACCTCTCTAGAAAACGGTGGAGGCACATATACAAAAGCCAGGATCATAGTAACAGTAAACAATTTGCAGTATAAAAATACAAATCTCCCAGATATATCAATAAGCGAATCTAACTCCTGGTATGCCAGGGCCTTGTGAATCAGTATGCTCACTCCGCGTGAGAAAGCGGAGTGAGTGGAGTGATAGGCCTGACCCACCCATGCATATCCCAAGAAGCTAGTCGTGTCTTTCACTAGATGGGTCTCCTGTAAGCCAATTATGGCCGGGTGAAATTTGTGGAGTACCGTAGAGATCATGGTCCTTTTCAAAGGATCATTGACCCCACGGACATTCCACGACACTATAGGTGTAGAAGACATGGTAAGTACATACAAAGAGTCCCGTCGGAATGGGGGGAGTGCTCAAAAGGGAGCTTCAGTCTTGTATCCCATCCTCCAGCTAGTAAAAATAAGCAACAGTCCTTTGGTTCAAACAGCTTTGACTGTGGTGCATCAAATAGAACAGTACAATCTTTTGTATACAGAAACATCCTGCGGAAACTGCGGCAATAATTCCTGCGCAACAGCGCTTTGGTTTCAGCACAGCAATAAAAAAAGTGAAAAATGTAAGAAAAACAAAGAAAATAAAAAAACTTATCTGCATCTGCCGGTGGCTCCTGGACTGCCAACAGGGCGCCGCTTGGGAGTGCCCACCGGTGTCGAGTGATAACGACAGGGGTAATTTTAGTGCCAACAGGGCACAGAAACATGAGCCATGACCACCATGGCAGCATACAGCACATGGGGGGTGTAGAGACACACTCCACCTATAACCTCTGAACAGCGACTGGAACAGAAAAGTTAGTGGAAAACTAGTCGCTGGTATCTTCAAACAAGTAACGGTCCTCTCATAGCAACATCATTTCAGTGTCAGCATACATTTGCCCGGTTTGCCCTTGATAAAGATAGGATCCGTCGCATCAGCCTTCACCGTTCTCCGGTCCCCTCCTGCGGATACCCTGTTCGTTACGGTCCAGCCAGTCAGCCGCATCCTGTGCATTTTCAAAAAAGTGGGTCTCATTTCTGGCTGTTATGCGAAGTTTGGCCGGGTATAGCATGGCGTATGGTAGCTGAAGCCTCTGCAGCCTTTTCTTGACATCTAGAAACTTTGATCGTCTGCGTTGCACTTCTGCCGAGAAATCAGGATAAAAAGATATCCGGGCTCCGTTAAAGTGCACGGCTCCCCTCTCTCTGGCCATTCGAAGTATCACTTCCCGGTCCCTGTAATTGAGGAGTCTAGCCAGCATGGATCTTGGGGGGTTTCCGGGGGGGAGGGGGCGCGGTGGCACCCTGTGCGCTCTCTCCACCGTGTACATCGGGGAAAAGGCTTCTTTTCCGAAGACCTCCTGCAGCCAGCCTTCTATGAACGTAGTGGGGTCCCTACCCTCCACTTTTTCTGGGAGCCCCACAATGCGGACGTTGTTTCGTCGCAAACGATTTTCGATCTCATCGTGACGATCAAAGGCCTGACGTGCCTGCTGCGCCGCTACTCTCACTTCACACGTCATATGTGGCATCTGATCTTCTATGTCACTGATCCTTCCCTCCACGGCCGTGGTCCTCTCCCTGACCTTCTGTATATCATGACTCAGGAGAGATACCTTCTCCTCCAGTCCCCCAAACCTCTCCTTCAGGGCTTCCACTGAGGCAGTACACTTGTGTACAGCATATAGGATATCACTGAGCGTGGGCTGTGGATCGTCCTCTGTCTGCTGTGTAAGCATGGCTGGTACAGGATCATGAGCTGACTCCGCGTCTTCATCCTCCACTGCCTGCATAACAGCGTGTCCCTGGTCAACATGCTCTGCAGGCACTGTATGGCACTGTGCTGCAGTCTGCGGGGAATCATCCGGGCCTGTCAGTCTTTTAGCATAGTATAACATGTCCCTTATTTGATCATTTCCTTTAGGGGCTTTGTTGGACTTACCGCCCTGCTCCATTTTCTTCTCCTGCCCTCGTGGAGTCCTGGGTGGCAAAGACTGAAACTGCCAGGCGCCATCTTGGGAGTCCTGGGAGGCCAGAGCCGCGGCTTCTCCTTTGTTTCCCCGGGTCATCATGCTGTAATTGATGAGCACCGCTGGAACCGGGAGTCACAGGGGGTCTCCAGGCACTAGTTACCGGCGAAATCGGGCTTTGTAGGTGATGAGGATAGGATCACATACAGGATCTTCAGCGGGAGCTCCGTCGAACAGGTCTGCTCACATGCCGCGTCAGGCCACGCCCCCCTCTACTAACTCTAGAATGCATTTTAAGCCAAGCACTGGCAATTCATACCTGCATGCCAAGAGTAACCACCACCCCCACTGAAATCTGAATGTATCATTCAGCCAAACTTGTAGGCTTAAGTGTGCTTGCACTTTAAGACAGGATTATGTAGAACAAGGCTCAATTTAAAAAAAAATAAGTTTAGGGCCAAGGGGTACGAGGATGTCCATATTGAAGAAGCCTTTAATAAATATCTGCTTCTATATGGGGAAGAAAACCTAGTTGGTCATCTGCCTGCTGCCTCAGAACAGTCTGTCCTAAGTACTGACCAACAGGTGCGTTTTTGCACCAGATTCAACAACAAAGCTTTGGAAATACACCTGATCTTCTCCAGAAATTGGAACATTTTGAGGAAAGATCCAGTATTGGAAAACATATTACCAGATAAGCCCAATTTCATCTTTAGAAAACCCAGTGACCTGAGGAGCATGCTGCCTCCCAGTAGAATACAGGGGCCAAAAGGCTCTCTAGGAAATAGAGAGAATCCATGGACCTCCATATTTGACCGAAAAGGTAGCTACAAGTGTGGTGTCAGAAATTGTGGGACATGATGTGGCACCGCAAGCGAGAGGTTACAGGGACAGATGGCAAGAGATATCTCATTAAGAAATTCATTAATTGTGGCCCCCCATATGTTTATAGGCTTCTTTGTCCCTGTTGTATGTAAACTGAACCTTATGCCCAGTAAGGATAGTTTGATTGTTTTGTATAAACATCATAGAGCAGCGAAACATAGCAACATGCTTATTGCAAAACTAGGAAATAAGTGACCAGCATGTATCAATAAACATACATTAATATAAATAAGCAAATTATATGTGGCTTCTACTGTTTATGTACAGCATTTAATTTTTAACAACATACAGAGACTGCCAATGATAATATAGTATAATATACTAATATATTAATGATCTTTCAGGAATTCCACCCATTCATTTATTTATTTATCTATTCATTTATACACTCTCTTGTGCTTTTTTAGAGGCATATACTTACAGTACATGCATAATTTCAATTTCTTTATAACCGTTTATGATGTTTATGACGTTTTATACCATCTGTTGTGTAGTCTTTTATTGAGGATAACAAATGAAAAAATATTATTAAGACCAACCCCAATCTGCATATCAATAGTGATATTTTATTTTTTGTTTTTATATTTATATGCTTATGTATATACTGTGAGAGTGAGAGCCCCTGGCTTAGTAGAAATGTCTTGAAAATGGACACAGGACTCTCAAAGAAGCAGTTTGAGAAGTTCCAGCAAAAGATTAGTGAGCAGAGAAAACCATGCTTTAAGTTTTCCCTGGATTTTGTAAGTCTGGATTGGGGCTGGCAACTTGAAGACTTCAAAGAGCATTGTGAGGGAAGGAGTCTTTAGTCATGTGTCCGGGTTTTCTAGGAGCTCTGCAGGTTGAGTGTGTGGCCAGGTGCACACACTCGTTATAAGGCAGAGATGAACATAGCTCAGGGTGTGTGGGAAAGGAGTCGGTTACAGCAGTTGCTGGAGGGAAGTGTGCTACTGATAAAAAACTCAGGCAACATCCTTAAGACGGTTCTCCATGTGGGAGAGGTTCCAGGTCAGTGGACTGAGAGAGTTGGGCCAGCTGAGAGAGTCGGGAGACTATTGCTGAGACAACTGGAAGAGAGAGTCTTGGGGACCAGAGGGGACTGTAAGTCTTGGAGGAGTGTGGAAGCCTGGAGTGTCAGGAGAGCCCTTCCTAGAGGCCAGGAGTGGGCCTGTGCAGCAAGGAACTGGGCCCAAGGCTGAGTAAGCCTTAAGAGCCAGGTGGATTGGCATTTTCATGTGTTGATGTTTTTGGGAGAAGAACCCCTGTGTGGGAAACCAAATGCATGTATGAACTTTCCTTTTTGTTTCTTTCAATAAAAGTGGGCTACCACGCCCTTAAACCTTAGTTCCTGTTGGCTGTGAACTCACTTACAATGCATCTATCACTGAGCTAAACATCCCCCATTGTTACAATACACACTGGTCCCCCCAAGGACCATATTAGTTGTAATGGTCCAGAGCGGCATTTAAAACATGCACTCGTTTACATCTGACCAATTATTCTTGTGGTTGGCATGGCATTATTTCAATACGTTTTTTGTGTATATACTGACAGATGTCTAATGGAGAGGTCTGCATGTGTGTATATATAGCTTATGTTCACGTGTGCTGTATATATTGATATTAATATATCTATACATACAGAGTATCTCACAAAAGTTAAAGCTCACAAAAACATCCCTCACATTTTTGTAAATATTTTATTATATCTTTTCATGAGACAACACTGAAGGAATGACACTTTTGCTACAAAGTAGTGAGTGTACAGCTTATATAACCATCTAAATTTGCCCCTCCCCTCAAAATAACAAAATAATTTGCCATTTTCCATCCCTGGTGTCATGTGACTCGTTAGTGTTACAAGGTCTCAGATGTAAATGGGGAGCAGGTGTGTTAAATTTGGCATTATCGCTCTCATTCTCTCATGTTGGTCACTGGAAGTTCAACATGGCACCTCATGGCAAAAAACTCCCTGAGGATTTAAAAAAACGAATTGTTGCTCTACATAAAGATGGCCTAGGCTATAAGAAGATTACCAAGACCCTGAAACTGAGCAGCAGTACAGTGTTTTTTTTAATCCCAAACTTATTTTTTAAGATCTTATCTTTACCAGCCAAGCCATTAAAGCCATTGATCATGAAGCAGGCTGGTAAATGTGTCCTTGATTGGATCCATCTGGAATTGCCCACGGAGCATATGCCAGGAGTCTGGTTAGAGACCTTTCACACTGGAGCGCCCATAGCGTCAGCGGTAAAACGCCACTATTTTTACCGCCGACGCTATGGGCGGATTTGCGGCGCATTTCGGCCGCTAGCCGGGCTAGCCGGGCTTTCACACTGGAATGAATTGGGAAGCAGTTTAGCAGCGTTTTGCAGGCGCTATTTAGAATGCTATAGCGCCTGAAAAATGCTCCAGTGTGAAAGGGGTCTAAGGTTGGGATACCACATCCAGAGTTGTTATTATCACAGAAATTACCTTTACCTCGATCTGACAGAGTAGATGAGGATGGATGTTCAAGGGAGAAAAAACAGAGAACAGGTTGTACTGATCCCATAGAGCCATAAAAAAATCTCCTGCTTCCCCCAAAGGATCTCTGGACCTGGAGACAAAACAAAACTATTTGTTGTTGAACTATTAAGCCAGGAAGTTTACATCGAGCACCCCCCAACTGTGACATTAGCACAACTCTAGACCATTTATCTGGGGTCAGCCAGCTGGGGTTGTCTGTTTGCCAATTGTCTACACTAGAAATGTGAATGAAAAACAAGCTGAAACATAAAGTTCTACCTGGACAGATTCCTTTCTACTAAATTGGCCACAGCAAGAAGTCTGGTCCATTCCCAATGGTTGATGTATGGCACTGGTGTGATCCTGTCCTGCCTGACTTCATCCTGACCAGCATTGTGGGAACAGCCAAATCATCCAAAGCTCCAGAATGTTGACTGGAAGATGGAATTTCTCTGGCATCCAAGTCTTTTACACTGACAAAGTCTGTAGTGATTATTTTCAAAGAAATCGGAAGGAAAGGTTTCCCCAGCCCTAAAGCTGGATTTATGAACCACCAGGCCAGGCACAGCCTAAAACTAATTTGCCCCACAATGACAGGATGTTGAGATGTAGGAGTGAAAATGGTTAAACAGAACTTCCTAAAGGCTACCATCAAACCTAGTAATTTCATGTAGAAATTAAGTGATTGAAGAATTTAAGTCTGGGATAAAAAATTTTTTTTACCTCTTGTGGAAGAAAATCTGTTGCTTCAGTTGTGTCCAGGGTCAAAGCCAGATACTCAAAACAATAGCTTGGCTCCAACACAGACTTCTGAATGTTCAGGATCTTACCAAACAATTTTACCATCTGAATTGCCTGTGCCATATTATCAACCAGAATTTGTGTTGAATCTTCCCTAAACAGGAGGTTGTTTAGATTCACTACAATGGGATTCTCTGTGAAAGTGATAAGCATGGGGGCTAGAGCTTTGAGTGCAGCAGACAAACTGAGCAGGGCCAAAAACTAGATGTTCCGGGTGCCCACAGTAATTTGAAGGAATTGCTAGAAATAAAGAGACATGCAAATGTGCATACTTGATGTTCACAGAGGCTAGAAAGTCTCCTTGTTGGCGGGGGGTTGTGGGTTTCTTTGGGCAGCGAGCAGAGACTAGGTAGTGGGCTCCTATGGGCGGGTTGCGGGCATCTACGGGCGGCGGGCAGCGGGCAGGTTGCGGGCTCCTATGGGTGGAGGGCAGCGGGTGGGTTGCAGTCTCCTACAGGTGGCAGGCAGTGGCTCCTGTGTCCTCTGTTCCTCTTCTTCATCACAGTGACTCCTCCCTCCTCCTCCTAGGTGTCAAATAGGATCGCCTGTCCTTTCAGTCAATCAGGTGACAGGTCTCAAGACCCGCTTCCTGATTGTCTGGGAGGAGGATCAGTTTGGCGATAGCGAATATTAATTCACTATTTTCACACAACTGGGTGGTATCCGGGCGCAGTGCCCTGCTCCCCAAGCCCTCCACTTTTTGAAGCATAATCACGTGCTTAAAAAAAACCACACCCCTGTCATTGGAATCCATGCAACCGGTGTCCAGCATGTAGATCAGGGGGCCGGATGCATGGATGGGGGGGCGGCGCCCATCCGCCCCAATGGACGGGCTGTCGCTGGCACTCTCACCACCAGTAACATCCTTGATGGGGGTACACAAGGCAGCTCTAGAGAGACATTGCCAATGAAAGGACATGCACAGTAAATGCTTCTTAAATGCCCATTCTGCAGCCCAAAATTTTAATGAAACAGCTCTCTGCATGTTAACTGATAGAAGACTCATTTGGGAAATACGATGTGAGACATCCACCAACCTGAGGGCCGGCATGCTACGTCATATGCAGCGCCTCCTAAGCTTTTCCAGCCATACTTCAATGCTACAGACATACCCCTTAGACGCATTAGAGCCAATCACAGCGTCCACAGCATATTCTGCATTTAGGCTTGGAGCGCACGCCGGGACGCCATCTTTGATGACCAGGAAGTGGTTGCTCATGTGATTGACACCCAGGGGAGGGCCTCTTCATTGTGGGGTCACATTGCCTATAAGTTTCGGGAGGGCAGCAGTGGAGGGACACCCCAGACGATGCACTTTTGCGAAACGCGTCGGAGACTCCACTGTTGCTGTTTTCACATTTTGACAAGCGCTTCTTACATCTTCCTAATGTAAGTGTTCCTACCTACATTAAACTCCATTTACATACAGTATTACACTATGTGCCCTTCTTTTTCCTTTTATATCACTTTTGGTTCCTTTCCTGGCATCATTGGGTAACTATCCCCCAAGCACCTAGCAGCAGCTCACCCTCCTGCAATTGTCTGTCGTGAGATACCGTTTGGGAACTACAGCAGAGGATTCAGCCTTATAGTGGTACATACCATGCTTAGTTGACCCTTTAAACGTATGTTTTTTGGGGTCCACTGATTCCGGTAAGCCTCTTTTATATCGGAGGTGGCTATCTTCACTTCACTTGTCTATTCCAAGATTGTGGGAGCACCATTTATATTTGCATTGAACTTTTTCATTGTTTTCACCTACCAGAGACTTTTTATATGCTTTTTTTTGTATGGACTATTGTCTTCTGATCCAGCACTGAGCACGGTGTTCGTTCACTTGGTGTCCATTCACCATTTATTTAATTGTACTATTTTAGCGCTACAATTTATGTATGTATTTCTGTTTTCACCTTTTGTCTATTGGTTTTTGTAGCTGCTCACCATTGTAGGCAGCGCAGAATTTTTTTGTATCTGTTTCCATATCCACCAACCTGGAATAAGGTTGGATCCCTTTCCATGAGTTTGGCCATTCCCCAATGTTTGGTAAACTAACATTACAGTCATTGTAGGTTACAATGCAGGGCCTGCTAGAGAGAAGAAGCTTTTGGAAAGAGTCTCTAAACTCCACTATGGTAACAGCCTAGTTCTTAATAAAGCCCTCCTCAAATGGGTACTAGGATGCAAATTGTTTGGATTGGGTAAAACGGTTTATTAGGAATTTCCTAACCAGTGTACCAGACATCTGGGAATAATATGCACATGGGAGACGTTTTAGTAGCCTTAGGGCCTCTTCGGGATGCTAGACTGGTAGCATCACTTGTGGTAACTACAGGTTGCTTCTCCATTTTTAGATTGGCATGCACTGCATCATGACAGAATATTTTTTTTCTAAACCTGAGTATTAATTCAACTGCCTACAACCTCTCAGGGACAACCTTTATTTTATTTATTTTTTAAATAAAAAAATAAATAATAAAAAAATATATATATATATATATATATATATATATATATATATATATATATATATATATATATATATGTATTTTATTGTTAAACATTACATACAAAAAAATAACCACATTTAAAGTGGATGTAAACCCACTCTCATCAATTATAAAGTAATGACATAGTGGTGAACTATAAGGATATACATGCCTCCTGCATGTATTCTTACCTGTCAAATGTGTCCCGTTTAGCAGTTAGAAGCCCCCAAAAACCACAGATTCAGTGGGCGGGTCTGTTATCGGCGTTGGTGGTCGGAGTCATGATGTCAGCAGACTCCCGGCCACCTCTACACTCCCCTTGGCCAGAGCGTGCACAAGAGAGGCAGAGCCGTTCTTGGTAAAGGCAGAGCGCGCTCACGACCACCTGTCATTACACACATCAATCTCCAGTGACAGTCGGGGATGATCGGTGTGATGGGTCAACTGTGAGCACCGAACCCCCTGCATGACTTTTCCTCATCTGCTTCTCTCCCTTTTTGTGTCTTTCACCTGAAAAGCCATGCAGGGGGATCGGTGCTCACAGCTGACCCATCGCACCGATCATCCCCGACTGTCCTCTGTGTCTTCCTCCAGCGCCGTGTCCACCTCCGCCCCCCTCCTCCCTCTCCATGTGTTCACTCCCCCCCGCTGTGTCTTCCTCCTCCGCCTCCCTCGTCCTGATCTGTGTGTCCACATCCCTCTCCGTGTGTGTTCACATCCCCCTCGTGTCTTCCTTCCTTGTCCCCCGTAGCCGCTGTCTTCTCTCTCCTCTCCAGCAGGCTGCGAGGGGGGGGGTGATCTGTCAGGATGGAGAGCGGAGAAAGGGGGTCTAGTATGTCAATTACCAGCCCCTTTCTTTTCTGAACGGGACACAGAGTGTTCGTTACCGATCGCTGTGTGTCCTGTGATAACTGAGCAGAGTAACCTGTGTGTTACTCTGCTTCAGTTTATGAATGGAGTGGAGCCGCTGTCTTCTCTCCATTCATCTTCTGTGCAGAGAAAAGGACTGGGTAATCTGTCCTCTGTCCCTTTCTCTGTCACAAAGGGGAGATGTCAAGGGTTTATGTTTAGACCCCTCACATGACACCGGCCACTGCCCCACGGACACCGGCCACTGCCCCACGAACACCGGCCACTGCCCCACGGACACCGACCACTGCCCCACGGACACCGACCACTGCCCCACGGACACCGACCCCCTTTCCCAAAAGTACTGTGAAAAAATATATTTAAAAAATAAAACCCCACCCTCCCATCAATAGTACAAAAATTCTATTGTAAAAAAAATAATTAAAAAAATTCAATTGTAAAAATTTATAAAAATAAAAAAAATCCACTGGTCCCAAAAAACATAAAAAAAAAAAAAAAATATGTAATTGTAAAATAAAAAAATAATCTGACACTGTCCACTATCCTGACACCATCCTACACGTACTACCCACCACTGTACACTCTGCCTTCCTGTGATTCGCACCGCATTGCTGTTCAGATCACATGCGATGTCTGTGCGATGCGATTTCAGCCATACAAACTGTATGGCTGAAATCGCATCACATTCGGACCAAACACGCACAGGACCCTTTTTTTGGTCCGCACCAGAATCGCATGGGTGTTCACACCTATGTGATCCGATTCATGTCCAAACTGTCAGTTCGCAGTGCGATATGTGAGCTGAAATGGGGGGTGTCATTACCATTGTATGACACTCCCCAGCAGTTCGCATATGGCAGTGTGAACTGCCGTGCGAGTCGGGTGCGATGTGGGAACCCGCAGTGGATTCGCAGGGTTACCGAATCGCACCAGTGTGAACCGAGCCTTAGTGGGAGCAGTCAGGTGACATTTGTAGGCTTTATGCTTTGAGGCTGGGTTCACACTGGTGCGATTCGGTAACATAACAATAATAAGATCACTCGAGCTTCTACTCTGCCCAGCTCTGACTAAATACATCTCCCCTAATCACTTGTCTATGTATATTCTGCTGGCTGTTTACTGCAGCATACATTTCCTCGTCAACCTGATCTGTGGATCACACCCCATGATGAGAAACATCCAGTCAAAACACAGGAAAGGCAGCCAATCCTGGGAGAGCTGGAGGGGAGAGGAGGGGAGGGGAGGGGGATGTGAATTGTGAACTTTTTACACAGGATGTGCCCCTGTCTAAAGCTAGTGCGCGAGATATGTAAATAACCTGTCACTCGAAGCAAGGGGGCGGAACGGACAAAGGCTCTTCTCTGTTGGTCCGTTTCATCTCACTGAACAATAAAAGAGGATTGCGCAGAGCTGGATTAACTCTGTGCGGCAAGACCGGGCTCAAATGATAGGAAATCTTATACTCTACATTGTGACAGCAAATAAATAAATAAAACATTTCGGGTTTACATCCACTTTAAGTCATTATAGGGATAAATAATCCCCAAAAAAGAAAAATAAATACATTCAATTGGGACTATTTTATGTGTGCACAATAGGCCGGTGAAATTGACAAATATAATTAAAAATAAATACATAAAAAAAAAAAAAAAAACATTTATTGCAGAAATTATCACACATAAAAGAGTAGCATAAACAAAGGCAAAGCCAGTATAATTTGTACATAGTTAAAGATTGCATTGCATTAGAAATACATGAGTATATATAACATCTAACACATCCAATGCGTTTCGTGAGATGTTACTCGCTCTTCAGGGGTGGATGCATGTAGGATGTATCTTGAAATGAATGACCAAAGAGGTAATGTAACACATGGATAGATGATGGACAAGCTGTAAGAGAGGCCTTACAAAGAAAGAAAAGACTCCATACTCACCAATCGGCAAGGCTTAGGTGCCTGGGGCTATGTTCACAGAGGATAGCAGCAATATATGCTTGGGAAGGGAGCCGAGGGAGCCGGAGCCAACCAAAAATCCCGACCAAGGTATAACGGGAAGGCTGACATGGCATGGGTAGATATGAGTGACCTTGGAGGTCCAAAATAGTCCGTTCAGGTGCCAACTATAATATAATATGATATAATATGTAAATAATTACACATTGCGGCAAAATAATCATGAAGTATATAATACAATGCATGAATGCATGTATAGACCAACCTGTTGCGATGGTAAGACGCAAGTTTGCTGGCCAATCAAGCACAGTGATACCATAAACATTAAACCAGGTATTGGTACTTTTGGCAGTGTGGGCAGGTGCCAAGTCCTGCTGGAAAATAAAATCAGCATTTCCATAAAGCTAGTCAGCAGCATGAAGTGCTCTAGAATTTCCTGGTATAGGGCTGCACTGGCTGTTGACTTGATAAAACACAGTGGACCAATACCAGAGGCCTGCACTGACTTTGGACTTGATACAACACAGTGGACCAACACCAGCAGATAACATGGCTCCCAAAATCATCACGGACTGTGGAAATTTCACGCTGGACCTCATGCAGCTTGGATTCTGTGCCTCTCCACTCTTCCTCCAGACTCTGGGACCTTGATTTCCAAATGAAATGCAACATTTTCCACAGTCCGTGATGATTTCGGGAGCCATGTCATCCGCTGGTGTTGGTCCACTGTGTTTTATCAAGTCCAAAGTCAGTGCAGTCCTCTACCAGGAAATTCTGGAGCACTTCATGCTTCCCTCTGCTGACCAGCTTTATGGAGATGATGATTTAATTTTCCAGCAGGAATTGGCACCTGTCCGCACTGCCAAAACTATCAATACCTGGTTTAATGATCATGGTATCATTGTGCTTGATTGGCCAGCAAATTCACCTGACCTAAACCCCATAGAGCAAGGGTGTCAAATAGTGTTGAGCGAACCCGAACTGTAAAGTTCGGGTCCGTACCGAACTTTAGCTTTTTCCCGAACCCGGACTTTGCGCAAAAGTCCGGGTTTGGGTTCGGGTTCGGCAATCTAATTACGCAGTTAGAAATGCTTCAGGGGCCAGCCAATCACCTTTTGATTAGCTGGTGTGCCCTTAGAAACCATCATAGCCATGCCTACTAATGGCATGGCTGTGATTGGTCAGTGCAACATGTGACCCAGCTTCTATATAAGCTAGAGGCACACAGCACACACGTCACTCTGCTTCAGAATAGATAGGGAGAGGATCTTGTCTGCTGCTGCTGCTTTTAGGGAGAGATAGAAAAATACATGAGTTAGTCCTGATTCTGGAATCTGAGGGAAAAGATAGAGAGACAGTGTAGTGTAGCAGTGCAGTCTTTTTACACTGCTATGAGCCCAGTGTCAGAGAAAATCTACCTTTTATCTGCAAGCTCAGTGCACCAGCACTGCATATATTACGTTGAGAGATACACCGTTTCCATACTGTGGGTGTATTCTGCTCTTGGAAAAAGATCCATTTAGGACAAAAAAAAAGGCACTTTATTGTGCTCTTTTCCAAAAGACCCATTAAGGGCAAAAAAATAAAAAATTTCCATTTTATTTTGCTCTTGCAAAAAAAGACCCGTTTAGGGCAAAAAAAAAAAAAAAAATGCACTTTAATGTACGCTTGCAAAAAGACCCATTTAGGGCCACAAAAAATATTTTGCAGTGTGTTATACATATGTGGAGGCGTGTGAAATAAACCATTTCTATATATTTGTCTTCTACTGTGCTATACTAAAAAAACAACTTTTTTTTTTGAATAGCATTTCCTGCAGTTCTGTAGCTGTGCGATTCAGCGGTTACGTACTGTGGGTGTGTTGTGGTCTTCCAAAAAATGCCATTTAGGGCCACAAAAAATATTTTGCAGTGTGTTATACATATGTGGAGGTGTGTGAAATAAACAATTTCTAAATAGTTTTCTTCTACTGTGCTATACTAAAAAAAAAAAAAAAAAATTTTGAATAGCATTTTCTGCAGTTCTGTAGCTGTGCGATTCAGCGGTTACGTACTGTGGGTGTATTGTGGTCTTCAAAAAAACACCATTTAGGGCCACAAAAAATATTTTGCAGTGTGTTATACATATGTGGAGGTGTGTGAAATAAACAATTTATATATAGTTTTCTTCTACTGTGCTATACTAAAAAAACAACATTTTTTTTGAATAGCATTTTCTGCAGTTCTGTAGCTGTGCGATTCAGCGGTTACGTACTGTGGGTGTGTTCTGCTCTTCCAAAAACACCCATTTAGGGCAACATCCTAAATTTGGAAAATATGAGGAGAAGGTCAAAGGGACGTGGTGGCCCCGGTCGTGGTGCTGCTGGTGGAGCTCCTGTTGCAGGGAGAGGACGTGGTGGATCTGTGCCAGATACACGCACAAGTGAAACACCTTCCTCAGGTGCGAGTAGGCGACCGAGCCTGCAGCGGTATTTTGTCGCGCCTAATGAGGCTGTACGAATGTTTAGGCCAGGACAAGTACAGGCGATAGTAGATTGGGTTGCTGACAGTGCCTCGGGTTCCTTCACATTGTCTCCCACCCACTCTTCTGATGAAAGATCAGAGTTGGCACCTGAAACCCATGTCCACCAGTCTTTCACCTCACCCCCTTGCAAATCAGCCAAGCAGTCTGAGCCCCAAATCATGCAGCAGTCTCTTCTGCTTTTCGATGACTCTGTTAGCAGGGTTTCCCAGGGCCATCCACCTAGCCCTGCCCCAGAAGTGGAAGAGATTGAGTGCACCGATGCCCAACCACTTATGTTTCATGATGAGTACATGGGAGGACCATCGCAGCACATCTCGGATGATGACGAAACACAGGTGCCAACTGCTGCTGCTTTCGCAATTGTGCAGACAGACAAGGAGGGCAGGGGTGAAGACTGGGTGGAAGATGATGTGGAGGACGATGAGGTCCTCGACCCCACATGGAATCAACGTTATGCAGGTGACCAGTGTAGTTTGGAGGAAGAGGCGGTGGTCGCACAGAGCCACCAGCACAGCAGAAGAGGGAGCAGGGTGCAAAAGCGGAACGTCCGTCCCCTAGACAGTATGTCTGCTACTGCCCAACGCAGCAAGGGACCAAGCACACCAAAGCCAGGTCCAAGGAGTTCCCTAGCGTTGCAGTTCTTCACACAATGTGCTGATGACAAGACACGAGTGGTTTGCACGCAGTGCAATCAGAGCCTGAAGCGAGGCATAAACGTTCTCAACCTGAGCACAACCTGCATGACCAGGCATCTAAGTGCAAAGCACGAGCTGCAGTGGAGTAGACACCTCAAAAACCAAGAAAGGTCTCTGGCTCCTCCTGCTTCCTCTTCTGCTGCAGTCTCGGCCTCTTCATCCACCTCTGTAGTGACAGTGGCACCTGCCACCCCGCAAACAGAGGATCTGCCAGCAACACTACCACCTGGGTCACCAACCATCTCCACAATGTCCCATGGAAGCGTTCAGCTCTCTATCTCCCAAACATTGGAGCGGAAGAGGAAGTACCCCCCTAGCCACCTGCGATCCCTGGCCCTGAATGCCAGCATTTCAAAACTCCTGGCCTTTGAAATGCTGTCATTCCGTCTGGTGGAGACGCAGAGTTTTAAAAGCCTGATGGCATTGGCTGTCCCACAGTACGTCGTGCCAGCCGCCACTACTTTTCCAGGCGAGCCATCCCTTCCCTGCACTACCAAGTGGGGGACAAAATCAGGTGTGCACTGCGCAACGCCATCTGTGGCAAGGTCCACCTAACTACGGATGCGTGGACCAGTAAGCATGGTCAGGGACGTTATATCTCCCTAACAGCACACTGGGTAAATGCAGTGGCGGCTGGGCCTGAGGCAGATAGCTGTTTGGCGCATGTCCTTCCACCACCGAGGATTGCAGGGCGCTTCAGTTTGCCTCCTGTTGCTAACTCCTCCTACTCCGCTTCCTCATCCTCTACCGCCTCCTCATCCGGTCAGCGTAACACCTTCACCACAAACTTCAGCACAGCCAGGGGTAAACGACAGCAGGCAGTTTTAAAACTTTCCTGTTTGGGGGAAAAACCCCACACAGCGCAGGAGTTGTGGAGGGACATGGAACAACAGACCAATGAGTGGTTGCTGTCAGTGAGCCTCAAGCCCGGCCTGGTGGTGTGCGATAATGGGCGAAATCTCGTAGCAGCTCTGGGCCTAGCCGGTTTGACACACATCCCTTGCCTGGCGCATGTGCTGAACTTAGTGGTCCAGAGGTTCCTTAAAAATTACCCCAATATGCCAGAGCTGCTGCAGAAAGTGCGGGCTGTGTGTGCACACTTTCGGCGTTCTCACCCTGCTGCTGCTCGCCTGTCAGCGCTGCAGCGTAACTTCAGCCTTCCCGCTCACCGCCTCATATGTGACGTGCCCACAAGGTGGAACTCCACCTTGCACATGCTGGCCAGACTGTGCGAGCAGCAGCAGGCGATAGTGGAGTTTCAGCTGCAGCAATCACGCGTGAGTCGCTCTGCGGAACAGCACCACTTCACCACCAATAACTGGGCCTCCATGCGAGACCTGTGTGCCTTGTTGCGCTGTTTTGAGTACTCCACCAACATGTCCAGTGCCAATGACGCCGTTCTCAGCGTTACTAACCCAGTTCTATGCCTCCTTGAAAAAACGCTTTGGGCGATGATGGAAGAGGATGTGGCACAGGAGGATGAGGAGGAGGAGGAGGAAGCGGGATCATTTCAAAGGCTTTCAGGGCAGTCTTTCACAAGTGGCTACGAGGGTGGGTTCCTGCACCAACAAACGCCAGGTACACAATTGTCCGGCAGAAAGGGCACAGTTCTGGAGGATGACGAGGTGGAGGAGGAGATGGAGGAGGAGGAGGAGGAGGAGGAGAAGGAAGAGGAGCCATTTTCACAGCAGTGTGGCACCCAGACCAGCTCGTGGCCATCACTGGTGCGTGGCTGGGGGGATACAGAGGACACAGATGATACACCTCCCACAGAGGACAGCTTTTCTTTGCCTCTGGGCAGCCTGGCACACATGAGCGATTACATGCTGCAGTGTTTCCGCAATGACCGCCGAGTTGCCCACATTTTAACTGGTGCTGATTACTGGGTGGCCACCCTGCTGGATCCCCATTACAAGGACAACGTACCGTCCTTAATTCCCTCACTGGAGCGGGATCGTAAGATGCGCGAGTACAAGCGCACGCTGGTAGACGCGCTGCTGGTGGCATTCCCACCTGACAGCGGGCGTACGGTGGAAGCACAAGGCGAAGGCAGAGGAGGAGGAAGAGGTCGCCAATGCAGTCGGGGCACCGGCAGCACCTCAGAAGGCAGGGTTAGCATGGCTGAAATGTGGAAAAGCTTTGTCAGCACGCCACAATAACCAGCAACACCAGCTGAGATGGAACGTCTTAGCAGGAGGCAGCATTTCACCAACATGGTTGAGCAGTATGTGTCCACAGGCCTACACGTACTGGATGACGGGTCTGCCCCCTTTAACTTCTGGGTCTCCAAATTGGGCACATGGCCTGAGCTTGCCCTTTATGCCTTGGAGGTGTTGGCCTGCCCTGCAGCCAGTGTATTATCTGAACGTGTATTTAGCACGGCAGGGGGCGTTATCACAGACAAGCGCAGCCGCCTGTCCAGAGCCAATGTGGACAAGCTCACGTTCATTAAAATGAACCAGGCATGGATCCCACAGGACTTGTCCGTACCTTCTGCAGAATAGACATGTATACCGGTGTTGTGACAAAAACTGTCCGGCCATCGGATTGTGTCCGGCCCGTACTGCGAAGGCGCAGCGCTTGCGCAGTACAGAGGACAAGGAGATTCACAAAATCTCCGAAGATGAACGGCGCCTGCGCCGTGAGTGCAGGTTCAAGCCCCAACATCCAAGTGGACATACGGTAGCACATAGTAACAGGGCCCCTCACAGGCTCACTTCGATCGCCACGCTTCGGGCACGGCCTCACTTGGCTCGGCTTGAACCACGGATGGAGTGGCCTTCACCTGAACTCACCACGCAGGCGCCGTTCATCTTGGGAGATTTTCGAAATCCTCTTGTCCTACATACTGAGCAAGCGCAGTACAGGGTGGACACTATTCGACGGGGGACAGAATTCGACACATCACTGGCCTTACCCAGCCATTGTTGTATTTTTGAACCAGTGTTGGCTACCTCGTCCTCCTCCACCGCCGCTTCCACCTACACAGCCACATCCACCGCCACCTCAACCTCCTACTCCATATGGACCTCGTCCTCCTAGGTCAAGATTATAATTTTTATTTTATTTTTTTGTAGCGCACAGATCCTTTCCCCCTTACCTGCCTTTATGTTGTTGGCTCCTCGCAGGAGGGAGAAAGGCACACCGCACTACCAGCCCGTACCCTCCTATATAAAGAGGTTGAGCGGTGTACTTGACGGGCCGTGTCCACAGCCGGAGTCAAAACTCCTCCAGAGGATGATTCTCACCTCTACTGTAGGTAGAGGCAAGTCCTTTAATTCCCAGTAAAGTCAATGTCCACACCAGCTGAAATTACAACTCTAATTCTCTCATGGCAAAATAAACTCTACTCGGATAGAAAAGGTTAGAGCAAAGAAACAGGACAGCTTAAGGTGTGGAGGAGGTCCAGGCACAAACGTAGCACATTCACTTCACTGCTTAGGTTTCTCAAACAGTTTTAGGTGCACGGTCTCTGCCACAGACCTTGGAGGTTGGTCTCTGCCACAGACCGGGTGTACAAGGTCCCTGCCACGGACCTGGAGAACTTTGGTCTCTGCCACAGACCAGGGTGTATAAGGCCCCTGCCACGGGCTGGGTGAATAAGGCCTCTGATACAGTCAAGATGACCTTGAGCTTCTCCTTCTACGAACCTAGCCCATATCAAGGGGAAGACATCTCTCCAGGGAGTCAACAGACCCTTCCTTCACCGTGACTCCCGCATCGGTCCATCAGAATGATCCTCCCTTCCCTGGAACATGGTCCCCTACACGAGGCGGCACCCTAAGACTCCTCGACCTTTAGCGGACACCAGACGAAGGCTCTGGACTCCAGGCTTTACTCCCGCACCTAGGCCTCCATATCCAGGGCAGCAGGAACTCCAGGATAGTACCTCACCCCAGGCTAAAGGTACCCGAGATGGAACAGGAACACATGCACCCAGGCCGAAGGCACCTGGGCGTGGACCCCACTGGACATCAGCCCCCAGGCCAAAGGTCTGCCCCTTTTATATGCTCTCCCGGCATGCACAGCAGGTTCCCTGCCCCGCTGTACTACTGCCAAGAGGGGACACAAAAGGCACAGCACTGTATCGGCGGTTCAACCCTAGCCTACCATGGCAGCGCCACCTGTAGGCCACAGGGAACTGCACACCAATACTGTCCCCCGAGGACAAAATGGTCCATGAACCCTACAGAATTAGGGTGTTTGAGCCTATATACCACTCAAACACTTCCCTTAAATTTAGCACCATGCTACATTTTTATTTCAAAGTATTTTATTTTCCCACTAGCTTATCCATTAAATTGAATAATTTATTCCAGAAAGGGCGTATTCTGGGGCATTCCCACCATATGTGTGGCATCGTTCCGTTGAGTTTCTGAGGTTCTTAATGACTTTCCGTACCTCTTCTGCTGAAAAGGGGGCCTCAAGCATATTTTTTTATTTTTTTTATGTTATTTTAAGTTATTTCCCTATCCACATTTGTTTGCAGAGCACTTGCCATGCTCTTAACAACATTTTGCTGCCATTTGCAGCCCTCTAGCCCTTTCCATTACTTTTTTAGAGCCTTTTTAGTCCTTAGAAGTCCGGGTCCCCATTGACTTCAATGGGGTTCGGGTTCGGGTTCGGGTTAAAGTTCGGTCCCGAACCCGAACTTTTTTCCGAAGTTCGGCCGAACCCGTCGAACCCGAACATCCAGGTGTCCGCTCAACTCTAGTGTCAAACTCAATTTTATCGTGGGCTGAATCAGTATTATGATTGCCCTCAAAAGAGCCGGTTGTATCTGTAAGATTAGATGTCCAGCGCATCCCCTCCCCTTACATTAGATGTCAAGAGCCACCCCACCATCAGAAGTTGAGTCTCCCACTCTCCCTTACATCACAGTGCACCCCCCTTACCTTATGCTGCTGCTGGGAAGAAGCTGGATGCATTGCTTGAAAGCAGAAAGTAAGGGTCTGGAGGAGGACCAGAGGAGGGCTGGAGCTCTCCTGCAGCTGCAGAAGAGGTGCGAGAACCACATGAAATGGCCTGGAGGGCCGGATTCAGCCTGTGGGCTTTGTGTTTGACACCTGTGCCATAGAGCATCTGTGGGGTATTGTCAAGAGGAAGATGAGAGACACCAGATCCAACAATTCAGACGAGTTGAAGGCCGCTATCAAAGCAGCCTGGGCTTCCATAACACCTCAGTAGTGCCACAGGCTGATCGCCTCCATGCCTATATGCCACGCCGCTAGGGATGAGCTTCGTGTTCGAGTCGAACATACGTTCGACTCGAACATCGGCTGTTCGATCGTTCGACGAAGATCGAACGATTTGGGCCGTTCGCGCCAAATTCGAGTGACGCGAACGGCCCACAATGCACTACGCCATCGCAGTGTCATCCAGGCGCTGTGATTGGCCAAGCATGCACTGTGACCCCGCATGCTTGGCCAATCACAGCGCCGGCAGCGAGGAGAGCAATGATTGGCCACAGGCAGGATGCCTGTGGCCAATTATTGCTGAGGGTGTTTAGTACACGCCCCACACTATAAAAGGCCGCCAGCACGGCGGCCTAGTGTAGTGTGTTCCGGAGCAGGGATAGAGCAGCATAGGCAGGGACAGTGACTGTTATTTCTTTCTTGCTTAACCTGGATTCCTTTAGTTTAGGGAAAGAGAAGGATAGGTAGGGAGAGTGTCAGTGTGTTTTGTGCTTGTGCTATAGTGTGCTTAAAAAAAACATTTATTCTAGGGACAGAAAACTGTAGGTAGGGACAGTGTCAGTTTCTTTCACTCTGCAAGTCCTTGTTTCCAGGGACCTGGAAGGACAGTGAGTGAATTGTCCTTGTGCTATATTGTGCTTAAAAAAACATTTATTCTAGGGACAGAAAACTGTAGGTAGGGAGAGTGTCAGTTTCTTTCACTCTGCAAGTCCTTGTTTCCAGGGACCTGGAAGGACAGTGAGTGAATTGTCCTTGTGCTATATTGTGCTTAAAAAAAACATTTATTCTAGGGACAGAAAACTGTAGGTAGGGAGAGTGTCAGTTTATTTCACTCTGCAAGTCCTTGTTTCCAGGGACCTGGAAGGACAGTGACTGAATTGTCCTTGTGCTATATTGTGATTAAAAAAAACATTTATTCTAGGGACAGAAAACTGTAGGTAGGGAGAGTGTCAGTTTATTTCACTCTGCAAGTCCTTGTTTCCAGGGACCTGGAAGGACAGTGACTGAATTGTCCTTGTGCTATATTGTGATTAAAAAAAACATTTATTCTAGGGACAGAAAACTGTAGGTAGGGAGAGTGTCAGTTTATTTCACTCTGCAAGTCCTTGTTTCCAGGGACCTGGAAGGACAGTGAGTGAATTGTCCTTGTGTTATATTGTGATTAAAAAAAACATTTTTTCTAGGGACAGAAAACTGTAGGTAGGGAGAGTGTTTTTTTTCTTTCACTCTGCAAGTCCTTGTTTCCAGGGACCTGTAAGGACAGTGAGTGAATTGTCCTTGTGCTATATTGTGCTTAAAAAAAACATTTATTCTAGGGACAGAAAACTGTAGGTAGGGAGAGTGTCAGTTTATTTCACTCTGCAAGTCCTTGTTTCCAGGGACCTGGAAGGACAGTGAGTGAATTGTCCTTGTGTTATATTGTGATTAAAAAAAACATTTTTTCTAGGGACAGAAAACTGTAGGTAGGGAGAGTGTTTTTTTTCTTTCACTCTGCAAGTCCTTGTTTCCAGGGACCTGTAAGGACAGTGAGTGAATTGTCCTTGTGCTATATTGTGCTTAAAAAAAACATTTATTCTAGGGACAGAAAACTGTAGGTAGGGAGAGTGTCAGTTTATTTCACTCTGCAAGTCCTTGTTTCCAGGGACCTGGAAGGACAGTGACTGAATTGTCCTTGTGCTATATTGTGATTAAAAAAAACATTTATTCTAGGGACAGAAAACTGTAGGTAGGGAGAGTGTCAGTTTATTTCACTCTGCAAGTCCTTGTTTCCAGGGACCTGGAAGGACAGTGACTGAATTGTCCTTGTGCTATATTGTGATTAAAAAAAACATTTATTCTAGGGACAGAAAACTGTAGGTAGGGAGAGTGTCAGTTTATTTCACTCTGCAAGTCCTTGTTTCCAGGGACCTGGAAGGACAGTGACTGAATTGTCCTTGTGCTATATTGTGATTAAAAAAAACATTTATTCTAGGGACAGAAAACTGTAGGTAGGGAGAGTGTCAGTTTATTTCACTCTGCAAGTCCTTGTTTCCAGGGACCTGGAAGGACAGTGACTGAATTGTCCTTGTGCTATATTGTGATTAAAAAAAACATTTATTCTAGGGACAGAAAACTGTAGGTAGGGAGAGTGTCAGTTTATTTCACTCTGCAAGTCCTTGTTTCCAGGGACCTGGAAGGACAGTGACTGAATTGTCCTTGTGCTATATTGTGATTAAAAAAAACATTTATTCTAGGGACAGAAAACTGTAGGTAGGGAGAGTGTCAGTTTATTTCACTCTGCAAGTCCTTGTTTCCAGGGACCTGGAAGGACAGTGACTGAATTGTCCTTGTGCTATATTGTGATTAAAAAAAACATTTATTCTAGGGACAGAAAACTGTAGGTAGGGAGAGTGTCAGTTTATTTCACTCTGCAAGTCCTTGTTTCCAGGGACCTGGAAGGACAGTGAGTGAATTGTCCTTGTGTTATATTGTGATTAAAAAAAACATTTTTTCTAGGGACAGAAAACTGTAGGTAGGGAGAGTGTTTTTTTTCTTTCACTCTGCAAGTCCTTGTTTCCAGGGACCTGTAAGGACAGTGAGTGAATTGTCCTTGTGCTATATTGTGCTTAAAAAAAACATTTATTCTAGGGACAGAAAACTGTAGGTAGGGAGAGTGTCAGTTTATTTCACTCTGCAAGTCCTTGTTTCCAGGGACCTGGAAGGACAGTGACTGAATTGTCCTTGTGCTATATTGTGATTAAAAAAAACATTTATTCTAGGGACAGAAAACTGTAGGTAGGGAGAGTGTCAGTTTATTTCACTCTGCAAGTCCTTGTTTCAAGGGACAGAGAAGGACACCTGAAGGTAGCCCTTATTGCTTTTTTCCCATCTCCCTGCAGGCCATCTATTAGAATGTCTGGAAGGCAAACAAGGAGAGGCAGACAGTCAGGAGGCAATAAAAGAGGGCAAGCAGGCTCTGTGTCTGGGGGCAACAGTGCTGGTCGTGGACGCGGTGCATTGTCATCAGCACATGGCCATGGGACACGCTTGTCCTTCTTTTCGGCAGCTGGACATGTTGAGCCACATCATGCCGAAGACTTGGTAGAGTGGATGACCAAGCCCTCCTCCTCCTCCTCATCCTCTCTCACCCAGGCTCAGGGTACTGGAAAAGCAGCTGCCAAAGCGTCGTCTTCCCTGGTATCAATGTCAGACAAATCATCAGTCACTCCTTCCCTAGACCCACCATGTCCTCCTCCTGAGGAGTCCCCCGAACTGTTTCAGCACAGTGTTGGGTACATGCTCCAGGAGGATGCCCAGCGTTTCGAAGGGTCTGATGATGAAACCCAGCTAGAGGAAGGCAGTAGCGTGAGAGCAGACAGAGGGGATGCTCAAGAAGGACACCAATCTGGCAGTCATGTTCCAGCAGCTGCAGCATACTGCCAGATTGGCTCCAGTGATGAGGAGGGAGGGGATGATGAGGTCACTGACTCCACGTGGGTGCCTAATAGGAGAGAGGAGGAGGAGGAGGATGAGGAGGAGGCACATCTCCAACGAGGCAGGATGCCCTTTGGTGGCCAGCGTAAGGGCAGTACACCGACGGAATCACACCGCAGAGCTCCGCCTGTGCAGGGCGCTGCCTCTGCCCGTCATTCAAAAAGTTCTTTGGTGTGGGCCTTTTTTGAGGCTAGTGCATCAGATCGCACAGCTGCTGTTTGCAACATATGTCTCAAGCGTATATCGCGTGGCCAAAACATCAGCCGCTTGGGTACCACATGCCTGACCAGACATATGTTGACCTGCCATGCAGCTCGTTGGCAAGCCTACCTCAAAGACCCACACCAAAGAACAAAGCGGACCTCTCCTTGCACCGCATCAGCTGGGATCTCCAACCCCACTATAACTTCAGTCCTCTCTGAAACATGCACTGAGAGGAATGAAGGTGTAGAATTAGGTGTGTCACAGCCAAGTACTTGCGCCCACTCTGCTAGCAGTACACCGACGTCCGATTCTAGCAGGCAAATTTCCCTGCCCCAGCTGCTGGACCATCGAAAGAAGTTCACTCCCAGCCATCCACATGCCCAGCGGTTGAATGCTAGCTTGGCTAAATTGCTAGCGCTTCAACTGCTGCCTTTTCAGTTGGTAGACTCGGCCCCCTTCCGTGAGTTTGTGCAATGTGCAGTTCCTCAGTGGCAGGTTCCCAAACGCCACTTTTTCTCACGGAAGGCTATTCCGGCTCTCTACCGGCATGTGGAAGGCAATGTCTTGGCCTCGCTGGACAGGGCGGTCAGCGGTAAGGTGCATATTACCGCTGACTCATGGTCCAGCAGGCATGGACAGGGACGTTACCTTTCTTTCACGGCCCATTGGGTCACTCTTTTGGCAGCTGGGAAGGATTCAGGACAAGGTGCAGTAGTGTTGGAGGTTGTCCCACCGCCACGCCTCCAAAATGCTACTACTGGTTGTGACACACCTCTCTCCTCCACCCCCTCCTCTTCTTCTTCCTCCATGGCCTCTTCCTGTGGTTTGTCCTATGAACCAGCGGTGCTCCGTAGCCGTTCACGGGGCTACGCAAGTACGCAGGCAAAAAGATGCCATGCCGTGCTTGCGCTGGTGTGTTTGGGGGACAGAAGCCACACTGGGGCAGAGGTCCTGTCTGCTCTGCAGGGCCAGGCCGAGAGGTGGTTGACGCCACGCCAGCTTAAGCCAGGAATGGTGGTTTGCGACAATGGCACCAACCTCCTCTCCGCCCTCCGACAGGGACAACTGACCCATGTGCCCTGTGTGGCTCACGTCCTTAACCTGGTGGTGCAGCGCTTCTTGGGCAGGTACCCGGGCTTACAGGATGTCCTGAGGCAGGCCAGGAAAGTCTGTGTGCATTTCCGCAGATCTTATAATGCCAGTGCTCGCCTGGCTGAGCTGCAAAAGGAGTTGAACCTGCCCAAGAACCGCCTTATATGTGACATGCCCACCAGGTGGAACTCAACGTTGGCCATGCTGCAGCGGCTGCACACGCAGCAGAGGGCCATCAATGAGTACCTGTGCGACTACGGCACCAGGACAGGGTCAGGGGAGCTTGGTTTTTTTTCTCCACGCCAGTGGGGCATGATCAGGGATGCATGCACTGTCCTGGCACCATTTGAGGAGGCCACGAGGATGGTGAGCAGTGACAGTGCATGCATCAGTGACACTGTACCTCTTGTCCACCTGTTGGAGCACACGCTGCGTGGAATAATGGACAGGGCACTTGAGGCAGAACAGAGGCAGGAAGAGGAGGACTTCCTTGCCTCTCAAGGCCCCCTTTACCCAGACAGTGTTCCTTCTGTCCCACCCATCGCACAGGAAGAGGAGGAGGAGGAGGAGGAGGAGGAGGAGGAGGATTGTGTCAGCATGGAGGTGGAGGCTGGCACTCAGCATCATCAGCAGCAGTCTTTTAGGGATGATTTACAGTCCCAAGAAACCAGTGGACTTGTACGTGGCTGGGAGGAGGTGGCTGCGGATCATGTCGTCCTTAGTGACCCAGAGGACTCCGGAGCGAATGCCTCAGCAAACCTACGCTGCATGGCCTCCCTGATCCTGCAAAGTCTGCGGAAGGATCCTCGTATTCTTCGGATCAAGGAGAGGGACCATTACTGGCTGGCCACTCTCCTTGATCCACGGTACAAGGGTAAGGTTGCGGACCTTATGTTACCGTCGCAGAGGGAGCAGAGGATGAGACAACTCCGGGAGGCCTTGCAGAAAGGTCTGTGCAACGCGTTCCCAGAGACTGGGAGGTTGCAAACTCCTGGTCCTGGACAACGAGTTGCTGAGGCTTCGGCCAGTCAAAGAAGGAGCGGTGGGGAAGGTGGCCGTCTGACCGATGCGTTCAGACAATTCTTTAGTCCGCAGCCCCAAAGTATGATCGGTTCCAGCAACCATCGCCAGCGTCTGATAAACATGGTGCAGGAATATCTAGGGGCAAGGTCAGACTTGGACACCTTCCCCACCGAAAATCCTCTGGCTTACTGGGTCTTGAGGATGGATCACTGGCCAGAGCTTGCACAGTATGCAATTGAGCTACTGGCCTGTCCTGCATCCAGCGTTCTTTCGGAACGCACATTCAGTGCTGCTGGAGGATTTGTCACGGATCACAGGGTGCGCCTGTCCACCGACTCGGTTGATCGACTGACTTTCATCAAGATGAACCAGTCTTGGATCACCACCAGCTACCACACACCTGATGCTGATATAACAGACTAATTGATTTTAACATGTCACATCCCTTCAAGACTGATGCTGATGCTGAGTGCCTGTGCTGTTATGTTGACTGGCTATCCTCCTCCTCCGAGTCCTCAATGATACGATTGATGATGATAGCTTGTAAGATCATTTTTGTTTATGGGTGCCGCCACCAGTGCCTAACGCCCAATTTTTCAGCCCCTGTTTAACAGGGGCGTGTAATTACAATTTTTGAAGCAATACTTTGCAACAGGGCTCATTGCTGTGCTCCAAGTACAGTATCTGTGAGGAGTTGCAGTGTTGTGCCACCAGTGCCTAACGCCCAATTTTTCAGCCCCTGTTTAACAGGGGCGTGTAATTACAATTTTTGAAGCAATACTTTGCAACAGGGCTCATTGCTGTGCTCCAAGTACAGTATCTGTGAGGAGTTGCAGTGTTGTGCCACCAGTGCCTAAGGCCCAATTTTTCAGCCCCTGTTTAACAGGGGCGTGTCATTACAATTTTTGAAGCAATACTTTGCAACAGGGCTCATTGGTGTGCTCCAAGTACAGTATCTGTGAGGAGTTGCAGTGTTGTGCCACCAGTGCCTAAGGCCCAATTTTTCAGCCCCTGTTTAACAGGGGCGTGTCATTACAATTTTTGAAGCAATACTTTGCAACAGGGCTCATTGCTGTGCTCCAAGTACAGTTGCTGTGAGGGGTTGCAGTGTTGTGCCACCAGTGCCTAAGGCCCAATTTTTCAGCCCCTGTTCAACAGGGGCATGTAATTACAATTCTTGATCTAATAATTCACAGCAGGGCCCATTGCTGCACCCACCAAGAGTAACTGTCAGGGCTTACAGTGTTGTGGCACCAGCACCACCATCAAAGGCCCAATTTTTACTACCACTGTTCAACAATTATATGTAATTAAAATTCCTGATATAATAGTTGACAGCAGGGCGTTCCAGCACCAACCAAGAGTAACTGTGAGTGCTTACAGTGTTGTGCCAACACCAACAACTAAGGGGCCTATTTCTGCAGAGTATATACGGCAGGTCCCTACTTTCAAACATCCAACTTACAAACGACTCCTACTTGCAAACGCAAGAAGACAACAGGAAGTGAGAGGAAATCTACCACTAGGAAGGAAAATTCTCTCCTGTAAGAATAAATATGGGAGAAAGGTGTCTCCTCTGTACTGATGCTTTATCAGCAATCCTTGTTTCAAGAAAAACACCACATTTCAAAAACAGTTGTCATTGGGACGGAAAGTGAGGTGAAATGTTCTGAACAGGGGCACAGACAGCAAAACAAATGTTACAGGGGTGATAACCCTTACCTATGTTTTCCAAAAAGTTTAAAAATAGATTTTTGGTCTGGAGCTACACTTCAACAATGTACCTGTTCAAAATTACAAACAGACTCTACATAAGAACAAACCTACAGTCCCTGTCTTGTATGCACCGCCTGTATAGGGCTGTTCAGAGTATATAGGGCCTTTTTTATTTTATGTGCGGGGTTCCCCTTAATATCCATACAAGACCCAAAGGGGCTGGTAATGGGCTGGGGTAGGGGGGGGGTCATGGGGTAGCTATGCCATTTTTCTTAAAGAATTTCATCCATATTACCGGGACCAGACATTACATTAAAGCCGCAAGCAGTTTTAAATGGCTTTTTTTTCCTTTAGAAGTGTCATTTTGTGCAGGGACAGTTCTAAACACGGGAAACACGTGGCACTTCACAGGCATACTTTAGACACCCCCCAGGTACGATATTTAAAGGAATATTTGACTTTTTTTTTTTCACTTTATGCATCATTAAAATGACTGCTCCCGAAAAACGACCGTTTTTAAAACTTCTTTTTGCATTGATACATGTCCCCTGGTGCAGAACCCGGGTTCCCAAACCCTTTTTAGGACAATAACATGCATAATAGTTGTTATAATTAGCACTTTAGAATTCGAACGTTCGCATCCATTGTATTTAATAGGGTTCTAATGTTCGTTCGAACTTTCGGTCCGTTCGCGGGTTCTGGTGCGAACCGAACCCGGGGGTGTTCGGCTCATCACTACACGCCGCATTGATGCAGTAATTAATGCAAAAGGAGCCCCGACCAAGTATTGAGTGCATATTTCATGGACATATTTTTCAGTAAGCCAACATTTCTGTATTAAAAATATTTTCTTTTATTGGTCTTATTTAATATTCTACTTTTCTGAGATACTGAATTTTGGGTTTTCACTAGCTGTAAGGCATAATCATCAAAATTAAAAGAAAGAAATGCATGAAATATATCACTCTGTGTGCATCTATATAAAATATAGATATATGCGAGTTTAACTTTTTGAATTGAATTACTGAAATAAATGAACTTTTTGGTAATATTCAAATTTTATGAGATGCACCTGTATGTATATATATATATATATATATATATATATATATATATATATATATATATAGATATATACAGTCAGGTCCATAAATATTGGGACATCGACACAATTCTAATCTTTTTGGCTCTATACACCACCACAATGGATTTGAAATGAATTTTTTTGCAGTCAATTACAGCCTGAAGTCTGGAATGCATAGACATCACCAGACGCTGGGTTTCATCCCTGGTGATGCTCTACTAGGCCTCTACTGCAACTGTTTTCAGTTCCTGCTTGTTCTTGGGGCATTTTCCCTTCAGTTTTGTCTTCAGAAAGTGAAATGCATGCTCAATCGGATTCAGGTCAGGTGATTGACTTGGCCATTGCATAACATTCCCCTTCTTTCCCTTAAAAAAAACTCTTTGGTTGCTTTCGCAGTATGCTTTGGGTCATTGTCCATCTGCACTGTGAAGCGCGTCCAATGCGTTCTGAAGCATTTGGCTGAATATGAGCAGATAATATTGCCCGAAACACTTCAGAATTCATCCTGCTGCTTTTGTCAGCAGTCACATCATCAATAAATACAAGAGAACCAGTTTCATTGGCAGCCATACATGCCCACGCCATGACACTACCACCACCATGCTTCACTGATGAGGTGGTATGCTTTGGATCATGAGCAGTTCCTTTCCTTCTCCATACCCTTCTCTTCCCATCACTCTGGTACAAGTTGATCTTGGTCTCATCTGTCCATAGGATGTTGTTCCAGAACTGTGAAGGCTTTTTTAGATGTTGTCTGGCAAACTCTAATTTGGCCTTCCTGTTTTTGAGGCTTACCAATGGATTACATCTTGTGGTGAACCCCCTGTATTCACTCTGGTGAAGTCTTCTCTTGATTGTTGACTTTGACACACAAACACCTAACTCCTGGAGAGTGTTCTTGATCTGGCCAACTATTGTAAAGGGTGTTTTCTTCACCAGGGAAAGAATTATTCGGTCATCCACCACAGTTGTTTTCCATGGTCTTCCGCGTCTTTTGGTGTTGCAGAGCTCACCGGTGCATTCTCTCTTTTTAAGGATGTTCCAAACAGCTGATTTGGCCACACCTAATGTTTTTGCTATCTCTCTGATGGGTTTGTTTTGTTTTTTCAGCCTAATGATTGCTTGCTTCACTGATATTGACAGCTCTTTGGATCTCATATTGAGAGTTGACAGCAACAGATTCCAAATGCAAATAGCACACTTGAAATGAACTCTGGACCCTTTATCTGCTCCTTGAAAATGGGATAATGAGGGAATAACACACACCTGGCCATGGAACAGCTGAGCAGCCAATTGTCCCATTACTTTTGGTCCCTGAAAAAGTGGGAGGCACATATACAAACGGTTGTAATTCCTACACCATTCACCTGATTTGGATGTAAATACCCTCAAATTAAAGCTGAAAGTCTGCAGTTAAAGCACATCTTGTTTGTTTCATTTTAAATCCATTGTGGTGGTGTATAGAGCCAAAAAGATTAGAATTGTGTTGGTGTCCCAATATTTATGGACCTGACTGTATATCTATCTATCTCTCATATATATATATATATATATATATATATATATATATATATATATATAGCAAGGTATTATTATAGACCGTATATTAACAGACTGAAATTGATGCCTAAAGAGGAACCTAGCTCCCTCTGGTGCTCGTTTTGTGTTATAGTTTGGAAGTTGTTTGGTTCTGTGATATAAGAACAAAGCATGGTGGGCATTGTAGTGCGGGAGACAGAGACTCTATTGCCGTGGGTTGGATTGAAACTACAATACCCACAAATCCCACTGTGCTACCAAAATGCAGTGCGCCACTCACAGCCTGCTGGGAGAACTGATTTAAGACAGAGGCAGGGCCTCGGCCCACTTTCTGGGGACGCCATCTTGAACAGGCAAGAGGCCTGCTGTGAGCGTGCCTAGGCCGGAGAAGCCTGGGCCTAAAGTTACTGATTGAAAGGATCGCCTGATGAGGGATCCTTGTGGACAGCCTCGCTGATCGAGCCAGAGAGAGACCGGTCTACACTTCACAGCATCCGGAGTCACCTATGCACCTTGTGAACGGCTGCGTGGAGGACCAGGGGCCTCGTTTTACAGAGAGACTGAGATCAGGGAGAGGTCCCAGACGGAGTGTACCAGCGAGGCAAGGCCTCATTGGGTGAGAAGGCACTTGCCTATCCACATAGGAAGGTGGTTTTCAAAGTTCCACGTGTACTTGCTGGCATCCGCTGTGCCACAAGTAGGGATACGTTACACCTGAGAGTGCTACAGCGGCTGGGAAGAACTAGTGTTTGTTCTGCCTATACACTACTTGCATCAAGTAATTGTCATTTATTTTCACCCTGTTTATTGAATTACAAATAGATAAGTGCACCAACGAAGCTAGCAGAAGACTGACAATAATTTTTTTTTTTTTTTTTGAGTTTCGGAGTATAAATAAACACTAATGAAATAAGGAATGTAGATGAACACATTAGTAGAAGGGGACAACAAATCCCCCTTATATAACACATTTTATTTATCACAACACACCCCCCCACCCCTTATCCTCCCTTTCGGGAAGATAGTAAGAGGAGGGAAGGGCATAAAAAGGGAAGGGGTAAGGGAAAAGGAGTGAAATAAAGGGGGGTACGTATAGAGAACACAATAAACACATAGAAGAAATATAGGGAACTTTTCCCGAAGGAGAAAAGATAATATCTCTCCTATACTTTTTCACGATTTTTTAATTAAAATGATTGAAAGGGAACGTAAAGAAAATGGAAAGAGGGAAGGGAAGAGAAGGGAAAGGGAAAGAAATAGGGAAAGAAGGGAAAAAAGAAAAAAAAAAAAAGGAAAAGAAATGGAGGGATTTAATTATTTTATTTTTTTACAGGGATACCCGCCTCTCAAAATCGAATTATATATGCTTAATGTTTGTTATGATTGTGTATATGTCTGATGTTTTGTTATTGTAAATGTTATGGTAAAGAAAATAAAGATTAATTAATATAAAAAAAACTGACAATTAAAGGAACAGTCATCAGCCTACTTTGTTGCAGAAGTTTCCGGAACGGGACACTCACCAGTTGAACAGTCCACTAGGGGGAGCCCTATAGTTTGGGAACCTATGTGTTTAATATAATCTGTTTTGCATTGCTTTAGTATTTGCTATTTTGGGTGAACTGTGTGTGACTTGGTGGAGAGGTGTCCCAGTGTTGGTATAATTGCATTGGGAGATTCCTCCACCCTGCACTCACTCATATCTGGCCCTAGGTCATGTTATTTGGGTCTAGTAACAAAGAAATTCTGTACCAGGGGTGTCACATTGACTGTTGCAGGGAGCTGTGGGTAGTCAATATTGCATGTGTAACCACTGTTTTATTATTTTGCCAAGTAAACACTATACCACTGGTTAAGCTACATCTTGTGTGGGACTCTGTCTATTGCAGCTGTGGGGCAGGTGACCAGCATCAAGGTAACACTATTTAGAAAAAATATATATTACTGTGTGGTATTATTGTGGTTCCCTATTGCCATTGGGCTCCACAATCGTATTATTGTCCAGGTGTGCCAAGGAGGGGATCGAGCCGAACTTAAGGGGTTGACAGGCAGAGCGCAGACCCAAAAATATAACCAGCAGCTCCTACGGGGGTAGTGCTAGATATATATGTATATATATATATATATATATATATATATATATACATACATACATACAGTCATGCTCGAAATTGTTGGCACCCCAGAACATTTTCCAGAAAATCAAGTATTTCTCACAGAAAAGTATTGCAGTAACACATGTTGTGCTATACACATGTTTATTCCCTTTGTGTGTATTGGAACAAATCAAAAAAAGGGAGGGAAAAAAAGCAAATTGGACATAATGTCACACAAAACTTCAAAAATGGGCTGCTCAAAATTCTTGGCACCCTTAACTTAATATTTGGTTGCACACCCTTTGGAAAAAATAACTGAAATCAGTCGCTTCCTATAACCATCAATAAGTTTCTTACACCCCTCACCCGGAATTTTGGACCACTCTTCCTTTGCAAACTGCTCCAGGTCTCTCTTATTGGAAGGGCGCCTTTTCCCAACAGCAATTTTAAGATCTCTCCACAGGTGTTCAATGGGATTTAGATCTGGACTCATTGCTGGCCACTGTAGAGCTCTCCATCGCTTTGTTGCCATCCATTTCTGGGTGCTTTTTGGACGTATGTTTGGGGTCATTGTCCTGCTGGAAGACCCAAGATCTCGGACGCAAACCCAGCTTTCTGACACTGGGCTCTACAGTGCGACCCAAAATCCTTTATTAATCCTCAGATTTCATGATGCCTTGCACACATTCAAGGCACCCAGTGCCAGTCAGCAAAACAACCCCAAAACTTCAATGAACCTCCACCATATTTCTCAGCAGGTACTGTGTTCTTTTCTTTGTAGGCCTCATTCCGTTATTGGTAAACAGTAGAATGATGTGCTTTACCAAAAAGCTCTATCTTAGTCTCATCTGTCCACAAGAAGTTTTCCCAGAAGGATTTTGGCTTTCTCAAGTACATTTTGGCAAACTGTAGTCTTGCTTTTTTTATGTCTCTGTGTCAGTAGTGGGGTCCTCCTGGGTATCCTGCCATAGCCTTTCATTTCATTTAAATGTCGACGGATAGTTGGCGCTGACACTGATGTTCCCTGAGCCTGCAGGACAGCTTGAACTTCTTTGGAACTTGTTTGGGGCTGCTTATCCACCATCCCGACTATCCTGCGTTGCAACCTTTCATCAATTGTTCTCTTCCGTCCACGCCCAGAGAGATTAGCTACAGTGCCATGGGTTGCAAACTTCTTGATAATGTTGCGCACTGTGGACAAAGGCAAATCTAGATCTCTGGAGATGGACTTGTAACCTTGAGATTGTTGATATTTTTTCATAATTTTGGTTCTCAAGTCCTCAGACAGTTCTCTTTTTCTCTTTCTGTTGTCCATGCTTAGTGTGGCACACACAGACACACAATGCAAAGACTAAGTGAACTTCTCTCCTTTTTATCTGCTTTCAGGTGTGATTTTTATATTGCCCACACCTGTTACTTGCCCCAGGTGAGTTTAAAGGAGCATCACATGCTTGAAACAATCTTATTTATCCACAATTTTTAAAGGGTGCCAAGAATTTTGAGCAGCCCATTTTTGAAGTTTTGTGTGTCATTATGTCCAATTTGCTTTTTTTCCTCCCTTTTTTTGATTTGTTCCAATACACACAAAGGGAATAAACATGTGTATAGCAAAACATGTGTTACTGCAATACTTTTCTGTGAGAAATACTTGATTTTCTGGGGTGCCAACAATTTCGAGCATGACTGTATATATATATATATATATATATATATACACACACACACACATACATATGAGTATATATTGTAACATGGGGGAACATTAGCTCTCGTGGCAGATGCGTTTGTCAGTGATTCATGCCAGTTAGAAACTATATTTTATGGCATGGTAGCCCATTTTTATTAAAAAGGCAAATAAAAGTCTGTAACATTAAGGTTCCCCACGCAGGGGTTCTTCTCCAACAAATAAACACAATAGAAAATGCTAGCCCACCTGGCTCTCTTTAGCAGTACCTCTGCTCTTTATCCTGGTCACACAGACCACAGGATTCCTCAATGTGGACAGCTTCACTTTTAGCGCCTACAGCTCCGATCTGGCCTTAGTCCTCAGGCCGTTGCACTGCCTCTTGCAGTCACACATGTCCTGGCTGCCTCCTGCCGCCCCTCTGACTCCTGGAGACCTCCTGTCTCTCTGGGTGTGGAGCAGTCTCCAACTGGGAGCCATGAGGTCTTCCCATACTCTCATTATAAGGGCTATGCTCACCTGAGCACACACCCTGCTGGTAATCTACAAAGTCTGGACACAGGGTTGGAGATCCCCTCCCACCCAAGACACTATGGAATCTCCAAACGACAGAGTCCCATGCCAGAATACCAAAACCTGGAGAAAGCTGCGAAAGCAGTTTTCTCCAGTCCACATCTATGCTCTGCAGTCTTACACCAAGCAAATGTGCATACCCTGTGTCCCCCAAACTATCAATTTTACATTGACAGCATCTCATACTGTCACAAATTATATATATATATATATATATATATATATATATATATATATATACACTGTATAGGCTATATTGTCAATAGTATTGGGGTGCCTGGCTTTACATGCACATGAACTTTAATGGCATCCCAGTCTTAGTTCATAGGGTTTAATACTGAGTTGGCCCACCCTTTGCAGCTATTATGCCGCGTACACACGATCATTTTTCCCGTCGGGAAAAATGACATTTTTTCCTTTGGACGAGAAAAACGATCGTCTGTGGGCTCTTTGCCGTTTTTCCCGACGGGAAAAACGACATTAATCACGACGAGAAAAATTAGAACATGCTCTAATTTTTCTCGTCGTGATTCCTGTCATTTTTTTCTGCGCCAGTTTTCCCATAGGGAAACACTGCCGCGGAGCCTACACACGGTCGTTTTTCTCGTCAAGAGAAAAAATTACGGGAAAAACGGCCGTGTGTGGGAGAACAAGCCGTTCCCTCGTTTTTCCTGTCGTGATTCACGGCGGTGTTTTCACCGCCGTGAATAACGATCATGTGTACGTGGCATTACACCTTTAACTCTTCTGTCCACAAGTTTTAGGAGTGTGTTTATGGGAATGTTTGACCATTCTTGCAGAAGCTCATTAGTGAGGTCAGGCACTGATGTTTGATGGGAAGGCCTGGCAGTCTCCTTTCTAATTCATCCCAAAGGTGTTCTATCAGGTTAAGGTCAGGACTCTGTGCAGGCCAGTCAAGTTCCTCCTACCAAACTCGCACATCCATGTCTTTATGGACCTTGCTTTGTTTACTGGTTCAAACGATTTTGTGGAGGGGGATTTTGGTGTGGGGATACTTTTTAGGGGTTGGGCTTGGCCCCTTAGTTCCAGTGGAGGGAACTCTTTGGGTGTCAGCATACCAATACATTTTGGACAATTTCATGCTCCCAACTTTGTGGAAACAGTTTGGGGATGGTCCCTTACTGTTCCAACATGACTGTGCACCAGTGCACAAATCAAGGTCCATAAAGACATGGATGAGCGAGTTTGGGGTGGAGGAACTTGTCTGGCCTGGCCTGACTCCTGACCTCAACCAGATAGAATACCTTTGGGATGAATTAGAGTGGAGACTGCGAGCCAGGCCTTTTACATAAGTGCCTGACCACATAAATGCGCTTCTGGAAGAATGGTCAAACATTCTCATAGACACATTCCTAAACCTTGTGGACAGCCTTCCCACTAGAGTTGAAGCTGTTATAGCTGCAAAGGGTGGGGCAACTCAATATTGAACCCTACGGACTAAGACTGGGGTGCCATTAAAGTTCATGTGTGTGTAAAGGCAGGTGTCCCAATACTTTTGAAAATATAGTGTATCTTTACAGTATATACATACCTTTGTCTTTCCTTCTTTATAAGTGATCACATACCCTCTTTTCTCAGCTGCATAAGGAGCATGGAGAGCTGGGGGAGGAGAAACAGTAGTACACTTATCTTCCTAGTAAATGGCTGTGTAGTGGGACCTGTCAGCACAAGTCTGATTATTGGAGGAGAGCAGGCTGAGTTTCCAGCACACCTAGAAAACTAACCACGCTATGCTCTCATGCCTAGTGTGGTCAGTTATAATAGGAAATTAAGGGAATTAACAGAAAAAACTGGTATTTCACACAAACAAAGTAATACAAAGAGAACAGGAAATTTTCATATAAGTACATGGTACAGCAGGCACAATATGACATGTTGGGCTAATACTGGACATTATATTCTTCAGTGTGTAAGCATAAGCACCTAACTCTGATCAAGTAGAGTTCTTAACCCAGGTTCTTGCAAAATTAAAGTACAGTCTCTCATCCCTTTTCCAACGTTGGAGGGGATGATAACATGGTGTTGTCCCCCTAAAGAGATAGAAAGCCATTATTTCAATCTGGGCTGCCTAAACAAGGCAATAACACTTTACACCTCTTTTCATAAATTCATTAGAGAGCACCGTCTTTTTGTCGCTTGGAGAATTAAACTTCCCTCCCACAAACATTCTACTCCCATCCCCAAAAGGTTTACCACTGGACTACTTCTTTGATTACCTGCACTCAGTGACCAAAAAAATATTAACTCAATGAAAAAATATCAGCTGCTGTGTGTAACATATAATGATGTGTTTTCATACAATTTCATCCTTAATCACAGTGCTTAAACCATCAACCACAAATTATAACAAATAATATTACATTTCCAAATTATAAAATTATAATGTCCCATATAGTGCATAATCCATATACAGTAGTGCGGCTTTAAAGAGAAAGTACATTAATGAATCTCCTTCAAGTGCTTCTTGCAGCTATCATTTATCTTTGGCTATACTGTCCAAAAAAGTGCTCTGTGCAAAATGTGCAAATCAAATTCTATTGATCATAAATTGCTCTTCAAAAAGTGCTCTTGTGTTCAGCAATAAGCCACCCCACATATGAGAACTCCCAGGCAGGATTGACCACATGCTAGTGAAGATCAGTCAGCGCTTTCCCCCAAGGGGTTAATTATCCAAGGTAACACCTCTTTTTCCTCTCACCACAGTCAGGGATTTCATAAAATCAGAGGAGATAAAGAGCTCCAATAGTGTAAAAATCTTTTTTATTTAGACGACTGAAGTATACAAGTTTAAAAATCCATAAGCTATCATGCTCACATTTAACTGTGCATTCCGCCCTGCACCTGGGTTATGTAGTGTTTTTATCATACAACCCTGGCTCACTATAACAAGCGCAAGCCCTGTTTGTAGCTCTGATCACTCTGGCCTCTCACCACATCCAGGTGTCTCCAGCAGACCAGCTTTCCTTCGTGTAACCCTGCCTCAGGTGATCTTTGATCCATTTAGATACATAGTTGCATCTAGAAAAAAGTGCCAACACAGGATGGATCTGTGGGTACTTGAAATAACACAGTCCCGCGTCCTAAACGTCAATTGGAAATATGTTGGAAAGAGAAAAATTTACTTTCTAGGCACCAATAGTAAAATTTTAACAAATAATTTTATTCACAGTTCAATACATAGTAAAAAACAGAAAAAAATAAAAAACACAACATAATATAAAAGACTGTAGATGGGCTACAGTAGCGACTAAAAAGCGCTCCAAAATTTGGTCAGCAGAGTCAGCACATGCTACATGGAACATGTGTGATTGTAAACTGTGTTGTAACAATATTTTGCTCTACATGTTTCGCGAGAATCGCTTCTTCAGGAGCTATTGTAATTTTCTGGAATAGGAAAGACCAAGATTTAGTTTGTATATATCATATATGATATAAAACACATTATTTTGTTTAAAATTGACATTTCATATAGCATGGGTGACAGCAAAAAAACGCACAAGATGGTAGATGCCAGAAAAAGCCATCTGTAGGGTGCGCAACAAGCATGATGTGGGGGTGTGCCAGATAGAATAGGTAAAAATGTGATAGTCAGGTCCATAACGATCTCTTTCATAAACAAAGGAAAAAACAGAAGAAGTACATATAGATAAGACCACCTCTAGCATAACTGAATATAGCCGCCAGAATGAGAAATAAACACCAAAGATTAGGCAACGCACCTATCACCCAAAGATTATAGTAAGATGAATAAAGCAGGTAACTCCTTACCAAACTGGAGTAGTTTCTCTTTCCAACATATTCCCCTAGATACATAATTGATGGACTCAAGATCATTAGGAGTTTCTACTCTGGCAAGCTCATCTTTTACCTGTTCAGAAAGTCTTTGGTGGAACTGACTTTTGACTGTTTACTCTGCTGCAAACTTTGCAACTTTGCTTAAGCAGTACTGCAACAGTTAGGATCATCAACAACCTGATTCATCACGGTCACAAAAGTCTCAATCTTTTGTCTTGTTTGATATAAGGGGAAGCCCAAGCTAGGGCTTCCCTAGTCAGGAGGTTGATAACAAACATTACTTTCTGTTTTTCAGAAATTAATGCATTGGATCGCATTTTGGAAACAAATGCGACACTGGTTAAGAAAACTTCTGTAATGGTGGTGGTCTCCATTGAACTTGTGTGGGTGAGGCATACAGTATGTGCTTAGCATCATCTCGGGAACATAGGTTCAGCAATTGTTTCACATTTTCTAGTCAACATTTTTCTTGGTAGGTAACATGGAACTCCTGCAGCTCTGCAATATGCTGCCTGAAAGGAGCCACAGCATTTGCTATACCAGTCTGTATGTTTTGGGCCAGATTATTCTGTCAGGATCAGGGGTCAGGCTTGGAGACCAGTAGCTATAGCAGTAGGGGGACTTTCACCGATCAGCAGGATAAGTATTTAAGCATATCACCCTGGCAGATGATGCAGGCTCACCTGAGGTGCAGAGTCTAAGTACTAGCTTGTGTTCACCAGAGCTCCTGATGGTGGAGATGGGTTTTGCTGCATGTTAGTACCAGGTCGTGGTCCACAAGATCGCCCCGCCAGGAGGTGAGCAAGCCCGGGTCCAGTAGTGGATAAGCAGGTAGGGATCAAACAGAAGTGTAGTTAGTAACCAAGCCAAAAGATCAGTAACGAGTAGTTGCAGATTGGGATCAAGCAGAAGCGTAGTTGAGGAACCAGCCAAGGGTCGATAACAAGTGGTAGCAAATAATGAACGGTTCACGACAGGATCATTCAAAGAGTTGTCCCAAGAACTGTCCAGCATTCCAGGTAGCTCAGCAAGACAGGACATTTGCCTTGGGCTTGGGCTCTCCTATTTCAATTAAGCCTCCTTGTCAACCCAGTCACCCATCAACGAAATAATTTTGAAGACCTACACTCTTTGAAGCATCTACCTATCAACTCCCATTACGTCTATCTGCAGGTTAAACATTTATTAATGTCAAAAATGTAATCTCTTACTCTTGACAAGCCTATTTCTTTTGAACTTCTATGCACCCAAGGCCCCCATCATCTGCATGTTATCTCCTCCATTTACAAAATCCTGCAGGAATCTTCCCTATTAACCGTAGATACTCACCTCTATATGTGTAAATGGGAGCAGGATCTACAACGTCCAATGTCCCTCAAATATTAGGACAAAATTTACAAGTAAGAATACCTACAAGATTTACGGTACATGTTTTAGTACAAAATGCCTAAAATTCTCCATAAGTAATGCTCTTCTTTATCTGGAACTTGCTGGTACTGTGTTTTAGAACTGGGCTCTCTGTTTCATATTTTCTGGCAGTGTAAGTATATCCAACCCTTTTTGACTAGGTAGTGGCAGTTCTGCAGGAAATTTTTGAGAGACACTTTCCATTTAATCCTATTAATTTGCTGCTAGGCCTAACGTTCAGAGGCGTAGCTAAGTATTCCAAAATGTTGATTTCTCATATATGAACAGCCAGGATCACCATAACCCTACACTGGCTGTTCACTAGAGTCTCTAATGGAATTCTTGTCTTGCCAAAATCAGAGACTCTCTACCATTATTCCATGATACTTGGGATTGACGGGATCAATCCTCATTTGGCTCCTCTCTTTCTTATGCCCCGTACACACGATCGGAAATTCCGACAAGAAAAGTCCGATGAGAGCTTTTGGTCGGAAATTCCAATCGTGTGTATGCTCCATCTGACTTTTTCTATCGGAATTTCCGCCAACAAAAGATTAAGAGCTGGTTCTCAAATTTTCAGACGGAAAAAATTCCTATTGGAAAATCCGATCGTCTGTAGCAATTCCGACGTGCAAAATTCCGACGCATGCTCGGAAACAATTAAGTCGCATGCTCGGAAGCATTGAACTTAATTTTCTCGGCTCATAGAAGTGTTGTACGTCACCTCATTCTTGACGGTCGAAAGTTCAGAGAACTTTTGTGTGACCGTGTGCATGCAAGCCAAGCTTGAGCGGAATTCCATCCATCCAAGGTTTTTCCGACGGAAAATCCGATCGTGTATAAAGCCTCGTACACACGGTCGGACTTCCATCGGACTTTTCCGTGGATTTTTGTCCGAACGGAGTTGGTTGGGAACACCCATAGCATACACACACTCTGACTTTTCTGCAAACTTTCTTAAAACTTCTTACAACATCACGTGTTTTTTCTGCTCTTTTCTGCTCTTTACTGCCACCCTTTGGTCAACTTCTGCTATTGTTGGTTGATTTTAACATTGGTTGTTTTGTCGATCGGACTAAAGTCCGATGGTTATCTGTACACACGGTCGGACTTTGCTCCATCGGACTTTTGTTGGGCAAAAGTTTGTCCGTTTGCAGACCCAACTTTTGTCCGATGAAATCCAAAACCAAACGAAAAAAGTTTGTCCGATGGAGCGTACACACGGTCGGATTGTTGGTCCAACTTGCTTAAAACTAAGTTTGTTGGGCAAAATTCAGACCGTGTGTACGGGGCTTTAGGGGCATTAGACTTTGATTTTTTTTCTCCTAAAAGCCTAAACCCTATGAATACATGTTTTCTTATCACCCACTTCCTTTCTTGTCTACTGATATGTTTAAACTGTTTACCAGTGAGGCCCTTTCTTTTGACAGCTGGGTGGATGCAGGGACTTCAACAATATTTATACCTTAAAGAACATTGTTTGTATACTTTGCTGGATCTTTATACTGTATCAGTAATTATTTTTGTGTATTCTTTTACTGAAAACCTTTCAACAAAAATAAAAATTTAAGTTATTAGGACCAGGGATGAGCCGAACACCCCCCTGTTCGGTTCGCACCAGAACCTGCGAACAGACAAAATGTTTGTGTGAACTTTAGAACCCTATTAAGTACAATGGACTCGAACGTTCGAAATCTAAAGTGCTAATTATAAAGGCTAATATGCAAGTTATTGTCCTAAAAAGTGTTTGGGGACCCGGGTCCTGCCCCAGGGGACATGTATCAATGCAAAAAGAAGTTTTAAAAACGGCCGTTTTTTCGGGAGTAATGATTTTAATAATGCTTAAAATTAAAAAATAAAAGTGAAATATTCCTTGAAATTTCGTACCTGGGGGGGTGTGTATGATATGCATGTAAAGTGGCGCATGTTTCCCGTGCTTAGAACTGTCCCTGCACAAAGTGTCATTTTTGAAGGAAAAAAAGTCATTTAAAACTCACTCGCGGCTAATAATGAATTGTCGGCTTTTATCAATACATACAAAAGTCATTGATAAAAAAAAAAAAAAAAGCGTGGGGGTCCCCCAGAATTCAATTACCAGGCCCTTCAGGTCTGGAATGGATATTAAGGGGAACCCCACCGCAAATAAAAAAAAATGGCGTGGGGTTCCCCCTAAATATCCATACCAGGCCCTTTAGATCTGGCATGGATTTTAAGGGGAACTCCACCCCAAAATTTAAAAAAAATGGCGTGGAGTCCTCCCGAAAATCCATACCAGACCCTTATCCGAGCACACAACCTGGCCGGCCGCAGGGGAAAAGGGGGGGACGAGAGCGGCCCCCCCTCCCTCCTGAACCGTACCAGGCCACATGCCCTCAACATGGGGAAGATGTCCCCATGTTGATGGGGACAAGGGCCTCATCCCCACAACCCTTGCCCGGTGGTTGTGGGGGTCTGCGGGCGGGGGGCTTATCGGAATCTGGAAGACCCCTTTAACAAAGGGGACCCCCAGATCCCGGCCCCCCCCTGTGTGAATTGGTAAGGGGTACATTGTACCCCTACCATTTCACGAAGAAAGCGTAAAAAAAAACAAAAAAATTGAGGGGCATGCTGGGAGCTCACTGTGACAGACATGTCCTGCTGAGGCTCCCCTTTTCTCAGGACTTCACGGCCAGCATACACACCCGAATGGAAGGGTAATTATTTCAAAAGCTTACCCTGGTCTTCCTCAGTGCCCTGGGAACGTTTTAAGATGGTTAAAGGAGCTGTCCGGGGAAAAAATAAGGTGAAACCCCTCAGAGATAATTCATCTAGAGGCCTCAGTAAAATGGAACAGGCTAAATCACCTCACACAATCTCACCTCATGCTGCCAGGCAGCAGCAGCAGTTACCTCATGAACTATATGATACAGACTGTGAGGACAGCGCCATCTGCCAGCCACAACAGACAGGCTCTTTACACCCAAATGTTTTAATTCAAATAGAAAAAATGCTACAGAAGGCATTAAAGCAGACCTCCGACCATATTACTGAGAAATTAACAAAAGAAATCCATGACTTAGGTCAGCGCACGGCTGAATTAGAAAACAGAGTGGATGACATAGAAACTAATGTAATGACTCATGAAACTGAATTGGACACACTTAAAGATGAAAATTTCTCGCTGCAAACTCGTTTAGAAGATTTTGAAAATCGCGCACGTCGTTCAAACCTCCGCATTAGAGGTATACCGGAGTCTATTATTGATCTACAATCGACAATTACTGCCCTATTTCAAGAGTTATCACCGTCAATTCCAATTGAGAGACTGGAAATAGACAGAATACATCGAGCATTAGCACCATGCAAATCTGAAGGTCCCCCCCCCCCCGCAACATAATTGCGAAATTCCATTTCTTTTGCACCAAAGAGCAGCTCATGGTCGCTGCAAGGAACAAAGAATCCCTCATCTTCCAAGGCCACCCATATCAGATCTTTGCTGACCTTTCCCCAATAACAGTCGCTAAACGGCGCTCGATGAAACCCTTATTACAAAACCTACAACAACATCAGATCCCATACCAATGGGGGTTCCCTTTTTCACTTCGCTTCACATATCAAGGCACCAAGTACTCATGCAAAACAACTGATGAACTACAGAACACCCTACAAAAACTTCATCTCTGCGAAAGTCCTTCAGCTGGCCCTCGCCGACAAACAGCATCCAGTTCTCCACAAAATGTATCGAAAAACAAAAATGACAGAACCAGACAAAGCCCATCGAAGAGGGGTCGATTCAACTCTCCAAACCAAGTTACTCCAGACTCAATGGACTGAATGCATTTTGCATATCAAATTGAAATTCACTCAATATTTTTGATCTTTCATCCACTTTTTGGATGCTAAACACTTAATGTCATTTAACCATCCTGAATTTACTTCCCTTAAGCAGGTTATGGTCTAATTTTATATATTTTTTATTTTAATTTTTTATTATTATTATTTTTTATTATTATTATTATTTTAATTTTTTTAATACTTTATTTTTATTTATTTATTTTTTTATTTTCCAATTTTTATCCCCTTTTTGGTCTAGGATAATTGACGTTTTAAATTATCCCCCAAAAAATTATATTCTCATAACACCCTTCCCTCCTCATCCTATCCTTCCTCACCTCACCCCCCTCTATCCCCTCTATCCCTTCTACTTCCCACATTTTACCCCCTCCTACCCGCCCCTTTCCCCTAATCCTTTCCTACCCACAACAAGGGTTCTATATTATTTTTGTACAAAATTGTTTACTGAATAGAAGTAAATATTACTAATATATTAGTAATAATTGATATTTTATTTATTTTTCATCCTAATTAATAAGGACATTACTGCCTCTCCTACAACTGGCAACCCAGAGGTAACCTGTATAATTCAACAAAATTTATAATCTAACACTCTCCCCGTGAAACGATAAAACACAATTGTTAGATTAAAATTTTACATGTACTAATGTTGAACATATAATATTTTCTTATATTTGATTCATTTTTGCTTACTTCCGCCCAGTTTGGGTGTCATAATATATTTTTCTTCTCTAGATATATTTTTGGTCGTGAGGGACCCGAGAAACTGTCACTGCTCCCTCCATTTTTCTGTCTTTGGACTCTCCCCACACCTTTTTGTGTGAGGAGCCTCCCTGGTCAGACTCTGTGCCTCCGAGCTTGCACTTTTGCATGCTCGGAACGCCAACGTTTTACCTTCTTGCATTCTAAACGTTTTTTGTTAATTATTTGTTTAATAATGACTCTCATTTTCTCTTTCTTTCTCAACATTCTGTCTCCACTCTCCCTTTTCTCTTTGCTCCTCCCCGGGGTAAGTATGGATTTTCAATTGTTTTTAGATATGTCTTATAATATTTTCTATAAAATTTCATGATGGCTCCTTTAAATATTCTTACCTTAAATGTCCAAGGTCTAAATGTTCCACAAAAATGAACCAAAGTTTTTAGATCATTATCTTCTTCAAAGGCGCATATAATTTGCCTCCAAGAAACCCATTTCACTGAAACCTCGACACCTAAATATTTTGGTACAGCTTATCCCCAAGTTTTTACTGCTTCAGCTAAAACTAAACGAAGGGGAGTGCTAATTGCATTTCATAGAGCTACACCCTTCTCTCTTCTGACAGAAACCAAAGACCCAGAAGGTCGCTATCTCATTATTACAGGGCATCTATGTGATACGCTAATCACAGTAGTATCCTATTATGCTCCTAATAAAAATCCGACAGCATTCCTCTCCCATTTGTTCCAGGTAATAGAGACTCATAAAATGGGCACACTTTTGATCTGTGGAGATTCGAACCAAGTTCTATACCCTTATTTAGATAAGTCCCCAATTCCTATCACTTCCAATTCTCAATCTCGTAGGTTCCAAAGACTTCTACAACAACATTCCTTGCTAGATTCCTGGCGAGAAATCAATCCCACGAAACGTCAATATTCCTTCTATTCCCATCCACATAAGTCTTTTTCCCGTATCGACCATATACTAATCTCTATTAGTATGTCCCCGGAAATGCTCACATCATCTGTAATACCCTTTACATGGACTGATCATTGTGCAATACTTTCTACTTTCACTTCCCTCATACCCAAACATCAAGACCCCACATGGTACATAAATGATTCAACCCTATCCCATCCATCACACTCTACTGACTTAGAAATAGCCATAAAAGACTATCTGAAAAATAATAAAACCCCTGATATTTCTCCATTAACATTATGGGAGGCACACAAACCCGTCCTTCGAGGAATCTGCTTACGCCAAGCATCATATCTTAAAAAAGAAAAAAAGAAGCTACAACTAATATTAGAAACAAAATTTAACACTTGCCACGCAAATTTTCAAGCGAATCCTACCCCTGTGACAAAAAATCAACTAGATGAAGCTAGCCTAAATCTTGATCTTTTCCTATCTGAATCCGCAGATAAAACCATACGCAAATCCAAGCATAAATTTTATATTAAAGCTAACAAGCCTGGCACTCTTCTCGCTCGAGCACTTAAAAAATTAAACAACCCATACAAACCGATTCGATTAAAATGACCTCATAATACTTACACCAGTAATCCAGAAAAAATCCTACAAACCTTCCACAAACACCTTACATCTTTATACAACAATTAGGGATTTTTTGACCGATCCGCTGCAGAATTATTTTTTTCACAAACCAAACTTCCAAAGATTCCTTTAACTCAACATGAACATCTTGAAAGTCCCATTACAACTGCAGAGGTTGAATTAGCCATTAAATCCCTTAAACCAAATAAACGCCCGGGTCCTGATGGCTTCTCTGCCCTATATTATAAGAAATTTACTCATCTTCTTGCGCCATTGCTGACAGATGCTTTCAATTCACTTCTGAACAACCAATCCTTTCGTCCTGAAACCTTAACAGCAATAATCACAATGATCCCCAAACCTCATTCAGATGATTCATCTTGTGCTAATTACAGGCCCATATCCCTGCTTAATCTTGATATCAAACTACTAGCGAAAATTCTAGCAACTCGTTTGAACAATATTATTGGTTCATTAATAAATAAAGACCAAGTTGGTTTTATTCCTTTTCGCCAAGCAGCTGATAACGTACGCAGGGCAACTTTATTAATCCAAGCAGCTAAAACACGGCGAATACCTATGTGTCTTCTGTTGTTAGATATTAAAAAAGCATTCGACACAGTATCATGGCCCTATCTACATTTTGCTTTACAAAAATGGGGGTTCGGTCCTCACTTTCTTAACTGGGTTTCATCACTATATAATAATCCCAAAGCCTATATTAAATATGCTGGATATAAATCTGGTTGCTTTAACATAAATAGAGGTACACGTCAGGGTTGTCCACTCTCCCCACTTTTATTTGCCCTACTTATTGAACCCCTAGCTCAGGCTATACGATCTGACCCTTCAATCAAAGGGATAGACTTAGCTGGTCATCAGCACAAATTATGTTTGTTTGCTGACGATATACTATTATTTATGTCTTCCCCTCATATTTCTGCTCCCAACCTTATAAGTAAGCTAGATCATTTTGCACAGATATCTGGACTAATTATCAAAAATCTACAGCCTTAAATATCTCCTTACCTCCCCATACTTTACAACAAGCACAAACTTCCCTCCCATTCTCCTGGTCTACATCGCACCTGACCTACCTAGGAATTACTCTTACTCCCAATTTAACTGAATTCTTCTCAGCTAACTTTCCGCCATTACTAAAGCAAATTACCAATCTCCTTAAACAATGGTCTTCTTTACCAATCTCATGGATTGGTAAAATAAACGTAATAAAGATGACTATTTTACCCAAGATACTATATCTATTTCGGGTTTTGCCCATTCCAGTTCCAGCATACTTTCTTAGAAATCTTCAACGCAAAACACTAGCGTTCATCTGGGGCTCTTTAAAACATCGTTTATCTAAACACACACTCTACCTTCCCAAACTTAAAGGTGGACTAGGATTCCCCAATTTCGCCTCTTACTACCATGCAGCTCAAATAGCATGCATCCCCAAATATCACGTAAAATACGAAACCCCACTCTGGGTTGCAATTGAAGCATTTGACTGTGATTTATTTTCTATAACAAATTTAATTTGGTCCAAACCCTCAGATCATAAAAATATAAAAAATAAGATTACCAAACACCAAACACACAGTTACTATCTGGGATAAATTTAAACTTATCAAAGGACTACAATCTCCTCATGTTCCCCTTCTATCATTTATTAGAAACCCACTATTCTACCCAGCCTGCACATTCCCTAATTAATTTAAAAAATGGATCTCCTCTGACATAACGCAACTCTGTGATTTATCGACATCTACCTCACTTATAACATTTCCTGAACTATGTGATAGGCATCAACTCCCCCAATCAGAACTTTTCCGATATCTGCAGATCAAAAAAAAATTCATGCCATATATACAAAATATGAGTAAGCTCAACGAACTCACACAATTTGAACGTATATGTAAACGCGAACCTCAGTCTAAGGGTCTCATATCAATAATATATAAACACCTTATTACTTTGCCTACTGCAGACCCACCATCATACATGGCAAAATGGGAGAGAGACCTTGGACTTCAGTTGGAACCATCCGATTGGGATAAAATTTGGACCACAACAAAATCATCTTCACAAAATATAATAGCTCTAGAGACAAATTATAAAGTACTTTTGCGCTGGTATTTGGTTCCTGTCAGAATCGCGAAATATATTCCGCAATACTCCCCACTCTGCTTCCGTGGCTGTAGTGAACTAGGATCACACATACACATATTTTGGGATTGTCCCGTTACAAAATGTTTTTGGAAAGAGGTTTTTCTTATCCTCTCTACCTTATTCAAAAAAACAATCAAACCTGACCCTTCAATTGCACTACTAAATCTAAAACCGACTTCTATTTCCCACACTCAATTCAAACTCCTTCTACAAATCACTACTGCAGCAAAGCAGACAATCGCCAAAGCATGGAAAACCCCAACATTAATGATCTCAGAAACCAAAACCAGAATAAACCAAGCCATGACCCACTCAAAAACGGAAGCCATTACCAATGATAATATTGGAAAATTTGAAAAAATCTGGAATCCTTGGGTGACTAATTTTTTCCCTCCCAACTTTGACATCACATTATTAAGACCTTGGTAATATAACTACTAATATCTATTTAATATACTAATATTATCAGACCAACATTATAAGATACCCGGGGACCTTTTCGACCTTTTCTATCTTTTCTACCTACTATCTTTATTTTTTTTTCTCTTCTACTTCTTACCCTTCCCTCTCTTCTATCTTCGCTCTTTAGCTCTTTTTTTGTTGTTTTTTCTTTCCTAGCATATATTGTTATTATATGCAAAAATGGTAGCAACATTTTTATTTTTTTTTAGGTTTTTTATTTATCAGTATATTTCAGCTTTAGAGCTCCTTTGAAACAATACAAACCTTATATATTACAATAATATTATATGAGGTCGAGAAATTATGACCCTTCATTTTTTCTTTATAAATCCTTATATTACCTTACATGTTATATATTATTACTAAATCTGGTTTGTAATTACTAAATTCAACACTAAGCATATATTTTAGCAAGTCTCCAGATAATGGTCAACATATGTTAAACTTAAATTACTGTTTTTTTTCTCCTCTTCTGTTGTTGTTGCCTTCAAAAATCACTGGAGCTTGACATAAATATCTAATTTGTGTTCTCCTTAACTGCTACTATTTATAGTGACTATGTTTATTGACAATATATGCTTGTAATTTTGAAAATTTAATAAACAAATTTGACAAGAAAAAAAAAACAAAAAAAAAACACACAAACACCTTGAAAAAGTCCTTTATTAAAAAAAACCAAAAAACATTCCAGCGGTGAAATCCAGTGTCCCGCGGCGATCCGATGTCCAGCGCTGTCCGTCACTGATTTTGCCTAAGCGGACCTGATGGGGAACTTCCTCCTCAGTGTTTTAAATGTATAGACCCGCCCCTTCTAAAGTTCCCCATCAGGTCCGCTCAGCGGACCAGATGCGGAACATGACAAGGGGCGGGTCTATACATGTATTACCACAGTGAGAGAAGTTCCCCATCAGGTCCGCCCCCTCGGTATGTCGGACCCGCCTACGTCATTGGCCTGAGCGGGGAACTTCCTTCACTGTGTAGGCAATGTGTAGGCAATGCTCGAGTCGAACATGAGTTCGACTCGAACTCGAAGCTCATCCCTATTTAGGACTTAATACACATCGTGGTATACACATTGAAATTTGAAATATAAAGCCTTTATTTGATTTGTTTAGGATCTGTTGTAATCACAATTCTGCCAGATGTATTGATGTAAGTTAGCAGATCAGTGGATTTATGAGGGTATTCATTTGGGTGTATTTTTTATATGTACAGTATGAACCTTTAAAATAAAAAAAATACGATTTTTTTTCTTTATTATTTTGTATATGATATTCTGGCACCTTAAAAGTCCAATGTATGTGTGTTTATAATATATTATATATACAGGGCCGGTGCTAGAATTTATTGCACCCTAGGCAAGACCAGCTACTTGCGCCCCCCCCCCCTCTCCAAAAAAAAAAAAATAGGATAAAATATTAAAACATCTAAATATGAAACTGCTAAATGTATTTTAATTTGCAAAAATTCATGCCATAAAATGTCAAAAAGAGAGCCCAATCCAGCAAAAGAACAAACAAAAATAAAACAGCTTAACCCAGCAAAGAAACATCCACATATAGCAAAGGGACAGTCAAATCCAGGAAATAGACAACCCAATCCAAAGAGACAGCCAAATCCAGCAAAGAGACAGCCTTATATAGCAAAGAGGCCTGCACATCCAGCAGTGCGACAGGTGAGAGAACAGAGTGGGGGCTAGTGTGACAGGAGGTGGGGGCCAGGGTGACAGGTGGGAGGAGAGTGTGACAGGTGGTGGTGGGGGGCCAGTGTGACAGGTGGTGGTGGGGGGCAGTGTGACAGGTGGTGGTGGGGGGCCAGTGTGATAGGTGGTGGTGGGGGGCCAGTGTGATAGGTGGTGGTAGGGGGCCAGTGTGATAGGTGGTGGTGGGGGGCCAGTGTGACAGCTGGTGGTGGTGGGGGGCCAGTGTGATAGGTGGTGATGGGGGGCCAGTGTGATAGGTGGTGGTGGGGGGCCAGTGTGATAGGTGGTGGTGGGGGGCCAGTGTGATAGGTGGTGGTGGGGGGGGCCATTGTGATAGGTGGTGGTGGGGGGCCAGTGTGATAGGTGTCAGATCTCCACTCACTGTGTTGGTCGTTACTGTCAGCTTCTCAGGGCTGCCCTTAAAAATGAAAAGGAGAGAGCTGAGGCAGGCACGTTGCATGGAATCCCATGTCAGCAATAAACAGCCCATCAGAGCAGCCAATCATGGAGTCGTGTGTTTGTTGTGCCACGGCCAATCGATAGCAGGGGTGGGCGTTCCGCGTGGTGGCGGGCGTGGCCAATGGCTACCTGTTTATTGTGCTGTCCCAGGGCTCAAGTAAGCGCCGAGCAGAGGCAGGAGGACGGCGTATGTGTGGTCACCTAGCAAGTTTTCCCACCCCGGGGCGGGACAGCCTCCCCCTGTTATTGGGAAGGGATTCCCACACTTCCCTCGCTCCTCCCTTTCAGTAAGCAGATACAGGCAGACTGGGGGTGGAGCGGAGCGCCCACGAAGATGCCGATCTCTCTCACAGTGTGTGTGTGTGTGTGTGTGGAGCTGAGGCGGCCGGCCTTGGTAGTGTGCTCTCACCGTGCGCGCCCTCCGCATGCTGGACTACGGGAAACAAGGCACTGACAAGCTCACGGCGTCAAAGTAGAGAAACCAGCGGTCCTGGCTGCGCCCTAGGCGGCAGTGCGTCTTAGGCAGCTGCCTAGTCCGCCTAGTGGTAGCGCCGGCCCTGTGTGTAATATATATATATATATATATATATATATATAGTAAAGGACTAGCATCAAATGTAGAACTTGAAGGACACCGCCACTCGCTGGTTCTTCTTTTTAAGGGCTTTGTTTGCCCATTTTTATTAAAAGAAGTTCAAAACAAAATGAAAGGTTTCCCTCGCAGGGGTTTCAGCACTCCTATTCATCAACAAAATGTAATTTAGCCTCCTGGCTTATACATACAGCAGTGCTGCTCAGGCCTTCCACTTCAGGCTTTCATCTGTCTCCTACAGACTTTTCCCTTGGCAACACCGTCCATTTAGATAGCAGCCCCTCATTGCTCTGATCCTCAGACTTGGGTCCACTGTTCTGACCCTCAGACCTGGGTCTCTGGCTTCCAGTGTGCAGACAAGCACTCTCTGGCTTCTCCAGTGCACACCTGCACTCGTCGGGAGGATGGAGCCCAGAATGCTGGTCCTGACTCTACTATCAGGCCCACACACACACCTGAACAATCAGTGTGCAGTTGAGTCTCAAAACCCGGATCCAGGACTGGGGATTTCATCCCACCCGGATCTCTAAGAAATCCCCAAGCTCCGGGTCCCAAAGTGGACTTTAGTAAATCATGAGAAAACTGAAAAGCCAGTTTCCTCCCAAACAAGCAAATACCCTGGAGCCCCTCAACCTGTCTGGTTGAGAATCCTGTATTCATACACTGGTGGGGTACCACACTACCACATACCCTCCCCCTTTGTTTCGATCCGGAGGGAGGAACACCAGCACCCATCATTATGGTTGGGACACCTCTGTGCTGGCTGTCAGCAACGTAGGCCCAACCTTTTTTCCGGGTGCGCTTCCAGGTATGTCCAAACCTGGATCTTAACAAGGTCCTATATTTCCCTATACTCAGCCTTCTCCCTCTTCTTTTGGGGTTCCATAAGCACTGCTTCTCCTGAAATTTTAACAGGGCACCCCTGGTCTTTCTACCAACCCTTCTGCCTCCATGCTTCAGGTTCCCAGGTTTCTCAATACCTTTGGACACCACACTGTCATGTACCTTTAACAAACTATTTGGTTCATCATTGACAGACATATTCAAACCAACATTACACCTCTCAACGTTGCACAGATCACCAATGCTTTTTTTTTTAGCATTTGCTAGGGCAGAGTCTGCAGAGGGCACACATACTGGAGGGCCGCCATCACCCACGGGAACCTCACAGGACGTCACCTCCCCGGGGTTCACCCACTCTGCAGGCAGCTGTCCTACCACTTGACCTGTGCTGATGCCATCTGTATTTTTATCCACCTGAACAGACAAGCTCTTGTCTGATCCACATACAATTTTTACCGCACTTCTTATCCGTTTCCCTGTCTCGGGGACCTTATTAGGTTTGTCACCTAAACCAAACATTGGACTGGGGACCCCAGTCTTTTTAACCACCTTCGGTTGAGCCCCGGTCGGGATTTCTGCTGCTTTCTGGTCCACACTTGGCCCTTCCATCTCATGTGATTCTTCCACTGGTACAGCATACACGCCCTTCACCGACAACTGACCAGTACTACGTTGGACCATAGCAGCAGAAATGCCTTCTACCTGGCTGTTAGGTGGTGAAACCTCAGACACTTTCTTTTCACCAAAGCCTCTCCCATATAACTCTTGTACAGGAAGTAACCCATCAGCATACCTAGAGGTGATTTTTAACACTAGTAATACAGTCATAAATAAATAATTTCTGTCTTGTCTTCCTTTGTGCTGTACCACCTGCCACTCAGGGTTCCACCTAATGGTACTCCGCAGTACCAGACTGTCTGACTGTGGTGGAGACACCCCAGTATAGACTGGCTGTACATCCCAAAGTTTAAGCATCTCCTTTAATACTTTTGTTAGAAACCATACCCCTGGCTCCAGACCCAAGTCCTTCCTGGGGACTTTCCTGACACTGGGGATGCAGACAGACTCACTTGCTGAGACGTGAGAGGTTGCAAGGTTTAATGAAACCTTCTCCCAGCTGGAGACAACCACAGCCTGGTGCTCTACCAGCGCGCTGCCAGGTGCTTGACTCATACCCAACTTCTCAGGTTCAGCACCAATGAACTGCTTCACATTACCAGTGACAACGTCACTTTGACACGCCATGTCAGCATCATTTTTGTAAGTTACGGACAAAGTGTCTGCTGTGTGCTCGCCCTTATATGGTCCATATTTCTCACAATGGTTAACCCCTGCAGCAGCCACCGCGCCCTCAGGTATAAACTGTTCTGCCGTCCCTCCTGCTGGCACAGCAGAAACTTTGTCCACCTTATTTTTGTGCATGAAAGCCTCATCTATCAGGGACATTAGATTTTTACCCCAACTATCCCAATCCGTTGTAGCTGTGCTCCATTCACCAGCGCTCCTCAGCCCTGATCCATCCGCCCAAGGAGACACATTAGAACAGATTGGTTTAGTTGCAGATTCATCATCCAAATTATGAATCATGGCAGACTTCGGTAACACATGTTTTAGCACCACAGGTTGCAATACACCACAACCACCACCTTGCTCGGGCGGCGCTTCATAAGCCTCACACACCTTTGCATTTTTCACAGGTTGTGTTAACCCACCATTTACCGGTACATTTTTAGTACTAGCAGCTTGCACTAACACATTACCATTACACGGTACAGTTCCACTCTGTCCCACCAGAGTGACATCGCAGTTGTCCATGGCAACCTCCGACTCCAATACATGAAGTTCCCTGAAGATTTCTGGGGACAACTGTGCTGTCTTACCACCAATTGCTACAGGCCACGACCCATTTGTGACAACAGCTTTTGCTCTGGAAGAACCTGGGGTTTTCCCAACAGCAGCAAACTTTTCATTAACAGTAACACTTATAGCATTTTTAGTTTTTGCAGGCTGTCCTAGCCCACTGCCAACTTGAGGCTGGCAGACATTAGACACAACACTTTTAGTCATCAACACAGGTTCTGTTTGGACTTTAACCCCTGCATTCCCACTAGGTATGAAAAAGTCATTCTCAAGCGCACATTCTGTGGCCCCACTAACTGGGGTCACTCTCACATCATCATGGACAGTCTCGTAGCCAGTTCTTTTATACCTGAAATCAGCAGTTCCAGGCATCATTTCATTAAATATAGTCTTACCCACCACAGTAGTTGGGGTCACCATCTTCATTTGAGTACGTTGTCTTAAGAACCAGTCCTCAGCCGCACATTTACTGGCCAACTCCCCCTGGTGGCCATGGGATGAAATCACAGCAGGCATCTCCCACTGTTTAGCACCCCCTGAAGACACCACAGAAAACTCCTCCTTGTTGCCAGGGGTGACTGCAAACATATTTGCAAAGGGATCTTGGCCCACAGGTAAAGAGTTCTGCTCAGCAACATTACCTCCAGGTGCTCCCCAGAATCTAGGGCAAGACAATATTTCATGCCCCAGCTGGCCACATTCCAGGCATGGTACTGGACGACTTTTCCCCAGTGTGTTTCTCTCCTGATGATTCCTTTCAGGCACAACTTCCACTCTCCTTGCCATGGGAGATCGCAGTCTCCCAGCAGAGCTTTGCTGGCTCTCTCCAACATGCTGTATTGGCTCCTCCGGAAGCCACTTGTCACGACCCATGGGAGGCACACCCCATGGTCCACAGACAGCCCGACTGGCCTCCTCTGTGTTGCTATGGGCAACCACTCTCTGTCCTGGCCTTTGATCAGCCTCTCTTCTGGCATATAACACAGGCTTCTCAGACCTTTGTTTTGCTGGGTAGCTTTGCACTGGAGCCAGGGACAAAAGGCACTTGGAGATTGCATGCCCCCACTTACTGCACCGCAAACAGCACACTTTGTTCCATGTCTTGTCAGGGTTTCCCACCCTGCATCTGCTGGACCCTGTCTCAAGCTGTGTCACTTTCACACTTTTTGCAACAGCTGCTGGTTTAACTGCAGCAGCGTTGCCAGGGGCAACAGCACCCCACTCCCAGGCATGGACATCCGGCAGCTCTCTTTTTGTATGGAAGGTTGGCTTGCCTTCCACTTTAGCTTGGTCCAATCCTGCCAGGTGTCGCTTGCACCAATCCACTGCAGATTCAAAAGCTGGTGGACTCTCCACACTAGCCGTCATCTGTGCATTCATTGCACCAGGGTTGCTAGGGACAACAGCAGCCCTCTTTTCCCTTGGAAAACTCTGTTTAGGCATGTATGGGGTTCGATCAGGCAGTAACAACCCCTCCCGCCACAGAGCTCTATCTATCATCTCAGCCATCCTTGCTTCTTTTAGGCGTTTTGATCGCCCCATCCTTGCGGTCTTGCACACAGCAACTTGTAACAGTTCTTGGCGGAGAAAAGGAAAAAAATAAAAAATCTGTTTGTTTCTCCTTTCACAAGTCCATCAAATAAACTTCTGCACAATTCAGTTTGCCTGGCTGCCACACACAGCTAGCAGCAGTTCACTGCAGAGAAAAAAAAATGGACTTTTTGTTCACAGGTACACCACCTGCAACAAATTGGAGCACGGTCTCTTTAAGGCTAGTTACCTTTCACTTGCAGGTTCTCCTCACCTGCACACACACAGATTATGCAGTCTCATGCACCAAAAACACAGTTCATAAAACAGATGAACTTACTTGATTGTATGGATCTCAGATTTTGCCCGCATTCTCCACCACTTGTGAAGGACTAGCATCAAGCGTAGAGCTTGAAGGACACCGCCACTCGCTGGTTCTTCTTTTTAACCACTTAACGACCGCCCACTGTAAATATACGTCAGCAGAATGGCACCGACAGGCAGAATCACGTACATATACGTGATTGCCTTTGTATAGTTGGGGGGTCCGATCGGACCCCCCTTCTTTACAGTGGGTGGTCGTTTTACCTTCGGGAGCGATCCGGCATGAGGGGACGGCCGTTCGATTCCGGCCACCCCCTCTCGATCGCTCCCGGCGAATGAGAGAGCTTCCCCTGCCTGCCAGGAAGGAGGAAGTGATGTCATCTCTCCTGGGGCGCTCACATATACCGAGCGCCGTACAGGAGAAGATGCCAGGTTAGTACACAAAACAGCACACTGACACCAGGACACATAGGCACATAAATCGCCCCCCCCAGGCCCCCCCAGACACCCCCATATCACCCCCAGCCCCCCCCCCAGCCCCCAGTCACAGTGTCACTGATTGCAGTGACCATTTATTTAGTGATCACTGCAATCAGTGACATTTGTGACTGTAAAAGTGTCACTACATTTAGTTTTAGGTCCAGTGTAGCCCCCTAACCCCCCCTAATAAAGGTTTAACCCCCTGATCACCCCCCAGATAACCCTTTCACCCCCTAAAACCGCCGTCACTAAGCAATCATTTTTCTGATCGATGTCTTAGCGTCGGTGATGCTGATCGGTAGCCAGTAATTTTTTTTAGGTTCGCCGCAGGTTTTTATAGCGTCGGGTACCCCCATATATTACCTAATGAAGGTTTAACCCCCTTGATCGCCCCCCAGGTAACCCTTTCACCCCCTATCACCACTGTCACTAAGTTATAATTTTTCTGATCGATGTCTTAGCGTCGGCGATGCTGATCGGTAGCCAGTAATTTTTTTTAGGTTCGCCGCAGGTTTTTATAGCGTCGGGTACCCCCATATATTACCTAATAAAGGTTTAACCCCCTGATCGCCCCCCCCAGGTAACCCTTTCACCCCCTATCACCACTGTCACTAAGCGATAATTTTTCTGATCGATGTCTTAGCGTCGGCGATGCTGATCGGTAGCCAGTAATTTTTTTTAGGTTCGCCGCAGGTTTTTATAGCGTCGGGTACCCCCATATATTACCTAATAAAGGTGTAACCCCCTTGATCACCCCCCAGGTAACCCTTTCACCCCCTAGCACCGCCGTCACTATGCGATCATTTTTCTGATCGATGTCTTAGCGTCGGTGATGCTGATCGGTAGCCAGTAATTTTTTTTAGGTTCGCCGCAGGCTTTTATAGCGTCAGGTACCCCCATATATTATCTAATAAAGGTTTAACCCCCTGATCGCCCCCCAGGTAACCCTTTCACCCCCTATCACCACTGTCGCTAAGCAATCGTTTTTATGATCGTTGTCTTAGTGTCGGTGATGCCGATAGGTAGCCAGTAATTTTTTTTTAGGTTCGCCGTCAGGTTTTTATATAGCGTCAGGTACCTCCATATATTACCTAATAAAGGTTTTAACCCCCTAATTGCCCCTAGTTAACCCTTTCACCAGTGATCATCATATAAGTGTTATGGGTGACGCTGGTTAGTTAGTTTGCTTTTTATAGTGTCAGGGCACCCGCCGTATATAACCCAATAAAGGTTTAACCCCCTGATCGCCCGGCGGGTGATATCAGTTAGGTTTTAGCGTCAGAGAGGGTCTGCGTCACACCCCAGGCAGCGTCAGGTTAGTGCCAGTAGTGCTAACACCCACACGTGAAGCATACACCCCCCTTAGTGGTATAGTATCTGATCAGCTCAATATCTGATCTGATCAGATCTATACTTTCGTCCCCAGCAGTTTAGGGTTCCCAAAAACGCACTGTTAGTGGGATCAGCCCAGATACCTGCTAGCACCTGCGTTTTGCCCCTCCGTCCAGCCCAGGCCACCGAAGTGCAGTATCGATCGATCACTGTCACTTGCAAAACAACACACATAACTGCAGCATTCGCAGAGACAGGCCTGATCCCCGCGACTCCAGTGCTGTAGGAGGTGATTTCACCACCACAGTTAAAAAAAAAAAGGCATATATGCCGAAGCATTGGGGCAGCAGGAGCGGAGGAGCGATTTTGCTCCTAATGCCGCGTATATACGGTCGAAATTCCGACGGAGGCTTGCCCGTGGAAAAGTCTGACCATGTGTGTGCGGCATAACTTTTGAAAGAAGATGCCCCCATGCTTCGGTATATATAAATGGTGCATGTATGCCCATCATTAGAAGTGGGTGGATGAAGGGCGGTATTCTAATGGTGGGCATACCCACCGATCAATCTTTTTTTTTCGTTCAGCCAACAGGCTGCATGAAAAAAAAGATTACAATACATGTCCAACAAGGACCAGCAACGTACTGGTATGTTGCTGGACTTTGAATGTTTATACCAGAATGATGCCTGCGGGTTTAGGTATCATCTTGGTATCATTCTTTTCAGCCAGCGGCCGGCTTTCATGTAAAAGCAATCCTAGTGGCTAATTAGCCTCTGGACTGCTTTTACAAGCAGTGGGAGGGAATGTCCCCCCCCGGATATAAAAAGCGCCATTGGGAAATTGGGAAAGCATTTTATCACACCGATCTTGGTGTGGTCAGATGCTTTGAGGGCAGAGGAAAGATCTAGGGTCCAATAGACCCCAGTTTTTTCAAAAAAGAGTACCTGTCATTACCTATTGCTATCATAGGGGATATTTACATTCCCTGAGATAACAATAAAAGTGATAAAAATAAATAAATATGGAAGCAACAGTTTAAAAATAAAATAAAAAAGCAAAATGAATAATAAAAAAAAAAAAAAAAAGCACCCCTGTCCTGCCCTGCTCTTGCCCAATGGCGAACGCAAGCGTCGGTCTGGCGTCATATGTAAACAGCAATTGCACCATGCATGTGAGGTATCACCGCAAAGGTCAGATCGAGGGCAGTAATTTTAGCAGTAGACCTCCTCTGTAAATCTAACGGGGTAACCTGTAAATGCTTTTAAAGGCTTTTAAAAATGTATGTAGTTTGTCGCCAATGCGCGTTTGTGCGAAATTTTAAAGCATGTCGTGTTTGGTATCTATGTACTCGGCCTAAGATCATCTTTTTTATTTCATCAAACATTTGGGCAATATAGTGTGTTTTAGTGCATTAAAATTAAAAAAAGTGTATTTTTTCCCAAAAAAATGCGTTTGAAAAATCGCTGCGCAAATACTGTGTAGAAAAAAAAAATGCAACACCCACCATTTTATTCTGTAGGGCCTTTGCTTAAAAATATATATAATGTTTGGGGGTTCAACATAATTTTCTTGCAAAAAAAAATATGTTTTCATGTAAACAAAAAGTGTCAAAAAGGGCTTTGTCTTCAAGTGGTTAGAAGAGTGGATGTAAGCTTCCTAATGTTGTGTATAAAATGCCAGAACAGTTCAAAACCCCCCCAAATGACCCCATTTTGGAAAGTAGACACCCCAAGCTATATACTGAGAGGCATGTCGAGTCCATGGAATATTTTATATGTTGACACAAGTTGCGGAAAAAAAAAAATATATATTTTTTTTTGCACAAAGTTGTCACTAAATGATATATTGCTCAAACATGCCATGGGCATATGTGGAATTACACCCCAAAATACATTCTGTTGCTTCTCCTGAGTACGGGGATACCACATGTGTGAGACTTTTTGGGAGCCTAGCCGCGTACGGGACCCCAAAAACCAAGCACCGCCTTCAGGCTTTCTAAGGGTGTAAATTTTTGATTTCACTTCTCACTGCCTATCACAGTTTCGGAGGCCATGGAATGCCCAGGTGGCACAAAACCCCCCCCAAATGACCCCATTTTGGAAAGTAGACACCCCAAGCTATTTGCTGAGAGGTATTGTGAGTATTTTGCAGATCTCGCTTTTTGTCACAAAGTTTTGAAAATTGAAAAAAAAAAGAAAAAAAAAAAAAATTTCTTTCTTCATTTTCAAAAACAAATGAGAGCTGTAAAATACTCACCATGCCTCTCAGCAAACAGCTTGGGGTGTCTACTTTCCAAAATGGGGTAATTTGGGGGGGTTTTGTGCTATTTTGGCATTTTACGGCCTTCAAAACTGTGATAGGTAGTGAGGAGTGAAATCAAAAATTTGCGCCCTTAGAAATCCTGAAGGCGGTGCTTGGTTTCCGGGGTCCCGTACGTGGCTAGGCTCCTAAAAAGTCCCACACATGTGGTATCCCCGTACTCAGGAGAAGCAGCAGAATGTATTTTGGGGTGCAATTCCACATATAACCATGGCATGTGTGAGCAATATATCATTTAGTGACAACTTTTTGTAATTTATTTATTTTTGTCATTATTCAATCACTTGGGACAAAAAAAAAAATATTCAATGGGCTCAACATGCCTCTCAGCAATTTCCTTGGGGTGTCTACTTTCTAAAATGGGGTCATTTGGGGGGGTTTTGTACTGCCCTGTCATTTTAGCACCTCAAGAAATGAGATAGGCAGTCATAAATTAAAAGCTGTGTAAATTCCAGAAAATGTACCCTAGTTTGTAAACGCTATAACTTTTGCGCAAACCGATAAATATACGCTTATTGACATTTTTTTTACTAAAGACATGTGGCTGAATACATTTTGGTCTAAATGTATGATTAAAATTGAGTTTATTCGATTTTTCTTATAACAAAAAGTAGAAAATATCATTTTTTTTCAAAATTTTCCGTCTTTTTCCGTTTATATCGCAAAAAATAAAAATCGCAGAGGCAATCAAATACCATTAAAAGAAAGCTCTATTTGTGGGAAGAAAAGGACGCAAATTTCGTTTGGGTACAACATTGCATGTCCGCACAATTTACAGTTAAAGCAGCGCAGTGCAAAATTCTGAATTCACCTCTGGTCCTTTAGCTACCAAATGGTCCGGGGCTTAAGTGGTTAAGGGCTTTGTTTGCCCATTTTTATTAAAAGAAGTTCAAAACAAAATGAAAGGTTTCCCTCGCAGGGGTTTCAGCACTCCTATTTATCAACAAAATGTAATTTAGCCTCCTGGCTTATACATACAGCAGTGCTGCTCAGGCCTTCCACTTCAGGCTCTCATCTGTCTCCTACAGACTGTTTCCCTTGGCAACACCGTCCATTTAGATAGCAGCCCCTCACTGCTCTGATCCTCAGACTTGGGTCTCTGGCTTCCAGTGTGCAGACAAGCACTCTCTGGCTTCTCCAGTGCACACTTGCACTCTGTGGCTTCTCCAGTGCACACCTGCACTCGTCGGGAGGGTGGAGCCCAGAATGCTGGTCCTGAGGCCTGGTTCACACTGGGGCGACAAACGCTCCGACATTGGGAGCTCATGTCGCATGACGTGTGAAAATCAATGTTTCCCTATGGGAGCCGTCTTAACTGGTCCGACACATGTCGGTCCGACTTTGAAAATGCTCCCTGTACTACTTTGGTCCGACTTTGATCAGACTTCAGCCCATTGACTATCATTGAAGTCGGATCAAAGTCGGACCGCAGTCTTGCATGATCCGACTTTGGCATGCGACTTGTGCTCTACTGCTCTTGAGGGGGAACTCCAGGCCAAATTTTAAATAAAAAACCGGCATGGGTTCCCCCTCCAGAGGCATACCAGGCCCTTGGGTCTGGTCTGGATTTGAAGGGGCGCCCCTACGCCGAAAAAACGGCGTGGGGGGTCCCCCCCAAAATCCAAACCAGACCCTTATCCGAGCACACAACCTGGCCGGCCGCAGGGGAAGAGGGGGGATGAGAGAGCGGCCTCCCCTCCCTCCTGAACCGTACCAGGCCGCATGCCCTCAACATGGGGGGGTTTGGTGCTCTGGGGCAGGGGGGTGACCTGCGGCCCCCCCACCCCAGAGCACCCTGCCCCCATATTGATGAGGACAGGGCCTCTTCCCGACAACCCTGGCCGTTGGTTGTCGGGGTCTGCGGGTGGGGGGCTTATCGGAATCCGGGAGCCCCCTTTAATAAAGGGGCCCCTGGATCCCGGCCCCCCACCCTATGTGAATGAGTATGGGGTACATCGTACCCCTACCCATTCACCTGGTGGAAAAAAATTGCAATAAAAAAACCACACAGCTTTTTAAAGTATTTTATTGCACAGCTCCGGGGGTCTTCTTCCGACTTCGGGGGTCTCCGGTGTCGTCGCCGCGCTCTCCGGTTCTTTCTTCTGCCGGGCCTCCGCTAACTTCTTTTTAGCTCTTTTGCTAGCGGAGGCCCGGTCTTCTCCGTCGCCTTCTTCTTCTCCCGCTCTCCGGTTCTTCTCCCGCTCTCCGGTTCTTTCTTCCGCCGGGCCTCCGCTAACTTCTTTTTAGCTCTTCTGCTAACGGAGGCCCGGTCTTCTCCGTCGTCTCGTCCGGCTCTCCGTTGTCCTTCTGCCGGCCCCTCCACTAACTTCTTTAGCTCTTTTGCTAGTGGAGGGGCCGGTCTTCCCGTCATCGCCGTCGGCGTCTTCTTCCCTCTTCTCCTTCTCGATGTTGACGCGTCGCTTCCTCCCGCTGTAATACTGGCTCTCCGCTCCGCATTAATATAGGCTTCCCATGACGTCACAGTCACATGTTCCCATGACGTCACAGTCACATGCTTCGGGGCCATGTGCCCCAGGACATGTGACTGTGACGTCATGAGAAGCCTATATTAATGCGGAGCGGAGCGGAGAGCCAGTATTACAGCGGGAGGAAGCGACGCGTCAACATCGAGAAGGAGAAGAGGGAAGAAGACGCCGACGACGGGAAGACCGGCCCCTCCACTAGCAAAAGAGCTAAAGAAGTTAGTGGAGGGGCCGGCAGAAGGACAACGGAGAGCCGGACGAGACGACGGAGAAGACCGGGCCTCCGTTAGCAAAAGAGCTAAAAAGAAGTTAGCGGAGGCCCGGCAGAAGAAAGAACCGGAGAGCGCGGCGACGACACCGGAGACCCCCGAAGTCGGAAGAAGACCCCCGGAGCTGTGCAATAAAATACTTTAAAAAGCTGTGTGGTTTTTTTATTGCAATTTTTTTCCACCAGGTGAATGGGTAGGGTGGGTACCCCATACTCATTCACATAGGGTGGGGGGCCGGGATCCAGGGGCCCCTTTATTAAAGGGGGCTCCCGGATTCCGATAAGCCCCCCACCCGCAGACCCCGACAACCAACGGCCAGGGTTGTCGGGAAGAGGCCCTGTCCTCATCAACATGGGGGCAGGGTGCTCTGGGGTGGGGGGGCCGCAGGTCGCCCCCCTGCCCCAGAGCACCAAACCCCCCATGTTGAGGGCATGCGGCCTGGTACGGTTCAGGAGGGAGGGGGGGGCGCTCTCTCGTCTTCCCCTGCGGCCGGCCAGGTTGTGTGCTCGGATAAGGGTCTGGTTTGGATTTTGGGGGGGACCCCCACGCCGTTTTTTCGGCGTAGGGGCGCCCCTTCAAATCCAGACCAGACCCAAGGGCCTGGTATGCCTCTGGAGGGGGAACCCATGCCGGTTTTTTATTTAAAATTTGGCCTGGAGTTCCCCCTCAAGATTCATACCAAACACAGTGCCTGATATTGGCGGGGATCCAAGTCGGATCCCCGTTCATTGAAAGTCGGACATATGTCGGCTTCATGTCGCAGGGCAAAGTCGGATCCAAAGTAGGACAGATGTCGTGTCACACTAGTGTGAACCCAGCCTGACTCTACTATCAGGCCCACACACACCTGAACAATCAGTGTGCAGTTGAGTCTCAAAACCCGGATCCAGGACTGGGGATTTCATCCCACCCGGATCTCTAAGAAATCCCCACGCTCCGGGTCCCAAAGTGAACTTTAGTAAATCATGAGAAAACTGAAAAGCCAGTTTCCTCCCAAACAAGCAAATACCCTGGAGCCCCTCAACCTGCCTGGTTGAGAATCCTGTATTCATACACTGGTGGGGTACCACACTACCATTATATATATTTATATATATATATATATATATATATATATATATATATATATATATATATATACACTGTATATATATATATATATATATATTTTTTTACTTTCCTCAAACTATATATTAGAACGTTAACATTAATATCCATGAAATGGTTTGACATACAGGGGAAAAACATTAAAACGCAAATTTTGGAGAGCGTGCGTTTTCACTAAATGCACTCATTAAATACAATTAACTTTTCTAAGCGAATGCAAATAAATACCCAAGAGAAGGCTCTCTGAAAAGGCTGAATTCTGTGACTTAATGCACTATGAAATTCCCAATGAACCTAATTTAATGCAGCCTACTATTAAATTAATAACTATAATATCACCTATCTCTGATTCATAGTGTTACCAACCACTGGAGGAATCAATTATATTTCCAGTATATCACTGGGTCACGTATCATTACGTGGGCTGCTGGTATTGTGTATGCACTAGAAACGTCTGCACATTTAAAGTAGTTAAGCAGAATATAAACTTGTATGTGTTTAGTAAAAATGAGACTTGCGTTTAGATTGAGATCTAGTCTGATCCCTACTTTTGTCACATACCTGTAAGAGGAGCTTGAGATGACAAAGACAGCCTCTGCAATTCTCACCCAAGCAATCCTATAAGTTGGGACAGGGACAGCAAAGGTGCCAGGAAGCTGGAACCAAAGACTTGAACTTGAGCATTAATGTCAAGTGAGCAGAGGCACAGTGCTGAGGGCACCCAGAATACGCCAAGTCCAGCAGAGATCAGAGCTGGGTCTCAAGTCAAGTAAAATTCAAGGAAGAAGGCAAATCGTGAGCAAGATGAAGGTCAGGCACCAGCAGAGGCTGGAAATTTGTTGAACAACCCTGGGATTGATTAAGCAGGGGTTCGCTGAACCTCACTTTCAAACAAGTTCGGATGCCAAACCCTATTGAAATCAATGGGAGCTGAACCTGCCAAATAAAAAATGCACATTTTCTGAGCTAATATGCAAGGAAGTGTAAAAATAATAGCATAGGGTGGTTACCGCCGGACGACTATATACATCCTGTCTTTGAAGAGGAATACTGTTGTTATGGTAGCAGCTAGCTACCATAACCCGGTATCCTCTTCAAGATCCGGTGGTTCTCTTTCAGATAAAAGTGGTCGGATTCGCCGCAAGATCACTTTTATCAGCGGCGGGAGAGGGGCCCCCCTCCCGCCGCGCTCTGGTGCTTTACTCCGCTTACGGTGGCCATTGGGAGCGGCGGAGGCGATCCGGACCTGCCCCTAGCCTGACATGGAGGTGAGTGAGGGGAAGATGGCGCCCACCCTTCTCCAAGTCATTGCAGGTGCGAAAACGACGTCAAAACGGCACTTCCGCCCATAGCTCTTAAAGGGCCATTTTGTTATTATTATTATTTATTTTTTTCAAATGACATTTTTTTTATTGCACTTTAGTGTAAATATGAGATCTGAGGACTTTTTGACCCCAGATCTCATATTTAATAGGACCTGCCATGCCTTTTTCTATTACAAGTGATGTTTACATTCCTTGTAATAGGAATAAAAGTGACACATTGTTTTTTAAAGAACAGTGAAAAAATGAAAAAAGAAAGGTAGAATAAATAAGAAAATAATAAAAATATTTAAACGCACCCCGTCCCGCTGCGCTAGCGTGCAGAAGCGTACGCATACTTGAGTAGCACCCGCATATTAACCGCTTGCCGCCCGCCCTATTACAGAATGACGGCAGCAAAGTGGTTTCAATATCCTGACCGGACGTCATATGACGTGATCAGGATATTGAGCCCCGGGGGCGCGCATCGCGGCGATCGTTGTTGCGGGGTGTCAGTCTGACACCCCACAACACCGATCTAGGTAAAGAGTCTCTGACGGAGACTCTTTACCACGTGATCAGACGTGTCCAATCACGGCTGATCACGATGTAAACAAGAAGAGCCGGTGATCGGCTTTTCCTCACTCGCGTCTGTCAGACGCGAGTAGAGGAGAGCCGATCGGCTGTTCCTCTGACAGGGGGGGTTTGTGCTGATCGATTATCAGTGCAGCCCCCCCCAGGATGCCCACACTGGACCACCAGGGATGCCACCAGACCACCAGGGATGCCCACCACCAGATATGCCACCCTAGACCACCAGGGATGCCAATCAGTGCCCCTAATAGATGCCAATCAGTGCCCACAATGGATGCCAATCAGTGCCCACAATGAGCATCCCTGATTGGCAGGCATTATTGTTTGGCACTGATTGGCATCCATCATTACAGTACATCAGTGACACCTATCAGTGCCCATCCATGCCCATCCTTGCCACCTATCAGTGTCCATCCATGCCCATCCGTGTCACCTATCAGTGCCCATCCGTGCCACCTATCAGTGCCCATCCATGCCCATAAGTGCCCTGTATGGAAGTGGTTAAAAAGGTGTTTAAACCCCACATGTGAGGTATCACCACGATTGGTAGAGCGAGAGCAATAATTCTAGCCCTAGACCTCCACTGTAACTCAAAACATGCAACCTGTAGAATTTTTTAAACGTCGCCTATGGAGATTTTAAAGGGTAAAAGTTTGTCGCCATTCCACGTGCGGGCGCAATATTGAAGCGTGACATGTTGGGTATCAATTAACTCGGCTTAACATTATATTTCACAATATAAAAAAAAATTGGGCTAACTTTACTGTTGTCTTATTTTTTAATTCAAAATAGTGTATTTTTTCCCAAGAAAAGTGCGCTTGTAAGACCGCTGCGCAAATACGGTGTGACAGAAAGTATTGCAACGACCGCTATTATATTCTCTAGGGTATTAGAAAATATATATATATATACCGTATTTATCGGCGTATAACACGCACCGGCGTATAACACGCACCCCAAGTTTAGGAGGGAATTTTAAGGAAAAAAACTTTTAGGAGGGAAATTCAAGGAAAAAAAACTTACATTTAAATGCAGCATGCAGCCTTGCCCAGTGTCCATCTGCAGCCTTGCCCAGTGTCCATCTGTCCATCTGCAGCCGTGCCCAGTGTCCATCTGTCCATCTGCAGCCGTGCCCAGTGTCCATCTGTCCATCTGCAGCCTTGCCCAGTGTCCATCTGTCCATCTGCAGCCGTGCCCAGTGTCCATCTGTAGCCTTGCCCAGTGTCCATCTGTCCATCTGCAGCCATGCCCAGTGTCCATCTGTCCATCTGCAGCCGTGCCCAGTGTTCATCTGTCCATCTGCAGCCTTGCCCAGTGCCTTTGCGATCGTGTCAGTCCCGGCGGTTTTTAAAATTTGGCGCCGATTTCTGTGGAGAGGAGCGAGCGGGGCCAAGTGTACTTCGGCTGGACTCGGCTCCTCTCGCAGTTCCGCCCATCTCCACTGACTGCGCCGCTGACGGAGAAAGCCGAGTGTACTTCGGCTAGACTCGTGTCTGCTCACAGTCACAGGCAGGACTGCGAGAGGAGCCGAGACTAGGCGAAGTACACTCGGCTTTCTCTATGTCAGCGGCGCAGTCAGAGATGGGCGGGACTGCGAGAGGAGCCGAGTAAAGCCGATTGTACTTCGGCTTCGGCTCCGCTCGCTCCTCTCGCTCGTTTTCAGCAGGGGAATTCGACGGAGTATCGGCGTATAACACGCACCCACGATTTTCCCCTGATTTTAAGGGGAAAAAATAGGATTTTTATAACAGCTTACCTGTAAAATCCTTTTCTTGGAGTACACCACGGGACACAGAGCTAGTCATTACATAATGGGTTAAGGGTCACCAGCGGTGATTGGACACTGGCACAACCAATGGAAGACAGTTCCCCTCCATATAACCCCTCCCATCAGGGAAGTACCTCAGTTTTGTAGCAAAGCAGTAAGGTTCCCATAAGAAGGGGGGGATCTCTGTGTCCCGTGGTGTACTCCAAGAAAAGGATTTTACAGGTAAGCTGTTATAAAAATCCTATTTTCTTTATTGTACACCACGGGACACAGAGCTAGTCATTACATAATGGGACGTCCCAGAGCAATGCTCATATGAAGGGGGGGAGACACAGATCAAAACAGGCCGCTTGCGGACCAGAAGCCCTATACTGCTGCCTGCAGCACACTTTGCCCAAAGGCGGAATCCTCATGTCCTTTCACATCTATTTGATAGAATTTGGAAAATGTATGGACTGAAGACCAAGTTGCAGCTTTACAGATCTGAGCCATCGAAGCCTGGTGGTGCACTGCCCATGAAGCACCTATCGCCCTGGTAGAGTGCGCCTTAACAGGAAAAGGAGGAGTCCTGTTCTTTAAACCATAAGCTTGAATAATTACTTGTCTAATCCACCTGGAAATGGTGGATTTTGATACCGCTTGGCCCTTCTTGGACCCATCTGGTAAAATAAACAAAACATCTGTTTTACGTATCTGAGCGATTGCTTGCAGATACACCTTTACCGCTCTCACTAGATCTAGAGAGTGTAATCATTTTTCCCCCGCCGTCCGCGGGTTTGGAAAAAAAGGAAGGCAGAACAATGTCTTGATTCAAGTGAAAAGCCGACACCACCTTAGGTAGAAAAGCCGGATGGGGTCGTAGTACGATTTTGTCCTTGTGACAAATTAGATAAGGCTCTTTACAAGAAAGAGCTGCTAGCTCTGATACTCTCCTAGCAGAAGCTATAGCAATCAGAAAGGCCAACTTCCTACTCAATATAATTAAAGGAATATGGCGAATAGGTTCAAAAGGTTGCTTTTGCAACACTGACAATACCAAATTCAAATCCCATGGACACAAGGGAGTCCTAACTGGAGGATTTATCCACAGTACCCCCTTAATGAATGTCCGAACTAGGGAGTGAGATGCCAATGGTCTCTGAAAGAAGACTGATAGAGCCGATATTTGCCCTTTGATGGTGCTAAGGGCTAAATTCATATCCACTCCTAACTGGCAAAAAGCAAGAATCCTACTTATTTCATATTTCTGAGGATTCCAACATCTGGATTCACACCAGGAAACGTATGCTCTCCAGACTCTATGATAGATGAGTCTGGAGGCTGGCTTTCTAGCATTAATGAGCGTAGAAAGAGCCAGACCAGAGACCCCTCTCTTTTTAAAAATGTGGGTCTCAGCAGCCAGACCGTCAACTTTAGCCTTTGTAAGGAAGGGTGGAATACTGGACCCTGTGACAGCAGGTCATGTCGAAGTGGAAACTTCCAGGGCCTTCCTATCGCCATTTTTACAATCTCGGCGTACCAAGGCCTCCTGGGCCAGTTTGGGGCCACTAGGATTACTGGTATTCCCTCCTCCTTGATCCTGCGAAGCAGTCTTTGTAGAAGAGGGATCGGAGGGAATGCATAGATCAGTGAGAACTGATTCCATGGAGTTATTAGAGCGTCTGTATTATTAGAGCGTCTGTCCCGTAGGCTAGAGGATCTCTCGTTCTGGACACAAAGTTGTCCAATTTCTTGTTGAACCTGGCAGCTAGCAGGTCTACATCTGGGTTTCCCCATCTCAGACATATGGCCTGAAAGATCTCGGGGTGAAGAGACCACTCTCCTGGTAGCAGCTGCTGACGACTCAGGTAGTCTGCTTGCCAATTTTCTATCCCTGGAATGAAGATTGCAGAAAGGCAAGGTACATGTTCTTCTGCCCATGCCAGGATCCGGTTCACCTCTCTTTGGGCTGCCCGACTGCGGGTGCCTCCTTGGTGATTGATGTAAGCTACTGCAGTAGCATTGTCGGATTGAACCCGAACTGGGTAGCCCTGTAACCTGTATGTCCAGGTTTTGAGGGCTAGATATACCGCCCGGATCTCTAGCACATTGATGGGCAGGATCCCCTGAGTCTTGGCCCAGGTCCCTGGGTAGAAGCCTCCTCGAATACTGCACCCCAGCCCGATAGGCTGGCATCCGTAGATACCACCTTCCAGGCCACTGGGAGGAAGGACTTTCCCTTCCGTAAATTCTTGGCTTCTAGCCACCAATCGAAGCTGTGGCGTACTTGTGAGGACAGGCGCATGGGTATATCCAGAGCTTGGCTCTTCCTGTTCCAGGAAGCTAAAATATTGCCTTGAAGTAGTCTCGAATGAAACTGGGCGTAAGGGACCGCCTCGAAGGAGGCTACCATCTTTCCCAATAGTCTCATGCAAAGGCGAATAGACGGCCTCTTGTTTGCTTTGACCTTGTGGATCAGGTCTTTCAGAGACTGTATCTTCGGTTCTGGCAGGTATACCCTGTTTTGGGCTGTATCTATGATCATGCCCAGGTACACTATCCTTCTTTGGGCCTGGAGAGAGGATTTTTGTAAATTTATAATCCATCCTAAATGCTCCAGGTATCCTACTGTAGTGTGTACAGCATGACCCAATCCCTCCTTTGACTGATCTATTACTAGTAGATCGTCCAGATAGGCTGTTACCGCACTGCCCCGTGTTCTTAGGTTTGCTAACAGAGGAGCTAGCACCTTTGTGAATACTATGGGCGCGGTGGCTACACCAAACGGCAGAGCCACAAATTGACAGTGGCGATCTTCTACCGCAAACCTTAGGAATCTTTGGTGAGCGGGGAGGATGGGTATGTGTAAATGTGCGTCCTTGATATCTATGGGCGCCATGAATTCCCCGCCCTTTAAAGTGGCGGCCACGGATCGGATCGTTTCCATTCGAAAATGGCGAACGTTCAGGAACCGATTTAGGGATTTTAGATCCATGATGGGTCTGACATCTCCATTTGGCTTTGGAATCACAAAGAGGTTTGAGTAAAAACCTGAACCTCGCTCTTTTTGGGGTACGTCTGTAACTACCCCTTGAGCCATTAAGTGATTCAAACCTTTGAAGAAGGATTCTCTTTTTTGTGGATCCTTGGAGAGTCTTGAACCTCGGAATTGAGAAGATGGGATCTCTCGAAATTCCAGTTTGTACCCTGAGGATATTGTGGATACCACCCAATTGTCCTGGATTTCTGACCGCCAAGTCGCTGAGAACTGACAAAGCCTTCCTCCCACTCGGCCGAGCGGGGGCGCCCCTTCACTGAGAGGTTTTGGGGGCTTGCTTATTAGCCCTTGCACCCCACGGCTTCTTGTTCTTCTGAGCTTGCCCCTTGGCTTTTGTGGGCGGCTAAAACAGGCCGCCGCCACTGGTTGGAGTCAGATTTCCCGGGAGCTGGGGAGAGAGAGCGTTTAAAACAAGGTCTCTTGTTTTTCTTTCTCTCAGGTAAAAGTCGTTTTACCACTTGATATCTTTTGTATATATTTTTCTAAATCTTCCCCAAATAGGCGTTCGCCATGGAACGGGAACTTGCCAACAGCTTTTTGCATGGGGTTTCCGCTGACCAATGCTTAAGTCAAAGTACTCTGCGCATCTGTACCAGCTGGAGTGTAAGGCGTGATGCCTGTATGATAGAATCTCTCATGGCATCCACTGTGAAGCATAAGGCTTTAGGCAAATTTTCCCAATTTCAAGCCTGCTCTGAAGGCAGTTCCTTCAGCCCCTGCTTTACCTGTTGGCTGATGACCTGACACATACCGACTGCTGCTACTGCAGGTTGGGTAATTGAGCCGGCCAAAAGGAAGGAGGATTTCAACTTCCTCTCAGAAGGATCTTTTAAACCCTTGTACATTATCCACCGGACATGTCAGGTTTTTATTTACACAAGAAATAGCCGCATCTACCGCAGGCAGGCTCCATTTCTTTAAAAAAAAAAAAAATTCCCCCATAGGATAAAGAATGTTAAACCTTTTTGGAGGTGAGAAACGCTTATCTGGATGTTGCCAGTTTGCGTATATTAGATCCTCTAGTAACGGATGAACCGGGAAGGAGCATGCACCTTGCAGGGATCTTAATGACCCTAGGGAGGAGACAGGTAATTCCGTTACCTCCGCAGAGGTTAACTTAAATGCACTGCTATAGCATTGTACCTGTGACCTTAAAATCTGGCTCCTCATCCTCTGCTGATGTAGCCTCCTCCTCCTCATCCTCCTCCCTCAGGTACTTCTGAAGGGAGGTCCAATACTGGAAGAGACCTGCTTCGCTTATTGTCCCTTTTTAGAGGACTTAGCGATTAAGGTAGCAATTTTTTCCTCCAGATTATTTAGGGCAGCTGATAAAGTGTCCTCAGTGACATATACAGGCCCAGGCTTCACTGGGGAAGCCGCCATACCTGACAGAGGTAATGGCTCATCCTGAACAGGTGCATTTAGCAACACAGGAGAGAAAGGTACCGAGTCAGCACAGTTAGAGCCTCCTCTCAGGCGGTGGTGCTTTCTTATCTCTTTTTGTCCGCATTACTTCCCCTGGAAGGCTTACTGTTTAGACAAAATACAAGGTACCTAAATGCATATACTACCGTGTTCAGTTTAGCAAATACATTAAGTATGCAACTTTTAACACATAACTATGCATAACATGGATGTCTTCTAGGAAGTACCCAATCCAACCACATGGAGTCTTACGTCCCTGTATAGCTGCTGTGTTTCTCTGCCAGGAACAAGAGAACTAACGAGCTTGCTTGCTGCTGCAGTGCTTCTCACACTGACAGTCTTTTAAATTTGGCGCCGTTTCTGTGCCTGCGCGCGCCACGTGCCCGCGCACGCCTTCGCCCCCTCCTCCGATAAAGCGCGCTCCCGCGCACGCGGCCCTTAGCGCTATGGCGGTGGCCATAGTGAGAGAGGACTCTCATCAGCCCTTGTTCCCACTTACCTGCATCTGCAGGTGTCTGGTCGGCCACCGAAAGGAGGATCGGGGTGCCCCAGCAAGCTCAGCAGCGGAGGTGACGAGCAGTGTACTTCGCCGAAGCCGACACTGAACAGAGTGAGGTGAGTATATTCAGCTCTTTACTCCCCCCAGTGGTGGAAAAAAAAGAAGACATCCACTTTTTGAAAAAGGTCCCAATCTAGTTATGGACCTTCTAATCTCACCTTATCCACGCCACAGGTTTTTCTGCTGAAAGATTTCAGACAGATACCAAACTTCACCCTTCACGGTGGGCTATGTGTGCCAACCTTCAGGGATATGGGTTCCTATTTAAAGGATACCTCTCCCCTGGGCCTTGTACAAGACTCTTACCAGGACTTTATAGCGAAATAGCGAAACTGCTGGATCTTAGAGCCCAGTCCTCCGAAGAGAGACATTACAGGCGACGCCTCATGGATGAGGCCCGGATCCCATCCAGATTCAGCTCATTTGTAGGCGTCTTGGATGGATCCGAAAGCATAGCTCTTTTACCCCCAGAGGGTCTCTTTGGTAGAGCTTTCCTTTAGCACCTCCTAACGCGTCCAACACCTTTCGACACTGGCGAAAAAACTGAGGTACTTCCCTGATGGGAGGGGTTATATGGAGGGGAACTGTCTTCCATTGGTTGTGCCAGTGTCCAATCACCGCTGGTGACCCTTAACCCATTATGTAATGACTAGCTCTGTGTCCCCTGGTGTACGATAAAGAAAAGTGCGTGTTATACGCCGATAAATACGGTATATATAATGTTTGGGGTTTCTAAGTAATTTTCTAGCAAAAAAAACAGTTTTTAACTTGTAAACACCAAATCTCAGAAATAGGCTCTGGACTGTAGTGGTTAAGCTAGCAATGAATGTCATTTGCCAACAATTTAAATGGTTTCATTTTTTTTTTCTCTGTAAATGTAATTTTTGCTGTAGCATATGGTACAGCAAGAATGAAAACAAAACCAAATACCAGGCTCTTAATCTGAGCATGCAGATTGTTGGTCAGAACCCTCTTGAACAATACCAGGCCGCATGCCCTCAACATTGCAAGAGGTGCCTTGACACCCTCCTTGGCAAAGCACCTTGTCCCCACATTGAGGAAGACAAGGGCCTCTCTCCAACAATCCTTGCCCGGTGATTGTCAGGGTCTGCAGGGGGGCTTATTAAAACCCTCTTTAATATTAAAGGTGCCCTCCCAAGATAATAAGTATAGGGGTACTGTAAAAGAACCATTCGTTTTCGTCCAATGCGCATGCGCGCGCGTAACGGACTGCATGTACGCGCAGGAGTGTGTCCCTAGCGCCAATTGTCACCAGACGGCCTATTTAAGGAAGTGCCCTGATCCCAGGCCCTTGCTGACTGGTGTTCAGCTGTTACCCGATATCCTGAACCCTGTTGTGATCCTGCTTGATACCTGTTGCTGAACCTGGCTTGCCTTGACCCTGCTTCTGGACTCTCCTCTGTTCTGATTACTGGCTCCTGATCCTGGCTACTAGTGATGAGCCGAACACCCCCGGGTTCGGTTCGCACCAGAACCCGCGAACGGACCGAAAGTTCGTACGAACATTAGAACCCTATTAAATACAATGGATGCGAACGTTCGAATTCTAAAGTGCTAATTATAACAACTATTATGCATGTTATTGTCCTAAAAAGGGTTTGGGAACCCGGGTTGTGCACCAGGGGACATGTATCAATGCAAAAAGAAGTTTTAAAAACGGTCGTTTTTCGGGAGCAGTCATTTTAATGATGCATAAAGTGAAAAAAAAAAGTCAAATACTCCTTTAAATATCGTACCTGGGGGGTGTCTAAAGTATGCCTGTGAAGTGCCACGTGTTTCCCGTGTTTAGAACTGTCCCTGCACAAAATGACACTTCTAAAGGAAAAAAAAAGCCATTTAAAACTGCTTGCGGCTTTAATGTAATGTCTGGTCCCGGTAATATGGATGAAAATCTTTAAGAAAAATGGCATAGCTACCCCATGACCCCCCCCCCCTACCCCAGCCCATTACCAGCCCCTTTGGGTCTTGTATGGATATTAAGGGGAACCCCGCACATAAAATAAAAAAGGCCCTATATACTCTGAACAGCCGTATACAAGCGGTGCATACAAGACAGGGACTGTAGGTTTGTTCTTATGTAGAATCTGTTTGTAATTTTGAACAGGTACATTGTTTAAGTGTAGCTCCAGCCCAAAAATCTATTTTTAAACTTTTTGGAAAACATAGGTAAGGGTTATCACCCCTGTAACATTTGTTTTACTGTCTGTGCCCCTGTTCAGAACATTTCACCTCACTTTCCGTCCCAATGACAACTGTTTTTGAAATGTGGTGTTTTTCTTGAAACAAGGATTGCTGATAAAGCATCAGTACAGAGGAGACACCTTTCTCCCATATTAATTCTTACAGGAGAGAATTTTCCTTCCAAGGGGTAGATTTCCTCTCACTTCCTGTTGTCTTCTTGCGTTTGCAAGTAGGAGTCGTTTGTAAGTTGGATGTTTGAAAGTAGGGACCTGCCGTATATACTCTGCAGAAATAGGCCCCTTAGTTGTTGGTGTTGGCACAACACTGTAAGCACTCACAGTTACTCTTGGTTGGTGCTGGAACGCCCTGCTGTCAACTATTATATCAGGAATTGTAATTACATATAATTGTTGAACAGTGGTAGTAAAAATTGGGCCTTTGATGGTGGTGCTGGTGCCACAACACTGTAAGCCCTGACAGTTACTCTTGGTGGGTGCAGCAATGGGCCCTGCTGTGAATTATTAGATCAAGAATTGTAATTGCATGCCCCTGTTGAACAGGGGCTGAAAAATTGGGCCTTTCGTGGTGGTGGTGGTGGTGGCGTTGCCACAACACTGTAAGCCCTCAGAGTTACTCTTGGTGGGTGCAGGAATGGGCCCTGCTGTGAATTATTAGATCAAGAATTGTAATTACATGCCCCTTTTGAACAGGGGCTGAAAAATTGGGCCTTTCGTGGTGGTGGTGGTGGTGGCGTTGCCACAACACTGTAAGCCCTCAGAGTTACTCTTGGTGGGTGCAGGAATGGGCCCTGCTTTGAATTATTAGATCAAGAATTGTAATTACATGCCCCTTTTGAACAGGGGCTGAAAAATTGGGCCTTTCGTGGTGGTGGTGGTGGTGGCGTTGCCACAACACTGTAAGCCCTCAGAGTTACTCTTGGTGGGTGCAGCAATGGGCCCTGCTGTGAATTATTAGATCAAGAATTGTAATTACATGCCCCTGTTGAACAGGGGCTGAAAAATTGGGCCTTAGGCACTGGTGGCACAACACTACAACCCCTCACAGATACTGTACTTGGAGCACAGCAATGAGCCCTGTTGCAAAGTATTGCTTCAAAAATTGTAATGACACGCCCCTGTTAAACAGGGGCTGAAAAATTGGGCCTTAGGCACTGGTGCCACAACACTCCAACCCCTCACAGATACTGTACTTGGAGCACAGCAATGAGCCCTATGGCAAATTATTGCTAAAAAAATTGTAATTACACGCCCCTGTAAAACAGGGGCTGAAAAATTGGGCCTTAGCCACTGGTGGCGGCACCCATAAACAAAAATGATCTTCCAAGCTATCATCATCAATCGTATCATTGAGGACTCGGAGGAGGAGGATAGCCAGTCAACATAACAGCACAGGCACTCAGCATCAGCATCAGTCTTGAAGGGATGTGACATGTTAAAATCAATTAGTCTGTTATATCAGCATCAGGTGTGTGGTAGCTGGTGGTGATCCAAGACTGGTTCATCTTGATGAAAGTCAGTCGATCAACCGAGTCGGTGGACAGGCGCACCCTGTGATCCGTGACAAATCCTCCAGCAGCACTGAATGTGCGTTCCGAAAGAACGCTGGATGCAGGACAGGCCAGTAGCTCAATTGCATACTGTGCAAGCTCTGCCCAGTGATCCATCCTCAATACCCAGTGAGCCAGAGGATTTTCGGTGGGGAAGGTGTCCAAGTCTGACCTTGCCCCTAGATATTCCTGCACCATGTTTATCAGACGCTGGCGATGGTTGCTGGAACCGATCATACTTTGGGGCTGCGGACTAAAGAATTGTCTGAACGCATCGGTCAGACGGCCAGCTTCCCCACCGCTCCTTCTTTGACTGGCCGAAGCCTCAGCAACTCGTTGTCCAGGACCAGGAGTTTGTAACCTCCCAGTCTCTGGGAACGCGTTGCACAGACCTTTCTGCAAGGCCTCCCGGAGTTGTCTCATCCTCTGCTCCCTCTGCGACGGTAACATAAGGTCCGCAACCTTACCCTTGTACCGTGGATCAAGGAGAGTGGCCAGCCAGTAATGGTCCCTCTCCTTGATCCGAAGAATACGAGGATCCTTCCGCAGACTTTGCAGGATCAGGGAGGCCATGCAGCGTAGGTTTGCTGAGGCATTCGCTCCGGAGTCCTCTGGGTCACTAAGGACGACATGATCCGCAGCCACCTCCTCCCAGCCACGTACAAGTCCACTGGTTTCTTGGGACTGTAAATCATCCCTAAAAGACTGCTGCTGATGATGCTGAGTGCCAGCCTCCACCTCCATGCTGACACAATCCTCCTCCTCCTCCTCCTCCTCTTCCTGTGTGATGGGTGGGACAGAAGGAACACTGTCTGGGTAAAGGGGGCCTTGAGAGGCAAGGAAGTCCTCCTCTTCCTGCCTCTGTTCTGCCTCAAGTGCCCTGTCCATTATTCCACGCAGCGTGTGCTCCAACAGGTGGACAAGAGGTACAGTGTCACTGATGCATGCACTGTCACTGCTCACCATCCTCGTGGCCTCCTCAAATGGTGCCAGGACAGTGCATGCATCCCTGATCATGCCCCACTGGCATGGAGAAAAAAAAACAAGCTCCCCTGACCCTGTCCTGGTGCCGTAGTCGCACAGGTACTCATTGATGGCCCTCTGCTACGTGTGCAGCCGCTGCAGCATGGCCAACGTTGAGTTCCACCTGGTGGGCATGTCACATATAAGGCGATTCTTGGGCAGGTTCAACTCCTTTTGCAGCTCAGCCAGGCGAGCACTGGCATTATAAGATCTGCGGAAATGCACACAGACTTTCCTGGCCTGCCTCAGGACATCCTGTAAGCCCGGGTACCTGCCCAAGAACCGCTGCACCACCAGGTTAAGGACGTGAGCCACACAGGGCACATGGGTCAGTTGTCCCTGTCGGAGGGCGGAGAGGAGGTTGGTGCCATTGTCGCAAACCACCATTCCTGGCTTAAGCTGGCATGGCGTCAACCACCTCTCGGCCTGGCCCTGCAGAGCAGACAGGACCTCTGCCCCAGTGTGGCTTCTGTCCCCCAAACACACCAGCGCAAGCATGGCATGGCATCTTTTTGCCTGCGTACTTGCGTAGCCCCTTGAACGGCTACGGAGCACCGCTGGTTCAGAGGAAAAACCACAGGAAGAGGCCATGGAGGAAGAAGAAGAGGAGGGGGTGGAGGAGAGAGGTGTGTCACAACCAGTAGTAGCATTTTGGAGGCGTGGCGGTGGAACAACCTCCAACACTACTGCACCTTGTCCTGCATCCTTCCCAGCTGCCAAAAGAGTGACCCAATGGGCCGTGAAAGAAAGGTAACGTCCCTGTCCATGCCTGCTAGACCATGAGTCAGCGGTAATATGCACCTTACCGCTGACCGCCCTGTCCAGAGAGTCCAAGACATTGCCTTCCACATGCCGGTAGAGAGCCGGAATAGCCTTCCGTGAGAAAAAGTGGCGTTTGGGAACCTGCCACTGAGGAACCGCACATTGCACAAACTCACGGAAGGGGGCCGAGTCTACCAACTGAAAAGGCAGCAGTTGAAGCGCTAGCAATTTAGCCAAGCTAGCATTCAACCGCTGGGCATGTGGATGGCTGGGAGTGAACTTCTTTCGACGGTCCAGCAGCTGGGGCAGGGAAATTTGCCTGCTAGAATCGGACGTCGGTGTACTGCTAGCAGAGTGGCCGCAAGTACTTGGCTGTGACACACCTAATTCTACACCTTCATTCCTCTCAGTGCATGTTTCAGAGAGGACTGAAGTTATAGTGGGGTTGGAGATCCCAGCTGATGCGGTGCAAGGAGAGGTCCGCTTTGTTCTTTGGTGTGGGTCTTTGAGGTAGGCTTGCCAACGAGCTGCATGGCAGGTCAACATATGTCTGGTCAGGCATGTGGTACCCAAGCGGCTGATGTTTTGGCCACGCGATATACGCTTGAGACATATGTTGCAAACAGCAGCTGTGCGATCTGATGCACTAGCCTCAAAAAAGGCCCACACCAAAGAACTTTTTGAATGACGGGCAGAGGCAGCGCCCTGCACAGGCGGAGCTCTGCGGTGTGATTCCGTCGGTGTACTGCCCTTACGCTGGCCACCAAAGGGCATCCTGCCTCGTTGGAGATGTGCCTCCTCCTCATCCTCCTCCTCCTCCTCTCTCCTATTAGGCACCCACGTGGAGTCAGTGACCTCATCATCCCCTCCCTCCTCATCACTGGAGCCAATCTGGCAGTATGCTGCAGCTGCTGGAACATGACTGCCAGATTGGTGTCCTTCTTGAGCATCCCCTCTGTCTGCTCTCATGCTACTGCCTTCCTGTAGCTGGGTTTCATCATCAGACCCTTCGAAACGCTGGGCATCCTCCTGGAGCATGTACCCAACACTGTGCTCAAACAGTTCGGGGGACTCCTCAGGAGGAGGACATGGTGGGTCTAGGGAAGGAGTGACTGATGATGAGTCTGACATTGATACCAGGGAAGAGGACGCTTTGGCAGCTGCTTTGCCAGTACCCTGAGCCTGGGTGAGAGAGGATGAGGAGGAGGAGGAGGGCTTGGTCATCCACTCTACCAAGTCTTCGGCATGATGTGGCTCAACATGTCCAGCTGCCGAAAAGAAGGACAAGCGTGTCCCATGGCCATGTGCTGATGACAATGCACCGCGTCCACGACCAGCACTGTTGTCCCCAGACACAGAGCCTGCTTGCCCTCTTTTATTGCCTCCTGACTGTCTGCCTCTCCTTGTTTGCCTTCCAGACATTCTAATAGATGGCCTGCAGGGAGATGGGAAAAAAGCAATAAGGGCTACCTTCAGGTGTCCTTCTCTGTCCCTTTACTTAAGGATTTCTAAATATGGTTGAGGATGATTGCTTTTGCACAGAATAGCACAACGACAATTTCCCTGACTGTCCAAAAAACAAGGATTTCAAAGATGGTTGATGAGGAATGCTTTAGCACACTATAGCACAAGGAGAATTTCCCTCACTGTCCTTCCCTGTCCCTAGAAACAAGGATTATCACAGTGAAAGAAACTGACACTCTTCCTACTGTGACAGCAGGAAGGTAAAGTCACCTGGTTGCATCCAGGGGGTAGATATATTTCGCCCAGATTCAGGCTTTACGCCGACTTATACAACTAGGTGGAGAGTTGTATAAGCCCAGCTGAGGCTAGTGGGCTCATGGATGACTCATACCTCTAGGGAGAGTGTGGGGCGTCGTGCAGACAGGGAGTTGATGAGACCAGCTGAAGCTTGTCAGCTCATTTAGGCCTCTATAAGAACTCCCAGATTCATTAGGTGTTTGCTCATGCCTGGAACCAGACCTGTGTGGACTGTCTAGGGAGAGTGAACCCCTGTGCGGTGAGACAAAGCCTGTGTGGCTATTTGCTTGGACATTTAAAACCAGGGACTTAGGGACTAGGACAGCACTAGGCTGATCCCAGTTGTTAGTTAGGAAACCTGTATGTTTAGTCAGAGGTCAAGTTGACCAGGATTTATTTTGTTTATGTTTCTTTTGCTTTGCTGTGTTTTGTCACTGTAAATAGAAAATAAACCGCACCTTTTTGATTTTGAAAACCACAACCTCCGTTTGCTGGGCCTGTTTTTGTGTGGGGAGCCCATCCCGGGGGTCACACACACCCGCTGCCGAGCTAACCCCCTCACACTACCTATAGTTTTCTGTCCCTAGAAAAAATGTTTTTTTAAAGCACACTATAGCACAAGGAGAATTTCCCTCACTGTCCTTCCCTGTCCCTAGAAACAAGGATTATCACAGTGAAAGAAACTGACACTCTTCCTACCTATAGTTTTCTGTCCCTAGAAAAAATGTTTTTTTTAAAGCACACTATAGCACAAGGAGAATTTCCCTCACTGTCCTTCCCTGTCCCTAGAAACAAGGATTATCACAGTGAAAGAAACTGACACTCTTCCTACCTATAGTTTTCTGTCCCTAGAAAAAATGTTTTTTTAAAGCACACTATAGCACAAGGAGAATTTCCCTCACTGTCCTTCCCTGTCCCTAGAAACAAGGATTCACATAGTAAAACACACTGACACTCTCCCTACCTATAGTTTTCTGTCCCTAGAAAAAATGTTTTTTTAAAGCACACTATAGCACAAGGAGAATTTCCCTCACTGTCCATCCCTGTCCCTAGAAACAAGGATTATCACAGTGAAAGAAACTGACACTCTTCCTACCTATAGTTTTCTGTCCCTAGAAAAAATGTTTTTTAAAGCACACTATAGCACAAGGAGAATTTCCCTCACTGTCCTTCCCTGTCCCTAGAAACAAGGATTCGCACAGTAAAACACACTGACACTCTCCCTACCTATAGTTTTCTGTCCCTAGAAAAAATGTTTTTTTAAAGCACACTATAGCACAAGGAGAATTTCCCTCACTGTCCTTCCCTGTCCCTAGAAACAAGGATTCGTACAGTAAAACACACTGACACTCTCCCTACCTATAGTTTTCTGTCCCTAGAAAAAATGTTTTTTTAAAGCACACTATAGCACAAGGAGAATTTCCCTCACTGTCCTTCCCTGTCCCTAGAAACAAGGATTCGCACAGTAAAACACACTGACACTCTCCCTACCTATAGTTTTCTGTCCCTAGAAAAAATGTTTTTTTAAAGCACACTATAGCACAAGGAGAATTTCCCTCACTGTCCTTCCCTGTCCCTAGAAACAAGGATTCGTACAGTAAAACACACTGACACTCTCCCTACCTATAGTTTTCTGTCCCTAGAAAAAATGTTTTTTTAAAGCACACTATAGCACAAGGAGAATTTCCCTCACTGTCCTTCCCTGTCCCTAGAAACAAGGATTCGCACAGTAAAACACACTGACACTCTCCCTACCTATAGTTTTCTGTCCCTAGAAAAAATGTTTTTTTAAAGCACACTATAGCACAAGGAGAATTTCCCTCACTGTCCTTCCCTGTCCCTAGAAACAAGGATTCGCACAGTAAAACACACTGACACTCTCCCTACCTATAGTTTTCTGTCCCTAGAAAAAATGTTTTTTTAAAGCACACTATAGCACAAGGAGAATTTCCCTCACTGTCCTTCCCTGTCCCTAGAAACAAGGATTCGCACAGTAAAACACACTGACACTCTCCCTACCTATAGTTTTCTGTCCCTAGAAAAAATGTTTTTTTAAAGCACACTATAGCACAAGGATAATTTTCCTCACTGTCCTTCCCTGTCCCTAGAAACAAGGATTCGCACAGTAAAACACACTGACACTCTCCCTACGTATAGTTTTCTGTCCCTAGAAAAAATGTTTTTTTAAAGCACACTATAGCACAAGGAGAATTTCCCTCACTGTCCTTCCCTGTCCCTAGAAACAAGGATTCGTACAGTAAAACACACTGACACTCTCCCTACCTATAGTTTTCTGTCCCTAGAAATTTTTTTTTTTAAAGCACACTATAGCACAAGGAGAATTTCCCTCACTGTCCTTCCCTGTCCCTAGAAACAATGATTCGCACAGTAAAACACACTGACACTCTCCCTACCTATAGTTTTCTGTCCCTAGAAAAAATGTTTTTTTAAAGCACACTATAGCACAAGGAGAATTTCCCTCACTGTCCTTCCCTGTCCCTAGAAACAAGGATTCGCACAGTAAAACACACTGACACTCTCCCTACCTATAGTTTTCTGTCCCTAGAAAAAATGTTTTTTTAAAGCACACTATAGCACAAGGAGAATTTCCCTCACTGTCCTTCCCTGTCCCTAGAAACAAGGATTCGCACAGTAAAACACACTGACACTCTCCCTACCTATAGTTTTCTGTCCCTAGAAAAAATGTTTTTTTAAAGCACACTATAGCACAAGGAGAATTTCCCTCACTGTCCTTCCCTGTCCCTAGAAACAAGGATTCGTACAGTAAAACACACTGACACTCTCCCTACCTATAGTTTTCTGTCCCTAGAAAAAATGTTTTTTTAAAGCACACTATAGCACAAGGAGAATTTCCCTCACTGTCCTTCCCTGTCCCTAGAAACAAGGATTCGCACAGTAAAACACACTGACACTCTCCCTACCTATAGTTTTCTGTCCCTAAAAAAAATGTTTTTTTAAAGCACACTATAGCACAAGGAGAATTTCCCTCACTGTCCTTCCCTGTCCCTAGAAACAAGGATTCGCACAGTAAAACACACTGACACTCTCCCTACCTATAGTTTTCTGTCCCTAGAAAAAATGTTTTTTTAAAGCACACTATAGCACAAGGAGAATTTCCCTCACTGTCCTTCCCTGTCCCTAGAAACAAGGATTCGTACAGTAAAACACACTGACACTCTCCCTACTGTGAGGGGGTTAGCTCGGCAGCGGGTGTGTGTGACCCCCGGGATGGGCTCCCCACACAAAAACAGGCCCAGCAAACGGAGGTTGTGGTTTTCAAAATCAAAAAGGTGCGGTTTATTTTCTATTTACAGTGACAAAACACAGCAAAGCAAAAGAAACATAAATAAAATAAATCCTGGTCAACTTGACCTCTGAGTAAACATACAGGTTTCCTAACTAACAACTGGGATCAGCCTAGTGCTGTCCTAGTCCCTAAGTCCCTGGTTTTAAATGTCCAAGCAAATAGCCACACAGGCTTTGTCTCACCGCACAGGGGTTCACTCTCCCTAGACAGTCCACACAGGTCTGGTTCCAGGCATGAGCTAACACCTAATGAATCTGGGAGTTCTTATAGAGGCCTAAATGAGCTGACAAGCTTCAGCTGGTCTCATCAACTCCCTGTCTGCACGACACCCCACACTCTCCCTAGAGGTATGAGTCATCCATGAGCCCACTAGCCTCAGCTGGGCTTATACAACTCTCCACCTAGTTGTATAAGTCGGCGTAAAGCCTGAATCTGGGCGAAATATATCTACCCCCCTGGATGCAACCAGGTGACTTTACCTTCCTGCTGTCACATACCCCCCCCTCTTGTTTTAACCTCGGGGTTGGAACACCAGCAATCAGGCATTCATGTACTCGAGACAAAGCATCCACATTCCCCATTTGAACGCCAGGGCGATGCTTTACTGTGAAGTTGAATTCCTGGAGGGCCAGGAACCACCTATTCACTCTTCTATTTGTTTCCTTGTTTTGAGCCATCCACTTTAACGGAGCGTGATCCGTAACCATGTCAAAGTGCCTACCTAGCAGGTAGTACCGAAGGGAATCTAGAGCCCACTTCACCGCTAAACACTCCTTTTCAACGGTGGCGTAATTTACCTCATGGGACTTCAACTTCCTGCTGAGGTAAATGACTGGGTGCTCTTCCCCGTTCCAGACCTGGGACAATACTGCTCCTAACCCCACATCTGACGCATCACTTTGTACGACAAAGTCTTTAGAGAAGTCGGGTGAGTACAACACTGGCTGGCTACATAAGGCTTGTTTCAAGAATTGGAATGCTGCCTCAGCCTCGGGGGTCCATTTAATCATGACCGACCCTTTCCCCTTCGTCAGGTTGGTTAGGGGCACAGCCTTAGAAGCAAAGTGGGGAATGAATCGCCGATAATACCCAGCGATTCCCAGAAAGGCTCGTACCTGCTTCTTGCTGTTGGGACGTGGCCAACTCTGGATGGCCTCGACTTTGTTGAGTTGGGGTTTTATTACTCCCCTCCCAATGGTGTACCCAAGATATTTGGCCTCCTCCTGCCCAATGGTACACTTCTTGGGGTTAGCCGTAAACCCCGCTTCCCGAACAGAGTCTAGGACTGCTTGCACTTTTGGCAGATGTGAGGCCCAATCTGTGCTATGGACAATTACGTCATCCAGGTAAGCCGCAGCATACTTCCGATGGGGCCTCAGCATCTGGTCCATTTTCCGCTGGAATGTGGCCGGCGCATTCTGTAACCCGAACGGCATTCTTTTATATTGGAACGCCCCGTCTGGGGTTACAAATGCGGTTTTCTCTTTGGCCGACTTGGCCAGGGGGATTTGCCAATACCCTTTTGTGAGGTCAAGAGTCGTCATGTATCGGGCTGTTCCCAGCCGGTCGATCAACTCATCTATACGTGGCATGGGGTAGGTGTCAAATTTTGTAACTTTGTTCAACTGACGAAAATCGTTACAAAATCGCCAGCTTCCATCCGGTTTAGGCACCAACACAATGGGACTAGACCAATCACTTTGGGACTCCTCTATCACCCCTAAGTTCAGCATTTTCTGTACTTCCTCCCGTATTGCCTCCCGTCGGGCCTCTGGGATCCGATAGGGTTTTAACTTCACCCTTTCACCGGGCGGGGTAATGATGTCATGCTCTACCCCAGATGTTTGTCCCGGCAGCTCAGAGAATACCTCCTTGTTGCGAAGCACAAACTCCTTAACCTCCTGTTGTTGGGGTTGTGACAAGGTGGCTGCTATTCCAACCTCAGGAATCACGCAACCAGTTTGAGCTGGTGACCAAGTGTCTGCGACTAGGGACTCTCTATCCCTCCAGGCTTTCAACAGATTAACGTGATAGATCTGTTCGGGCTTTCGCCTTCCTGGTTGTCTGACCTTGTAATTCACTTCGCTCACTTTTTCCATTATCTCATAGGGGCCTTGCCATTTGGCAAGGAATTTACTTTCAACCGTAGGGACAAGTACCAGTATCCTATCCCCCGGGGAAAAGGTACGGGTCCTGGCTCCACGGTTGTACACTCTTTGCTGTGCTAACTGCGCTTGGGCCAAATGTTCCTTCACGATGGGCATTACCTGTGCAATTCGGTCTTGCATCAGGGCGACATGCTCAATCACACTCCTGTGGGGAGAACTCTCACTTTCCCAAGTTTCCTTGGCAATATCCAACAGCCCTCTTGGGTGTCTCCCATACAGTAACTCAAAGGGGGAGAATCCCGTAGAGGATTGGAGCACCTCCCTAATAGCAAACATCAGATAAGGAAGTAGACAGTCCCAATCCTTTCCATCTCTATCCACCACTTTCTTCAACATTTGTTTTAGGGTTTTGTTGAATCTTTCAACCAGCCCATCGGTTTGGGGGTGATACACAGATGTACGTAATTGCGTCACTTTGAACAATTTACACAGCTCCTTCATAACCCGGGACATAAAGGGTGTACCTTGGTCCGTAAGCAGTTCTTTACAAATACCCACCCGGCTAAACACAAGAGATAGCTCTTTGGCTATGGTTTTGGCCGAGGTATTTCGGAGAGGGATCGCTTCTGGATAATGGGTGGCATAGTCCATTATAACTAATATGTACTGGTGCCCCCTAGCGGACTTGATTATAGGCCCTACCAAATCCATGGCGATCCTCTCAAACGGGACCTCAATGATGGGTAGAGGGACCAGCGGGCTACGGAAATGTGGCATCGGGGCCGACCTCTGACACACAGGGCAGGAGGAACAATAATTTTCTATGTCCTTCATCACCCCCGGCCAATAGAATCTCTGTAATACCCTCTCTCGGGTTTTCTCTGTCCCCAGATGACCTCCAAGAATGTGCCCATGGGCCAACTCCAACACCAACTTCCTGTAAGGTTTGGGCACCACAAGCTGCTCAACGGTTTCTTCTGCCCTTTTTGCCACCCGATACAGTAGGTCCTTCTCTACGCTGAAGTATGGGTAAGTGCAGGTATTATCTGGGTTCACTAACTCGCCATCTATTTTCACTACGTTTTCCCGTGCCTTTATTAGGGCGGGGTCTTTCAACTGTTCTGTGGCAAAGTTTTCCCTGTGAACCTCAAGATCAGAAAACTCCACAGACGGTAGGTTTTCGTCTGAGGAGGTGGGCTCCTCTCCAGTTTCTTGAGTCTCCCCTGCCAATACTGATAAGGGAAATTCCGGAGAGTCCTCACCACTCTCAGGGGAGTTCTGGCTATCACATTCCTGGTACATAGGGGCACCAGTGGGGGGCTCAGGATCATCCCACAGTTCCCAGAACTTCGGAAAATCCCTTCCCACAATGGCGTCATGCGGTAACTGAGATACTAAGCCCACTGGATGAGAGAGGGTACCTTTGGGGGTCTCGAAACACACTGTAGTCACTGGATACTCTCGGGTGTCCCCATGCACACAAATAACAGCTACCTTGCTATTCCCAAAGACCTCTGTTTTAACTAACTCAGCCTTTATCAGGGTCACAAGGCTACCTGAATCCAGCAATACCACAACATTTCTACCATTAACACACATTTTGCATAAATGTTTCTCAGTTCCTCGAATGGCAGTGCATGCGACTGTCGCACACAGCGACTGACGTCTGCCCGTCAGAAAGTCACACTGCATGGGTTCCTCCACAACCGGGCAATTGGCTGCAATATGTCCCGCTTGCCGGCAGCGGTAGCAAACGATCCTTCTTGCCGCCTCTTGAGCCGCTGATTTCCCAGGCTGTTCTCGCCAAACTTGGGGTAGAGCTCCCACCCTCTCACTCTCTCCACCCTCACCCCTTGGAATCCTCTTATCCGCCCCTGGGGATGGTCTGGTCTTAGGGTGGAAAGTCCGAGTGTCTCTGGAAGAGGCCGTCAGGTTCTCTGTAGCCAAGTATTTCTCCACACGATCCACAAGACCATCGGCCGTCTCTGGGTCTCCATGGCTTACCCACTTTTGGATGGCAGTAGGAAGAGCTCTCAAAAACCGATCCATTACAACACGTTCCACAATCTTTGGTGCAGACAAAGTATCTGGCTGTAGCCACTTTCTGCTCAGGTGAATGAGATCATACATTTGAGACCTGGGGGGTTTTCCAAGCTGGAAAGTCCAGTTATGCACACGCTGAGCCCGGACAGCCTGGGTGACACCCAGCCTTGCCAAAATTTCAGCTTTTAGCATCACATAGTCTTTTGCTTGGTTAGGCTCTAGGTCATAGTAAGCTTTCTGCGATTCACCAGTTAACAGAGGAGCCACCAGTCCAGCCCACTGCTCCTCAGGCCACTTTTCTCTTTCAGCGGTCCTTTCAAATGTGGTCAAAATACCTCTGGATCATCCTCTCCAGTCATTTTTGTCAATAAACGACTCACCCCAAAGGACGCGGTATTAGTGGGACGGCTTTCCTCACTGGTCTGCGGACGTTGCTGCATTACTGCTTCCATTTGTTGTAGTCTCTGCTCTTGCTTCTGTAACAGGTCTATGAAGCGGGCCTCAGATTGCTGCTGGGCTTGTTGCTGAGCTTCCAGACTCTGTTGGTGAGCTTGCTGCTGGGCTGCAAGGCTCTGTTGATGAGCTTGCTGCTGGGCTGCAAGGCTCCTTTGCAAACCTGCATTTGTCTGCTGTTGATTGGCATTTGCTAGAGCCAGCTGTTTCAGTATCTCCTCCATGCTGGCTTAAAAAAAACTGCCACTGGTTCTCCACCAACTGTGAGGGGGTTAGCTCGGCAGCGGGTGTGTGTGACCCCCGGGATGGGCTCCCCACACAAAAACAGGCCCAGCAAACGGAGGTTGTGGTTTTCAAAATCAAAAAGGTGCGGTTTATTTTCTATTTACAGTGACAAAACACAGCAAAGCAAAAGAAACATAAATAAAATAAATCCTGGTCAACTTGACCTCTGAGTAAACATACAGGTTTCCTAACTAACAACTGGGATCAGCCTAGTGCTGTCCTAGTCCCTAAGTCCCTGGTTTTAAATGTCCAAGCAAATAGCCACACAGGCTTTGTCTCACCGCACAGGGGTTCACTCTCCCTAGACAGTCCACACAGGTCTGGTTCCAGGCATGAGCTAACACCTAATGAATCTGGGAGTTCTTATAGAGGCCTAAATGAGCTGACAAGCTTCAGCTGGTCTCATCAACTCCCTGTCTGCACGACGCCCCACACTCTCCCTAGAGGTATGAGTCATCCATGAGCCCACTAGCCTCAGCTGGGCTTATACAACTCTCCACCTAGTTGTATAAGTCGGCGTAAAGCCTGAATCTGGGCAAAATATATCTACCCCCCTGGATGCAACCAGGTGACTTTACCTTCCTGCTGTCACACTACCTATAGTTTTCTGTCCCTAGAAAAAATGTTTTTTTAAAGCACACTATAGCACAAGGAGAATTTCCCTCACTGTCCTTCCCTGTCCCTAGAAACAAGGATTCGCACAGTAAAACACACTGACACTCTCCCTACCTATCCTTCTCTTTCCCTAAACTAAAGGAATCCAGGTTAAGCAAGAAAAAATAAATGTCACTGTCCCTGCCTATGCTTCTCTTTCCCTGCTCCGGAACACACTACACTAGGCCGCCGTGCTGGCGGCCTTTTATAGTGTGGGGCGTGTACTAAACACCCTCAGCAATAATTGGCCACAGGCATCCTGCCTGTGGCCAATCATTGCTCTCCTCGCTGCCGGCGCTGTGATTGGCCAAGCATGCGGGGTCACAGTGCATGCTTGGCCAATCACAGCGCCTGGATGACACTGCGATGGCGTAGTGCATTGTGGGCCGTTCGCGTCACTCGAATTAGGCGCGAACGGCCCAAATCGTTCGATCTTCGTCGAACGATCGAACAGCCGATGTTCGAGTCGAACGTATGTTCGACTCGAACACCGAGCTCATCCCTACTGGCTACCCATTTAACCCTGCTTCTGCCTGCTGCCTTGTACTTTGCTGCCCGCCTGTTACCTGACCCGGCTACCCTTGTGACCTTGCATCTGCTTCCTGTGTCGCTTCTCTTCAAACTCCGAGTGTCTGCGACTTCAGTCCTGCGACTCTCTGCAACTTCCTGCTGCAAGTCTTCCAGGGACTTAACATCATCTGACGTCCCAGTGCCACTGTTCCAGCGGAGTGCCTCTTTAACCCTGGTTGATCCTTGGTGCACAATTACCTTCCGTAAACTGATGGTCCTCCTGCTCGCCCAGGCTCGCACCCCCTGCTACTGGTTTCCGGCACTCGTGTTCCTCCTGTCCCTCGGTTCCCTCTGTTCCACCTCCAGCGGGACCAGGGCTGCAGATACAAAAGAGGCCGACCTCGTCACTTCAGTCTCCCTTCAGGTACGTGACAGGTACATAGATAGCTGTTACAAGGAAGTGGAGCCTCCCAGTCATGTCATTGACCATACATAGTAGGGGTGTTGAAAATGATCGCCGCATCGATGCATCACGATTTTCACCCTCCCGATTCGGCATCGATGCGGTAGCCAGTGTTAATCGATTATGCATGACGTCATTCTGGCTCCTCCCCCTCCCCCGCACAGCAGTGTCTTGCACCGATCGGCTGGCTGAGCCCGGTGCTGTTCCCCTGTCAATGGATGATATAGCCTCAGCATGCTGCCCCCACCCAGGCTCTCCCCCTCTTCAGGATATGTACCTGTGGACAGTGACCCCTCTCATATCCCCGATTGGCGTGCGCAGAGCCGCACGGAGCTGTGAGACAGATCACTGTAGCTGTCATCACATCAGTGGGAGTGGCAGAACAATCAGGGTTGCCAAAGTCCCTGGAGATCCTGCACTGTGGGGGGGGGGGGGGCAATGCAGTGTTTCCAGCCTCCCATTATCGCTGTGACAGTTTAATAAAACAGACTGATTTCTCCCGTCCGTAGGACAGGAGAACCAGTCTGTACATTTAGGGACCGGTGGCTGCAGCTGAGTGGAGTGTCTTCTCCGACACTCGTCGTCTCACACACAGTCCAGCGAAGTTCACTCCCCCTCCCAGATGAACAGAACGATGCATTGCATACAGCTGCCCCTCCTCCTCCTCTCTCCCTCTGTGTCTGCCTGGCCCACCCACTACTATCCTGATGTACAGCTGTGAAGGAGAGAGAGTAGAGGGGGGATGTGCGCGGGAGATATGAAGAACAACAGTCAGCAGCTACACATTCCAAGCTGTGTGAAGTTCCAGCCTCGTCCCTGAATGAGTGAGTACTGCATTTTTCATTACACATTGATCACTGAGTTGCTCCTTTCTCTCCCCTATCTGTCTCCCTCCCCCGCTCTGTTCTTCCAAGATCCAGTTAGCACCAAGCCACTTATGCAGCCCATATAGTGCTTGTTTTTTTTTTTCGTTTGGTCATTACACTGAAAAAAAAAATATGATCCAATTCCCCCATCTACACATTCCACGTGGATGGGGGATTCCTCCGACAGTGGACCAGTGGGCGAACAACCAGGGTTGCTGTCCTGGCACTGCTATTGACATCGCTGGTCTCTGTCTCCATGGCAGCAGCACCGCATTTGAAACCAGTGCTGGCTACTTGGCGCATCATGTCTGCAGTCTTTGATCATCTCCTGTACTATGTCTGCAGTCTGATCAACTCCTGTACTATGTCTGCAGTCTGATCATCTCCTGTATCATGTCCGCAGTCTCTGATCATCTCCTGTATCATGCCTGCAGTCTCTGATCATCTCCTGTATCATGTCCGCAGTCTCTTATCATCTCCTGTATCATGTCTGCAGTCTCTGATCATCTCCTGTATCATGTCTGCTGTCTCTGATCATCTCCTGTATCATGTCCGCAGTCTCTGATCATCTCCTGTATCATGTCTGCAGTCTCTGACCATCTCCTGTATCATGTCTGCAGTCTCTGACCATCTCCTGTATCATGTCTGCAGTCTCTGACCATCTCCTGCATCATGTTAACAGTCTCTGACAATCTCCTGTATCATGTCTGCAGTCTCTGACCATCTCCTCAAGTAATTTTTTTTGTGGGGGAGCCTGGAACTCCTCTAAGTTGCTGTCTGCTGTGTTTAGACTTTGCTGCATGCAGGAAGTGATGTCTTTTTTTTTTTTAAGAACAGATAAAATTAAAAAATTGAGTTCTCCCCCAACGGTAGGGATTATACCTTTTTTTTCGGCACCGCACAAAAAACACTCACGGATTGACTACCTGTTCCTCTCGTAGACAGACCTACCCACTTTACAACATACGTCTATTGACCCCATGTTCCTCTCTGACCACCACCCTATAACCATGACAATAGCGCTCTCAGAAACTCTCTCTCGTCCACCTGTCAGGGTCACCTGTGGCCAGGTGACAGATGCACACCGTAGGGGGACAGGAGTGCACCGCGAGGTAGTGAACCCTATGGCTGGCTTCTGCGGATAGAGAACTGGGTGGTTGTGGAAAGCGGGACCAGAGGAGCACAACCGGGATCCAAACGGAAGCTAGAGCCAAGATTCCCCAGGGCGCGGAGTCTAAGACCCAGCTGGTCTTCTCCAGGGCCTCTAGTGGTGAGGATGTTAGCTGCAGGCTGGGACCAGGTCGCGGCCCCTGGAGTTTCCTAGCTCACGCCCCGTAGGATAAGGGGAAAAGAGGGGAAGCAGCAGCACACGAAGAGAGAACCGAATAACAAGCTGAAGGTCAGGGGCCACAAGCAGACAAGGATAACGAAGAACGAGCCGAAGGTCAAGGGTCACGAGCAGACAGGGATAGTCGGGGACAAGCCAATAACGTAACAGAGAGACAGACGTAGCACACGGCAGGCAGGAACCCAAACACACAATGCCTAACAAACACGTTGATCAGCAAAGCAGGCTTGCAGTGCACAGGTTAATATAGTGTTCAGTGATAGGGCCTGGGGTGGAGTCAGGCTGGGAGGAGATTATAAAGGAAGCCAGGTGAAGGAGGTCTGGTCTCTAGATGAACACATGAGGAGGAAGGTAAGATGGCAGACAGACATTAATGCATATCCATGACAGTACCCTCCCTCTTACGAGGCCTCCCCCTTCCCCGCCTGGGCCCAGGTTTAGAGGGAAACTTCAGATGAAACTCCTTTAACAGACAAGGTGCAAAGACCTCAGATGCAGTGATCCAAGACCTCTCCTCAGGACCAAACCCTTTCCAATGAACGAGGTACTGAAGAACGCCTTTACAGAGTCGGGAGTCCAGAATTTGACTGATCTCGTACTCCTGATTATCCTCAGAGACAGGCGCCACGGTAGGGAGAGGACGAGAGAATTTATTGAGGACTAAAGGCTTTAGAAGAGCAACATGAAAGGAGTTAGTGATTTTAAGGCTCTTAGGAATCTGGAGTTTGAAACAAACCGGATTCAGTTTAGCAGTTACCGTGTATGGACCTATGAATCGTGGAGCAAACTTCAGAGAAGGAACTCGGAGCTTGATGTTCCTGGTAGAGAGCCAGACTTTGTCCCCAGGCTGAAGAGAAGGCGGTTTACGCCTGCGGCGGTTGGCAAAGCCTTTGAATTTTTCAGCAGCTGCCCGGAGGGAATCATGAACGTGACCCCAAACGGAATTGAGAGACTCCTGAACCGAAGCCAAAGCTGGAATGTCTGGAGAACAGATCATGGGAAGAGGAAGTTGAGGGTGTTTTCCATAAACTGTGAAAAAGGGTGTCTTCTGCGAACTGGTATTCACATGATTGTTATGGGAGAATTCTGCCCACGGGAGTAGAGAGGACCAATCGTCATGGTGAGAAGACACAAAGGTGCGAAGAAAGACCTCTAACTCCTGATTAACCCTCTCAGTCTGTCCATTGGATTGGGGATGGTAAGAAGAAGAAAAATCCAAGACAATATTGAGGGATTTGCAAAAGGCTGTCCAAAAACGAGACGTGAATTGGACTCCCCTGTCGGAAACAATATGAGAAGGGACCCCATGTAGGCGGAGAATTTCCCGAATGAAAATGGGAACCAAGGCAGGGGCAGAAGGAAGACCAGGAAGAGGAACAAAATGAGCCATCTTGGAGAATCGATCGATTACCACCCAAATGACAGTATTATTCTCAGACAGTGGGAGATCGGTGATAAAATCCATGGCAATATGGGCCCAGGGTTCCTTAGGAATGGGCAAGGGCATGAGGAGACCAGCAGGAGCTTGTGTGGAGGATTTGGACTGAGCACAGACATGACAAGCTTTAACGTAGTCTTTGACGTCTGAGCAGAGATTAGGCCACCAGTAGTGACGACTGATGAGTAGGAAGGATCGGAGGAATCCAGAATGCCCTGCCACCTTGGAATCATGTCCCCAACGAAGGATCTTAGCTCTTAGCTCAGTGGGGACAAAGGTCTTACCAGGCGGAATTTTTGACTTCAGGGTGGTAGAGTGGGCAACAATGCATGAGGTGGGAATGATCGGCTCAGGTTCAGGGGCGGACTCCTCGTCCAAAGTGTCAAATGACCTAGAGAGCGCATCAGCCCGACCGTTGCAGGAACCAGGTTTGTAGGTAATCGTGAAATTAAAACGGGCAAAGAAGAGACTCCACCTGGCCTGTCTAGGATTCAGACGTTTAGCATTCTGTAGATACTGTAAATTCTTGTGATCGGTAAAGATCGTTATGGAGTGAGGGGAACCCTCCAAGAGATGACGCCACTCCTCTAATGCCAATTTAATTGCGAGAAGTTCCCGATCACCGATGGCATAATTCCTCTCTGCCTGAGAATTTTTTTTGGAGAAGAACGCACATGGTTGGCGTCTCTTCTCAAAGATTTGAAGAAGCACAGCTCCCACCCCCATTGAGGAAGCGTCCACTTCAATAAAAAATGCATTCCCAGGATTTGGTCTCCTCAAGAGGGGGCCAGAAACAAAGGCCTGTTTCAGGTTGTGAAATGCAGAGACAGCTTCGGGAGGCCAGTCTCTGGCATTCACACCCTTCTTGGTCAAAGCGATAATAGGCGCGGCAATGGAAGAGTAATTCCTTATGAACTGCCTATAATAATTAGTGAAGCCAAGAAAGCGCTGTGTGGCCTTGAGGCTAGCAGGAAGAGGCCAGTTGGTGATAGCCAAGACCTTCCCAGGGTCCATACGAAGACCCGAACATGAGACGAAGCACCCCAAAAACAGGACCTCAGAACATTCAAAGGAACATTTCTCTAGCTTGGCATAGAGATTGTTCTCTCTAAGACGTTGAAGTACAGTGCAGACATGGTTTCTGTGGACGAGCAGATTTTCAGAAAAGATCAGAATGTCATCCAGATAGATGACAACAAACTGGTACAGCAGATCTCTGAAGATTTCATTGACAAAGTTTTGAAACACGGCTGGAGCATTACACAGACCAAAAGGCATCACCAGATATTCGTAATGCCCGTCTCTAGTGTTGAATGCAGTCTTCCATTCGTCACCCTCCCGTATTCGAATGAGATTGTACGCGCCTCTGAGATCCAACTTGGTGAAAATGGAGGCCCCCTTCAACCTATCGAATAGCTCAGATATTAAGGGTAAGGGGTATCGATTTTTAATAGTAACCGCATTTAAACCCCGATAATCGATGCAGGGTCTTAAGGTACCATCCTTTTTGGCAACAAAAAAGAACCCTGCCCCTGCAGGCGATGAGGATTTCCGGATGAAACCTCTCTCCAGATTCTCTGTGACATACTCCGACATGGCCTGGGTCTCTGGGATGGACAGAGGGTAGGTACGACCCCTGGGTAGAGTTGCTCCGGGGACAAGATCAATAGCACAGTCAAAAGACCTGTGGGGAGGAAGCACCTCAGCTGATTTCTTACAGAACACATCCCGGTAATCGCTGTATGCAGCAGGAAGATCAGAAGAAACAGAAGTGGCAGCAACCGGAAGACTCTCCTTGGGGGTCACCTTGAGAAGACACGACGAGAAACATGAGGAACCCCAGGCCAGGATCTGCCCAGAGACCCAGTCCACATGTGGAGAGTGGAGCTGTAGCCAAGGGAGGCCCAATACAACTGGGGTAGAGGCCTTGGGTAGAATAAGAAAGGATATCCACTCCTGGTGGACAATCCCTACCAACATCCTAATGAGTAGCGTCTGGAAGCGAATAGGGCCCCCTGGGAGAACAGTGCCATCAATTGCCGAGACTACCAATGGGGTAGTGAGAGGTGAAAGGGTAAGCTTCATAGAAGAAGCAGTTCTCCAATCCATAAAATTGCCGGCAGCCCCGGAATCCAGGTATGCAAGGGTTGATTGAGGAGAAGTGCCTACATGAAGGAACACCGGCAAGAGCAGGCGAGAAGGTGATGTTTCTGGGTCCAATACTCCACCTTCCAAATGTATTAGACCCGAGCGTTTCCCGGACGAAGCGAGCAGGAGTCACGAAAATGACCCTTGCCCCCACAATAGAGGCACAAGCCCAGAGTTCTGCGCCTAGCACGTTCTTCGGGGGTTAGTCTGGTCCGAGCCAGCTGCATAGGTTCTTCAGCAGGTAGAGGATGCTCCACGGAATGAAGGGAGGGGAGCTCAGACTGGCTAGGACCCAGAGAGTGCTGGCGTTTTTTTTCTAAGGACCTCTCTTGAAAACGAATGTCGATCTGGTTGCATAATGAAATTACATCGTCCAGACCGACGGGAATGGCTCTTCCCGCTAATTCGTCTTTCACTCGGTCAGAGAGGCCATGTAAAAAGGTAGCGACCAGGGCCTCATTATTCCAGCTCAATTCAGCTGTGTGGATACGAAACTGAAGAGCATATTGCCCCACTGAACTAGATTCTTGGCGAAGACGTAAGACAGCACTAGCCGCTGAAGAAGCCCGAGCCGGCTCTTCGAAGATGTTACGAAAGAGCTTCAAGAAATCGGACAGACTGGAAACCACCGGATCGTTCCTCTCCCACAGGGGGGCAGCCCAGGCCAAAGCTTCACCGGAGAGGAGGGAAATGATATAGGCTACCTTAGCCCGGTCAGACAGGAAGCTTTGAGGCTGAAGCTCAAAATGAATTGTGCATTGGCTGAGAAACCCCCTGCAGGCCTTGGAGTCCCCAGAGAAACGGAACGGAGCTGGCAATCTTAGCGAGTGTGAGGCTGCGACTGGTGCAATAGGTACAGCCGCTGGTTGTACTTGGGGTTGCGGATTCGGGGTTCCCAAGGAGACCTGAAGCTGCTCGAATCGAGAAGCCAGATCCTGGAGGAATCGCATCACCTGAGTCTGATTTGATTCCTGGGTCTCAAGTCTGCGAACTATGCCCTGCAATGGATCATCCGCGGGAAGCGGGATGTCAGCCGGGTTCATGGCTGATCAAACTGTCAGGGTCACCTGTGGCCAGGTGACAGATGCACACCGTAGGGGGACAGGAGTGCACCGCGAGGTAGTGAACCCTATGGCTGGCTTCTGCGGATAGGGAACTGGGTGGTTGTGGAAAGCGGGACCAGAGGAGCACAACCGGGATCCAAACGGAAGCTAGAGCCAAGATTCCCCAGGGTGCGGAGTCTAAGACCCAGCTGGTCTTCTCCAGGGCCTCTAGTGGTGAGGATGTTAGCTGCAGGCTGGGACCAGGTCGCGGCCCCTGGAGTTTCCTAGCTCACGCCCCGTAGGATAAGGGGAAAAGAGGGGAAGCAGCAGCACACGAAGAGAGAACCGAATAACAAGCTGAAGGTCAGGGGCCACAAGCAGACAAGGATAACGAAGAACGAGCCGAAGGTCAAGGGTCACGAGCAGACAGGGATAGTCGGGGACAAGCCAATAACGTAACAGAGAGACAGACGTAGCACACGGCAGGCAGGAACCCAAACACACAATGCCTAACAAACACGTTGATCAGCAAAGCAGGCTTGCAGTGCACAGGTTAATATAGTGTTCAGTGATAGGGCCTGGGGTGGAGTCAGGCTGGGAGGAGATTATAAAGGAAGCCAGGTGAAGGAGGTCTGGTCTCTAGATGAACACATGAGGAGGAAGGTAAGATGGCAGACAGACATTAATGCATATCCATGACACCACCCTCCTGGAAATTGGATCTCTCCTTGCTCGCAGACCGGTCTGTCACTGCTGACATCGAACTCCGCCTTAAGCAATACTTTGAGGAAAACAAGTCATCTGACACTTCCCCTCTTATCACTTGGGAGGCACACAAATGTGTTATAAGGGGTACTCTGATAGCGGCGGCGGCCAAACGAAATCGAGATAAGCAGAAACAATTTCAAGACCTTATCGCTCAAATCCAGAGGTTGGAAGGAGCGCACAAACACTCACAGGCCCTAGACAACCTTAACGCCCTCTTGCAAGCTCGAACGGAATTGTTAGAATTATTGGGCAAACAAATCAGACGCAAGTTTATTCTCTCGCAAAGATTTTTCTATGAGTATGGTAATAAAGCAGGGAAGCTTCTGGCTAGGGCACTGCGTGACAAGAGAGCGTCCACAACCGTTCACTCACTGACAGACCATGTGGGCCAAAAAATAAATGCATCCCCTGACATAGCCGAGCAATTTGTATCATATTATTCACAATTATATAACCTACACTCTCCGGACTCGCCTACGGACGCACTGCCGAGACAACGGGCCATTAGGGAATTCCTGACGCAATACAGTCCCAAACCAATATCAGACTCCTTGACTCGAGATTTGGATGCCCCCTTGACCAGCGAAGAAGCGATCTTCGCATTGAAACAAATGAAACCGGGAAAGAGTCCAGGACCTGACGGATTACCGGCCGGATACTATAAGACGTATGCTGACCTCCTTACCCCCTTTCTTTTTATCTGCATTTAACTTGTTTGCCTCCCCCACTACATCCCCGTGGGACCTGCTCACGGCCCACATAGCAGTGATACCCAAACCAGGTAAAGATCACTCCTTGGTCACAAACTACAGACCCATTTCTTTACTAAATGTCGACCTCAAATGGTATGCTAAAATGCTCGCAAACAGACTCCTCCCCATCCTACCCCAGCTAATATATCTGGATCAGGTAGGCTTCATCCAAGGTAGAGAAGCTAAAGACAATACGCTGAAGGCCATCAACATCCGTCACTGGCTCACAACGAATCGAAGACAGGGATTTATGCTTTCCCTTGACTCGGAGAAGGCATTCGATAGAGTGGCCTGGGATTACATGACGGAAGTCTTGCAGTTCTTGGGCCTTCCCCAACGCATGATTCACTTCATTCTTGCACTTTATGCTAACCCCACTGCTAGAGTGCGGGTCAACGGCCATCTGTCGAGTGCCTTCTCCATGTCTAACGGAATGCGCCAAGGATGTCCCCTCTCCCCGCTTATTTTTGTCCTCACCCTTGAACCACTTCTGCGACGTCTTAGAGCCAACCCTGATGTCAAGGGGATTGACATAAACCAACATACTTACAAACTGTCTGCTTTCGCGGATGACATTCTTCTTTTCCTGACGCTACCAAACTTACTCAAAGATTTCCAGACTTTGAACTATTTGACTAATCTACAAATCAATTTCGGGAAGTCCACTGCCCTAAATGTCACCTTACCCCCTGACATTTGCTCACAGTGTAAAGCCAATTTCCCTTTCAAATGGAACGAGCATACGATTACGTATCTAGGCATCCAACTTTCTTCCTCCCTAATGGACCTTTACTCTACTAACTATCTCCCTTTGCTACAAAACATAATTAAAGATCTTCAGCGGTGGTCCACCGGTCTCTTTTCCTGGTTTGGCAGGGCGGCCGTAGTCAAAATGAATATCCTACCTAGAATCCTTTATTTGCTACAAACTGTTCCGATCAAGATCCCTCCCGCTTTCTTTGCTACGTACAGGAAAGCTTGCACAGATTTTATCTGGGGCGGATCACGACCGCAAATTAGCTATGCTAGACTAACCATTCCTAAACTCAAAGGGGGCCTTGGCTTCCCAGATCTCCGTAAGTACCACCAGGCCTGTCATTTGGCCAGGATTGTAGATTGGAACATCCACCTAAAAACTAAAGCCTGGGTCCAATTGGAACATTCTTTTTCGACTACCCCGCTGTCCCAGACCCCCTGGATAGGGCCAAACCACACCCCTACTCCTTGTAGGGACCATCCTCTCATTTTTCCTATGTTAGCCTCCTTCCGCAAAGCGTGCACTAAATATCAAATCTCATCAATCTCAGGTCCATTGACCCCCCTTAGACACAATCCGGAATTTGTGCCGGGTATGTCAGCCTCCTTCCTTTCAGATATATGGCCTCACGTACACGTCCATGCCGAACACTTCTTTGAGGACGGTCGCCTTGTATCCCACACTACCTTGGCCTCCTTTCCCTTTTGGACTTATGTCCAACTCGGACACTTTTTTGAAAAGCCCAACCCCAAACCTGACTGGTCGCGTTGACTCACCCCTTTTGAAATGTTATGTCTCAATGATGCACCATTGATCTCTAGTGCATATGCGCTTCTTTTCTCCAACCAACGACCTAAACTGAACTGGGCTAGTCATAAGTGGGAAAATGAACTCGCCATTGATTTAACGGATCAAGAATGGGAAAACGCTTATACATGCATGCACAAGGGGTTGGTCAATGTTCATGCTCAGGAAAATGCGTTCAAAGTATTTTCGAGATGGTACAGAACCCCCCTAAGACTGAACTACATCTCCCCCTTCCTTTCCCCACTATGCTGGAGATGTGGGACGGACATAGGCTCTCTTGTTCATATATGGTGGTCTTGCTCTAAACTGCAACCCTTCTGGACAGAAGTCCATCGCCTTACCAATCATATTACCACTTATACTCTAGAGTATTCACCAGCGCAATTCCTACTCCATCACTCCAATTTACCGCTAAAATCCTATGTACGGTCGTTGGCCATGCATTTGGTCAACGCTGCTAAACTTTGCATCCCAGCAAAATGGCGCTCTACTGAGCCTCTTTCAATACCTGAATGGTTCCAACGCATACAAAAAAATCACAGAAATGGAGGAACTAATTCACCAGGCAAACGATACGCCCTCTAAATATACGCAATCTTGGGCGTGCTGGATTCACTTTACTACAACGTATGAATATAAAAGACAGGTCGCTTGAGGGCCTGCCGAGAGCTGTGGTATTAAAATGAGTTCTTTGGAGACTCGCTTCATGTCCCCCCCCCTCCCCTACCCATTTTCCTCTTTCTTCTGTTGCTGGCCGCTTCCAGACTAAACGATTTTGATATGTCAATATGCCAACTTATCTTTAAAAATAATCTCCCTAGAATACTTGCTAATTGATAATTATTTCGCCCATTCCTCACCCGACCCTCTTCCACATACCCTCTATGTCCCCCCACCCCTCCATTCCTTAGATGTTTCCACTAGCTGTATGGATTTGAGATACCTCCTGTCGAACCATACAGTACCTCTACACATTCCACTAGTTAACATGATTCAGAAGCTAGTTATAGCCCTGTATATTGGGTGTTTCTGTTGTTGTCACGTCTAGAGAACACCATGTTATGTTATGATATGTTTTATTGGAAAATTTAAGCAACACGGGCAAATGCCATGTTACAATTACTTGCCTCGTTTGTCGGCTGCGTCCGTAACCTGAAATGGCGGCTGCGTCCACTACTGTGTTGCTGACTGTATGTTTTGCCTTAAAACTCAATAAAACTTGTTTTAAAAAAAAATGGAGTTCTCCTGACTGCTTGAATTTTTTTTAATGAAAACCGTGCGCAGTAATATTGATGCATCGCGGAATCAAATCGAATCAAATCATTGACATGATAGTCGTAATCAAATCGAATCGTGAGGATGGAGGTGCCTCATGGGGTACATCTAGCCATATCTTATCTATATGTAAGTGAATAGGGCCATTGATTTGACTTGTTGTTAAGGACTCAGCGGTGCCTGCACCACTGGCATCCTTAACAACTATTGACAGACTCGATGGACCACTTTTTTTTCTCTCTTTTCTCCGCCATCACTCTTCTATGTTTCTATGTTTTCTACATCAATATGGGGCTATGCAGAGTAGGGCCAAGCAATGGGCTTCAACCTTGATTTAAGTCTCCTAACCCTATCCCATCATCTCTAGCTGTATCCTTGGCCAGGTAGGTGTCTCCCCCTCAGCTTATTGGGTGTAGGAAAATATATTTTACTAGTTGCCCCCAAGCCAAAACTTGGCAAAATTGTGGTCTTCTGCTCCTTCCACATCACAGTAGCAGGTAATTAGCCACCACTTTTACCTAGATGTTCATCCTTGCTTTCCACCAACATATGGATGCTGCAATCTCTGTGTTGCAACAATGCAGTCATCGTCAGGGCCCATATTACAACAAACATCTAGTCCAGCAAACATTAGATGGACATTAAATCTCTTTTATGGTGCACTGAGTACATTTCCTGATGACCAGGAAGGAACTGCAATTAGGTTATGGTGACTGCTCAGTCCCCTCTACCCCCTCCTCAATGACTACATCAAGTGAATCTTTACGGCCACCAGTCCCCACTAAAAATCCTACGCAATAGTCAAGGCAAAATGCTCCCTCATTGTTTTAGCAGCTGGTATGTGCAGCGGACAGCCTAACTGGGCAATGCCACGGCCCAGCCTGCAGTTTTCTGTTTGTGAAATTTTAACTCCTTGCTGTAGTGGTTCTTCTAGATATGCGATTCCATACACATCTGCTGCTTGCCTCTATGTTCACCTATGGGCATTGCCTTCTCTACTGTGATTTTTATAATTCAGATTTTATTTGAAATTTTCTTTACATATAATATTCATGACATTTAAACAAAGCATATTACAATTCATATTCTCACATAAAACACAAATAGGGGGAAATGTCTCTGCCTCCGCCATTTATTCTCCTCCCTCTTACCTGACGCAAAAAAAAAAAATCATATCTGTAATACGTGAATATTGTGTGCTACTACCGCTCAATCGAATTACTGTACTCTCCGTACTGTATTAGTTGTGTGTATTTATATCTATTTACTTTAATGTATGAAGTGACCCTTCCCTTCCTTCACCTTACAAAGAGAAAAAAAAAAAACCTCGACCCCCCCCTCTCTCCCCCACCTTCCCTCACATTTATAATATGTGAATATAATATGTTCGGACCTTCAGTCCGATCACTATATTTAGTGTGTGTTTTGGTCTACTTATTTAAGTGTCTGAGGTGACCTTTCCCTCCCTTCTCCTTACCAAAAAAAAAACACACAAAACACCCCACCCCCAAGATGGGGTGGGGGTGATTCCCAAAAATTCCAGGAACCATTTTCCCCCTCCACTCTTGTATGGGAGATGGAATTCCTGCGTTCAGGGGGTTTTTAATACCTTTCCCTTCTATCTTTTTCCTGGCCCACCTCCCAGTCTGCTTCTGTATATATAGACATTCTCAGTGCAGTCAGGGTTGCCTAAGCAACTTCCCAGTTTTTCTGTGCTCCTGGTTTGCCTTGTATTACTTATATTCTGTACCTGGCTTCGTCTATCATTTTTGCTTGCCTGCCGCCCGCTCTGACTTTGGCTCATTTTCTAGATTCTCCTCTGTCTCCTGTCATAAGTAACCTGCATGAGCTAGTGGTCTCCGCATTGTCAGCTGCTCGTACCTGGGGGCTGCTATCTGGTTCCAATTTGCTGGAAGTCTGTTCCCACCATCAGGGGCCATGGTAAAGAAGTAGGTTGGGGCGTATACTTTGCATCCTGGGGAACCCTGAGTTGCCTTTCTACAAGGGTTCACTACCGCTGCCACTACTAGTACTACTTTTCTTTAGAGATAGGCTGAGAGGAGGCTGACCCCACATAATGTGCCAGGAATGTTAGTGTGTGACAATGGCACCAACCTGCTGTCTGCCCTTTGGCAGGTAAAGTTTACACATGTGCCTTGCTTGGCACATATCCTCAATAGGGTGGTGTAGTGGTTGCTAGTTAGGTACTCTTAAATCCACGATCTTCTGCAATATGACCACATGCTGGAACTCAACCATGGCTATGCTGCAGCACTTGCTTTTATTGTTTTATTGGCACTTTGATGTACCAATAAACAACACTTCAAGGACTACAGTTTTGCCGGCTCTTCTTACTACTGCAGCACTTGCCTTTGCATTGGCTTGACATAAATATATATTTGTTGCAGTATGGGGCAAGAACGGGTTCTGGGTATTGAAAAATATTGAACATATCTAATATTTTAGTATAGTTAGATGTTTCCGGATGATTAGCATTGATAGTCAGATTGATTTAAAAAGTGTGAGTTTATTGTCACACAGTTGACATCAGAAATGCAATGTAAAAAGTACAACAGTTCAGTTCAGTGTAGGTAACAATATAAGAAATAAAATAAGTAATTATAAAAATGTGACAAGCTTATGGAAGCATGTGTGCCTCGTGGCTGTGCTTCTTGTCTTCACGCTTCCTAGTGTGAGCAAGAAGAAGCAGGAAATTACGTTGTCTTAGGCTTCTGAGAAAAAGCACCTGTTTCAGCTTGTCAAAGGGTATATGAATAGACTTTGTGTGTGTATGTGTCTGAACATTGGTCAGCCTTCCCCTGTGTGATCGCTCCTAGTGTGTGTATCCTCCTGAATATCGATCACTTGGCTATATATGTTACATGTAGACGTCATAACTTTGCAACGCTCAAAATCTTGTATGGCAAACATTAATGTTAACTTCAGCAATTTGCTATACAAGAGGAGGTACTAAATTCAGAGTCATATATGGATTTTGATTGACAAGCCCACATGGAAAACACTCTATTCTTGTCCTGTAATGTGCTGGTCATGTTATGTCATATAACCAAAAGTCTGCTTAAAGCAGAGTTTCACCCAAAAGTGGAACTTCCGCTTTAAGAACTCCTAACCCCCCTGACATGCCACATTTGACATGTCATTTGTTTGGGGGGGAGTGGGTACCTAGTTTTGATAGGTACCCAGCTCCCACTTCTGCTCGCGCCACCTAGGCTAATCCTCCACTCCCCCTTCCTCCCTGCAATCTTTTGGGACACGTCACAGGTCCCAGAAGATTACTTGGTCATTCAGAACACGCAACGCATCTCGTGCATGTGCCGCAAGCTCTTACAGCCGGGTGCCCACACTAGTGATGCCGGTGCCGGGAAGAGACGGGGGAGAGAACAGAGGCTTCGGGTGGCCGTATCGCTGGACCATGGGACAGGTGAGTGTGAAAAAAAAAAAACAGGGGTGGGACTTTGAATGAAGTATGTCATAGCAAAATAAGTTGTATAATGAGTATATATTTGGTTTTATATTTATTTTATATTTGTACATATGGATATATTAAATCCTCGTATTAGTATACATTGAAGTACAAAACAATTTTACATAATAATAAAATTACAACAAATTAATATAGATACCGGTATATACATATTATTTTATACATTACAGATGATACCTGTTTGACCTGTAACTTCCAATTTCTACGGCAATTGGTAACAATTGAATAACATGATTAAAAACTGTATATTCTTAGGGACAAAAAATGCATAAAAAATTGTAAGATGTAAACTTCTGATAATTAGTATAAATTATTAAAACAAAAAACAGGAGTGGGATTTTGAATGAACCCAGTGCTCACAATTAGGGATGAGCTTCGAGTTCGAGTCAAACTCATGTTCAACTCGAACATTGCCTGTTCGCCCGTTCGCCGAACAGCGAACAATTTGGGGTATAAAAACAAACTAGAACTCGTGCTAGGAATCAAACAATAAATTATAATGAAAATATAAATTAAGACCGCAGTTGCTGCAACATACAGTAAGGTACTAACACCTTAAAAGTTGAATGAAAAATAGGTTTTGCAGCACTAGCGGAAAGGGTGCACAACACTTGGATGATATAACACTTTTGAAAGTTACCATCCAATGATAAAAAAAATGCTCAACAAATGGATGTTGCCACCCACTTAGTAGAGACGAAAATACCAGTGCTTAAACTGTGCAAAACAAATCTAAATTATACTAACAAGAAATATATGAATATTACTTCAAAAGTGCTTAAAAAATGGTCCTTGATGATGCCCTGGAGGAGGGGTGAAACGCGTTGACGTAATTCCGGCCAAACTAGAACCAGTGACGTTGCTTCCGGTTCTCGTGGAACGCACGCCTGCGAACCCGGAACACACTGATGCCTGTCTTTCGCTACAGTCTCGTGAGTCTCTTAGCTAGCAACGCAGTGCTGTATTTACAGGCGGTACTTCACATGAATGTTTTTTTCTCTTCCTTGTCATGTTCCGTGTCCTCGATGAGCCTACTGAGTTAATTCACTGAACCCCAAGATTATCTCTGGACTCAGGATACCCGTGACCCATTCTGTGACTTTATATCTTTTCCTTTTAGTGAGTGGGGCCACAACTTTATATATTACATATTCTTTGCACGTTTTAAGCACTTTTGAAGTAATATTCATATATTTCATGTCGGTATAATTTAGATTTGTTTTGCACAGTTTAAGCACTGGTATTTTCGTCTCTACTAAGTGGGTGGCAACATCCATTTGTTGAGCATTTTTTTATCATTGGGTGGTAAATTTCAAAAGTGTTATATCATCCAAGTGTTGTGCACCCTTTCCGCTAGCGCTGCAAAACCTATTTTTCATTGAACAATTTGGGGTGTTCGCGCGAATTCGAAAAGCCACAGAACACCCTGTAAAAGTCTATGGGACAAATCTAAAGTGCTAATTTTAAAGGCTTATATGCAAGTTATTGTCATAAAAAGTGTTTGGGGACCCGGGTCCTGCCCCAGGGGACATGTGTCAATGCAAAAAACTGTTTTAAAAACTGACGTTTTTTCGGGTGCAGTGATTTTAATAATGCTTAAAGTGAAACAATAAAAGTGAAATATTCCTTTAAATTTCGTACCTAGGGTGTGTGTATAGTATGCCTGTAAAGTAGCGCTTGTTTCCCGAGCTTAGAACTGTCCCTGCACAAAGTGTCATTTCTGAAGGAAAAAAGACATTTAAAAGTACTCGCGGCTATAATGAATTGTCGGCTCCCAGCAATACAGAGAAAAGTCATTGAAAGTTATTGATAAAAAAAAAAAAAATGCGTGGGGGTCCCCCCAAATTCAATTACCAGGCCCTTCAGGTCTGGTATGGATATTAAGGGGAACCCTGCATCAAATAAAAAAAAAATTATGTGGGGTTCCCCCCAAATATCCATAGCAGACCCTTCAGGTCTGGTATGCATTTTAAGGGGTACTCCATCCCAAATTTAAAAAAAAAATTGGCGTGGTGTTGCCCCCAAAAATCCATACCAGACCCTTTATCCGAGCACGAAACCTGGCAGGCGGCAGGAAAAGAGGGGGGGGACGGAGAGCGCCCCCCTCCTGAACCGTACCAGGCCACATTCCCTCAACATGGGGAGGATGCTTTGGGGGTCTGTGACCCCTCAAAGCACCATGTCCCCATGTTGATGGGGACAAGGGCCTCATCCCCACAACCTTTGCCCGGTGGTTGTGGGGGTCTGCGGGCGGGGGACTTATCAGAATCTGGAAGACCCCTTTAACAAAGGGGGCCCCAGATCCCAGCCCCCCTATGTGAATTGGTAAGGGGTACATTATACCCCTACCATTTCACAAAAAAAAGTGTAAAAAAAAAAAAAAAAACACACAGACACCATTGGGATAAGTCCTTAGTTAAAAAATTAAAAAAAAAAAATATTCCAGCGGTGGTAATCCACTCTCGGTCTCCACTCCAATGCTGTTGGTATCCTGCGATGGATGCTCTCCTCTCCGGGCTTTCCCAGTGATGTGCGGGTGACCCCGCCCCCTCTGATGTAATGCAGGTTTCCGTTGCAACAGAGGGGGGCGGGGTCACCTGCACGTCACTGGGTAAGCCCGGGTTTCCCCTTGCGTCAGAGGGGGACGGGGTTACGTGACGGGTGGCCCCCATCCTCAGCTACATAAGACCTGTCAGGCTGCGGGTGTCTTATCAATGACTTTCAATTACTTTTCTCTGTATTGCCGGGAGCCGACAATTCATTATTTTATTTTTTTACGCTTTCTTCGTGAAATGGTAGGGGTACAATGTACCCCTTACCAATTCACATGGGGGGGGGGGGCGGGATCTGAGGGTCCCCTTTGTTAAAGGGGTCTTCCAGATTCCGATAAGCCCCCCGCCCGCAGACCCCCACAACCACCGGGCAAGGGTTGTGGGGATGAGGCCCTTGTCCCCATCAACATGGGGACATCTTCCCCATGTTGAGGGCATGTGGCCTGGTACGGTTCAGGACGGAGGGGGGGGCGCTCTCGTCACCCCCTTTTCCCCTGCGGCCGGCCAGGTTGTGTGCTCGGATAAGGGTCTGGTATGGATTTTCGGGAGGACTCCACGCCATTTTTTTTTAATTTTGGGGTGGAGTTCCCCTTAAAATCCATGCCAGATCTAAAGGGCCTGGTATGGATATTTAGGGGGAACCCCACGCCATTTTTTTTTTATTTGCGGTGGGGTTCCCCTTAATATCCATTCCAGACCTGAAGGGCCTGGTAATTGAATTCTGAGGGACCCCCACGCTTTTTTTTTTTTATCAATGACTTTTGTATGTATTGATAAAAGCCGACAATTCATTATTAGCCGCGAGTGAGTTTTAAATGACTTTTTTTCCTTCAGAAATGACACTTTGTAGAGGGACAGTTCTAAGCATGGGAAACAAGCGTTACTTTACAGGCATATCATACACACCCCCTAGGTACGAAATTTAAAGGAATATTTCGCTTTTATTGTTTCACTTTAAGCATTATTAAAATCACTGCTCCCGAAAAAACTTCAGTTTTTAAAACTTTTTTTTGCATTGATACATGTCCCCTGGGGCAGGACCCGGGTCCCCAAACACTTTTTATGACAATAAATTGCATATAAGCCTTTAAAATTAGCACTTTAGATTTTTCATGTTCGAGTCCCATAGACTTTAACGGTGTTCGGATGTTCGAACAAATTTAATGCCTGTTCGCATGTTCTGATGCGAACCGAACTGGGGGGTGTTCGGCTCATCCCTACTCACAATTAGAGTGGGGTTAAGTGCAGATATACAACCAATAATGGGGGTGAAGCCCATATACAACTCCAGGTGGCTTAGTTAGCTTGTCTGTTCTTTTCCAACACCGGACACTATGCACCACTTTGGATCGTTGTTCATGTCTCAGTACCAGGTAATACTTTTGGTCTATCTGAACCACTTTTAGTTTATTTTTTAGTTCCTCCCTTTTAGTTTCTTTGTCGCATGTGTAGCACCCTTCTCCTGTTGGCCAGGCACTCGCATGTCAATATAGTGGGTTATCTGTTCTATACATAGTTCAGATTCAATATTATGGCTAAATTAGCCTCTGCTCCAGCATTGGCTGTGTTGTGTGCAGTTCCACATTGTCGTCTGTAGGTGTCGTTATCACCACAGGCCAGTGATGGAAGGACAACAGGCTAAGGTGTATTGGGTGTCCCTTTCCCAAGAAACAGCCCAGTGGGAGTGGTTCACCGCTGTGCATTCTGGGAGAGGATACTTAAGGGGCAGACGCCATCTTTCTCTCTCTCTGACCTCATGGCCTGCCTGGCCTAAGGTATGTGACAACTGCTCTTCTGCCTCAGGGCCTGCTAGCCCGAGGCTTCGTGACTGCAAGTAGGCACAGAAGCCTGTCTGGGGCCTACTGGTTCAGAGCTGGTCCTGTGCTGTCTGTCCTGCGGGAAGAAGCCAAGCAATTGAAAGATCCAGGGGAGGACTCATCTTGGAGAGGACCGAGCGAAAGGCTGGTATCTCAAGAGGAGCCTAGTGACTCAATTGGAGGATGCATCCTAACCAATCTACCTCACAGTACTGCCGGATGGCTTAAAGGGACTTTAGGTACTGTGTAGCTGTGTTCGCTTGTCTATTCCTGATCATCGAATCCTGTGGCAGAGGATTGTACAAATAGTTATTGCTATCATCAAGTCTGTGGCAGAGACTTTTGTCTGTGCGTCGTTCCGGCTGCTGGGCCGGTGAGAGAGGCCTATCCGGGTGAGCAAGATCCGCTGACAAGGAGTTGTATTTATCTTCTGGATCTCAAGTTCCTCAGTGATCTTCACAAGGTATCTGAACTTTCCCCTAACCCTCCATCCCTCTATGGCTACAAGTTGTGTTAAATAAAAATCATTGGAAAAAAAGACTAAGTGACTGGTGAATGCATCTGTGGGTTCATTGCCCAATTTAGAGCCAAGCAAGTTTTGATACATTGAACTGTGGGGTAACGGCAGGACCAAAAATAACCAGCAGCTCCTACGGGGGTAGTGCTACATGTGGTGGCTTGTCCGGGATTTGCCGTTGCCCCTAGCAACTCAAGTAAAGACATTCACTGAGTCTACGGTAAAGAGGGCCCTGGACTGTTATTTGTTACGGGACAATAAGGGATTAAGTGTGGATCATTTTCTGAGTGCGTAGGCTATGGGCGGAGCCAAGAAAGTTCGGCAGCTACGTGACTGAAAGAACAAGTGGGAGGAGTTCCCGCCTGCTGCTGCGTGAGACGCTTGTGTGTGTCTGGCGCAAAAGAGAAGAAGCTGCGTGACCATACTGATAAGATCAGAGTGCAGCCATGTCTTCTTTTTCTCTGATACAATCGGCCATGGGGCCTAGGATGTTCCCAACCAGTACCGCTGCGGGTGCCATGCTGACCGGAAACCTGTTGATGGATACCGGCATCCGCTTGAAGCCGCAGGGGCGGTTTGTGTTGTACACTATCGGAGACATTGAAGCGCTGGGTATGCTATGCCACAGGTGCGAAGGACTGGCCATGCATCTCTGTCCATTTGTCTGATATTTGCAATGCAGAGAACACCTGTTCGCTGTGGAGCAACCTACCATGTCGCCCTGTGCCTACCGAGTGAACTGGGCCACGGGGACCGCTACCCTTGCTTCTGGGGGCCAACAAACTCTCACCCCATCTGCTACTGTGAGTGTTCCTGAGGGAGATGTCGCTGTTACTGTTACTAGAGAGCCATCAGCGGACATCGCCCTTGCTACTACCTCCGCTACACCTGTCCCTGCTGCACCTGTCCAGAGGAAGCTGGGATATGTGAAAGCTTCCCGTGGTTGAGGCCTACCCCAAAGACTACCTGAACCGGAGCCAGAGGAGAGCATGAACCCTGGAAAATCCACGACAGGAACGGGTGAGAGATCAGGGAGGAACATATCTGGGACTGACTGTAAATATTTGCCTGCGGAGGAGATGGGAGATTCGGAGATAGATTCCCTGTCAGATGTCTCCGGTGATGATGACGTATTTGAGACAATGTCACAGGAATTGTTGTGGGCTCAGGGTGAAGATGTTGCTTCTGCCTTTACCTTCTCAGACTGGACAGCCATGGATTCTGGGAAGACATCACCTAGTGAAGAGCCACACAGCACTATTAAAGAGACATTGTCTAAAGACTCTAAAGTTACTAGTTCATTTGAGTCTGAAAAGATGTCCGTCAGATCTATGGTGCGCAAGTCTCCAAATTCTTGTGTGCCTCCTGGACTTGGGAACACCAGAGCTTTACCCAGACTTGCCCAATTGCAAAGAGTGCTCACCAAAAGAGTTGCCACAGAGTATGGTCTGGAGTTTCCTTACATTACTAGAGAAATTATGCAGGAAATCGAGGCCAACCGAGAGCAGTGGTACGGTGAAGCTGTCTGTGACTATTTGTCTGTGCCAAAACCCTTCAGGAGTGCTGGCTATTCCTCTATTATGGATGAGCGGTTCAGCGGTGCTTGCTGCATTGGAGTTATGGCCGGCACATCTATGCTGACAAGGTGGTCATCTGCAGGCCTGGAAAGGACAATGTTGTCTATTTCATTACCACTTTGGATAAACAGGGGAAAACCCTGACTCTGCCAGATCCCCGGTTCTATTGGTGATTATCCAGAGGGACTGTCCTGTTTTTTTTCTCACTTTTCCAAGAGGCTGAAAGAAAAAAAGGGAAAGTCTCTATGCTAAAAAAAATAAAAAGGACTATGGGGTACATAGTCAGATAGTGTCAGGGTCGGTGAGAACTTTGAGGTCAAGAGTTTTACCTACTTCAACACTTTTACACCTAAAGACTCTTTGTTATGCAAATTTCTACCACTTGGTGGTGGGAGTTGCTCATAGAGAGGGTTGGACTTTTAAGTTACAGCTTAGCTCGTTTGCACTTAAAGTATGAAGGAAGGTTTCATGTCTTAGGAAATGCAGCTTTGCTTCCTGATGTACAGAAATGCTGTTTTATATTTTGCTTGTGTGTCTTTGTGTTTATTTTTCATGTAAACCGGATCTTCTGTCAAGCTGCTGGAGAATGGGTGGTTTAGACAGAGAGTGAGGGGTTGTAATATATATTAATGTGATCTTATTGTATGTTCATGTTTTAAAGTCTGTAACTTTTCTTATTTTCTTACCCTCCCCTCTCCCATCCAAGTTTTGTGGTTCAGATACTGACTCTCAGGATTGAGAGACATTTTTTTTTCCAGACGCTGAGGACATCATCTTTTTGTAGTGGGGGGAGTGTGTAGCGCCCTGCTCCTGTTGGCCAGGCACTCGCATGTAAATTTAGTGGGTTATCTGTTCTGTACATAGTTCAGATTCAATATTATGGCTAAATTAGCCTCTGCTCCAGCATTGGCTGTGTTGTGTGCAGTTTCACACTGTCGTCTGTAGGTGTCGTTGTCACCAAAGGCCAGTGATGGAAGGACAACAGGCTATGGTTTATTGGGTGTCCCTTTCCCAAGAAACAGCCCAGTGGGAGTGGTTCACCGCTGTGCATTCTGAGAGAGGATACTTAAAGGGCAGACGCCATCATTCTCTCTCTCTGACCTCATGGCCCGCCTGGCCTAAAGTATGTGACAACTGCACTTCTGCCTCGGAGCCTGCTGGCCCGAGGCTATGTGACTGCAAGTAGGCCTAGAAGCCTGTCTGGGGCCTACTGGTTCAGAGGTGGTCCTGTCTGTCCTGCGGGACAATTGAAAGATCCGGGGAGGACTCATCTTGGAGAGGACCGAGCGAAAGGCTGGTATCTCAAGAGGAGCCTGGTGACTCAATTGGAGGATGCATCCTAACCAATCTACCTCACAGTACTGCCGGATGGCTTAAAGGGACTTTAGGTACTGTGTAGCTGTGTTCGCTTGTCTATTGCTGATCATCAAATTCTGTGGCAGAGGATTGTACAAATAGTTAATGCTATCATCAAGTCTGTGACAGAGACTTTTGTCCGTGCGTCGTTCCGGCTGCTGGGCCGGTGAGAGAGGCCTATCCGGGTGAGTAAGATCCGCTGACAAGGAGTTGTATTTGTCTTCTGTATCTCAAGTTTCTCAGTGATCTGCACAAGGTATCTGAACTTTCCCCTAACCCTCCATCCCTCTATGGCTACAAGTTGTGTTTTTTTTTACTATATTGGACTACTTAGACATTTATGCATCTCATTGCAGAATATACACCACGTGCTTGCTCCTGAAGAGTGGCTAAAAGCGACCGAAAAGCGTGGAGCTAACAGATGCCGTGTGCAATACCAATTATAAGATGTTTACATCTTACTATTTTTTATGCATGTTTTGTCCCTAGGAATATACAGTTTTTAGCCATGTTATAAAAAGGGTTACCAATAACCATAGAGATTGGAGGTTACAGGTATCATCTGTAATGTATAATATAATATGTATATTAGACATGTGCATTCGTTTTCGTCTGAATGCATTTTCGTCCGAATTTCAGGGATTTTCACATTCGTTTTAACAAACGATAACGAACGTGCAGAATCCGAAATCCGAAAGATCCGACATAAAAAATGCTTTATTTTCATTTTGTTGCGACAACAGTTCGATATAGAAAGAAGGTTCCACATCTTATAATTGGTATTGCACACGGTGACAATAGCGATCTGTGTCTAGTGTCTATCGAACCTGCAGTTGAATGTGCCTAACCTAACTCTATTAATCCCAGATTTTTCGTCATAGAGAGAAAAGATTCGACATTGTAGAGACATGAAGATTCGACAAAGCAGCTAAAAACATACGATCGCCGCGAGTGGACATTTATGGTCAAATGCTCTTTCCATAGGCTATAGATGTTGTATAATGTTGGTTGACTAGTAATAATAATTAATAAATATAATTATTACTAGTCATACAACATTAGAATTCTACTATAGCTTGTGGGCGGAGCATTAGATTGGAAATGTAGGATTGCGGCGTCATACAAATTAGCTGCTTCGTCAAATCTTCTTAGACAGACAGACACCATAAGCCTTCAATTGAAAGATTCAACCTTAATTCGGATTTTCAGATGAATGCATTTTTTAACGAAACAGAATAAATAAAAACTAATTTCGGGAGTAACTAAATAAATACATTTTTCGGACTAATGTATATATCTATATGAATTTGTTGGAATTTTATTAGTATGTAAAATTGTTATGTAATTGTTATGTACTTCAATAAATACTAATACAAGGATTATATATATCCATATATACAAATATAAAATAAATAAAAAACAAATATATACTCATTATCTAACTTATTTTTCTATTGCATACTTCATTTAAAGTCCCACTCCTGTTTTTTGTTTTCATATTGATGGGGATGGAGGCAGCCGACCCCCACCAGGTCACTGCTTCATTCCAAGTCCCAAACCTTTTTGCTTCTTGCTTCTTGTTTTTTCAGGGTGTGCTTATTAAAAGTCAGCAGTTACACTTTTTGTAACTGCTGACTTTTAATAAACAGAAAAACAAGTGGAACACCGCTTTAAGTAACACATATTACCAACTTCTACAACATTAAGTAAATACATACAAATACTATTAATTATGACTGATAATACACTAATCCTAATCAACAGTATTTAAACAAATATATATTATTCCTCATTACATAGATCCTGTCTATTCTTGACTTCCCATGACATTCTATACCAGATATACCGGTATGTCATCCTCCAACTGGCTTAGTGTTGTATTAAAGAAGGGTAGCGACTCTGTAGAGTTTTACTCTGTAGACTTTTCTCTTTCCAATTGCAGCAGTACAGAAATGCAGCATGACAAATGTGCAAAGTTTTGAACAGCAGTAGCTGGATACAGTAAGTTTAAATTATTTCAAATTTCCTTAAAGTATTTCTAATTGCTTTCTTCAATTGTTTACTTTTTTAACCTTGGTATTTTGGCTGTGTTGCTATTGGTGATTGTTTGCTAAGTACTGGTGTAATTGTTGTTGTGCTGCTGAGGTGTTCTTTCTGAGCTAGAAGCAGATACAAAGGCTGCAAACATAGGTGCTTGTGAGATTGTCAGCTAATTGCCAGCTTCCATCTCTCCACAGTGATCCATCTGTTGATGATCCTGCTCCTCAGCTCTGCCTACTTAAAGCCTTCCAGTTCATTTGCTCTCTGCCTTCGCCTGTGTTAACATCACAAGAGTCTTTCTCCTGCATTCCTGTTTGAAGACCTGCTTGGCTGACGTTCCCTCTGGCTACAGATCCTGCTTGCTGTACTACTACCTTTATCGCTGGCTCTTGGACATTGGCTTGGCCGACTACCCGATCCGGTTACTGAACTCTAGCTATGTTTTGACTACGCTTACTCTGTTTACCTTTTTATTTTTGTAGCGCCCTGCTCATATTGGGTAGGCGCTAGTGTAAATTTAGTTGTCTGAGTTATAGTTCAACTCAGAATAATTGTACCAAATTATGGGTCTCTGTTCCAGTTCAGCTGAGTTGCACATTTTCCACCTTCCTCTGGGTGTCGTTGTCACCACAGGTCAAGGTTGGAACTGCAGCTGGCTGGATGTATTGGGTACCTCTTGCCCAGAGGCGGCTCAGTGGGATTGGTCATCCCGCTGTGCATTCTGGGAGAGGGTACTTAAGGGGCAGACACCGTTTTGGCGGGGTCTTCCGATCCCGACCTGACGGCCCTCCTGGCCTCAGGGATGTGTTAGCAGTTTTATGCCTCGGGGCCCCCCAAGGCTCCATTACTGAGAGTAGGCCCAGAAGTTGCTGGCGCCTACTGATCCAGAGATGGTCCTGTATCGTCTTGCCTGCGGGAAGGGACCAAGCAATTGAGGACTCAATTGGAGGACGCATCCAGATCAAAAATCTACCTCACAGTGCTGCCGGGCTGGCTGAAAGATCCTGGCGCTGTGTGTTGTGTTTTGGAACTTTACCAAGTGTGTAGTTACACAAGTCTGTGGCAGAGACTTTTTGAACGAGCTCGCACCGGCTGCTATGTCAGTGAGAGAGGCCTATCCAGTGGATGCTACATCCAGTGTGGAAGTTATTGGTCCTCTGGATAAAGGAAAGTACCCGTGATCCGCAAAACCTAAGGTACCGGAATCTCCCCAACCCTCCATCCCTCTGTCTGAAGTTCTTGAAACAAACCCTTGAGAAAAAAAGACTAAAGCCTCCAACACACGGCCGAGAATCACGTCATAAAAAAACCATTGGTTTTCTCAACGAGATTCTTGTCAAGCTTGACGGGATTCTTGCCAAGCTTTCCTTGCATACACACTGTCAATCTAAAATCTCGTCGGTCTAAAGCGAGGTGACGTAAAACACGTACAACGGCAGTATAAAGCGGAAGTTTGATTCCAGTTTCAGTCTTCGTGCTTTCAGTTTGTTTTCTGCGGTTCAGTTTGTGCTTGTGGGTTTGTATCTTGTCTTTCAGTGCGTGTAGTCAGGTCGTATCTGTTTTTCAGTGCGTTCTTGTCTGCTCGTTTCTGATTTTCACATCGTTCTTTATAAGCCTTGCTGTTCTTAAGTGCGTTCTGTTTAGTACGTTCTGATCAGACGTCCGTCTTCTAGCCATGTTACGTTCTCATCGTAAAGTTTGTGCTGTGTGGGCGCTTGGTGTTGGTCTTCTTGTCTTGGACCAAGACCAGTCCATGAACAGGGTGAGGAGGAGTTCATGGACCAAGAATCGGTTGCTCCAGCGGGACCAATTGTATTTCTTTCATCCTTCCCTAATTACCATGATTGTAATATGCTGTGAATGTCCCATTTGTCCCAATGCATGCTGTAAGCTTTTAATGCTCCTTTTTTGGCCTACATGCATATTTCCCTTCACTAACATCTCCAGCATGCTATCCTGGGCCCAAACACACCTAGCCTAGTCACTTACCAATGTATTTTGTGAGCTCCATTGTAGTGCTTTACCCCCCCCCCCCTAAACACCTCCTAAAATGTCTACAAATGTATATTTTCACATAAAATTATGAGTGGTGTTTTTTTTTATTTTGGTTCCCAAACTCATCTAGCCCCCCCTAAAATTTTACAATGGGCCATCAGAGGGGGATATGAATCTGATAATTGGGACTTCTATTTTTGTATTTAAATACTCCTTAAAATAAAATTTATAATGATGTTGGCCAAGAATGTTTTTTTGTCTAATTTACTAGCAATGTTATGTGTAAAAGTAATAATATTTTTTTATCTTGTTTGACTCCTCAGCTTCCTTCCACGCCACAGGAATGGTAGACTGTGGCATCCCATTTTGCCATGCGGTGGGACTTCCCCAACTGCAAAGGGGCAATAGATGGGAAGCACGTCCGCATCGTGCCACCACCCCGTTCGGGGTCGTTTTCTACAATTACAAGGGGTTTCATAGCATCGTGATGATGGCGGTGGTGTCAGCACAGTATGAGTTCCTCTATGTGGATGTGGGGAAGAATGGCCGGATGTCGGATGGGGGAGCCTTCGCCCAAACGGAGTTTGCTCTTTGTCTCCAGAGTGATGACCTTGCTTTGCCCCCCGGTGCAGGGAATGTGGAAGGACTCCCCTTTGTGTTTTTGGCTGATGAAGCCTTTGGACTGGGACCGCATCTCAAGAGGCCATTTCCCCAGAGGAACCTCACCCCGGAGAGGAGGGTTTTCAACTACTGGCTGGCCAGAGCCCGAAGAGTTGTGGAGAATGCCTTCGGGATAATGGCCAGCCGGTTCCGCCTGTTTATGACTTTGATCAACATGGTGGAGTACAAAATAAACTATATTGTTTTTTGCTGCTGCATTCTCCACAACTTCTCGCGCAGAAATGCGCCAACTTATATGGCCTCAATTGGGCCCGAGGCCGGACTTTCAGGAGACAATATCTTGCCGGGCCTTGAATCTGGCCATCCTGGCTTGCCCCCCCAAAACGCCCGTGAGGTTCGGCAGCAATATGTTGACTATTTCACGGGTAGGGGGGCCATTCCTATGCCAGGCAATGTTTAATAATCCTTTTATAAACAAAAAAAATAAAAATCTGCTTAAATTTTTTTTTGGATGTATTGCTTGTGTTTCTTTTAGCTGTCTCCTAGTTTTTCCTAGTGCACTTGTAGTGCCAAGTGTATTTTCCTTTAGTAAATACCAACCATTTCACTGGTAACACCAAAACTAAACACAAAAAAGGTCATAGCGGATTTGATAAAGAAGCCACACTTTGTTGTTTTTTCAAAATTTTTACTCTGTGCACATTCACACATGGTCTTTATAAAAAAATTGTGGTATAAAAGATAAATTTCCTTTTTTTTTTTGCCCATAACCAGGCATGTTTTTTTTTTTTTTAAAGAAAATACACAACTCTCATTAACATACAACAAAATACAACATTGTAAACCTCTAGGCAATATCAGACTTTCTAGTTTTTGAAAAATGTCTCTATCTGCCCTTCATAATATAGGGTGTTGTCACCCCTGAACAAGCCAAAATTTGAAGATGCACACAATATTAGGGTTTTTAAAAAGGGGTATTTCCCTCCTGATCCCTATTGTCAACATGTGCTATCTGCCATCATGGGTGATCAATGGACGTGTTTTGGGGGTGCAATCCCTTCTTCCTTTCACCTACTTGAGTTGCGAGGAGGGGGATGCACCCCCAAAACACGTACATGGATATCTTCTGATGGCAGATAGCACATGTTGACACACTGGGGTTGATTTACTAAAGGAAAATCCACTTTGCACTTGAAAGTGCACATGGAAGTGCAGTCACTGTAGATCGCTGTAAATCTGAGGGGAAGCTCTGAAATTAGGGGAAGCTCTGCTGATTTTATCATCCAATCATGTGCAAGCTAAAATGCTGTTTTTTATTTTTCTTGCATGTCCCCCTCAGATCTACAGCATCTGCACTTCCATGTGCACTTTCAGTGCACTTTCAAGTGCAAAGTGGATTTTCCTTTAGTAAATCAACCCCACTGTGTGCATCTTCAAAATTTGGCTTGTTTGAAAAAGTACAAATATTTTTTTTTTAATTCAAAAATAGAAAAAGGGGGGTTTGTGTTTCATTCAATTCATCCCAAAACATCAATGATGTCCTTAAATGTTTGCTCCATAACATTCATCCTTTTCTTCATTATGTCGAGTTCACTACTACACTCCATAACTTGCTGGATGATTCTTTGCGCACTATCACTTGAGAAACGAGGACTTTCTTCCTCAACAACATGTTCATCCCCTAAAAAAATGTAAAAAAGGTATTATAGCTCTGCAGGCCTACATCTCTTACCTGAATCTGTGGTGACAGACACTGACCTGTTGTGGTGACAATTTCCACCACGTCATCCACTTCTTCCTCTACATCCTGGTTTTGGGGTTCTTGCTGAGGTGTGGGGTTCCTGTGCTCCCTGGAGTGGTGTCCTCCCATTCTTCTCTCCCCTATGAGAATGAAACAAAAGGTATACTTAGCACACAGATATTTCAGGGGAAAAATAGGAATGTGATACATTGCTTGGAAGTGTCTGTTTGGGCAGAGTTACAAGCTGAAGACATTATTTTTATAAACACAAATCTTGACTACTCACCTTTTTGGGGACAAGTTTCACACATGAAGATACCCCAATAATCCACTGTTGCACCTTTGTGGGACACCCTAAAAAGGTTGTTCTGGTGGCCCACACTATAGTGCTCCAGAGTGCAGATGTGTAAACAGCTGCTGAGTGTCCTCTCCTTTACACTGTGAATCAAGTTTGCATTTCATTCTAGTTACAAACACATCATCTAGACAACAATGTAATAACATTTATGGAATACAAACAGCAGAGGCGGCTCTCTAATTAGGCAAATTAGGCGGCGGCCTAAGGCCTTGCAACTCATAGGTGCCCAACGGGCTCCTAATTTGCCCAATTGAAGAGCCGCCTCTGTAGCAGAGCTCCCTGCTCTATTGCACTGGCTGCTATGTTTTGCATGCCCTGTCCTTGTCTTCGGGCCAGCTCCTCGGGTTCCTCTCTCCTGCTTAATGCAGCGCCGCTCAGCTCAGTGTCCTCTCCAGCCAGAGTCCCGCCCCCCAAAGTCAGCTGTATACATTCCTTTCTGCAGTGCTCCAGGGATTCTCTTTACACTTCCCCGGGCAAAGGAAGTTTAAGTGCACGTGCAGCAGCCCTATGAGAGCCGGAGGACACTGCAGGCTTGTCTGCCAGACCCCGTCATACACAGATCTCTCTTACCTTGGAGATATGCTGATTGCCCTGTCTGTGCTGCTGCTAGAGGAAGCCCAGGCAACCATGGATGAATGCCCTGAAGCTTGGTTATGGTGAGTGAGCTGACCCCATATCCCCCACACACCATCCCATACCCCACCCCTCCTCCCCTGGGGACAGGGCCTCCCATCATCTCCCCTGGGGACAGGGCCCCCATCAGCTCCCCTGGGGACAGGGGCCCCATCTTCACTGGGGACGGGAACCCCATCTCACTTGGGGACAAGGCCCCCCATCATCTCCCCTGGGGACAGGGCCCCCCCATCATCTCCCCTGGGGACAGGGCCCCATCATCATCTCCCCATCAGCTCCCCTGGGGACAAGGCCCCCCATCAGCTTCCCTGGGGGCAGGGGCCCCATCTTCCCTGGGTACGGGAACCCCATCTCACTTGGGGACAAGGCCCCCCATCATCTCCCCTGGGGACGGGGCCCCATCATCATCTCCCCTGGGAACAGGGCCCCCCCATCAGGTCCCCTGGGGACAAGGCCCCCCATCAGCTTCCCTGAGGGCAGGGGCCCCATCTTCCCTGCAGTCAGGGACCCCTTCTCACTTGGGGACAGGGTCCCCACCATCTTCCCTGGGGATGGGAACCCCATCTCACTTGAGGACAGGGGCCCCCTTTTCACTTGAGGACAGGGGCCCCCTTTTCACTTGACAGGAGCCCCCTTTTTACTTGAGGACAGGGGCCTCCCTAACCCATGGGGACAGGGCCCCCATTATCTCCCCTGGGGACAGGGCCCCCATCATCTCCCCTTGGACAGGGCCCCACCCCCATCATCTCACCTGGGGACAGGAACCCATCATCTCTCCTGGCTACAGGGACCCCTTCTTTCCTGGGGACAGGGCCTCACCATCTTCCTTGGGGATTGGGACAGGGAAACCTTCTCACATGGGGACAGGGACCCCTTCTCACGTGGGGACAGGGACCCCTTCTCACTTGTAGACAAGGCCCCCATCATCTCCCCTGGCAAATGGGTCCCCTTCATCTCCCCTGGGGACAGGGCCCCATCACCTCCCTTGGCAACAGGGACCCCTTTTTCTCTGGAGGCAGGGCCCTTACCATCTTCCCTGGCGATGGGGACACCATCTTTCCTGGGGATGGGAAACCCCATCATCTCCCCTTGGGACAGGGCCCCCATCATCTCCCCTGGGGACAGGGCCCCCATCATCTCCCCTGGCAACAGGGCCCCATGATCTCCCCAGGCAACAGTGACCCCATCATCTCCCCTGGGAACAGGGCCCCCATCAGCTTCCCTGGCGACAGGGCCCCATGATCTCCCCTGGCAACAGGGACCCCTTCATCTCCCCTGGGGACAGGGCCCCCCCATCACCTCCCCTGGTAACAAGGACCCCTTCTTCTCTGGAGGCAGGGCCCCCACTATCTTCCCTGAGGATGGGGACACCATCTTTCCTAGGGATGGGAAACCCCATCTCCCGTGGGGACAGGGCCCCCATCATCTCCCCTGGGGACAGGGCCCCCCATCATCACCCCTGGGGACAGGGCCCCCCATCATCACCCCTGGGGACAGGGCCCCCATCATCATCTCCCCTGGGGACAGGGCCCCCATCTTCCCCGGGGACGGGAACCCCCTCTTCCCTGCATTCAGGGACCCCTTCTCACTTGGGGACAGGGTCCCCACCATCTTCCCTGGGGATGGGATCCCCATCTCACTTGAGGACAGGGGCCCCCTTTTCACTTAAGGACAGGGGCCCCCTTTTCACTTGAGGACAGGGGCCCCCTTTTTACTTGAGGACAGGGGCCTCCTTCACCCCTGGGGATAGGGCCCCCCATCATCTCCCCTGGGGACAGGACCCCCCCATCATCTCCCCTGGGGATGGGACCTTGTCTCCCCTGGGGACAGGGCCCCCATAATCTCACCTGGGGACAGGGACCCCATTATCTCTTCTGGCTACAGGGACCCCTTCTTTCCTGGGGACAGGGCCTTACCATCTTCCTTGGGGATGGGGACAGGGACACCTTCTCACATGGGGACAGGGACCCCTTCTCACGTGGGGAATGGGACCCCTTCTCACTTGTAGACAAGGCCCCCATCATCTCCCCTGGCAAATGGGACCCCTTCATCTCCCCTGGGGACAGGGCCCCCCATCATCTCCCCTGGATACAGGGACCCCTTCTTCTCTGGGGGCAGGGCCCTTACCATCTTCCCTGGTGATGAGGACACCATCTTTCCTGGGGATGGAAAACCCCATCATCTCCCCTGGGGGCAGGGCCCCCATCATCTCCCCTGCGGACAGGGCCCCCATCAGCTCCCCTGGCGACAGGGCCCCATGATCTTCCCTGGCAACAGGGACCCCTTCATCTCCCCTGGGGACAGAGCCCCCCCATCACCTTCCCTGGTAACAAGGACCCCTTCTTCTCTGGAGGCAGGGCCCCCACCATCTTCCCTGAGGATGGGGACACCATCTTTCCTAGGGATGGGAAACCCCATCTCCCGTGGGGACAGGGCCCCCATCATCTCTCCTGGGGACAGGGCCCCCCATCATCTCCCCTAGGGACATGGCCCCCCCATCATCTCCGCTGGGGACAGGGCCCCATCATCATCTCCCCTGGGGACAGGGCCCCCATATTCCCCAGGGACAGGAACCCCCTCTTCCCTGCAGTCAGGGACCCCTTCTCACTTGGGGACAGGGTCCCCACCATCTTCCCTGGGGATGGGAACCCCATCTCACTTGAGGACAGGGGCCCCCTTTTCACTTGAGGACAGGGGCCCCCTTTTCACTTGACAGGGGCCCCCTTTTTACTTAAGGACAGGGGCCTTCTTCACCCCTGGGGACAGGGCCCCCCATCACCTCCCCTGGCAACAGGGACCCCTTCTTCTCTGGAGGCAAGGCCCTTACCATCTTCTCTGGCAATGGGGACACCATCTTTCCTGGGGATGGGAAACCCCATCATCTCCCCTGGGGACAGGGCCCCCATCATCTCCCCAGGGGACAGGGCCCCAATCATCTCCCCTGGGGACAGGGCCCCCATCATCTCCCCTGGGAACAGGGCCCCCATCAGCTCCCCTGGCGACAGGGCCCCATGATCTCCCCTGGCAACAGGGACCCCTTCATCTCCCCTGGGGACAGGGCCCCCCCATCACCTCCCCTGGTAACAAGGACCCCTTCTTCTCTGGAGGCAGGGCCCCCACTATCTTCCCTGAGGATGGGGACACCATCTTTCCTAGGGATGGGAAACCCCATCTCCCGTGGGGACAGGGCCCCCATCATCTCCCCTGGGGACAGGGCCCCCCATCATCACCCCTGGGGACAGGGCCCCCCATCATCACCCCTGGGGACAGGGCCCCCATCATCATCTCCCCTGGGGACAGGGCCCCCATCTTCCCCAGGGACGGGAACCCCCTCTTCCCTGCAGTCAGGGACCCCTTCTCACTTGGGGACAGGGTCCCCACCATCTTCCCTGGGGATGGGAACCCCATCTCACTTGAGGACAGGGGCCTCCTTTTCACTTGAGGACAGGGGCCCCCTTTTTACTTAAGGACAGGGGCCTCCTTCACCCCTGGGGGCAGGGCCCCCCATCACCTCCCCTGGCAACAGGGACCCTTCTTCTCTGGAGGCAAGGCCCTTACCATCTTCTCTGGCAATGGGGACACCATCTTTCCTGGGGATGGGAAACCCCATCATCTCCCCTGGGGACAGGGCCCCATCATCTCCCCTGGGGACAGGGCCCCCATCATCTCCCCTGGCAACAGGGCCCCATGATCTCCCCTGGCAACAGGGACCCCTTCATCTCCCCTGGGGACAGGGCCCCCCCATCACCTCCCCTGGTAACAAGGACCCCTTCTTCTCTGGAGGCAGGGCCCCCACCATCTTCCCTGAGGATGGGGACACCATCTTTCCTAGGGATGGGAAACCCCATCTCCCCTGGGGACAGGGCCCCCATCATCTCCCCAGGGGACAGGGCCCCCATCATCTCCCCTGGGGACCCCATCTCACCTGGGGACCCCATCTCCAGACCATGCTGGCTGGAGGGCTGGTGTCCGGCACCCTAGGGTGCCAGGATGGGGGAGGGGGCAGTAAAATCCAAAGAAGAGATCAATTCCTTTATATGCAGCCATGCCTGCCGCTCCTCCTATCCAGATTTCTTCCACTGTCCGCCCCCCCCCCCGGGATCTGTCAGGATGGGGAATGGGTCGATAAATGTGCCATTTTCCGGCCCCTTCTTTTTCTGAGGTGGTGAAACTGGCACAGCCCCTTCTCTTCTATGAGGCCTAGTTCAAGGAGCTCTATGTGAGAACAGCACGGATAGAGACAGAGCACTGACACCAGCACTAAGAGAGACAGAGCACTGACACCAGGACTAAGAGAGACAGAGCCCTGACACCAGCACTAAGAGAGTGTGTACCAACACCAAGAGAGACAAAGCACTGACACCAGCACTAAGAGAGACAGAGCACTGACACCAGCACTAAGAGAGACAGAGCCCTGACACCAGCACTAAGAGAATGTGCACCAACACCAAGAGAGACAGAGCACTGACACCAGCACTAAGATAGACAGAGCACTGACACCAGCGTTGAGATAGAGGACACTGACTCCAGCACCAAGACAGAGTGCACTAAGAGAGTGCCATGACACCAGCATGAGATAGGAGGACACTGACACCAGCTCCAAGACACACTGTACTGAGATAGAGTGCCCCAACACCAGCACTGAGAGCACACAGATGCCAGTGCTGAGAAAGTACACTGTTGCCAGCGTTGAGATAGAGGACACTGACGCCAGCAATTTAAGGTTCTTAATATATGCAGTTTATACAGTTAATTTTTATCGCTTTAATTTTTTTACCATTACGGACGTGAGTGGGGCCTCATGTCCAAGTTTTGCCTAAGGCCTCACAAAGCCTAGAGCCGCCTCTGCTGTCAAGCAGCTGGAGATTCCTTCCCTGTCACCTTTTTTTTTTCTCTTGGTGTCAGGAAAACTTATGAGAAGTGATTTAGACAGATAACAAAAGAATGGCCTGAGAGGGCTAAAGAATGTGGCCCAAACAGCATTATTGGTGATGTCTACACCTGATCAATTTTTTTTAATTTTTATTAAAAGACATCAATTAGATAATCTTTTGCTTACATTTTTTGTTGCCTTTAAAGTCCCTAATTCTTATCTTGGGGGATATTTGTTTTCTTTCATATCTATATTGGGATTGGCAATCTTCTGGTCCCCATTGGTGGATTTACACACAAACAGCATGGGCATGTGACCACCCCCCCGGATAGCTATCCTATTTAATTTATATAAAAATAAAAAAATAGAGTCATGGTCACTTTAAGAAAACATACAGTATGTCAGGCGGGAAAATAGGGTCATGTGACATTGGAGAATAGTAGGGAATGTCACAGGACCACACTGGAATTTTCCAGAAGGTCACATGACCAGTGGGAACATTCTGGAAGCGGGGCATGCCTATATAAAGGGGTCCTCCACGGGAATCTCCTCACAGCTGGTCAGAGTACAGCAACAAGGTCAAAAGAGCTATAATACTTTGAGCTACTGCGGTCCTGACCATGAAGACCCTCATGCACCGGGTGTTGGAGCGGGCAGGGGACAGCGGAGGAGAAGAATGGTTGAGAAGGTGCCTGGAGCTGGGTGAAAAAGATGCCGTGCGACAGGAGTGGGTGCCTGAAGAGGATGGACCGGCAGCGGCAGAGGTACCTGGCGCCATTAATAGGAGAGACAGACCCGTCACTCGCAGCCTGCAACCCAGACAGCAAAATCAGCGCTGCCCACCACAGCGTCCTCTCCCCTCTCAGAACTAGTAGAACAAAAGATAGCGTCGCCGGAAGAGGCGGCTTCTAGTGCGGGGACCAGAAGAGCCAGCCTAAGAGAGAAGAGGAGGAGGAGAACACTATCTCCATCCCCACTGTGATGGCTGAGGAGACGGCAGTCAATAAAGATTCACTCATGCACAAGAGTGAGTAATACCTACTGTGACCACTGGAGGCTTTAAAGAACAGCAGCTGCTGACCTCTCCTAGGCAAACTAATCCAACAGCAACATCTAGTGGGCAGGGTGAGTTGGCGCAGGTCTTAAAAAATATAATGGATTCTACAAACAGGTTAGCTGTCAGTATTAACACTCCTAGTAATGATAATGTTAATAACTCTAACGCATGGGTGCTCAACCTGTGGCCCTCCAACTGCTGAAGAACTACATGTCTCATGAGGCATTGCAAAGTTGATAGTTACAAGCAGGCCCGGACTTGCCATAGGGCATACCGGGCAAATGCCCGGTGGGCTGCGGTGGCCGCCGGACAGCATGTCACGTCTTCCCCATCATCGCCAATGACTCCGGAGGCAGCCGGAGTTGGTGGGCGGAGCTGGGGGTGTGGCTGCCCCCTCCACTCCTCCCACAGACTCATTCACTCTGGCTGATCTCACAGCTGAAGGAGAAAGAAACAAGGACACAGCAGCCAGAGTGTCTTCATCTCCAGGCATGCTGTAAGTTACTGCACTGCTGCACATGTCACTACATAGAGTTCTAACCTGGCACCATACCACCCCAGCCTGCCCTATGCCACCGTACCCTGCCCTATGCCACCGCAACCTGCCCTATACGAGAGTCCAAAACTACCTTGAGGATTTCCTATTTATTGGCCCTGCCCAATCTCCAATTTGTTTATTCATGTTGCAATTGTTTGGTACAATCACAAAAAAATAGGAAGTCACCCTTGCCAAGGAAAAGACTGCGTTGCCCTCCAAATCCATTGATTTTCTAGGCATAAAAATAGACACGGAATTATTAGAATTCCAGCTACCATTAAATAAAGTTAACGAGATAAAAGCTACGATTTCTTGGATTTTTTTTTAGTAAATGAGCTATATATTCTACCAGGGATATCAGCAAAATCTTCTTAGAGTATTATCAATCATTATATAAAGTAAACAATATTCAAAATTGTGATGATAAACAAAATGGAAGAAATAAAATAGAACAGTACCTACGAAAAATAAAACTACCAGCAATACCAGAAGAAGATTCAAGTAAGCTAGACAGCGATATCTCCAAGGAAGAAATAGAACAGGCAATTAAAAATAGTAAGAGTGCAGGACCAGACGGGTATACGTCTTTATACTTTAAAAGGTTTTTAGGAATCTTGACTCCCTATTTCATTTATATATGAATTCCATTGGGGGAGGCATGAAGATATGTGAGGAAGCTTTGTGGGCCTATATATCACTCCTGGTAAAGGAAGGGAAAGATCTAACATTGTGCTCCTGCTTTAGGCCAATATCTCTGATTAATGAAGATGTAAAAATGTGTGCAAGGATATTGGCCGAAAGACTGAAGCCCTATATGCCAGATTGTATAAGCAATCAGGATTGCCGGTAGGGAAGCAAGGGATATTATATTAAGAACAACTATTTTAATGCATGAAGCAAAAAAAGGAAACAAATCCGTTCTTTTCCTATCGGTAGATGCCGAAAAGGCCTTCGATAGGTTAGATTGGGATTATATGTTGCGGACACTACACAAATTTGGCATAGGGCAACGGGTGCTTAGGTGGATAGAATCTCTGTACTTTAACCCTACGGCCATTCAGGTTAATGGAACTTTGTGAGAAACATTTAGGCTCTATAATGGGACACGTCAGGTCTGCCCACTTTCCCCCATACTTTTTGTGTTTTCTTTAGAACCTTTTTTAGCACCCATAAGAGCTAATTATGAAATTGAAGGTATAGAGGTTGCTGGACAAGAGCATAAGATATCCGTGTATGAATCCCATACAAACACTTCCAAAGATTTTGGTAGAATTGGGTAATTATGGGGCGGTATCGAACCTTAAGATCAATATGGAGAAAACAGAGATATTCAATATCTCTGTTCCCTTAAAGAAAATAAGGGATCTTAGAACTCTTTTTCCTTTTATGTGGAAGGACAAAGGATTAAAATATATGGGAGTGTTTCTATCAGCATTAACAGCAGATCTATACCAGGATAACTATTTACCTCTTTTGAATAAAATGAAACAAGATCTGAAAGAATATCCCGCACATAGACTGTCATGGTTTTCCCCAGGGCTTACTTTAAAACTATTCGATTTTTATTGCAGAAATTAGTATGGAATAGAAGAGGTAATCGTATTGCCTATAAAATAATGAGTAGATCAAAAGAAAAGGGGGGGGGGTACTGCTCCCAGATCTTGAGAAATATCATGTAGCAACAGTACTGAAGATAATTATAGATTGGGTTCATAGTGCTAAACATAAAAAAATGGGTGTCGTAGGAAAGTATGAGTAAATCTGCTCTGGGCTAGATTATCTGGATCCCAAGGGAATATAGAGGTCTATCTAGAGAAATGGCCCCAATTACAACAGAAACATTAAGAGCATGGGATAAGGTACTCAAAAGTACATCATGGCAGTATGATAGTCCTTTGATGTCCCTGACGGATAATAACTATTTTCCTCCAGGGAAAGATAATAAATTGTATTTAAAATGGACCCCTTCAGACCGATTGAGACTAAAAGATGTCCTGAAAGGAAACGCCCTCTGCTCATTATTGGAGTTGTGAGAAAAATATGGCACAACACCATGGGATGTATGGAGATATAGACAACTCCAACATTTCATTGAGTCCCTCACAAAACCCCTTCGCTCGGCCAGTATGTTAAACCCATGGGAAAGATTAATTGATCAAGGGGGAATAAACAGACAGGGGATCTCTAGAATATACAAGATGTTGATAGCCCATTTAGATGATGGGTCTATGTGTCCTTTGGAGAGCTGTGAAATAGAACTGAACCAACCATTGTCGGAAACAATGAAAATAAAAGTTCTGGATTATGTTCACTCCACTTCAACGGACACAAAGATCAAATAAATTAATTAAAAACTATTAAATAAATGGTATTATGTTCCATCAAAAATGCACAAAATGAACCCCGATATATCACATTTATATTGGAGGGAATGCAGGAAGGACAGAACCCATGCTCATATATGGTGGCAGTGTAGTTTGATTCAGTCATATTGGTTGGAAGTATTAGACTTAATTAAAACGATCAACAGAATTGAAATAGGGCTAGACCCCTGGCAGTACTTGTTCCATGCAATGGGGGATTCAAGGAAGAAGTATAGAGCAGCAATTACTCCATTCTTGTTGAATGCAGCGAAAGCATTAATCCCGAAACAATGGAAATCAAAGAAAACGCAGACGATAAAGGATTGGTTTAGGGAAATAGATAAAACTAGGTTAATGGAAGAATTAATATGCTCTCAAAAGGACTCAGAAATAAGATTCTATAGTATTTGGAAGAGCTAGATGGAATTTAAACAGTCTTTGGTTTATTTGAGTTATATGGGGAGTGAGAGTAGTACTTAGAGGCTTGACCTCTGCCCTCCCTCTTCCCCCCCCCCCTTTTTTTTCTGACACATGAGGTAATGCACAATTTTCTAGGGGGATTGTAATGGGGGTAGAGGGATGAGATTCTCTCTCCTCCACATAAAAAATAAAATGGATATGGGAAGGTCACAGATCTATTCACACAATAAGAACATTTTCCAAGAGTTTTTTATTAATAAAGTAGGGAGTTAGGAGATTCACTCACTAATATACATTTAGATTAAAGTAGATAGAATGAGGGGAAGGGCAAAGGACCTATATGGTATGGAATAATGGGCGGGGTGGGGGGTGTCTCGGGAGAGGGGGAGAGATGGGGGAGTAGTCCCATTCTTCATTTTGCTATAGGATCGATCTATTCTTGTTTTTTTGTTTTCTTGTTTTTTTTAATGTCTTGTGTTTTTGAATGGTTTTTATATTTGTTTTTGAAAAAGTATGTAATGTTTTATATTTGTATAATAATTCAATAAAAATAATTAAAAACAGAAAAGAGCTTCAATCTTTATTAGGGCGATTAGCATTTGCAACCAGAGTTATGCCGGTGGGCAGGATATTCTTGCAAAGGTTATATATAGCTATGTCAGGGCTTAAATCCTTGTTTTCACACATTAGGTTAACATCAGATCTTAAAGAGGACCTCATGGTATGGATGACATTTTTTTACTTATATAACGGGCATTAATTTTTTCAAACAGATTTTGTATTCTCATCAGATATGGAACTATACACGGATGCAGCTGGATCTTTTGGTTTTGCTGTAATATGGGGCAGTCACTGGTGCTGTAGTGGATGGCCAGAAAGATAGATACAAATAAAAGCCTCTAAGAGCATAGTTCTACTCAAATTATTCCCATTAGTTAGTAGCATTGGAAATATGGGGTGAGAAATTTGCCAATAAAAGAATATTAATTAATTCCGATAATAAAGGAGTTATCTATGCAGTAATTGCCTATCAACAAAATCACTTCTGGTAGTGAAATTACTTAGGTATCTGGTATTTTTATGTTTACGCTTTAACCACTTGTCCCACTGTCAATTGACGGCGGGCGGAGGATACTCTCGTTCTGGGAGGACGTCATATGACGTCCTCCCTTTAAAACGAGCTAGGAGGCGCGCGCGCACCGCCAGCGGCGCGCACCCGCCGCGTTCACAAGGCCCCGGTGCGCGTGCCCGGCGGCCGCGATTGCCGCCGGGCACCCGCGATTGCCCGGGAAACAAGCAGGAAAGTGGATCTCTGTGTGTAAACACAGAGATCCACGTCCTGTGAGGGAGAGGGGACCGATGGTGTGTCCCTTGTACATAGGGACAACCATCGGTCACCTCCCCCAGTCAGTCCCCTCCCCCCACAGTAAGAACACTTTGAGGGAACATATTTAACCCCTTCCCGCCCCCTAGTGGTTAACCCCTTCCCTGCCAATCACATTTATACAGTAATCAATGCATTTTTATAGCAGGGATCGCTGTATAAATGTGAATGGTCCCAAAAATGTGTCAAAAGTGTCCGATGTGTCCGCCGCAATATCGCAGTCACAATAAAAATTGCAGATCGCCGCCATTACTAATAAAAAAATAAAAATGCTATAAATCTATCCCCTATTTTGTAGACGCTATAACTTTTGCGCAAACCAATCAATACGCGCTTTTTTTTTTTTACCAAAAATATGTAGAAGAATACGTATCGGCCTAAACTGAGGAAAATTTTATTTAAAAAAAAAAAATGGGTATTTATTATAGCAAAAAGTAAAAAATAGTGTTTTTTTTCCAAACTGGACGCTCTTCTTTTGTTTATAGCACAAAAAATAAAAACCGCAGAGGTGATCAAATACCACTAAAAGAAAGCTCTATTTGTGGGAAAAAAAGGACACAAATTTCGTTTGGGAGCCACGTCGCACGACCGTGCAATTGTCATTCAAAGTGTGACAGCGCTGAAAGCTGAAAAATGGCTTGGGCAGGAAGGGGGTTTTTGTGCACAGTAGAGAAGTGGTTAATATCTGGGTAAAAGCAAGACTCGTTCCAGGTAAAGATAATCAAATTGCGGATGCATAATCTCGGTTGCAGATGCACAAATTCCGACAGCTACTGCCAAATGCAAACAAGAAAGGACAGGCATGTCCGAAAACATCTTTGGAACCTGATCTAAAAATTCTGATGAAGTCAATCAAGAATTTGGTGGCTAATAGCACATGGACCGAATACATGGCCACATGGCAAAGGTGGAATAAATTCACTAGGGAATTTGTGCTGCAGTTGGATTCTCCTTCAAAGACAAACATTAAAATATTTTTATGTACCCTAATGCAGGCAGAACTTTCCTATAGCCAGATTGCTAAGATACTAGCAGGGGTGTCCTTTTTCTTTAAATTGCAAGGTTTCCCTCAGTGTACATCCTTCTTTTCTATAAAACAAGCCCTGATAGGCTACAAAAAAGAAGCATTCTCTCCCAGATACTAGAAAGCCCATCTCTATCTCATTGCTTAAAGAAAATTGTAGAGTTACAAAAATGGTATGCTTCTCTGAATTTGAGTCAATATTATTTAAAACTGCTTTTGTATTAGCATTTTTTGGTGCTATGAGAATATCTGAACTGTTAACCAAAAACAAAAAATCTGTGTCTGGCCTGTTGACCCATCACTTAATGGTTCACAGGGCAGGACCTAATATATTTATTGCAAATTCCAAAACAGACAGAACAGGTAAAGGTGTATGGATTACTCTTTATAGTTGCAGAGAAGTGGAAATTTGTCCATTAACCACTTAAGCCCCGAACCATTTGGTAGCTAAAGGACCAGAGGTGATTTCAGAATTTTGCACTGCGCTGCTTTAACTGTAAATTGTGCGGACATGCAATGTTGTACCCAAACTAAATTTGCGTCCTCTTCTTCCCACAAATAGAGCTTTCTTTTAATGGTATTTGATTGCCTCTGCGATTTTTATTTTTTGCGATATAAACGGAAAAAGACCGAAAATTTTGAAAAAAAATTATATTTTTTACTTTTTGTTATAAGAAAAATCGAATAAACTCAATTTTAGTCATACATTTAGGCCAAAATGTATTCAGCCACATGTCTTTAGTAAAAAAAATGTCAATAAGTGTATATTTATTGGTTTGCGCAAAAGTTATAGCGTCTACAAGCTAGGGTACATTTTCTGGAATTTACACAGCTTTTAATTTATGACTGCCTATCTCATTTCTTGAGGTGCTAAAATGGCAGGGCAGTACAAACCCCCCCCCCCCAAATGACCCCATTTTGGAAAGTAGACATCCCAAGGAAATTGCTGAGAGGCATGTTGAGCCCATTGAATATTTTTTTTGTCTCAAGTGATTGAATAATGAATAAAAAAAAAAAAAATTACAAAAAGTTGTCACTAAATGATATATTGCTCACACATGCCATGGTTATATGTGGAATTGAACCCCAAAATACATTTTGCTGCTTCTCCTGAGTACGGGGATACCACATGTGTGGGACTTTTTGGGAGCCTAGCCGCGTACAGGCCCCCGAAAACCAAGCACCGCCTTCAGGATTTCTAAGGGCACAAATTTTTGATTTCACTCCTCACTACCTATCACAGTTTCGAAGGCCATAAAATGCCAAAATAGCACAAAACCCCCCCAAATGACCCCCATTTTAAAAAGTAGACACCCCAAGGAAATTGCTGAGAGGCATGTTGCACCCATTGAATATTTTTTTTCTTGTCCCAAGTGATTGAATAATGACAAAAAAAAATAAAAAAATTACAAAACGTTGTCACTAAATGATATATTGCTCACACATGCCATGGTTATATGTGGAATTGCACCCCAAACTACATTTTGCTGCTTCTCCTGAGTACGGGGATACCACATGTGTGGGACTTTTTAGGAGCCTAGCCGCGTACGGGGCCCCAAAAACCAAGCACCGCCTTCAGGATTTCTAAGGGCACAAATTTTTGATTTCACTCCTCACTACCTATCACAGTTTCGAAGGCCATAAAATGCCAAAATAGCACAAACCCCCCCCCCCCAAATGACCCCATTTTGGAAAGTAGACACCCCAAGCTATTTGCTGAGAGGCATGTTGAGTATGTAGCGATACCTCCAACTAAGAAGGCTGCAGATTTAGTTGGGCCCTGAAGACAGCTCCGCCAACCCCCGGCAATATGCTCAACCCCCTACTGGCACAGCTAGTAAGGGGAGATAGGACCGTGTGACCGCAACTCTAGGTGACACAGTCCTATGGCAAACACACACAGTGATATACTTTAAAACTTCTATTAAAGTAAGTGATATGGCCTTGGGGTGTACCCCTGCTGAGGGATACTATAGTTCCTCTGAAGAGTTTTGTCTTTTATCTTCCTTAGCTTCTCATTCAGTTTGGAACTCACTGAAAATGATGGGCACCCGGTCGGCTCCTTCACCGGGGCCCGCTGAAGTTTCCCGCCAGCTGTTTGGACTTTTCCTCAACTACCAGGTTTGGGCATACTCGCCTGAGATGTCCTTTTCCTCCACATTTGAAGCAGGCTCTCTGTATTGGTTTCATAGAGCGGTTAGTGGTAGGGGTCTTTGGTGCCATGAGTGGTGAGACCTCTTCTGTCTGGGGTTTCACCAGACGAGTCATCAACATCGTCATCATCTCTAGTATTTCTTTCTGGGTCTGGAACAGCTCCTCCAGTCCAGTCTGACTTGTGGGGAAGTGGTGAATAGGTGAAGACCATGATCCCTGTTCAGTGCTTGCTGCCAGTACACTAAGCTCCCGAGTGTCTGAAGGGACATCTATCTGTTGTACTTTGGCACTTGTGGTGCTAGGAGATTGAAGTTTCCTCTGTTTTTGGTCCTTCTCAATCTCCATCTTATCTGCTTCATTCATTTTCTCAATGAGGACCTCATCCGGAGTTGAGGGATCTTCCAAATGCTGCTTCAGCTGTAGCTTGATGTAGTCACTCCTCAATCCCGTAGTCACAGATCTCCGGAATTTCTTTTGGACTAGCTCGACTCCAAAATGCTCCCCATTTCCTTCATCCTTGGATGTGGACAACAGGCGGTCCTTGAGCTCAAGGGCCCGGAATAGGAAGTTCTGAGGAGTCTCTCCACTCTCCTGGGTCATATTTATCAGTCGATGAAATAACTCGGCGGCATCTTCCTCCTCATAATAGCTTTTCAGTATCCTCTTTAGCTGGTTCAGGGTCAATCCACCCTTCCTCTCTAACATGCCCCTGACACTTGAACCTGGGCTGATGGCATGGATTACAGCCTCTCTAATTTCAGATTCCTGATATCCTTTCTGTAACCCCAACTCTATTTGGTGTAGGAGGTTGGTGTAGGACAGTTTGTCCTTCTGCCCTCTTTCTCCTATCTGGCCATCAATGCGGAAATCCTTCCGGATGGTTACTTCCTGCAGGCGACCCTGAGCTCGTTTCTTCGGTACCTTCCCAGGTTTGGGCTTTATCTGACCATCTTTCTGATCCTCAGGAGCGACACGTAACTCCTTAATGCGTTCAGCTATTATACTGGAAGTCTCCTGAAACCTCTCTTGTATGTCACGGTACTGTCGTTTCAGATCAATCAGCTGTTGCTCTGCCTGCGATTTAACAGCAGCCCCTGCTTTCCTGTCCAAGGGTTCTAACTGCTTCTGACTGGGATGTGTCAGGTGGAACTCAGTCTTTTCGGACAATTTTATACTGGCACCGTGGAAGTTTTCAGGGACATCCTGTCCCCACTCTATCAGTGCATAGGTGCAGTTGGTCCTTGAGTCTGGTCTCATTGCGACCACGTAAGCCTTTCTATCCGGGGACAATATTTGTACCACCTCTTTAATTTGTTTCTCTCTCCAGTCACTCCCTGGAAGTTCAATGGCCACGCTCGCTTCTGAGCGTGTCCCTTCTGCTTCGCACCATTGGACTACTTTGATGGGGTCCATGCCGGCACTTCAGGCGTTCACCTGCTGTATCAGGTTCCCGGACGAGAACCCCCACGTGTAGCGATACCTCCAACTAAGAAGGCCGCAGATTTAGTTGGGCCCTGAAGACAGCTCCGCCAACCCCTGGCAATATGCTCAACCCCCTACTGGCACAGCTAGTAAGGGGAGATAGGACCGCGTGACCGCAACTCTAGGTGACACAGTCCTATGGCAAACACACAGTGATATACTTTAAAACTTCTATTAAAATAAGTGAAACTGACACCAATGTACTTGACCCAGATATTTTACTGAGGCTAATGGGCAAGTAATAAACAACAGTATAACAAGTTGCAGATCCCTGCAATAAAAAGTAATAAAGATAAACAGAGTAATCAGAATAATTAAGTATTGCTATGCAACTCTAGCGCTGCCCTTTTTCAGCTACTTCCCCTCATGGGTAGACTAACACCCAGCAATGTCTACCTATGCAGTCAGGCCTGACTGATCTAAATGGAAGTTCAGTGAAACAATATTCGCTAGCAATCTTTCGGTGGTGCACTTGAAGAACAACTTTGTAATCCCAACGAATAGTAAAGATAAAGTATCTGTCTTTAAACAGCGCTCACCACCCGGACAAGTCCAAGTCCGTTTCCTCCATCGATTCGTCTAGGAACAGGAATCCACCGACATCCAAGTCTTCAATCCTTCTGGTGTACTGCAGCAAGGATGAGAAGATGTCTCTAAGGTTCTGCTAGGCTGGCAGAGGGGCTCTTTGGAAAGGAGCACCAGGCCCAGGCTTCAGGCCTTGTGCACACAGCAGTTCAGTACAGAGATCCTCTTGCTAGGTGAGGGGGTGTCCAAAGAGACCGAACAAACTCCACCTCCTCTTTATAAAGTCTGCCCCAGCAGTCTCTGTTCCGGAGCAATGTACCCTGGGTGCTGCAAGATGTACTGGGAGATGTAGTCTCTCTCTCTCCTCTGCTTTCACTTCCAGTAATGTCTCTTTACTTCCTCCCGACTCACCTCTTACCTGGAACTTCTTGTCTCTCTCTCATAAAGGGGAATACCCCGCTACAAGTATTTTACAGCTCTAATTTGTTTTTGAAAATGAAGAAAGAAAATCTTTTTTTTTTTCCCAATTTTCAAAACTTTTTGACAAAAAGCGAGATCTGCAACATACTCACCATACCTCTCAGCAAATAGCTTGTGGTGTCTACTTTCCAAAATGGGGTAATTTGGGCAGGTTTTGTGCCATCTGGGCATTCCATGGCCTCCAAAACTGTGATAGGCAGTGAGAAGTGAAATCAAAAATTTACACCCTTAGAAAGCCTAAAGGCGGTGATTGGTTTTTGGGGTCCCGTACGCGGCTAGGCTCCCAAAAAGTCTCACACATGTGGTATCCCCGTACTCAGGAGAAGCAACAGAATGTATTTTGGGGTGTAATTCCACATATGCCCATGGCATGTTTGAGCAATATATCATTTAGTAACAACTTTGTGCAAAAAAAATAAAAATAAAAAATAAATTGTCTTTTTTCCGCAACTTGTGTCAACATATAAAATATTCCATGGACTCAACATGCCTCTCAGCAAATAGATTGGGGTGTCTACTTTCCAAAATGGGGTCATTTTGGGGGGTTTTGAACTGTCCTGGCATTTTATACACAACATTAGGAAGCTTACATCCACTCTTCTAACCACTTGAAGACAAAGCCCTTTCTGACACTTTTTGTTTACATGAAAACATATTTTTTTTTGCAAGAAAATTATGTTGAACCCCCAAACATTATATATTTTTTTAAAGCAAAGGCCCTACAGATTAAAATGGTGGGTGTGGGGGCGTGGTCTGCCGTGAGAGGAGATGGCCGCTTAAACCCTGAGCTCCGTCAAACCAGTGCCTATACTAAACTAGAATAGGGGTCTACTGCTGACAGCTTGACTCACAGGATGGGAACTTCATCCCGCTCGAACTCTGAGTCTCGATCCCGCTCACCGAGGGATGAAAGCAACCGGGTAAGCCCGAATATCCCAGAGATTTTCAGATCTCAACGCACTCAGAGAACCAACATGGCGGCCCCTCTTCCCGCCTCAACTCCAGGCCCTATTTCCAGTGAGATAGTACTGACTCCCACGAATCCAATCCAAAATCTGGCAGGAACCACCCGATCTGAACCCCAGCAACTTAGTCTCACTGACCTCAGAATGGTAGCTGCGGATATTAAAGACACGCTCTCCGCGGCCATATCCGACCTTCGCCATGAACTCCAAGCCATATCGGGACGCGTGCAATCCATTGAACGTACAACAGCTTATCAACAGACCGCAATCCGGAGGATCCACAGCCGAGTGGATACCCACACCTTGCAGATCCGTGACATCCAACGTCACGTGGAGGATTTAGATAACAGGGGAAGGAGACATAACCTCCGTGTAAGAGGCCTCCCGGAATCGGTCGACCAGGACCAGATACTCTCCGTTGTTACCTCCATCTTCAATAGCCTCCTGGATCGCGCTCCCCAAACCCCTATAGTGATGGAGCGCATACACAGGGCTCTGAGACCTAGTGTCACGTACCTGACGGTGACGAGCCCGGTTAGCAGAGGGAGGCCTCCCTTACGGCTCCCACCGGCGGCCCCTGGTGGTATAACAGGAAGCACGGAGGTGGAAGGGGTACGAGTGCCTGGCAGGATCAAGAACTACCGCAGGTGATCAGGAACCAGCAGGTGAGGAGGCAGGAACCAGGAACTACAGCAGGTGAGTGGACAGGAACCAGGAACTACAGCAGGTGAGTAGACAGGAACCAGGAACTCAGAAGATGACCCGGACCGGGAGGCACAGCATGTAGACTGGAACCACTGGGCAGCAGCAGGTGAACAGGAACCAGCAGATGAGCAGACAGGAACCAGCAGATGAGCAGACAGGAACCAGCAGATGAGCAGACAGGAACAGGAACTCAGCAGATGACCCGGACCGGGAGGCACAGCAGGTAAACTGGAACCACTAGGCAGCAGCAGGTGAACAGGAACCAGCAGATGAGCAGACAGGAACCAGCAGATGAGCAGACAGGAACCAGCAGATGAGCAGACAGGAACCAGGAACTCAGCAGATGACCCGGACCGGGAGGCACAGCAGGTAAACTGGAACCACTAGGCAGCAGCAGGTGAACAGGAACCAGCATATGAGCAGACAGGAACCAGCATATGAGCAGACAGGAACCAGCAGATGAGCAGACAGGAACCAGCAGATGAGCAGACAGGAATCAGGAACTCAGCAGATGACCCGGACCGGGAGGCACAGCAGGTAAACTGGAACCACTAGGCAGCAGCAGGTGAACAAGAGCCAAGGTCAGGCAGGATCGTCAGACAAGCCGGGGTCGGGTAAACTGGCAGGCAGCGAGGCACAAAAGGATCAGGCAATACCGAAGTCAGAAAACAGGCCGATGGTCAGGTACAGGCAGATAGCAGGAGGGTCACAGGAAGCCGGGTCAGATACAGGTAAACAAGGCAGATCAGGTCACTTGGGATAAACGCTGTAGAGCAGACAGCAGGGACTGTCTGCAAGTGAGGAGTTTAAATAGCCCTTCGGGCGTCACCTGCGGGGGCGGGAACCAGGAAGTCCAGGGCGTCTGTTCCTGACAGGGTTTCCATGACATTGCCCCCCCCCCCAAGGGGCAGCCTCCGGATGCCCCTAGGAGCAAACTTCTCGGGGTGAGACCTCCTGAAGGCTTGTATCAGGTCTTTGGCGTGAATGTTCTCTTCGGGTTCCCAGGAGTTCTCCTCTGGTCCGTAACCCTTCCATTTTATTAAAAATTGACTCTGGCTATTTCTTCTTCGTGCGTCTAAAATAGCTTCTACCTCGAATTCCTGTTCCCCGTCTATGATGACGGGATCAGGGCGAGTCGGGGTCCGACCTGGGAATGGGTTGGAGACTGACGGTTTCAATAGAGAAACATGAAAAACAGGGTGGACCCTCAGGGAGTCGGGGAGCTCCAGCTCGTAGGCCACCTCGTTGATTTTCCTTTTGATAGGAAAAGGCCCTAGAAACTTGGGGCCCAATTTCTTGGACGGGCAAGCCAATCTTAGATTGATGGTGGAAAGCCATACTTGGTTGCCCGGTGCCAGTGCTAATTCACCCCGTCTCCTCCTGTCGTAGACCGTCTTGTTATACTCCTGAGTTCTTGCCATGGCTTCGCGTAGAAGCTGGTTGTTAGAGGAGAAGAAATTCACTTTTTCCAGAACTGCGGGCACTGAGCACTCAGGGAGAGAGTTGGGCAGAAATGTGGGGTGAAACCCGAAGTTCGCAAAAAATGGGGTCTGGTTAGTTGCGGAGTGGATGGAGTTATTGTAGGAGAACTCCGCTAGCGGAAGCAGGGAGAGCCAGTCATTCTGAGCAAAGGAGGAGAAACAACGCAAATATTGCTCGAGGGTCTGATTTGTTCTCTCAGTCTGTCCGTTGGTTTGAGGGTGGTAAGCCGAAGAGAATGATAGCTCTATTCCCAGAGTCTTGCAGAGGGACCTCCAGAACCGGGAGGTAAATTGTACCCCCCGATCGGAGACTATATTAGCAGGTACCCCGTGGAGCCTGACGACTTCTTTAATGAACATTTGTGCAGTTTCCGGGGCCGAGGGGGTCCCTCTCATAGGAACAAAATGTGCCATCTTGGACAGACGGTCCACAATCACAAAGATGGTGGTGTGATTCTCAGCCGGGGGGAGTTCAACTATGAAGTCGATAGAAAGCATTTTCCACGGTCTCTCTGGAACGGGTAAGGGCTTCAGTAGTCCCCAGGCTTTGGATCTGGACCCTTTATTCCGGGTACATGTAGTACAGGACTCCACAAACCTCCTGCAATCCTCGCGTAGTCGAGGCCACCAGAAGGTACGTTGTACCAACTCAGTGGTCTTAGCCACGCCAAAGTGCCCAGCAAGGGCATGATCGTGGCAGAGCTCTAGCACGGTTATCTTTAGTTCTTCTGGTATGAATATCCTGTCTTGGTGCCAGAGTAATCCATCCTTGGTTTGCAGATCCAGTTCAGGAGAGGGTTCCTGTCTAGTGGTGGCTTGTCTGATCCGGGAGAGTAGGTCCTCCTGAAGTAGGAGAAAATTCCCAGGAGCGAGGATTGTATCGGGTGAGGAGAGTTCTTTGGATCCATGAAACATTCGGGACAAGGCGTCAGGTTTAGTGTTCTTGGCACCGGGGCGGTATGTCACATGGAAGGAGAACCGGGAAAAAAACAGGGCCCATCTGGCTTGTCGTGGTTTTAGTCTTTTTGCAGTTTTCAGGTACTCTAAGTTCTTATGGTCGGTGAATACTAAGATCGGGTGAGCAGCACCTTCAAGTAAGTACCTCCATTCTTCCAGGGCGGACTTAATCGCCAAGAGTTCCCGGTCTCCCACGTCATAGTTCTTTTCTGCCGCAGATAATTTGCGAGAAAAGAAAGCCACTGGATGAAGCAAAGCCTTGGTTCCTTGCCTCTGTGACAATATTGCCCCTACTGCAACCTCAGAAGCATCTACCTCAAGTACAAATGGTAGGGAGGAATCTGGGTGTTTTAAGATGGATGCAGAGGTGAAGAGCCCTTTGAGATCCTCAAAGGCCTTTTGGGCCTCAGGGGACCAGTGGAAGCGGGTACCTTGCTTGGTTAGCTGAGTAATGGGTGCAATGATGGCGGAGAACCCCCGGATGAATTTACGATAAAAGTTGGCGAATCCAACGAACCGTTGGATTCCCTTCTTATCCACTGGCGCTGGCCAGTCCAAGATTGCGGTGATCTTCTGTGGGTCCATCCTGATGCCTTCGCCAGAGATGATTAATCCCAGAAATGCTATGCTCTCCCGCTCAAACTCGCATTTCTCAGCCTTCGCATATAGTTTATGCTGCCGAAGCCGGTCTAACACACTTCTGACATGCCTGCGATGAGAGTCAAGGGAGGAAGAGAAGATTAGTATGTCATCTAAATAAGCAATCACAAAGAGATCTAAAAAGTCCCGAAGAACATCATTAATTAAATACTGGAAGGTGGCAGGGGCATTGCACAGCCCGAAGGGCATCACTAAATATTCGAAATGTCCGAACCGGGAGCGGAAGGCGGTTTTCCACTCATCGCCCTCCTTGATTCGGACCAGGTTATAGGCTCCCCGGAGGTCAAGCTTAGTGAAAATAACGGCAGCTCCCAATCTTTGGAACAACTCTGGTACCAGAGGAAGAGGATAACGATTTTTAATGGTGACCTTATTTAGTTCACGGTAGTCCACACATGGCCTGAGGGTATGGTCCTTCTTTTCTACAAAGAAAATGCCTGCGCCTGCTGGCGACGTAGAGGGGCGAATGAACCCCTTTAAAAGGTTCTCATCGATGTAGTCCTTCAGGGCCCCCTGTTCCACCTCCGTTAAAGGGAAAATCCTACCGAAAGGAATAGCTGCTCCGGGAAGTAGATCAATGGGGCAGTCGTAGGCTCGGTGGGGTGGTAGTGTCTCTGCCCCCTGTTTACTAAACACATCGAGAAAGTCCAGGTAAGCGTCAGGGATGGCCTGACGTATTCCGGCCTCAGTGTCGGTACACATTAAGGTGGCAGGCCCAGGGGGTTTGTGTGAGCCACAGGACCGTTGGCAGTAGGAGGAAGGAAACGTGATCACCCCCGTGACCCAGTTAATGGTAGGATTATGGGCTTGTAGCCAGGGCATACCGAGAATTATGGGGAACAGTGGAGAGGAGATAATATCCAGCCGTAGATATTCTCGGTGCACCCCGGTAGAGGAGAAGACAGTGACAGGTAGGGGAGCCGTCTCTTCGACCACGGGCCCCGACTTGATAAGGGACCCATCAGCCAGGTGAACCCGTAGTCCATGGGTCTTGGGAAGTAGAGGAATAAGTTGAGTACGGGCAAAAGTTGAGTCCATGAAGCAACTACAAGCCCCAGAGTCAATAATTGCGACGACTTGCAGGGTCCTTCCTGGGAGCTGCAGGGAGATAGAAAGAGCGAAGTGAGAGGGGGATTTAGTCTGAGGGTTGATCACAGCAGGGAATACTGACAAGCACTTACGGAACTTCAGGGGACAGTTCCTAACGAAGTGACCGGGCTCCCCGCAGTACAGGCACAGGTTGTGCGCGCGTCGGCGTTGGCGTTCCTCCGGAGTAAGGGAAGGGTGGAGGACCCCAAGCTGCATGGGTTCAGGAGCATCGTACGAGGGGGTCAAGGGTGCTGCAGAAGCTGGGTGCGGATGACTGGGGACCCGGGGAAGCATCCAGGTCGGCCGGGTGAAGCCCGTGGCCCTCTCAACCCTCCGTTCCCTCAGGCGTCGGTCGATCTGAATTGTCAGATCGATCAGTAGGTTCAAATTTTCTGGTATTCCTACCCTAGCCAGTTCGTCCTTCAATGGGTCAGAAAGGCCTATGCGAAACTGGTGACGGAGGGCAGCGTCATTCCACCTGGTGTCTGCGCTCCAGCGCCTGAATTCAGCTACATAATCTTCCGCTGCTCTGCGTCCCTGCTGAAGGGTCCGCAGGGCGTTCTCTGCAGTGACCGAGAGCGGAGGGTCCTCGTACAATTGGGCAATGGCGTCAAAAAAAAGTGTAAGGCTGTCCAAGGACGCATCTTTGCGTTCTAGCAGGCGGTGGGCCCAGTTCTGTGGGTCTCCGGAAAGCAGCGAAATTACAAAGCCCACCTTGGTAGCTTCTAAGGAAAAGGTGCGGGGCTGTAAGGCAAAGTACAACTCACAAGAGTTCGGAAAGCCCTGAACTTGCTCCGGTCCCCGGAGAATCTTTCGGGTGTAGGGAGCCTGGGTTCAGGGGGAAGCATGACCACCGTGGGCGCAGCTCCTGCCCCGGCGGAAGAAGTGGAGGCACGTGGACCCCCTTGAGCTCCATCGGGGTTGGTGAGGGCCCGCACTTGTCCTTCCAGGTGAGTGTAGCCTTACTGGAGGCTCTTAACGGCCTCGGTCAGTCCCGCCAGGTGTCGGCATAGTTCCTCCATAGGTGAGGCTCCCTGCTCGGGCTCAGACATGGCTGTCTGCTACTGTCACGTACCTGACGGTGACGAGCCCGGTTAGCAGAGGGAGGCCTCCCTTACGGCTCCCACCGGCGGCCCCTGGTGGTATAACAGGAAGCACGGAGGTGGAAGGGGTACGAGTGCCTGGCAGGATCAAGAACTACCGCAGGTGATCAGGAACCAGCAGGTGAGGAGGCAGGAACCAGGAACTACAGCAGGTGAGTGGACAGGAACCAGGAACTACAGCAGGTGAGTAGACAGGAACCAGGAACTCAGAAGATGACCCGCACCGGGAGGCACAGCATGTAGACTGGAACCACTGGGTAGCAGCAGGTGAACAGGAACCAGCAGATGAGCAGACAGGAACCAGCAGATGAGCAGACAGGAACCAGCAGATGAGCAGACAGGAACAGGAACTCAGCAGATGACCCGGACCGGGAGGCACAGCAGGTAAACTGGAACCACTAGGCAGCAGCAGGTGAACAGGAACCAGCAGATGAGCAGACAGGAACCAGCAGATGAGCAGACAGGAACCAGCAGATGAGCAGACAGGAACCAGGAACTCAGCAGATGACCCGGACCGGGAGGCACAGCAGGTAAACTGGAACCACTAGGCAGCAGCAGGTGAACAGGAACCAGCATATGAGCAGACAGGAACCAGCATATGAGCAGACAGGAACCAGCAGATGAGCAGACAGGAACCAGCAGATGAGCAGACAGGAATCAGGAACTCAGCAGATGACCCGGACCGGGAGGCACAGCAGGTAAACTGGAACCACTAGGCAGCAGCAGGTGAACAAGAGCCAAGGTCAGGCAGGATCGTCAGACAAGCCGGGGTCGGGTAAACTGGCAGGCAGCGAGGCACAAAAGGATCAGGCAATACCGAAGTCAGAAAACAGGCCGATGGTCAGGTACAGGCAGATAGCAGGAGGGTCACAGGAAGCCGGGTCAGATACAGGTAAACAAGGCAGATCAGGTCACTTGGGATAAACGCTGTAGAGCAGACAGCAGGGACTGTCTGCAAGTGAGGAGTTTAAATAGCCCTTCGGGCGTCACCTGCGGGGGCGGGAACCAGGAAGTCCAGGGCGTCTGTTCCTGACAGGGTTTCCATGACACCTAGAGGCAAGGAAACGGATCCTCCGAGGGACATCATTTGCTTCCTTAATGAATACTCCCTCAAGGAAGCTATCCTTAAGAAAGCCCGCAACAAGGAGGGCCTAGAGTTTGAAGGCCGCATGATACACATCTTCCAGGACCTGTCGGCAATCACGCTGAAACATCGCAAGGATTTGCGACCCCTGCTTGAAGTCCTACGTGAAAGAGGCATTCGCTACCGGTGGAAGTTCCCATTCGGCCTCCTCGCCACCCATCAGAACCGCTCCGCTTTACTTAGGGTCCCCGAGGAAATGGATGATTTCTGCCGGGCCCTAGACATACCTTACGTAGATGTGCCGAACTGGTACGCGGACTTTGATCTCCTCAACCCCCACTTCCACTCACCGAGTGAAGAACCAATGGAGGCACAGGATACAAGGTACCGAAGACGCCGCTCCCCTTCGGCCACCAGACCCAGCTCAATGGCGCAACGTAGGCTTCACCCTGCGAGCCCCACAACCGCCCCCCTGCCTCGGAGAGCGCGCTGGGACCACTAACTTGGCTCCCGCAGACGGAACACAGTACCACAGCCAGGTGAATACGCTTGATTTACTCTCTGTTACCCCTCCCTTCAATGTCAGGGTCTATCTGTCTGGTGCGGCAACACCCATACCCACGACTGCATGTTGTACCGCAAAGTTTATATATCAACCTTTTACGGCACCCTGGGAGCCTGCTCGGACCACGTAGGGGAATACTGATCTGCCATGGTCCCTGACTCTCCAAGCCTGCCAAGAGGATTTTTTGCGGACACGAGGCTGTCTCCTTTTGCAGCAAGCACCTCACCGAACCCACCGATGTTGCGGATACCATCGGAGGATAGCAAGCAAGGATAACCGAACAATTAACCTGACTGAAACACCGCACGGCTGCCTAGTTCTTGGGACCTCTCCTTCACTGCGCCCTACAGAATGATGTGCGGACTTTCCCCGGCCCCTGGGACGCTGTCAGATTCCGACACCCCAACTTCTCTCACCCGATTCAGTGATGCCGCTCAATCCAGTTGAAGGGACTCTCTTTACCTCTTATATCCATACAGGTTTACCCATAGCATGATAGACGGAGGTTATACAAAGGTACCTGCATCACTTCTGAACTGTTCATGTGAGTTATCTTCCTCATATACAGGTCCTTCTCAAAAAATTAGCATATTGTGATAAAGTTCATTATTTTCTCTAATGTACTGATAAACATTAGACTTTCATATATTTTAGATTCATTACACACAACTGAAGTAGTTCAAGCCTTTTCTTGTTTTAATATTGATGATTTTGGCATACAGCTCATGAAAACCCAAAAATCCTATCTCAAAAAATTAGCATATTTCATCTGACCAATAAAAGAAAAGTGTTTTTAATACAAAAAAAGTCAACCTTCAAATAATTATGTTCAGTTATGCACTCAATACTTGGTCGGGAATCCTTTTGCAGAAATGACTGCTTCAATGCGGCGTGGCATGGAGGCAACCAGCCTGTGGCACTGCTGAGGTGTTATGGAGGCCCAGGATGCTTCGATAGCTCATCCAGAGTGTTGGGTCTTGCGTCTCTCAACTTTCTCTTCCCAATATCCCACAGATTCTCTATGGGGTTCAGGTCAGGAGAGTTGGCAGGCCAATTGAGCACAGTAATACCATGGTCAGTAAACCATTTACCAGTGGTTTTGGCACTGTGAGCAGGTGCCAGGTCGTGCTGAAAAATGAAATCTTCATCTCCATAAAGCTTTTCAGCAGATGGAAGCATGAAGTGCTCCAAAATCTCCTGATAGCTAGCTGCATTGACCCTGCCCTTGATAAAACACAGTGGACCAACACCAGCAGCTGACATGGCACCCCAGACCATCACTGACTGTGGGTACTTGACACTGGACTTCAGGCATTTTGGCATTTCCCTCTCCCCAGTCTTCCTCCAGACTCTGGCACCTTGATTTCCGAATGACATGCAAAATTTGCTTTCATCCGAAAAAAGTACTTTGGACCACTGAGCAACAGTCCAGTGCTGCTTCTCTGTAGCCCAGGTCAGGCGCTTCTGCCGCTGTTTCTGGTTCAAAAGTGGCTTGACCTGGGGAATGCGGCACCTGTAGCCCATTTCCTGCACACGCCTGTTCACGGTGGCTCTAGATGTTTCTACTCCAGACTCAGTCCACTGCTTCCGCAGGTCCTCCAAGGTCTGGAATCGGTCCTTCTCCACAATCTTCTTCAGGGTCCGGTCACCTCTTCTCGTTGTGCAGCGTTTTCTGCCACACTTTTTCCTTCCCACAGACTTCCCACTGAGGTGCCTTGATACAGCACTCTGGGAACAGCCTATTCGTTCAGAAATTTCTTTCTGTGTCTTACCCTCTTGCTTGAGGGTGTCAATGATGGCCTTCTGGACAGAAGTCAGGTCGGCAGTCTTACCCATGATTGCGGTTTTGAGTAATGAACCAGGCTGGGAGTTTTTAAAAGCCTCAGGAATCTTTTGCAGGTGTTTAGAGTTAATTAGTTGATTCAGATGATTAGGTTATTAGCTCGTTTAGAGAACCTTTTCATGATATGCTAATTTTTTGAGATAGGATTTTTGGGTTTTCATGAGCTGTATGCCAAAATCATCAATATTAAAACAAGAAAAGGCTTGAACTTCTTCAGTTGTGTGTAATGAATCTAAAATATATGAAAGTCTAATGTTTATCAGTACATTACAGAAAATAATGAACTTTATCACAATATGCTAATTTTTTGAGAAGGACCTGTACCTGCCTGCTGGTAAAGCTTTAGGGACCATGTTCCCCCTTTATATGTTATATGCTGTGTGAACATATGCCCCTTCCCTTAGAAGTCATAGAGATAAGCCCTCATTTCCAAACACATACAAAACAGTCTCTTTGATTTCCTTGCTTTCCTACCTAGTCTGCTCTCCATGGGTATTATCACAAGCACCCATTGCGACATGATCGTTTTTGCCACTGCTCCTAATATTACCTTCTCCAGAGGTCCTATAGCGCCACCTAGTGTAATCTCGGGATGTACGCCAAGCTAACTTAGGACCTCACTAATAATTGCTACCCTAGATAACCCTCTGACACACATACCGCAACGGGGGCTTGTTTTCTTAAACCAAGCAAGGTACACATTGTTCACCTGAATTCTCCACACTACTGCTAGTACGACCCTCATCATACACCATACCCCACGCACCTAACGCATACCCTACCTACTCCCAGGGTGCGAGCAAAACTTTGCCTTGACATCCGTTCAGACGACCCATACCTCCCCCTCCCATAGCTCACCACACCTGATACACCTGTTGTAGCTGCTGTCCTGTTCTTAGGATCCGGATGTCCAGTTGACAATCGTTCCTTTTTACCTAATGCATCTTACAGGGCTTATTCTACACCCTGACTTTAGGATAAGGATGCCATAAGTTTGAAATGGTACGAAGTCTCAGATTGCATGTTTTATGTTTTATGTTTTAGATTTCTCTATTATGTTTCCTCCCAATTGATTGTGCTTATTGTGGATGCTATATGGATCTGCTACATGTTACCGAGCCTATAGGATACAGATACCATATGAACGTGAACTATTCCATGCAGCCCTGTTTACTGCCTCCATGACAACAGACCTAACCAGGACGGACCCATACAAGCTAACTCACACTAGACTAATCCTCCAACCCGACGCATACTCTATCCATCCCCTTCTACCTTCCCACTACCCCACCCGCTACCACTCTTGCACGAATTGGTCACTGGTTGGGCGGTTCACATGGTATCTCTATACCACTCTATCGTACCCCTTTCTATACATTTCTACACATTTCTTTCATATCTTGCTGCTCTTCATCGCTCTCTCTCGGCGGACCAACTCCCACACAGTGGCACTTAATATAGCCCTTCTTTTTGGAACTTATCGTAAACAGAACCTGCCACTGACTCTTTTCGGACTACCCGACGACGGGCCACACCCTTTAAAGCAGAAGAGCAGGTACTCCCTGCCGCCGGAACTCCCCCCATCCCCTATATCCCACCGTCCCCTCTACCCTTTACGGCCCAACGCCCACCCTACCCTTGAAATTTTGCCTGGAGACGTCCCTCGACTATACACACTCATTTATAACAGGCAACCCATATTTTGACCCCACTCCCTCCCCTTCGACCCCCTTGCCTCAGCTCTAAAAAATTACTCGATCAACCGAACAGAAGCCACAGCGACTGACGTCAATCATGCCAAGAGTCACGCCAACTACCGTCACACCTCCTCTAAAAATTGTCTCACTTAACGTAAAGGGACTTAATATCCCAGAAAAACGGTCCCGACTCCTCTTAACCATGCAACGCTCCAAAGCGGACATTATATTTCTGCAGGAAACACATTTCCGCACTGATGCTACACCCAAACTCCAAACCCGCCACTTTCCTACAGTATACCATGCAACCAACCCCTTAGCCAAAACGAAAGGGGTATCCATCCTCCTACGGAACAACTGCCCTTTCCAACTGACAGACCAACTGTGTGATAAACAAGGAAGATACATATTCCTTAAAGGATCCTACCTCGGTAGGACATTTACATTGGCTAATATTTATGCCCCAAATGTGGGTCAGGTGCCTTTCTTCCGAGCTATCACAGACACCACTGTGTCCCAGTTACCTGTCAGTTGAGCACGGACGTGTGTTGCAGGAGCTCCTGCCGTCTGCCTTCCAGGGCACATTCCGCGGTTCTTCCTCCCATACAGGGGCTGCCTAACAGGCCACGGCCCCTGGCACCTGGCCCTATCCTTCCACAGCTGCTCCCAGAGCAGAGCACTGCTCGTCCACTCGCCATCGGAAGACGCCATCTGGGCCGCCATTCGCCATTGACCGGCAACTGCCGGCAAGATAGTCCGTGGCTGAGGCCTAGTTCCGGCCTCCTCCAGCCCAGCATCGTCCCCCCTCTCCCCCATCCTTAGCGGGCAAGCCGTGTCTCCCGCATCGGAGCTCCCCCAAGCGGCCCGAAGCCGCAACCACCACCGCCTGTCCTTTTTAGGACAGTCCGCGGCTCCGGCCTAACTTCCAGCCGCGGCGGCCATCTTGGTACACCCGCCCGGCCTCAGCACTTCCTGACTCAATCTAGGCACCAGTGGCCATCTTGGTACACCTGGGCCCATATCTATCAGGACCCTGACAGTACCAAGAAAAGTATAGCAGGAATATACTCTGCAAATACCATCATCTTCATCCTTATCCTCATTCTCATGACAATACTCATTCTCAGCACCATCATCTTCACCCTCATCATCATCATCCTCATCGGTATCCTCATCAGCAGCATCTTCCTCATCATCATCCTCATCCTCATTCACATCATCATCCTCATCTTCCTCTCAGCATCACCACCAGTTGTCCTGGCAAACCTGACAACTAGGTAAGTATACCGGGCTCCCCCATTAGCTAGCTGATCCAGGGCAGACCCGATCGCCTCTAGAGGGATCAGGAAGGAATTTTTTCCCCCGCTCTAGCACTATTGGCCCGTGCTTGGCTGGGGTTTTTCGCCTTCCTCTGGATCAACGGGGGGATTAGATAGTTGGGGAGCAGCGCCGTCTACACCAGGATCACCATCATCATCATCATCAGTCGTCCATCAAACCTGATAACCAGGTAAGTATATCGGACTCCTTCCATTAGCGGGAAGGTTAGGGTAGCTCCAACCGCCTCAAGGGATTAGGAAGGAATCATCATCAGCATTGGATCATCATCACTATCGGATCATCATCACTATCGGATCATCATCACTATCGGATCATCATCACCATCGAATCATCATCACCATCGGATCATTCATCACTATCGGATCATCATCCTTGTCAACATCAAACACCAACTTCAAGCATTAGCACACCTCAGCAGCTCTCTCATCGCATCGCTCATCATCATCATCATCAACATCAGGATCATCATCGTTATCAACATCATCTCATCGCCTCATCATTATCAGCACTTTTTCAACATGGTTAACATTATATACTCAGCCGACACCATCCAAAGCCTAAAGAACTTTGCCACAACACTACCAACACCCATCCAAAAAAAATTACAAAAAGAACGAATCGTAAGAATCAGTCGACGATCAACAGGAAAAAACAGAGCACCATGGCATCTACAACATCTATCAAGTGCCCTAATCAACACCAGATCTGCAGTCAAACACAGACAGGAAATCCATGATTTCATAACCCAACACAACATAGACTGCCTCTTCATCACGGAAAGCTGGCTAACACCCGACTGCAATACCATCCTAGCAGAACTAGTGCCGGAGAACTACCGCATCCTAACGGAGCATAGAACAGGACAAAGAGGAGGGGGCCTAGCAGTAATTTACAAAGACCACCTTACGTTCATCAAACCAACTCTACAGAACTCATTGCCTTTCATGGAAACACTCACTCTGCAACTGCAAACTACACCCCAGGATACCATCCACATACTGCTCTGCTACAGACCACCGGGACCCAAGACACACCTCCTCACACATTTAAATGAATTTTTCTCGACATACACCATGAAAACCAAAAATCTGCTGCTACTTGGAGACTTCAACCTTTCGGCCAACTCCCCCGAAGACCCTATCGCCACTGCCTGCATCGACCAACTAGAAAAACTAGGCTTGCAACAATTGATAAATACTCCTACTCATGTATCAGGTCACACTCTTGACCTAATCTTCAAACAAGATATGGACATCAACACACTGGACAACCAGCCTCTACCATGGACAGACCATCATGCCATCAAGTTTACTATAACGACCAACACGGCCCTCCAAAAATCAATACAATCAGCAACAACACACTGGACAAGATCACAGAAGAAACTATACTCTGACCTTTTCAAAACCACGCTATTGAACAATATGGAAATGCTAAACCAAAACCACTCAACAGAAGAAACACTCAACTTCCTGAACAATGCTTTGCTACAGACAGCAGATACGGTTGCTCCAAGACGCAGAGCACTCATCCGCAAAAACAATGCAGGCTGGTTCAATGACGCTCTTACTTTACTGAAACAAGAACGCAGAAGAGCAGAAGGAGCCTGGAGAAGAAATTCAACAAAGGAGAACTACACAATCTACAAAGCACTCACTAGGAAATATCATAAAGCAATCTTCAAAGCAAAAAGAGACCATTTCGCAAACACCATCGCAAAAGCCCTAAACCGCCCCCGCGAACTCTTCAAACTAGTAGCTCAGACCATGAATCCCACCTGTGTGGAGTCTTCAGCAAACGAAACTCAGGAATTCTGCAATGAACTATCCAATTTTTTTATCGGCAAAATTGATAACATTAGGAAAATAATTCAGCAGGAAAAATCAAACAACCCCACACAGCCAAAGGAAGAAAAGAACCAGATAAATATTCTGCAATCAAAGAAATTTACTCTGGTCCCAATTACAATCGACACTACTAAAAACATCATCAGAAGCCTCCGAGATAGCACTTCACCGAACGACATCATTCCGGCAAAACTGCTGAAAGAATGTACCGACATCTTGGCACCCCACATAACACACTTCATCAACCAATCGTTCAAAGAAGGTATTGTGCCGACTTCCCTTAAACAAGGAATAATCAAACCCCTCCTAAAGAAACCTAACCTTGACCCGAATGACCCAAATTTTAGAAGACCGGTAACAAGCCTGAACACCATCTCCAAGATTATCGAGAAAGTTGTAACACAACAGCTACAACTTCATTTGGATACCCACAATCTCCTGGACCCACTTCAATCGGGGTTCCGCCCGGGCCATGGGACGGAAACGGCACTTTTCAAAATATGGGACGACGTACTAGAAGCAGCAGATGACGGAGAATCATGTCTCCTGGTGCTGCTGGACCTCAGTGCAGCCTTTGACACAGTAGATCACAAAATCCTACTTACGCGTCTCACCGAAGTAGCAGGAGTCGCAGACACGGACCTACCATGGTTCGCATCCTTCTTAGAAAACCGATCCCAGACAGTGAAACTGGGAGCCTTTACCTCGGCACCACGCACAAATACATGCAGAGTACCTCAAGGATCACCCCTGTCACCGGTACTCTTCAACATCTACCTTCGGCCACTCCTCAAAATCATCAGTGAACAGGACATGCGTTATCACTCCTATGCAGATGACACTCAACTATACTTTCGCATCAACAACAAAAAAGATCAATATTACGGACTGGAAAAATGCCTTACATTGATCAACAATTGGATGACAGAGAGCTCCCTCAAGCTTAATGGATCCAAAACAGAACTGCTTATTTTCCACGCTAACCGAAAGAAAAACGCCAGGACCACATGGACGCCACCCACCATCCTGGGACAAAACATAACCCCAAGCACCAAAGTTAAAAGCCTGGGAGTTATCTTTGACTCAGACATGACTATGGACGCACAAATAGGATCAGTAGTCAGTGGATCCCACCACCTTCTCCGCCTGCTACGAAGACTCATCCCGTTCATCCCGGAAAAAGACAGAGCAGTAGTAGTCGGAACCATTATCAATTCACGGCTTGACTACGCTAACTCACTTTACCTAGGACTACCCAAATACCAAGTTGCACGTCTACAAGTCGTCCAAAACACAGCGGCCAGACTGGTAACAGGGAAAAAACCCTGGGAATCAATCGCACCATCCCTGAAAAGCCTCCATTGGCTAGCCGTAAAGGATCGGATCACATTCAAGACCCTCTGCCTCACCCACAAATGCGCACAAGGAAACGCTCCTGAATACTTATGCGAGAAAATAAAACACTACACCACTACTCGTGACCTTCGATCAACTAACCAAAACCTCCTCCACATCCCCAAGACCCGCTACAAAGCCAAGGGAGAACGAAGGTTTGCTGTCCAAGGACCAAGGCTATGGAATGCGCTACCCACGAATATCCGCATGGAAGAAAACCATCGGGCCTTCCGGAAAATACTAAAGACCCATCTCTTCTACCGATCTCAACGACACTGGATGCAAAGCGCCTTGAGGCGATTAGTTCGCAATTGCAGCGCTATACAAGTTACTCACTCACTCACTCACTCACGCTGACCACTTTTCATGAAGGTACTCTTATACTAGGGGGGGACTTCAATGTTCCGCTCAGCCCCGTTCAGGATACCTCCAAAGGAACGTCTGCTCTTCCTTATGCAGCTCTACGTAAAATTAGAAACTGCCTACAAAACCTATTGCTACATGACACCTGGCGTACACTGAACCCGAATGGCAAGGACTATACCTTCTACTCAGCCCCTCACGGGAGGTATTCCAGAATAGACTATCTATTTATCTCCCAAAAGAACCTCCCCCTGCTCCAGAACGCTTCTATCGACCCGATGTTCATGTCAGATCACCATCCCATTTCTGTAACACTGACTGTCCCAGAAACGCTCCCACGCTCGCAGACCTGGAAACTGGACTCCTCCCTACTTACTGACCCAGCTATCGCTGAAGAAGTCAGGACACACATTAAACATTTATTTTCAGAAAACGACCCCGCGGACACCTCTACCATTGTCACGTGGGAAGCCCACAAATGTGTGATACGCGGTATCCTCATAGCGGCGGCAGCTAGACGCAATAGGGAGAGACGGAAACTATACACAACGCTGTACGAAAAAATACGTAAGCTAGAGAGTACACACAAACATACGCAGGCCCTAGACACTTTAACAGACCTTATCCAAACTAGATAGAACTGCTAGACCTCCTGGGCAAACAGGTAAGACGTAAATATATTCTGACAAAGAAAACTTTCTATGAATATGGCAACAAAGCCAGTAAGTGGCTCGCCAGAGCTCTTCAAACCCGGAAAGCTACCACGACAATACATACCTTAACTGACACATCGGGCCGCAAACTCAATGCAACCCCTGACATTGCCAAACAGTTTGTTCAGTACTACTCTAACCTTTATAACCTCCCCCCGACGGATCCCTCGATATCAGAATCCACGAGGAAACAAATGATTGTAGACTTCTTGAAGCAACATAGCCCTGCCCCTATCTCAGCCTCTATGGCTCAAGATCTAGATGTCCCTTTACAAAAAGAAGAAGTAGCCCTTGCGCTTAAACAGTTGAAAATAGGCAAAAGTCCCGGCCCTGACGGCCTGAGTGTAGGATACTATAAATCAGGGATATGCAATTAGCGGACCTCCAGCTGTTGCAAAACTACAAGTCCCATCATGCCTCTGCCTCTGGGTGTCATGCTTGCTGCTGTCAGAGTCTCGCTATGCCTCATGGGACTTGTAGTTTGGCAACAGCTGGAGGTCCGCTAATTGCATATCCCTGCTCTAAATCATATGCTGATATCCTTACTCCCTTTTTTCTCACGGCCTTTAACTCCTTCGAACTCCCATTGAAACCCCCACGTGACCTACTCACTGCACACATTGCGGTTATCCCAAAGCCGGGTAAGGACCCTGCTCTGGTTGCCAGCTATAGGCCTATCTCGTTACTCAACGTCGACCTCAAATGGTACGCCAAAACGATTGCAAACCGGATTCTACCACTCCTACCCCAACTTATCGACCTCGACCAAGTCGGCTTTGTACCAGGTAGAGAGGCGAGGGATAATACCCTTAAAGCTATCAACATACACCATTGGCTTACGCACACTAGTCAGCAGGGATTCTTTCTTTCCCTAGATGCGGAGAAGGCATTTGACAGGGTGGCCTGGGACTACATGAAAGACACCTTGGAGGTCATAGGCTTACCTACCAGGATGCTGAACTTTATTGCAGCACTATACTCTAATCCCACAGCCAGAGTCCGAGTGAACGGCCAGCTGTCGGATGCCTTCTCCATCTCGAATGGAACTCGCCAGGGTTGCCCCCTCTCCCCGATAATTTTCATCCTCACGCTCGAACCTTTACTGAGACGCCTCAGGGGTGCGCAGGACATCAAAGGTATAGAAGTTAAACAAAGGATGTATAAGTCAGCCGCATTTGCGGATGATATCCTCCTTTTCCTAAGAGACCCACTGACGACAATCCCTAATCTTCTCAAAGAGTTCCATTCCTTTAAGATCCTCACCAACCTTCAAATAAACTTCGCAAAATCCAACGCCCTAAACATCACTCTACCCCCTAACATTTGTCGACAATGTCAAGAAAATTTCCGGTTCACATGGCAACACTCTGCGATCACATACCTGGGCATACAACTTCCTACCTCCCTGACTGACATACTCCAAAAACCATGCGCCGCTACTACGGTCTATCATAACAGATCTAGGAAAATGGTCCTCTGGAACGTTTTCATGGTTCGGGAGGGCCTCAATCGTCAAAATGACTATCCTGCCTAAGATCCTGTACCTCCTACAGACGATACCTATCGCACTTCCCCAAACATTCTTCTCGACCTATCGGAGATTTTGCACTAACTTTATATGGGGAGCAATTCGTCCACGATTAGGCTACCTTAGACTCACCACTCCCAAACCCAAGGGGGGGATAGGCCTTCCTGACATTCGTAAGTATCAACAGGCCTGTTATCTCACCAGAATATTAGATTGGAACATACACGCCAACCGGAAAGATTGGGTCCGATTAGAACAGGCTTTATCTGCCCTCCCACTGGCGCAACTCCCCTGGATAGCCCCTCAACACACTCCTGCGGAAAGCAAACTTCACCCACTTATCTACCCTACTCTTACATCCTTCCGAGATGCGTGCACCAAGCACAAGATTTCCTCGATACATGGACCGATGACCCCACTTAAACACAATCCTGAGTTCTCCCTGGGGACACATAACTCCTTTTTAACAGAGGGATGGCCGCACCCGACTATTAGGGCAGAACACTTCTTCGAAGACGACCGTTTTCTATCCCACACAGACTTATCCTCCAAAATGACCACAGCCTCATTCCCCTTCTGGACTTACGTCCAACTCAGACATTATTTTGACCATCCTAAACCCAGACCCGAGTGGTCTCGGTGTACCACCCCATTTGAATCTCTTTGTTTAAAAGAAGAGCCCCAGAGGCATCTGTTTTCTTACACACATGCCTTACTTTTTTCAGATCATAATCCCAAATTACACTGGGTCAATCAGACATGGGAACGAGACCTGACAACTGACCTTGCGGCAACGGATTGGGAAAAAATCTACACGCATATACACAAGGGAACGGTCAATGTGAATGCACAAGAGAATGCATTTAAAATCTTTTCCAGGTGGTACAGAACACCTCTCCAAATACACCGCATTTACCCCTCCCATACCCAACAGTGCTGGAGATGCAAGACGGAGATAGGATCTTTCTTGCATATCTGGTGGACTTGCCCCAAACTTCAACCCTTCTGGTCTGAGGTTCACAGGCTCATTGCTCAAGTTTCCACGTACATACTAGATTATACGCCAGCACAATTTCTGCTCCACCACTCTCCGACGCTACCCCGTTCCTACCTACGCTCACTGGCCATGCACATGGTGAATGCGGCAAGAATGTGTATACCATCTAAGTGGCGCTCAACTGACCCGCCATCATTAACAGATTGGTTTAGACGTATACATAAAATGTCGGAAATGGAGGACTTAATACATCAGGCACGCGATACCCCAGCTAAATTCACCGAAACATGGTCATGCTGGATTCACTTCACTACCACGGAGGAATACAAAAAAGTCCCGATCTAATTGAACCACAAGAGCTGTAGCAGGGAGGTAGAGGGGGGCTGGTCCCCCTGCCTCTTCCCTCACTTCCCCAGTATCATCCTATCCCAGTCAATCACCAAGTACTTTGACCTACAATATGTTCTACTTTCTTTTATTCTACTCTATTCTATCCTGACCATACATCTTATACCGGATCTCGACTTGACTATGACCAACCCCAAATTAGATGACTGCGAGGTCCAAACAGGTTCTCGAATGTTCTGCATAATCTATTTCATAGTTTTCTGTACCGTAATGTTTTTAGGACCAGCTGTTACAGTGAATATTGACACTTTTTTTTTAGGTTTTATTCTGTCTTTATTCATTTGATATACACCGTCTGAAATGGTCTATTACCACATGTTTGTTATTTTCAGCGGCTGTGCCCGCGTTTCTCTGTCGCCTGTCAACTTCTTTGTGACTGTATGACTTGGTTTCTTATTTTCAAAATAAAAGTCTTTAAAAAATAAAATGGTGGGTGTTGCATTTTTTTTTCCACACAGTATTTGCGCAGCGATTTTTCAAACCCATTTTTGGGGAAAAAATACACTTTTTAAAATTTTATTGCACTAAAACAAACTATATTGCCTAAATGATTGATGAAATAAAAAAGATGATCTTAGGCCGAGTACATAGATACCAAACGACATGCTTTAAAATTTCGCACAAACGCGCATTGGCGACAAACTACATACATTTTTAAAAGCCTTTAAAAGCCTTTACAGGTTACCACGTTAGATTTACAGAGGAGGTCTACTGCTAAAATGACTGCCCTCGATCTGACCTTTGCGGTGATACCTCACATGCATGGTGCAATTGCTGTTTACATATGACGCCAGACCCACGCTTGCGTTCGCCATTGCGCAAGAGCAGGGCAGGACAGGGGTGCTTTTTTTTTTTTTATTATTAATTTTGCTTTTTTATTTTATTTTTAAACTGTTCTTTCCATATTTTTTTTTTATCATTTTTATTGTTATCTCAGGGAATGTAAATATCCCCTATGATAGCAATAGGTAGTGACAGGTACTCTTTTTTTAAAAAAAAACTGGGGTCTATTAGACCCTAGATCTTTCCTCTGCCCTCAAAGCATCTGACCACACCAAGATCGGTGTGATAAAATGCTTTCCCAATTTCCCAATGGCGCTTTTTATATCCGGGGGGGGACATTCCCTCCCACTGCTTGTAAAAGCAGTCCAGAGGCTAATTAGCCACTAGGATTGCTTTTACATGAAAGCCGGCCGCTGGCTGAAAAGAATGATACCAAGATGATACCTAAACCCGCAGGCATCAATCTGGTATAACCATTCAAAGTCCAGCAACATACCAGTACGTTGCTGGTCCTTGTTGGACATGTATTGTAAACTTTTTTTTCATGCAGCCTGTTGGCTGAGCGAAAAAAAAAGATTGATTGGTGGGTATGCCCACCACTGGAATACCGCCCTTCATCCACCCACTTCTAATGATGGGCATACATGCACCATTTATATATGCCGAAGCATGGGGCCATCTTCCGGCAAAAGTTATGCAGCGTACACATGGTCAGACTTTTCCACGGGCAAGCCTCCGTCGGAATTTCGACCGTATGTACGCGGCATTAGGAGCAAAGTCGCTCCTCCGCCCCTGCTGCCCCAATGCTTCGGCATATATGCTTCTTTTTTTTTAACTGTGGTGGTGAAATCACCTCCTACAGCACTGGAGTCGCAGGGATCAGGCCTGTCTCTGCGAACGCTGCAGTTATGTGTGTTGTGTTTTGTAAGTGACAGCGATCGATCGATACTGCACTTGGGTGGCCTGGGCTGGACGGAGGGGCAAAACGCAGGTGCTAGCAGGTATCTGGGCTGATCCCGCTAACACTGCGTTTTTGGGAACCCTAAACTGCTGGGGACACTAGTATAGATCTGATCAGATTAGATATTCATCTGTTCAGATACTATACCACTAAGGGAGGTGTATGCTTCATGCGTGGGTGTTGGCATTACTGGCACTAACCTGACGCTGCTTGGGGTGTGACGCAGGGTTAACTAGGGGCAATTAGGGGGTTAAAACCTTTATTAGATAATATATGGGGGTACCTGACGCTATAAAAACCTGCGGCGAACCTAAAAAAAATAACTGGCTATCTATCGGCACCAGCATAACTAATACAGCGTTTAGTGACACTGGCAAAAGGGGGTGAAAGGGTTACCTGGGGGGCGATCAAGGGGTTAAACCTTTATTAGGTAATATATGGGGGTACCCGACGCTATAAAAACCTGCGGCAAACCTAAAAAAATAACTGGCTACCTATCGGCATCACCGACAATAAGACAGCGATCAGAAAAACGATCGCTTAGCGACAGTGGTGATAGGGGGTGAAAGGGTTACCTGGGGGGCGATCAAGGGGGTTAAACCTTTATTAGGTAATATATGGGGGTAGCTGACGCTATAAAAACCTGCGGCGAACCTAAAAAAAATAACTGGCTACCTATCGGCATCACCGACAATAAGACAGCGATCAGAAAAACGATCGCTTAGCGACAGTGGTGATAGGGGGTGAAAGGGTTACCTGGGGGGCGATCAAGGGGGTTAAACCTTTATTAGGTAATATATGGGGGTACCTGACGCTATAAAAACCTGCGGCGAACCTAAAAAAAATAACTGGCTACCGATCGGCATCACCGACAATAAAACAGCGATCAGAAAAACGATCGCTTAGCGACAGTGGTGCTAGGGGGTGAAAGGGTTATCTGGGGGGCGATCAAGAGGGTTAAACCTTTATTAGGTAATATATGGGGGTACCCGACGCTATAAAAACCTGCAGCGAACCTAAAAAAAACAACTGGCTACCGATCGGCATCACCGACAATAAAACAGCGATCAGAAAAACGATCGCTTAGCGACGGCGGTGCTAGGGGGTGAAAGGGATATCTGGGGGTTAAACCTTTATTAGGGGGGGTTAGGGGGATACACTGGACCTAAAACTAAACTGTAGTGACACTTTTACAGTCACAAATGTCACTGATTGCAGTGATCAGTAAATAAATAATCACTGCAATCAGTGACACTGTGACTGGGGGCTGAGGGGTGATCTGGGGGGTGTCTGGGGGGCCTGGGGGGGCGATTTGTGTGCCTATGTGTCCTGGTGTCAGTGTGCTGTTTGTGCACTAACCTGTGTGTCTTCTCTTGTACGGCGCTCGGTATATGTGAGCGCCGCATGAGAGATGACATCACTTCCTCTGCCTGTGTAAACATTACACAGCAGAGGAAGCTCTCTCATTCGCCGGGAGCGATCGCAAGGGGGTGGCCGGAATCGAACGGCCGTCCCCTCATCTCGGATCGCTCCCGAACGGAAAACGGCCGCTCACTGTAGAGGAGGGGGGTCCGATTGGACCCCCCAACTATACAAAGGCAATCACGTAGATATACGTGACTTTGCCTGTCGGTGCCATTCTGCCGACGTATATCTACAGTGGGCGGTCGTTAAGTGGTTAAGACAGTGGTCAATGGTCATCAACCCTGTCCTCAGGGCCCACTAACAGGCCAGGTTTGCAAGATAACTGAAATACATCACAGGTGATATCATTTGCTGCTCAGTGATTGCAGTATTCTAGTCTGCATCTCCCCAAGGTAATACATAATTAATTAATTCAAGCCTGGCTTGTGGGGACTTGTTTTATTGATATGCGGTATTGCGCGAGTCCTGAAGACTGAGCTGTTTATATTTATTATTTACAAATGAGAATTTTATGTATTAATACAATTATTGAATGGATTTAAGTTATTTACAGTTTACACCAATAAACGTGTCGCGGCCAATTATATTCCACGTTACGTCGTTGAGTGTCTTTTTTTATTAGAAGGTAAAATTGGGTATTGAAGGAGGGATAGGTGTGGCCTACATTTCCATGAAGCAACAGATAGAAATTACCCTGGGTGCTACTAATTGAGACACGTACACACTATAGAGGGATATGCTTTATTCATATTTCATGTCTGATGCTTACAACCTCTTTAAGGGAATTACTGTCAGAAATCTGTTATTGGGGCTGTTTTGAATTCCTCTGAGTGATTTCACTATGACATGAAACCTATACTTTTTTTTTTTAAAGATATTTTGATTGAAGTTTTTCAACAAACTAACAAACAGAAAAAAAAATTACTGTACCAGATAGACTGGTCCGAAACGGTATGCAATATGTTCAGACATAGACAAATAAAGAGATATCAATACAAAGGATATACAGTAGGCACACCGGGAAAAGGTGCATGTAGACCAATACAGCAAAGGTGGGAGTCTAGACCAGTGGTTCTTAACTCCTGTCCTCAGGACCCACTAACAGGCCAGGTTTGCAAGATAACTGAAATGCATCACAGGTGATATAATTTGCTGCTCAGTGATTGCAGTATTCTAGTCTGCATCTCCCCAAGGTAATACATAAAACCTGGCCTGTTAGTGGGTCCTGAGGATAGGAGTTGAGAACCACTGGTCTAGACATTAGAGATCCTTAGTAGAGTTGAGCGGACACCTGGATGTTCGGGTTCAACGGGTTCGGCCGAACTTCGCAAAAAAGTTTGAGTTCGGTACCCGAACTTGACCCGAACTTGACCCCAAACCCCATTGAAGTCAATAGGGGCCCAAACTTTTGAGGACTAAAATGGCTCTAAAAAAGTAATGGGAAGGGCTAGAGGGCTGCAAAAATAAATAATAATAATCTTGACCTAGGAGGACGAGGTCCATATGGAGTAGGAGTTTGAGGTGGCGGTGGATGTGGCGGTGTAGGTGGAAGCGGCGGTAGAGGAGGACGAGGTAGCCAACACTGGTTTTTGTTTTTCATTTTATTTTTTTTCTAAATTAGGGTACACCCCAAAAGAGTGAGAAAGATCAAAAATACAACAATGGCTGGGTAAGGCCGGTATACATGTCTATTCTGCACAAGGTACGGACAAGTCCTGTGGGATCCATGCCTGGTTCATTTTAATGAATGTGAGCTTGTATGGACAGGCGGCTGCGCTTGGGGTGAGGTGAAAGACTGATGGACATCGGCTGCAGGTGCCAACTCTGATCTTTCAGCAGGAGACTGGGTGGGAGACAATGTGAAGGAACTGGAGGCACTGTCAGCAACCCAATCTACTATCGCCTGTACTTGTCCTGGCCTCAACATTCGTAGAGCCGCATTAGGCCTGACCAAATACCGCTGCAGGCTCTGTCGCCTACTCGCACCTGAGGAAGGTGTTTCACTTGTACGTGTAGCTGGCACAGATCGTCCACGTCCTCTCCCTGCAACAGGAGCTTCACCAGCAGCACCACGAACGGGGCCATGTCCCTTATTTGACGTTCTCCTCATATTTCTCAAATTTAGGATCTTGCCCTAAATGGGTGTTTTTTGAATAGCAGAATAGAGCAACAGTATCTAAAGTGTGTATCTCACACGTACCGATATGCAGGAAATGCAGCCAAAAAATTTATTTACCCTAAAAAAAAATTGGGGGGAATAGCAGAATAGAAGAACAGTATCTAAAGTGTGTATCTCACACATACAGATATGCAGGAAATGCACCAAAATTTTTTTATTTGCCCTAAATAATTTTTTTTGGAATAGCAGAATAGAAGAACAGTATCTAAAGTGTGTATCTCACATGTACAGATATGCAGGAAACGCAGCAATTTTTTTTTTTATTTGCCCATAATATATTTTTTTGGAATAGCAGAATAGAAGAACAGTATCTAAAGTGTGTATCTCACACATATGGGGAAAAATAGATGAGGACAGCTGCACTCCAATCCAACGTGTGTTTATTAGGCAAAACAGGCACTACAAAAACCAGCAAACTCAGGACAACTGACGCGTTTCACACAAATTCAGTGTTTGCTCATAGCTTATCTCACACATACATATATGCAGGAAACACTGCAAAATATAATTTTTTGCCCTAAATGGGTGTTTTTTGAATAGCAGAATAGAGCAACAGTATCTAAAGGATGTATCTCACAGTATTTAAAAAGGCCCAAAGAAAAAGGGGAACACTGCGCTAGATAGAAACGTGAATTGGTTGATGAAAATTACACAGTGATAGTGTAAAAAGCTGCCGGTACTGAAAAAATGGATACCAAATTTACATAAAATATATAGAAAAAAAGTACAGCGCTAATTCGATAATGAAAAAGTATCCAAAAAATACTAGTGAAAAATATGAAGTGTATACAAAAGAAATTTACATTTTATACATAATATATAATATATTCAAAAACCATCGGTAATATACCTTTAAAGTGAATAAAGTGAATATACCTCTAAGTGAATTATCAATTAAAATAACAGTGAAAAACAATCCATAAATAAAGTGAAAAGAGCTGAGGAATAACTGAAATCCCGCAGCATAAAAAATCTTTAAAAAGTGTTCAAACAGAAAAGTGCCACAAAATGAAAGTGATCAATCCTGAAATGAATGTGAAAGGAAAGAGTATTCTTCATCCACCAGAATGGAGAGACACCAGAAGAATAGTAATATATTCTCCTTACCGCATCAGTATGATCACTCATGCAGTGATCTCTTCAAGCGCAGGGGTTTAGGGTCTCCCTCTAGACCAAAGAAAATAAATGTATCTCCGAAGTAGTATCTGTTCAAATCCCAAAGAAAAAAGGAACCATAGCGTAATACTGCAAGCAAACGTTTATTATCCACACAGTATTGCACTTACAGTTAAGATGAACTTTTCAAGCGTGTCTTATCGTAGGGGACGCAGCGTCTCCTCGAGGCTTCTCCTGCTGATCTTGCTCCGTATCTCAGTAAGTTAGAGCGTGATGACGTAGGACTGCAAGCCACACCTACGCGTTTCGTCATAAAAAGACGTCGTCTGGGATTGGCATCTTAACTGTAAGTGCAATACTGTGTGGATAATAAACGTTTGCTTGCAGTATTACGCTATGGTTCCTTTTTTCTTTGGGAGTTGAACAGATACTACTTCGGAGATACATTTATTTTCTTTGGTCTAGAGGGAGACCCTAAACCCCTGCGCTTGAAGAGATCACTGCATGAGTGATCATACTGATGCGGTAAGGAGAATATATTACTATTCTTCTGGTGTCTCTCCATTCTGGTGGATGAAGAATACTCTTTCCTTTCACATTCATTTCAGGATTGATCACTTTCATTTTGTGGCACTTTTCTGTTTGAACACTTTTTAAAGATTTTTTATGCTGCGGGATTTCAGTTATTCCTCAGCTCTTTTCACTTTATTTATGGATTGTTTTTCACTGTTATTTTAATTGATAATTCACTTAGAGGTATATTCACTTTATTCACTTTAAAGGTATATTACCGATGGTTTTTGAATATATTATATATTTTGTATAAAATGTAAATTTCTTTTGTATACACTTCATATTTTTCACTAGTATTTTTTGGATACTTTTTCATTATCGAATTAGCGCTGTACTTTTTTTCTATGTATCTCACAGTAACATATGCAGTGCTGGTGCACTAAGCTTGCATAAAATGCCTGCCAACCTAACTAACAGATGGATAAAAGTTATCTTTTCTCTGGCACTGGGCTCAGGGAAGGGTAAAAAGATTGTGCACTGCACCCACACAACAAAATCAAGGTGGATCGCTGAGTAATTTGATTTCTGAATCAGGACTCATATCTAATTCTCTCCCTCAAAGCAGCAGCAGCAACCTTTCCCTACACTATCTAAAGCAGAGTGACGCTGAGTAATTTGATTTCTGAATCAGGACTCCTATGATAATTCTCTCCCTCAAAGCAGCAGCAGCAACCTTTCCCTACACTATCTAAAGCAGAGTGCTGTGCTATGTGCCTCTAGCTTATATAGAGGCTGGGTCACATGCTGCACTGGCCAATCACAGCCATGCCATTTCCAGGTACCAAAAACCCAAAAGTCCGGTACAAACCCGAACTTTACAGTTCGGGTTCGCTCAACCCTAATCCTTAGGGCACGGTCTACAACTGGTCAAACAAGTGTACTTAAGTTAGTGCTGAGAGAGAGTACGTGGGCTAGCCAGCCACCTACCCCAAATTTTATGAAAGGTTTTGGTCCATTTCCGGATTTTAAAAGTAAGCTTATATAGCGGGATGGAGTCATTAATACGTTTCAACCAAAGGGCTTTCAAAGAGGTCTGTGCACCCTTCCAGGACAGTACAATTTTTTTTATCATAAAAATATAGTATATGGAGCAGTCTCTTGGCATGCGTTGATAGGTGTAAGTCACCAAAAATGCCTAGTAGGCAGTTCTTGGCGTGAATTATATTTGGGAGGCCCAACGCAGAGGAGACAAAGGCACCCACCTCCCCCCAGAATTCCCGAATCATTGGGCATGACCAAAAACAGTGTAAGAAATTGGCCTCCTCGCCACAGCCACGGAAGCAAGCGGCCGAGGACAGGAGACCCATCCTATGCAACCTCGCCGGAGTAAGGTGGGTCTGGTGGAAAATCTTAACTTGTATGACTCGGTCTCGGGACGCAATGACAGACGTTTTGTAGGTATCACTGAATTCCGACCAGTCCTCGGCCTCTAAGAAGATGTCCATAAAGGTCCATTTGTTCTGAGCTCTATGGAATCTGGGGTTAGAATCGGTTGGCAGGGTTGCGTAATAAGTGGAAATAAGTTTAGTGGGATCTGGTTGTCGGAGCAATTTTTCCAATGGTGGCAGGTCAGTGGGGTCTTTCAGGGAACCAAACTGGGCCTGCATAGCATGCCGAAGCTGGTAGTAGTAAAATAAGTATGAGTTTGGTAGGTCAAGCGTAGTTGAGAGAATGTTTTGAAGCCCTGAGCGTTGTATAAGTGACATAGGTATTTGACCCCCTTAGAGTACCAGCGATTGGGATCAGGAAGAGAGTACAGTTCCTACAGGATAGGGTTAAAACACAGAGGGTTGTTAGGGGACTGCGACCAGATATGCGTGGATACCTTCTTGACAATGTAACGGAAAGATGAAAGGGAGGTGGCCAATAGAGAGGTTCCGGGGCGGTCAGGGACCCGTCCTCTGTAGATGATATTATGCAGAGTCTCCAGAGAGGATGCTATAGCCCCCTCCATGGAGGTACAAGCATTTGCTGGGACTGGACACAGCCCATCATGGATGTGCACCAACTGGGATGCTAAGTAATAGAGGAAGAAATTTGGAAATGCCAGGCCCGCCAAGTGTGCCGGTAATCTCAATGTTTCAAGTGCCATCCTGGGGGAGCCGCCTTTCCACAGGAAAGTTGTACATATTGTGTCTATGCGTTTGAAGATAGCTTTAGGCACCTTGCAGGGGGAGTTAGCAAGGATATAAAGTAATCTTAGTAAGTACCGTATTTATGGGCGTATCACACACACTTTTTTCTCCTTAAAATCAGGGGTGTTATACGCCGATATCCCTTTCTTTTCACCAACGGAGTGGGCGAGGATTGGGCAGGGGTTTCATGCCGGCCGTCTCGCCTCTCCTAGCCCTGGGACAGCCCGCCGGCATACTATAAAGATTTAAAAAAATCATTGCGAGTCCCTTCACATGCTTTGAAGTGTCATAGCCCGCACATACCTCATTCTCCCTGTTCTTTCTGGCCCCTATCCTCCTCCAGCACCTCCTTCCCCTTCCGAGTGTAGTTTAAGATTGGAGGAGGAGAGCGGTCACATGAAACAGAGGAGAGCGATCATGTGACCAGCCGGAAAGAACAGTGACACAGTATGTACGAGAAGTGACTGGCAGTGATTGTTTTAAAACTTTAGAGTACGCTGGAAGTGCTGACCCAGGAAACTGGGGGGTCTCCTGGGAGTGCAAGGGGGCTGAGCAATGTAAAAGAGCTGCGTACTGTGCAGTGGGAAAATGCTGTGTAATGTAAAGGGGAGCTACATAATGTGCAGGGATCTGTGCAATGTGCGGGGGGGGTGGGCTTTGGTCTGTGTAATGTGCAAGGGGGGGCTTTGGTCTGTGTATTGTGCAAGGTGGGGGCTTTGGTCTGTGTAATGTGCAGGGGGGGGGGGGGCTTTGAAATGTAAAAGGGGCTGTTGAAAGTTTTTTTCCTTAAACTTCCCTCTTAAAATCAGGCTGCGTGTTATACGCCTGTGCGTGTTATACGCCGATAAATACGGTAAATCATTTTTAAAACATTGGCCCTTCCCATGAGGTCCAATGGCAAGACCATCCACTGCTTGGTCTGCTCCTGAAGGCAGACCAATAGGGGATCTAGGTTATTGGTGATATATGAAGATAAAGGGGTTTGCACCACAACCCCAAGGTACCTAAAGGAGGACATGACCTGAAGTGAATTAGGGTGGGCACAGCCACGTCCAGAGGAAAAAGACTGGACTTATTCCAATTCACCCGGAAGCCTGAATAATCACCAAAGGCAGTAATCTCCATCAATAAAGCCTGCAGTGACCCATCTGTATCAGCCAGATACACCAATGTGTCATCCGCATATAGTGAAATGCGTTCTTCTATAGTGGCAATTGGGAGACCCCTGATGGAAGGGGAGGACCGGATACCACCATGCTGCAGACACACGCAGCCAGCCATCCTCCTACTCATCAGCGCTGAAGCAGAAGCCTGCAGGGAAGGATGAGTCACACTGTTCCCCCCCCTACTCTGAGCCCGGAGGATCCTCTCTTGTTCTCCCTGGCTGAGGACACTGCTCCTGATACCCTCAGCGCGGACACTGCTGATACAAGCCCTGAAGAGCCCTCCCTGTCCCAGATTATGGAGGCCATCCAGCACAGCCATGCGTCTCTGACCACTCAAATGGACTCCATTAAAACTGACTTATCCTTTCTGAAACAAGATGTTCATAACCTCCTCCATAGAGTAACAAATGCTGAGCAATGCGCAAGTACACTGGAGGATGAGACCTGTCCATCACAGGACTCTGTTAGGGAGCTACGCCAAGCCCATGATTATACTGCAGATAAGCTCACTGAAATGGAGGATCATTTACAGAGGAGCAACCTCCGCTTCCTGGGGTTCCCAGAGGGGTCTGAGGGTAAAACCCCAGAGGACGTTATGGAATGATGGCTGATCACCACATTTGGCGCCTCCACCTTTTCACCATTATTTGCCATTGAACAAGCACACAGGGTTCCCCTGCACCCCCTACCACCAGGGGCCCCGCCACATGCCATGATTATCAAACTGCTTCACTTCAGGGACAGGGAGGCAGTTCTTGGAGCTGACAGAGAAAATGGAAGGGTATCCTTTAATGGGAGTGTAATTACTTATTTTCCCTGACTTCTCTGTAGCTACACAAAAGCAGAGGGCCACTTTCCTGGCTATTAAACGCAGGCTCCGTGAGCGTCATCTTCCCTATGGCATGTTATATCCTGCTCGCTTAAGGATTGTTTTCCAGGGAAAGGCATACTTCTTTACGGATCCTAAGGAGGTATCTCACTGGGTGGATACCCTGGGACATCCTGAACGCCGGAACCAGAATCAAAGATCCCCTTCACGTTGAAAGTGCACCTACTCTGTATTCCTCCTTTGCTACATCTTGCGCCCTAACTGGTGTACACTACCCTTTTCTTGCATGGGACAGCAGGAGAGGGTAGGAGTGGGCCTGGATATCCTCACACCTGTGATCGTCTCACTACCCTCTTTCCAGTTATAATGGGGTGGTGAGCTGCATTCATCTACTATTGTTTGTTTACTACTTGATCAACCTGGATGACTGTTATCACTTCATTTCTTTCTTTTTTCTTTTTTGAACAATTTATCCTGTTATTCTTTTTTGAACTCTCTTTTTCACACTCAGGGTCAACTAGCATATTTGTCATGTGCGGACACGGGTGGCGGCCCGCATCTAAGGGACTTTACCGCTCCTCAAGGTTGGTTGATTGGGGTCTGTGTCATGGTCCCCCTGCTTTGAAGTTTTGGTTTTAGGAACAAAGCTCTCATATGTTTGGGTTTGGGAGCCAGGAGGGTTAGGGTGGGATGGGATGTTTGGGGATTTTCTATTGAGGTTGTTGCTTTTTTGTTTTTTATTTTTTGAATTGCTGGTATCCATTTGTGCATGTCCATCGACAGGCCGGTCTAGCCGGCCCTTATAATATGCATCTGATCTTTTTATTTCCTACATTGTTGTCTTATGTCTTCGATCTGCTCCTTGCCATATGCACTTCTCATAGTCCGCGAGTCCTCGGGCTCTGGTTGTTTACAGCGAACCATGGGACGTGGGGTCCTCTAGTCATGCCTCCTTATGTCTAGACTGCGTTTGGTCTCTTGGAATTAGGGATGAGCTCGGTGTTCGAGTCGAACATAGGTTCGACTCGAACATCGGCTGTTCGCGCGTTCGGCGAACAACGAACGATTTGGGCCGTTCGCGCCAAATTCGAGTGACGCGAACGGCCCACAATACACTACGCCATCGCAGTGTAATCCCGGCGCTGTGATTGGCCAAGCATGCACTGTGACCCTGCATGCTTGGCCAATCACAGCGCCGGCAGCGAGAAGAGCAATGATTGGCCACAGGCGGGATGCCTGTGGCCAATTATAGCTGAGGGGGTTTAGTACACGCCCCACACTATAAAAGGCCGCCAGCGCGGCAGCCTTGTGTAGTGTGTTCCGGAGCAGGGAAAGTGAAGGATAGGCAGGGACAGTGTCATATCTATTCTTTGCTAAACCTTGTGTGTAGGGACAGAGAAGGATAGGCAGGGAGAGTGTCAGTGTCATATTCTTTGCTAAACCTTGTGTGTAGGGCGAGAGAAGGATAGGCAGGGAGAGTGTCAGTGTCATATACTTTGATAAACCTTGTGTGCAGGGAGAGAGAAGGATAGGCAGGGGACAGTGTCAGTGTCATATTCTTTGCTAAACCTTGTGTGCAGGGAGAGAGAAGGATAGGCAGGGAGAGTGTCAGTGTCATATACTTTGATAAACCTTGTGTGCAGGGAGAGAGAAAGATAGGCAGGGGACAGTGTCAGTGTCATTGTTGCTAAGCCTCCTGCACATTATACACCTGAAGTTAGCCCGTATTGCTGCTTTTTCCTGGTGTGTTACACCAACAGGATTTTGCGTCACTTACAGCGGGCGGAGTGTACCTCCTGACCATATTACACCTTAACTTAGCCTGTATTGCTGCTTTTTCCTGGTGTGTTGCACCAACAGGATTTTGCGGGACTTACAGCGGGCGGAGTGTACCTCCTGACCATATTACACCTTAACTTAGCCTGTATTGCTGCTTTTTCCTGGTGTGTTACACAAACAGGATTTTGCGGCACTTACAGCGGGCGGAGTGTGCCTCCTGACCATAATACACCTTAACTTAGCCTGTATTGCTGCTTTTTCCTGGTGTGTTACACAAACAGGATTTTGCGGCACTTACAGCGGGCGGAGTATGCCTCCTGACCATATTACACCTTAACTTAGCCTGTATTGCTGCTTTTTCCTGGTGTGTTACACAAACAGGATTTTGCGGCACTTACAGCGGGCGGAGTGTGCCTCCTGACCATATTACACCTTAACTTAGCCTGTATTAATGCTTTTTCCTGGTGTGTTACACAAACAGGATTTTGCGGCACTTACAGCGGGCGGAGTGTGCCTCCTGACCATATTACACCTTAACTTAGCCTGTATTGCTGCTTTTCCCATTTCCCTGCAGGCCATTAGAATGTCTGGAAGGCAAACAAGGAGAGGCAGACAGTCAGGAGCCAAAAAAAGAGGGCAAGCAGGCTCTGTGTCTAGAGACAACAGTGCTGGTCGTGGACGCGGTGCATCGCCATCAGCACGTGGCCATGGGACACGCTTGTCCTTCTTTTCGGCAGCTGGACGTGTTGAGCCGCATCATGCCGAAGACTTGGTAGAGTGGATGACCAAGCCCTCCTCATCCTCCTCATCCTCTCTCTCACCCAGGCTCAGGGTACTGGCAAAGCAGCTGCCAAAGCGTCCTCTTCCCTCATATCAATGTCATCATCAGTCACTCCTTCCCTAGACCAACCATGTCCTCCTGAGGAGTCCCCCGAACTGTTTGAGCACAGTGTTGGGTACATGCTCCAGGAGGATGCCCAGCGTTTCGAAGGGTCTGATGATGATACCCAGCTAGAGGAAGGCAGTAGAGCAGAGAGAGGGAATGCTCAAGAAGGACACCAATCTGGCAGTCATGTTCCAGCAGCTGCAGCATACTGCCAGATTGGCTCCAGTGATGAGGAGGGAGGGGATGATGAGGTCACTGACACCACGTGGGTGCCTAATAGGAGAGAGGAGGAGGATGAGGAGGAGGCACATCTCCAACGAGGCAGGATGCCCTCGGGGGGCCAGCGTAAGGGCAGCACACCAACGGAATAACACCGCAGAGCTCCGCCTGTGCAGGGCGCTGCCTCTGCCCGTTATTCAAAAAGTGCTTTGGTGTGGGCCTTTTTTGAGTCGAGTGCATCAGATCGCACAGCTGCTGTTTGCAACATATGTCTCAAGCGTATATCGCGTGGCCAAAACATCACCCGCTTGGGCACCACATGCTTGACCAGACATATGTTGACCTGCCATGCAGCTCGTTGGCAAGCCTACCTTAAAGACCCACACCAAAGAACAAAGCTGACCTCTTCTTGCACCGCATCAGCTGGGATCTCCAACCCCACTATACCTTCAGTCCTCTCTGAAAGGAATGAAGGTGTAGAATTAGGTGTGTCACAGCCAAGTACTTGCGGGCACTCTGCTAGCAGTACACCAACGTCCGATTCTAGCAGGCAAATTTCCCTGCCCCAGCTGCTGGACCGTCGAAAGAAGTTCACTCCCAGCCATCCACATGCCCAGCGGTTGAATGCTAGCTTGGCTAAATTGCTAGCGCTTCAACTGCTGCCTTTTCAGTTGGTAGACTCGGCCCCCTTCCGTGAGTTTGTGCAATGTGCGGTTCCTCAGTGGCAGGTTCCCAAACGCCACTTTTTCTCACGGAAGGCGATTCCGGCTCTCTACTGGCATGTGGAAGGCAATGTCTTGGCCTCGCTGGACAGGGCGGTCAGCGGTAAGGTGCATATTACCGCTGACTCATGGTCCAGCAGGCATGGACAGGGACGTTACCTTTCTTTCACGGCCCATTGGGTCACTCTTTTGGCAGCTGGGAAGGATGCAGGACAAGGTGCAGTAGTGTTGGAGGTTGTTCCACCGCCACGCCTCCAAAATGCTACTACTGGTTGTGACACACCTCTGTCCTCCACCCCCTCCTCTTCTTCTTCCTCCGTGGCCTCTTCCTGTGCTTTGTCCTCGGAACCAGCGGTGCTCCGTAGGCGTTCAAGGGGCTACGCAAGTACGCAGGCAAAAAGATGCCATGCCGTGCTTGCGCTGGTGTGTTTGGGGGACAGGAGCCACACTGGGGCAGAGGTTCTGTCTGCTCTGCAGGGGCAGGCCGAAAGGTGGTTGACGCCACGCCAGCTTAAGCCAGGAATGGTAGTTTGCGACAATGGCACCAACCTCCTCTCCGCTCTCCGACAGGGACAACTGACCCATGTGCCCTGTGTGGCTCACGTCCTTAACCTGGTGGTGCAGCGGTTCTTGGGCAGGTACCCAGGCTTACAGGATGTCCTGAGGCAGGCCAGGAAAGTCTGTGTGCTTTTCCGCAGATCTTATAATGCCAGTGCTCGCCTGGCTGAGCTGCAAAAGGAGTTGAACCTGCCCAAGAATCGCCTTGAATGTGACATGCCCACCAGGTGGAACTCAACGTTGGCCATGCTGCAGCGGCTGCACACGCAGCAGAGGGCCATCAATGAGTACCTGTGCGACTACGGCACCAGGACAGGGTCAGGGGAGCTCGGGTTTTTTTCACCACGCCAGTGGGGCATGATCAGGGATGCATGCACTGTCCTGGCACCATTTGAGGAGGCCACGAGGATGGTGAGCAGTGACAGTGCATGCATCAGTGACACTGTACCTCTTGTCCACCTGTTGGAACATACGCTGCGTGGAATAATGGACAGGGCACTTGAGGCAGAACAGAGGCAGGAAGAGGAGGACTTCCTTGCCTCTCAAGGCCCCCTTTACCCAGACAGTGTTCCTTCTGTCCCATCCATTGCACAGGAAGAAGAGGAGGAGGAGGAGGATTGTGTCAGCATGGAGGTGGAGCCTGGCACTCAACATCATCAGCAGCAGTCTTTTAGGGATGATTTACAGTCCCAAGAAACCAGTGGACTTGTACGTGGCTGGGAGGAGGTGGCTGCGGATCATGTCGTCCTTAGTGACCCAGAGGACTCCAGACTGAATGCCTCAGCTAACCTACGCTGCATGGCCTCCCTGATCCTGCAAAGTCTGCGGAAGGATCCTCGTATTCTTCGGATCAAGGAGAGGGACCATTACTGGCTGGCCACTCTCCTTGATCCACGGTACAAGGGTAAGGTTGCGGACCTTATCTTACCGTCACAGAGGGAGCAGAGGATGAGACAACTCCGGGAGGCCTTGCAGAAAGGTCTGTGCAACGCGTTCCCAGAGACTGGGAGGTTACAAACTCCTGGTCCTGGACAACGAGTTGCTGAGGCTTCGGTCAGTCAAAGAAGGAGCGGTGGGGAAGGTGGCCGTCTGACCGAAGCGTTCAGACAATTCTTTAGTCCGCAGCCCCAAGGTATGATCGGTTCCAGCAACCATCGCCAGCGTCTGATATACATGGTGCAGGAATACCTAGGGGCAAGGTCAGACTTGGACACCTTCCCCACCGAAAATTCTCTGGCTTACTGGGTCTTGAGGATGGATCACTGGCCAGAGCTTGCACAGTATGCAATTGAGCTACTGGCCTGTCCTGCATCCAGCGTTCTTTCAGAACGCACATTCAGTGCTGCTGGAGGATTTGTCATGGATCACAGGGTGCGCCTGTCCACCGACTCTGTTGATCGACTGACCTTCATAAAGATGAACCAGTCTTGGATCACCACCAGCTACCAAACACCTGAAGCTGATATAACAGACTAATTTATTTTCAAATGTCACATCCCTTCAAGACTGATGCTGATGCTGAGAGACCGTCCTGTTATGTTGACTGACTATCCTCCTCCTCCTCAATGATCCGATTGACGATGATGGCTTGGAAGAACATTTTTGTTTCTGTGTGCCGCCACCAGTGGCTAAGGCCCAATTTTTCAGCCCCTGTTTAACAGGGGTGTGTTATTACAATTTTTTATGCAATACTTTGCAACAGGGCTCATTCCTGCACTCCAACTAGAGTATCTGGGAGTGGTTGCAGTGTCGTGGCACCAGCACCAGCACCAGTGGCTAAGGCCCAATTTTTCAGCCCCTGTTTAACAGGGGCGTGTAATTACAATTTTTGATGCAATACTTTGCAACAGGGCTCATTGCTGTGCTCCAAGTACAGTATCTGTGAGGGGTTGCAGTGTTGTGGCACCAGTGCCTAAGGCTCAATTTTTCTGCCCCTGTTTAACAGGGGCATGTAATTACAATTCTTGATCTAATAATTCACAGCAGGGCCCATTCCTGCGCCCACCAAGACTAACTGTGAGGCCTTACAGTGTTGTGTCAACACTACCACCACCACCACCACCACAGGCCCAATTTTTCAGCCCCTGTTCAACAGGGGCATGCAATTACAATTCTTGATCTAATAATTCACAGCAGGGCCCATTCATGCGCCCACCAAGAGTAACTGTGAGGGCTCACAGTGTTGTGGCAACACCAACATGTAAGGGGCAAATTTCAGCTGAGTATATACGGCAGGCCCCTACTTTCAAACATCCAACTTACAAACGACTCCTCCTTGCAAACGGAAGGATACAACAGGAAGTGAGAGGAAATCTACCCCTAGGAAGGCAAATTCTCTCCTGTAAGAGTTAATATGGGGAAAAAAAGTGTCTCCTCTCCACTGATTCTTTATCACCAATTCTTGTTTCAATAAAAACCCCAAATTTTCAAAAAACATTTGTCATTAGGACGGAAAGTGAGGTGAACTGTTCTGAACAGGTGCACACTGCACAGACAGCAAAACAAATGATAACCCTTCCCTATGTTTTCCAAAAAGCTTAAAAATAGATTTTTTGGCTGGAGCTACACTTAAACAATGTACCTGTTCAAAATTACAAACAGATTCTACATAAGAACAAACCTACAGTCCCTGCCTGTATACGGCTGTTCAGAGTATATAGAGCCTTTTTTATTTTGTGTGCGGGGTTCCCCTTAATATCCATACAAGACCCAAAGGGGCTGGTAATGGGCTGGGGTAGGGGGGGGGGTGTGATGGGGTAGCTATGCCATTTTTCTTAAAGATTTTCATCCATATTACCGGGACCAGACATTACATTAAAGCCGCAAGCAGTTTTAAATGGCTTTTTTTCCTTTAGAAATGTAATTTTGTGCAGGGACAGTTCTAAACACGGGAAACACGTGGCACTTCACAGGCATACTTTAGATACCCCCCAGGTACGATATTTAAAGGAATATTTGACTTTTTTTTTTCACTTTATTCATCATTAAAATGACTGCTCCAGAAAAACTGCCGTTTTTAAAACTTCTTTTTGCATTGATACATGTCCCCTGGTGCAGAACCCCGGTTCCCAAACCCTTTTTAGGACAATAACATGCATAATAGTCATTATAATTAGCACTTTAGATTTCGAACGTTCGCATCCATTGTATTTAATATGGTTCTAAAGTTCGTGCGAACTTTCGGTCCGTTCGCGGGTTCTGGTGCGAACCGAACCCGGGGGTGTTCGGCTCATCACTACTTGGAATGTGTGGGGGCTGAATTCTAAAGTGAAAAGATCATTAATGTTTGACTACCTGGCACGTCCCAATCCGAATGTAATCCTACTTCAAGAAACCCACCTCCAGGGCTCTAGAGTCAGGGCCCTTAAGCGGGCAAAAATTGCCTATGCCCTCCATTCCACATACTCCACGTACGCCAGGGGAACCTCCATCCTCATAGCCAAATTAGCCCTGGTTAGTATTAAACATGTTAAACTTGATCCGCAGGGGTGCTTTGTGATTGTTGTGCTTGAACTTATGGGTAGGTCGTATACAGTGACTAGCTTATATGCCCCACCCCCCTTCACTAAAATGTTCTTTGAAAGGGTGATGAACTCCATACTGGCGATAGCGGAGGGTCCTTTATTGATAGCGGGTGACTACAATACAGTATTGGACAATTCCCTTGATAGATTATGTTGTTCTACATTACCCCCCACTCCCCTGGGTTCCTTCTTAACTCAATTTGATTTGGTGGAGGCCTGGAGGTGGAAGCATGCGGATGGGAGGGAGTATTCATGTCACTCTGGGTCACACGACACTCTGTCTCGTATTGATTTATGTCTGGTTTCTTCGGATCTGCTTAATATGGTGACAGAGGTTAAATACCTCCCCAGGGCGGTGTCTGACCATTCTCCTTTGATGGTGGACCTCGCCCTGGGTCCCTCCTCCTCCTTTCGGATATGGCGGCTAAGCCCGCTATGGCTGGCGGATGAGATTGTAGTGAACCAATGTATGGCAGAGATGAAATCCTATTGGCTAATTAATAAGCAAAGCGCCTCTGTTCCGGTGGTTTGGGATGCATTTAAGGCTGCCACCCCCTGCTCTTTTGCTGCGGCGGCCGGTCCGACACACAAGGCTTCTATGTCCAAGTTGATGGATGGCAAGGGGACTCTCAGGGAGGCGGAGGCTGCTTATACTGCGACTCCCTCCCCTGAGATGGGCACTACCTGGAAGCATAAGGCCAGAGAATTGGACTTAGCGCTTTTGGAGCGTACCCAGAAGAAGCTGCTGTACCAGAATCAGCGAATCTTCGAGTTTGGTGGTAAGAACAGCCATTTGTTGGCTTATCTTTCTAAACCTGACTATCAGCCATGTAGCATACCTAGAATTAAGAGCGCAGAGGGCGTAGTGGTAGAACAAAACAATGAGATCATGGATGCCTTTGTCACCTTTTATTCCTCCCTATATGCTACTAGAGCTCACTAGTAGAGTTGAGCGAATACCTGAATGTTCAGGTTCGGCCGAACTTCGGAAAAAAGTTCGAGTTCGGGACCGAACTTGACCCCAAACCCGAACCCCATTGAAGTCAATGGGGACCCGAACTTCTGAGGAATATTCGCGCTTGTTTCCCGTGCTTAGAACTGTCCCTGCACAAAGTGTCATTTCTGAAGGAAAAAAAGGAATTTAAAACTCACTTGCGGCTATAATGAATTGTCAGCTCCCGGCAATACTAAGATATTAATATCCATACCCGACCTGAAGGGCCTGGTAATTGAATTTGGGGGAACCCCCACGCTTTTTTTTTATTTTTTATCAATGACTTTTCTATGTATTGCAGGGAGCCGAGAATTCATTATAGCCGTGAGTGAGTTTTAAATGACTTTTTTTCCTTCAGAAATTACACTTTGTGCAGGGACAGTTCTAAGCACGGGAAACAAGCGCTGCTTTACATGCATATTGCCGAACACCGGACCCGAACCCGAACATACAGTCAATTGTTCGGGTTCGGGTCCGGGACCCAAAAACCCAAAAGTTCGGTACGGACCCGAACTTTACAGTTCGGGTCAGCTCAACCCTACTCACTACACGATTGTGGAATTAGATGATTATCTTGCTGAAATTTCGCTGCCCAGACTTCAGACCCAACAGGCGTCAGACCTTAACGCTCCTCTGATGACTGAGGAAATTGGGGAGGCTATCCAATCCTTTGCCAGAAATAAAACGCGGGGATTGGACGGTTTCCCTATCAAGTGGTATATGCAGTACAAAAATCTGCTTATGCCTCGTCTAAGCAGGGAGTATAATTTTGCTATGAAAACGGGACAGCCCTCTATGTTGGAGGCGTTGATTGTCCTCATTCCTAAACCACATAAGTATAACCTCCTATGTGAATCTTATAGACCAATATCACTTATCAATTCAGATGTTAAGATTCTGGCCTAAGGACTCGCCCGGCGATTGAACATGGTCATTACTACCATTATTGGTTTAGACCAGACTGGGTTCATCCCTGGGCGATCGACCTCTATCAACTTACGTAGACTGTTTACCAATCTTCAGGCCACTCATGAGGAGATGGGTTCCCGGGCTGTTTTGGCCTTGGACGCACACAAGGCATTTGACTCGTCGAATGGCCTTATCTGCTGGAGGTCTTGGCGAAATTTGGTTTTGGCAACACCTTTATCAGATGGGTCCAGTTGCTCTATTTAAAACCCACCGCTAGACTGAGAGTGAACGAAGCCGTGTCTGATCCCTTTCCGATAAAGAGAGGCACCAGAGAGGGGTGCTGTAACGTACCTTAGGTGTGAGCCTGACGTGCGGAGAGGGACCTCCCGTACAACCCTGGCTCGGAGACCACTGGAGTGGGAACAGTGGTGGTAAGAGCACGGTGAGGTAAGGGTGCCTGTCTGATCCTCACTGCTTGGAGTGGTGGAGCCGAGTGGAGACTGGAACGGCTGGTTCCGGAAGCAGCGGATGCAGGTCAGCAGGTTCAGCTTGCAGAGCAGAGGATGCAGGTCAGCAGGTGCCGGTTTGCAGAGCAGGGATGCAGGTCAGCAGGTGCAGGTTTGCAGAGCAGGGATGCAGGTCAGCAGAGCAGGGATGCAGGTCAGCAGGTGCAGGTCAGCAGGTGCAGGTTTGCATTGCAAAGGATGCAGGTCAGCGTGTGCAGCTTGCAGAGCAGAGGATGCAGGTAAGCTGGTGCAGGTTTGCAGAGTCAGACAAGCCGGGTCATACACATCAAGGTAAACATCACAAGTGGCAGGCAGAGAGTAGTCAAAGTCCAGGCCGAATCTTGGCAACAGGCAGACTGGCAGATAACTGAGCAGGGTCAAACGAGCCGAGGTCAGGACTGGAGACAGAAGCGTGGTCAGGAAGCCGGGTCAAACACAGGAACAGGATACAAGCACAGAATCAGGAACTCAGGGAACAGAAGCAGATCAAACCGCAAGGGGCAACATCTCTGGAATGTCTTTTATAGGAAGTACATGGGAGGAGCAAGGGGTTCAGAGTTCAACAGTAATCAGACACCAAGCAGAGTAGTCTAATGGATCAGATAGGTTATCCAGCAGATCAGGCAGGGAACTGTCCAGCATCTCAGATAGCTCCGCTGGAAGAGTCAATGCCAGACACAGAAGAGGTCCCAGGTTCAAGCCCAGCACGTCCCTGACAGGTGCCCTCTGTCGCCGTTGCTCTTTGCACTGGCGATAGAGCTTTTTGTAGCACTGATAAGATCCTGCGGGTCTGGCGATTGGGGGTCTGGAGGAGAAGGTATCTCTTTACGCTGATGACATGTTAATATATATGTTGGATCCCCAATCGTCTCTCCCAGTCCTGCTGGAGATTATTAGAAGGTTTGGGCATTTTTCCGGATTCCGGGTAAACTGGGACAAGTCCATCTTATTTAAGATGGACCAAACAGAGTCGCTCATACTGCCTCCCTCTTGCCCACTACAAATAGTCACCTTCTTCCGATATTTAGAAGTTATGGTACAGCTCCCTATAGCCTCTTATGTTAAAATCAATTTAGACCCCCTTATAGGGCGAATGAAAACCACATTCAAAACCTGGGCTAATCTTCCACTTACATTATTGGGTAGGATTAATATCTTTAAAATGATATTCTTACCATGATTTCTGTATGTCTTGGGTAATTCGCCAGTGTATGTCACTAAACTTAAATTCAAGGAAATAGACTCCATCCTTACTTCCTTTCTTTGGAGGGGGGGAGTAGTCAGGATTGCCAAGAACACCCTCCAGTTACCGGTACTGGAGGGCGGATTGGCCCTACCCTGCCTCCACACATATTATATTGCCTCAAAATTAGCTCATGCACATTGGTGTTTTTTTCCTGAAGCCAACAACGCTGCCACTGCCTATGAATCCCTGCAGAACCTGATTCATTGTATGTCCCTTAGAGGGCGGGAGGTTACGAGTATCCTGGTGATGACTATACGGCTTATTAAACCCACTAAATTACAATCCTCCACAGACAGTAATACTTATTCGCCAAACACTCCACTTTGGGGGAATCCGTCTCTACCAGAGTTGTTCTGCAGATCTGATGGAGGATTCTGGTCGAGAAGGGGGGTAAAAACCATTTTGCACTTGTTCTCGGACAACGTGTTTCGTTCTTTTGATGAATTTCGGAGAGACTACAATCTGCCACGCACAGCTTACTTCCTTTACTTACAGATACGCCACACTGCAGCGACGCAGTTTGACCTTCGTAACATAGCTATTCAGCTCTCTCCACTGGAAGGTTTACTGATTGACCCCTCTCACACCAAACTAATTTCCACATATTATGGGTCCCTTCTGCATTCCACGACTCAAAGGCTGAGCAAAACGACGGCCAGTTGGAGAGCTGACATCCCTGAGTTGATGGAGGACATCTGGCAGGTGCTTTTGCCCCTCCAGGTTCCCTCTGTCATTTCTTCCCGTGACATGGTAATACAGACTAAATTGCTATACAGATCCTATTTTACACCATGCTTACTGTTTAAATTGAATAGATTACCCTCTGCATTATGCTCTTGTTGCGGCATGGCTGATGGCACGTTTTTTCATTTAATGTGGGAGTGTGCTCCGATTGGAAAGTTCTGGTCGGAGGTCACGGCCTTCATTAGTTCACTGACACAATTACCTAATGTATGTCATGGATATGCAGTAATGTTTTTCTGCCATCTTACCTTCCTCCTCATGTGTTCACCTTAGAGGCCAGACTCTCCTCACCTGGCTGCTTTTATAATCTCTCCTCCCAGCCTGGCTCCACCCCAGGCCCTATCACAGAACTCTATATTAACCTGTGCACTGCAAGTCTACCTTGTGGATCAACGTGTTTGTTTAAGCATTGTGTGTTTGGGTTCCTGCCTGCCGTGTGCTACGTCTGTCTCTGTGTTTCGATATTGGCTTGTTCCCGACTATCCCTGTCTGCGTGTGACCTTGACTTTCGGCTTGTCCCTCGTTTATCCTTGTCTGCTTGTTGCACTGACCTTGGCTTTTCCCCTCACTATTCTTGTATACTGTGCCGCTGCTTCCCCTCTATCCTCCTTACCCTACAGAGCGTGAGCTAGGGGACTCTGGGGGACGCGACCTGGACCCAGCTGCAGCGTAACATCCTCACCACTAGAGGCTCTGGTGAAAACCTGCTGGATCTTAGACTCCGCACCCTGGGGAATCTTGGGCTCTAGCTCCCTGTGGATCCCCGTTGTGCTCCACTGGTTCCGCTTTCCACAACCACCCAGCGTCCCATCCGCAGCAGTCAGCCATAGGGTTCACTACCTTGTGGTGCACTCCTGACCCCCAATGGTGTGCATCTGTCATCTGGCCACAGGTGACCTGACAATGTATGTAATCCTCTGAGGTGTTTACTGGGTTATATTGATGATGATAATATGTCTAAAAATATGCAAACATTCTTGCGGATAGTTTTGTTTTATGCTAAGAAATCGATAACCTTCCACTGGAAGTCTCCATCCTTGCCCAATATTGCCTTTTGGCTCACTACCGTTTACCATGCTGTATCACTGTATAAGCTGACATATGAGGCTAGAGGATGTCCGAAAAAATTTATGAAGGTTTGGGGCTACTGGGTTGACTCTGAGAGCACTGTACCTCCTGCTATTTAGAACTGTGACTGATCTTTATTTTCTTTGCATATGCCAACTGTTTACCAGCTTCCAGATTTTTGCACTGTAATGGTTTGGGCGATGTTTGTATGTGTTTTGTTTGTCTATTGTATGTCTTGTTTTGAAAAAGAATATAATAAGGGTGTGGTGACTGAGCTCTAAGATGGATGCCTAATCCTTGAGCTCCGCTCGGCCACCGAGGGGAACCGTGAACATCCGAGCTTACCACCGCCATAGCAGCTACGGAACACCTCCTTCCTTCTCAGAAACAGCCGCAAGATGACCCGACGCAGGAAAGAAGCATCGCGGACGACCAAACTGCCCGCATTCTTCCCCGCGATTCCCAAGCCACAGCAAGATGGTGCTGGCGCCGGCTCCTCACAGCCATACGAGCGTGCAGAGAACAATGCGACAAGCCACGGCCAGCACAACGAACACAAGGGACAGAAAGGGGGCCACAGCAGCACCTCCTCCAGCACCTCCAGCCCGACCACAAGGAGCCCAGTGAAATCAAAGGCCTGCAAACACTCTCCACCCAGGGAACCAGCGGCACCTGACATGGAAGTGAGTGGGTCCCAAACATCCAAAGGCATCACCTCAGTAACAGACCCCATGTTAGCCTTTCCGACTACAGGACAGCCTGTGTCAGATACTGTACTGAAGGACATGATGCTGTCACTTAGGGCATCCCTGCAGGCTGACTTAGTGTCCACTGTGAAACAGTGCCAAGTGGAAGTGCAAGTATTAGGAGGCAGAATAGATCATGTGGAAAACACCATAGGAGAATACTCTGCATCCTTTAATACTCTAGTGGACTCCCATAATGCACAAAATGAAGAAATTACTTGGTTAAAAGACAAGATTTCTGACCTGGAAGACAGGTCCAGGAGAAATAACATCAAAATCAGAGGAATCCCTGAGTCTGTGCCACCCAACCAACTGCAACAATTTGTACTGAGTCTATTCTCCCCCTTAGCACCAGCACTGTCGGCACAAGATCTAACGATCGATCGGATCCACAGATTGCCAAAACCATCTTTTCTGGCTGCTGAGGTGCCCAGGGATGTCCTTTTAAGAGTACATTTTTACCACGTGAAGGAAGTGCTGGTGACATCATTCAGGAAGGCTGAGAAACTACCAGATGTATATGCAACGCTTCAGCTCCTACCTGATTTATCCAGACACACCCTTCAACGTCGCCGCAACTTGGCAACAATCACCAAAGCACTAAGAAACCATCAGATTCTACATAAATGGAAATACCCTGCTACACTTTCCATTACCCACAATGGAGTGATGGCCACAGCGTCAACACTAGAAGAGGGTCTGACCGCCCTAAGACAATGGGGCATACTTCCTGAACCTACATCCGCACCAACCCAGCCAATACCGCCGCTGACCGTGGAACCGGAATGGCAGGTGGTGTCACACAGAAGACATAATAAACAGCATGGTGGTGGATCATAGCTCTTCTACATATCACCTAACAGAGCACAACCCCCCGGTTAGAGGAAAGTTATCCATACATTCCTTCTCCCCTCCACATCAGTTGCATTTATTGCACTCGGATCTGACAAGGGATCCTCTTTTTTACGGTTTCCTATGTTCCAGTTACTGTTTTTTGTACGTTTTTGTTTTTCTCTCCCCTTTTACGGTATACAGCATGCTGGGAAACACCTGATAATTGCTTCTGGGACTTTTGATTCAACGGCACACCCCTCCTACTTCGGCAAACGGACAAGATATCCAAACCGAACCACCAACGACGGATATAATCTTCACCCAGAGATGACAGCGGGCACAGAGGAAACCACCAGCAAACACCAAAAACTTGCCGTACCCGTGAGTAGAAGTACTACATCATCACACACATCCATGACATTACAACATGACCTTCACTTGCCTGTCACTCAATGCTAGGGGCCTGAACCACCCCGCCAAACATTTCTCTATGTGGAAGGAAGCACGCACGCATAAAGCTGACATACTCAGCATCCAGGAAACACACTTTCAAGCATCCTGCATACCAAAATGCTCACATAAAGACTATCCCTACGTGTATCTAGCATGTGCTCAGGAAAAGAAAAAAGGCGTTCTTCTAGCCATTCGAAACTCTCTTACTTTCCATCTAAAGGAATCCATCTTAGACCCACAAGGCAGGTTCATCATTATTACCTGTGACATCAACGCACAGCCATATACATTAGTGGCATTATATGCACCAAACTCAAAACAACTTAGATTTTTGCGTACACTCTTTAAACACATTGTGTCTGTGAAATACGGACAGCTTTTGTTATGTGGAGACTTTAACTTAACAATAGACCCTCACCTAGACAACAGCTCTCAGGTGACAGGTCGTAATGCCTCATTACGTCAACTGCTTCATTCAGAGGAACTGTACGATGTCTGGAGATGCCAACATGCAAGTGAAAGAGATTACACTTACTTCTCTCCCAGACATCGTACATATTCCCGTATTGACATGTTCATGTCTGATAAATGGCTATTACAAAAGATATCCTCATCCAGGATACATGATATAACTTGGTCCGATCACGCTGCAATTTCCATAACTATAGAAGAGAAGCATGCCTCCCCCTCTGTTCCCATTTGGCGCTGTAACATTCGCTTACTACAAGAGCCTACCAGCTCTCAAATTATCACTCAACATCTTAATGACTTCTTTCAAATTAATGCATCTTCTGTTGATAACCCCTACACCTTATGGAATGCTCATAAAGCATACATGAGAGGTATTTTACTTCAGCTGGGGGCTAGGGCAAAAAAATGTTATAACCTCAAGCTCAATTCCCTTATGTCTGAAATACATAGCTTAGAATCCCAGAACAAACGTGACATCAACCAGAACACATCTTAGCAAATTAAGATAGGACTTAAGAAACCTGCTGAATCAGCAGTATGACAAAATTCTCCGCCATCTAAAGATGAACTCCTATGCAAACACCAACAGAGCAGGCAAACACCTGGCCAATCGGATAAAAATAGCCCAAGCTAAATCCAGAATTACTCATTTAATTCACCCCACCCTACACCAGAAAATCACCAACCCCCAGGATATAGCAGACCAATTTGCTGACTATTACGGGGCTTTATATAATCTGAGAGATGACACTAACACTCCCCAACCTTCAAAGGAGAACATTAACGCTTTCCTACTGAAATTGAACCTACCTACCCTCTCAGACGTACACCTACTTAAGCTTAATGCCCCGTTTACAACCAAAGAAATCGAACGCACTATATCATCACTCCCCAATGGGAAATCCCCAGGCCCCAATGGTTTCTCCAATTAATATTTTAAAATTTTCAACAACATTTTATCTTCTCACTTACTACAAGTCTACACGAAAGCAGCCCTAACATCTTCCCTCCCCAAGGAGATGCTAACCGCTTATGTTGTCACGTTACCTAAACCAGGGAAAGATCCTACGAGACCGGCTAATTTTAGGCCAATATCACTTCTAAACACTGACATCAAAGTGTATGCAAAATTACTAGCCAAACGCCTTACGGATATTATGCCGACTTTAATCAAAAACGATCAGATTGGATTCATAAGGGGCAGGCAGACTTGTGACGCAACAAGGAGAGTACTTAATATTGTGCACTATGCAGAGCAAACTCGAACGCCTTCTCTGCTGCTCTCCATAGATGCAGAGAAGGCGTTTGACAGAGTTCACTGGCACTATATGTCATCTGTATTATGTAAATTTGGATTTCAAGGTAATATACTATCGGCTATTCTAGCTTTATACTCACAACCATCAGCGCATGTCTACACCTCTGGCCTTCTCTCCAAAGCATTCGACATCTCTAATGGAACTCGACAAGGCTGTCCACTCTCACCGACCATCTTCAATCTAATGATTGAACCCCTAGCAGAAATGATTCGGACACATCCTTCAATCTCAGGTTTCAAATTCCATTCTTCCCGACATGTAATAAATCTCTTTGCTGATGATGTGATCCTAATTATGACGGACCCAACAAACTCACTCCCACACGCCCACCAAATATTATCACAATTCAGCAATATATCATACTACAAGGTCAATTATACAAAATCTCTGATTCTGGACCTTGGCCTAAGCGCAGCGACCAAACGAGACCTACAAAGGCAATTCCCCTTCAAGTGGAGTACAAAAGGAATCCCATACCTGGGCATTACCTTGACACACACAATCTCTTCCCTAGTCACAGCCAACCTAAACCCACTCATAATCAAGGTAACAGAACAGCTATGACACATCTCAAAGCATGAACTATCCTGGGTAGGGAGGCTGGCAGCCTTCAAGATGACCATACTCCCACAAATTCTTTACTTGTTTAGAGCCTTACCTGTTCACATACCTAATCATTACTTCCAAACCCTGTCGAGCCTCTTTCACAAATTTCTATGGGACCACAAGAAAGCAAGATGTCAACATTCTAACCTGATCAAACATAGATCGGTTGGGGGAGCAGGAGTGGTAGACATCCGCGACTACTTTTGGGCGGTCCATTTGGATCAACTTAAGTTTTTGCTCACAGATAAAGACATTCCACTTTGGACTGAAATTGAAACAGCGCTTGCCCCCACCTCTAATCTAAGAACCCTTCTTGAATGTGACCTCTGGAAACCATGGGACATCTCAGCACTAACTGCACCTACCCAAGCATCAATCCTAGCTTGGAGATACCTGCTCCAACAATCGGATATACAAACAGACCCACAACTGACTGGCTACTCTCTACACATCCTAGAAGCTCTAGATCCCAAAATATCCCTCAGCTTCCTACCACAACATGGGGTACAGTCTATTACAGATCTCATGCAGGATCATAGACCCAAAACGGTGGAAGCAATAATAACTGAATATGATCTCCCAAGAGAGCATCATTTCACAATTGCTCGCATTGTTCACTTCCTAGCTAAAACTCCCATCCCTAAATTTAATATACACCCTAAAGCACGAGAATTCTATACCTCACAAAAATGATAAATGGTGGAATTTCCATTTTTTACAACATCCTCCAAAACAAACATACCTTTCAAAAAACCACAACAATGACCAAATGGGAAAAAGACCTCCATTCCACAATTTCTCCCTCACAATGGCAAAGAGCCTTTCGAACAATTCATCAAGCAACTCATTGCACTATGCATTGGGAAATGACACTTAAAATTACACACAGATGGTACTATACACCATACAGGCTAGCCAAATTCTCAAACTCATCATCACCCAAGTGTTGGAGAAACTGAGACCAAGTAGGACACCTGCTACACACCCTATGGGAATGCCCCAGCTTGACGAGCTTTTGGAAACAAGTATTTAAACTTATATCCTCAGTGACAGGCATAATAACACCCCCTAATCCAAGCCTGGCACTTCTTAATATCGGTATAGATCTATACCCAAACTCGGATAGAAGTGTGGTCACACACATCCTACTTGCAGCCCGCTCAATCATTCTTAGAAAATGGAAATCTGACATATCCCCCAACCTCTCAGAGGTAACCTCCTTAATACAACAAAATTATACCTTTGAACGCATACTAGCCATCAACTCCCTCACTAGTGCAAAATTTAATAAACAATGGGACATATGGACCAGTAGGATAACGAACTAATCTTCGCTCAATTAGACCAACCAACCTAGAACTAAAACATGCCCCAATAAAAGATCTTTCCGCTATTAACATACTGTAATTTACTAATGATATAATTCGTAATATATACTTATACTTCTGGGTCTCCCTACTGATTATCCAACGTGCACCAACAGGGGAAAATGGTATGAGTACCCAAAGGTTGCACTAATGACCAACAGTCGGTATTAATTTCTAATAGTTTGTTCGTATAGTTTGTTCTACCACCTATTAGCTTGTACCATTACCAATTAGTCTATATGTATACTTCAATGTTTGTATTTCCTGTGTACCGTATTTGTATATTGTTTTATACATTTGTATATCCTTGTATACAGGTCTGTATACCCCCCTTTTTTTATTTTTTTTTCCTCTCTCTCTTTCTGTATTCCCTTTCTATTATACCAATAATAAAACTATTGATAAAAAAAAAAAAAAAAAAAAGAAGAATATAATAAAAATTTACCTTTAAAAAAAAAAAAGTCCCCCACATAAAGTAGGGGGCCAGGAGGTATAGTCAGCAACTGAAGAGACAGTTTAGAGAGTAGCTCCGCCGAAAACGGAGGGGGGATATAAACATTTACCTGGGTAAGTGTCACCTTAGAAATCTGTAGAGTAAGAATAATGAATAGGGATGAGCCGAACACCCCCCTGTTCGGTTCGCACCAGAACCTGCGAACAGACAGAAAGTTTGCGCGAAATTTAGAACCCTATTAAATACAATGGACTCGAATGTTCGAAATCAACAGTGCTAATTATAAAGGCTAATATGCAAGTTATTGTCCTAAAAAGTGTTTGGGGACCCGGGTCCTGCCCCAGGGGACATGTATCAATGCAAAAAAAAGTTTTAAAAACGGCCGTTTTTTCGGGAGCATTGATTTTAATAATGCTTAAAGTGAAACAATAAAAGTGAAATATTCCTTTAAATTTCGTACCTAGGGTGTGTGTATAGTATGCCTGTAAAGTTGCGCTTGTTTCCCGTGCTTAGAACTGTCCCTGCACAAAGTGTAATTTCTGAAGGAAAAAAAGTCATTTAAAACTCACTCGCGGCTATAATGAATTGTCGGCTCCCGGCAAAACATAGAAAAGTCATTGGTAAAAAAAAAAAAATGCGTGGGGGTCCCCCCAAATTCAATTGCCAGGCCCTTCAGGTCTGGTATGGATATTAAGGGGAACCCTGCCGCAAATTAAAAAAAAAGAATGCGTGGGGTTCCCCCAAATATCCATACCAGGCCCTTCAGGTCTGGTATGGATTTTAAGGGGAACTCCACCCCAAATTTAATAAAAAAATGGTAAAATGGCGTGGAGTTCCCCCAAAAATCCATACCAGACCCTTTATCCAAGCATGCAACCTGGCAGGCCGCAGGAAAAGAGGGGGGGACGAGAGAGCACCCCCCTCCTGAACCGTACCAGGCCACATGCCCTCAACATGGGGAGGATGTCCCCATGTTGATGGGGACAAGGGCCTCATCTTCACAACCCTTGCCCGGTGGTTGTGGGGGTCTGCGGGCAGGGGGCTTATCGGAATCTGGAAGACCCCTTTAACAAAGGGGACCCCCAGATCCCGCCCCCCCTATGTGAATTGGTAATGGGGTACATTGTACCCCTACCATTTCACAAACAAAGTGTAACAAATTGTAAAAAAAAAACACAGACACCGTTGGGAAAGTCCTTTATTAAAAAAAAAAAAACATTGTGTCCCGCGGTGATCCGATGTCCAGCGCTGTCCACACGAAAAGTCATTGGCTGAGCCTGAGCGGACCTGATGGGGAACTACCTCCGCAGTGTAATAAATGAATAGACCCGCCCCTTCTAAAGTTCCCCATCAGGTCCGCTCAGCCAATGACATAGGTGTAAGGCTAAGCTGACCAGATGCGGAACGTGTATTAAACTGCGGAGGAAGTTCCCCATCAGGTCCGCCCCCTCGTATATCAGACCCCGCCTATGTCATTGGCTGAGCGGACCTAATGGGGAACTGCCTCTGCAGTGTAATAAATGAATAGACCCGCCCCTTCTCACGTTTCGCATCTGGTCCGCTTAGCCTTACACCTACGTCATTGGCTGAGCGGACCTGATGGGGAACTTTAGAAGGGGCGGGTCTATTCATTTAATACACTGCGGAGGAAGTTCCCCATCAGGTGCGCTCAGGCTCAGCCAATGACGTTTCGGGGGACAGTGCTGGACATCGGATCACTGCGGGACACTGGAATTCATCGCTGGATTTTTTTTTTTTAACAAAGGACTTTCCCAACGGTGTCTGTGTTTTTTTTTACAATTTGTTACACATTCTTTGTGAAATGGTAGGGGTACAATGTACCCCATTACCAATTCACATAGGGGGGCGGGATCTGGGGGTCCCCTTTGTTAAAGGGGTCTTCCAGATTCCGATAAGCCCCCGCCCGCAGACCCCCACAACCACCGAGCAAGGGTTGTGGGGATGAGGCCCTTGTCCCCATCAACATGGGGATATGGTGCTTTGAGGGGTCACAGACCCCCAAAGCATCCTCCCAATGTTGAGGGCATGTGGCCTGGTACAGTTCAGGAGGGGGGGCGCTCTCTCGTCCCCCCCCCTCTTTTCCTGCGGCCTGCCAGGTTGGCTGCTCGGATAAAGGGTCTGGTATGGATTTTTTGGGGAACTCCACACCATTTTTTTTTTACATTTGGGGTGGAGTTTCCCTTAAAATCCATACCAGACCTGAAGGGCCTGGTACGGATATTTGGGGGGAACCCCACGCATTTTTTTTTAAATTTGTGGCAGGGTTCCCCTTAATATCTATACCAGACCTGAAGGGCCTGGCAATTGAATTTGGGAGGACCCCCACGCATTTTTTTTTATTTTTATCAATGACTTTTCTATGTATTGCCGGGAGCCGACAATTCATTATAGCCGCGAGTGAGTTTTAAATTACTTTTTTTCCTTCAGAAATGACACTTTGTGCAGGGACAGTTCTAAGCACGGGAAACAAGCGTAACTTTACAGGCATACTATACACACACCCTAGGTACGAAATTTAAAGGAATATTTCACTTTTATTGTTCCACTTTAAGCATTATTAAAATCACTGCTCCCGAAAAAACTTCAGTTTTGAAAACTTTTCTTTGCATTGATACATGTACCCTGGGGCAGGACTCGGGTCCCCAAACACTTTTTATGACAATAACTTGCATATAAGCCTTTAAAATTAGCACTTTAGATTTCTCCCATAGACTTTTCGAATAATGCCGCGAACACCCCAAATTGTTCGCTGTTCGGCGAACGGTCGAACAGGCAATGTTCGACTCGAACTCAAAGCTCATCCCTAATAATGAACCTTCCCTCAGGGTCAGTTTTAACTTGAAGCGTCTCAGCTGGGAGAGATTTGGCCAGTAGAATAGAAACCCCCCTGGAATAATTAGTATGAGTGGCATGGTAGGAGTTGGACAACCATGGGCGTTTTAAGGCCCTTGTTTTAGAGCCTGTAAGGTGAGTCTCCTGGAGGCAGATAATATGAGGGTGACATTTTTTTAAAACGGAAAAGACCAGAGATCTCTTCTGGGGTGCATTCAGACATTGCAAAACATACAGTAATAAGTGCAGTAATAAGTAAGCATAGAGTAACATGGAAACATACACATAAATGACCGGATAGGCCACACACCCTGAAGCACATACAAGCACATAAATAAAAAAGTGCGTGGATCTGCCAGCAGGAGAATAGGAGCCCGCACTGGAAAAAATAAAAACAGTAACAATCTGCCTTAGGCAGCAACCTGAGAAGACAATATCACAGAGAAAATACAAAACTGGGCTGTAAAAAAAGAAGATTAGAAAAAAGGAAAAAAGGAAAAAACAAAAGTCCCAAAAAGAAAGAACCCCTCTCGTCCCCACCCCGCTCAGCCATCCCAAACATAGCGAGCCTTGGATCCAAAACCAAAAGACCGTCCTGACAAAAAGGGTCAGCAAAGGTCACAAAAAAAACGTGTTCCGTGGCCTAGCCACAAGCTGGTGTGAGGGTAGTGTGGAGTCAGGTGTGGCTCTCAACCGGTGGCAGAAAAAAATATATATAAACATGTCCGGGTGTAGAGTGCAAAGTCCTGACGGCCGTGGGAAAGTGCAGGATTTGTTGTCCTCCAATCTAGGCAGGGCAGGATAGTAAATAGTGCAAATGGGGGAGAGATTCCAGAAACGAAGGCCTGGTGGGATAAGTATAAAAAATCACAGCATCCGGCACATCCGGAAAGGGGTATCACCCAGCAAAGGATATAAGGTGGCTTCAATAGCAGTCAGTGTAAATTGCAATAAAGGCACAGGATACACATAGTGATGCACAGAGGTCTGGTAGTAAGGCAGCTGTCCTGAGACTATGGACACCGTTAGTCATTTCTGCGTCTGTAAGCAGCTCCAAAACGATCATTCAGCCATGCCATGGCCTCCTTGGGGCTGGTGTAGAAGTGAGCCTTACCATCATAAATGATGCAGTTTGGCAGGGAAAAGCATGGCATAGGACAGACCTTCCGTGCGCAGGCGAGATTTCACTGCAGAAAAGGAGATTCACTGGCATTGAACTTCAGCAGAAAAGTCAGGATAGACAGAGATGGTGTTCCCATTAAATTTGAGAGGGCCTTTCTCCCTAGCTAGGCGCAGGATGGCGACTTTATCCTGGAAGTTGTGGATGCGAGCAATAATGGAGCGTGGTTGGGCACCCTCAGGGGGAGGGCGGGGAGGGGTGCGATGTGCGCATTCAATGACATGGGAGAATGAGGATGCATCTGTACCAAAAATGTCCCTCAACCAGGAATAAAGACATTTTTCAGGATGAGGGCCCTCAGCCCTTTCAGGGAAACCTACAAATCTGAGGTTGTTCCTGCGAGAACGATTTTCCAAATCGACGATTTTGGCATGGAGTGCCGCCATCTCGCTAGTGAAATCCCGCATGTTAACTGATAGGGGATTGACAGTGTCCTCCAGGGAGATAATACGGTCTTCTGCCTCTCCGGTTCTATCACGGAGGTTCTGGACATCCTGTTTAAGTAGTGAAAAGTCCATGTGAATAGATGATATCTGAGTAGAAAGGGAGGCCTTACAGTCCTGGATAACTAGCATAAGGGTGGACAGTGTAGGTTCAGCAGGGGTAGGAGAATCCACAGACAGGCCAGTCTCAGTGGATTGCTGGGAGTCTTGGGGCATCAGGGGGTCTGCTTGAGAGTGAAAGAGGGCAGGAATAGAAGCACTCACCCCTGTAGCATGGTTCTTGTCAGCAGAGGAGGAGGCCTGCATTGTGTCTGTCTGCCCTGCATGTGTCCCAGCGCCATCTTGCCTCCTGAACCGAGCCAGTTGCTCCACTGTGGATGGGGCCCGGGGCGGCCCGTATTTTACCATTTCAGCCAGCTTGCCAGATGCCCACCTCCGTGGGGAACAGATCGGTACCTTTGGCGAGGAAAACGGACCCAGGATAAGGTAAGGATGTCGGTTGAGAGCTGGAGCAGTATGTCTATGTGACTGCTCTCTTCACCATCCGGCCACGCCCCCGAAACCTATACTTTAATTAGATTCTTAATATTAACATTTAGGAAATACATCTAATGAAAAAAAGAACACAAAATATTTTCCTTAGGAAATAACTATAACCAATGCCTTAGATGCAGAGGGGGGAAGTTGTGAATTATGAGCATTTTGAAACAGATTTAAGAGGCCTGGAGCAAGATAATCGGAATTATTATTTATAAAATGTGTTAGGAAAGCCATTGTTCCCCGGTGTTTTCCCCACAGCTGAAAATAGATGCTGTAACACCCATCCTTTTAGATATTCTTCTCCAGTGGAATCTGTTTGCAAAGTCTAAAGATAAAAGCATCGAGGTATGCCAAAAGAGAATACAGAATGTATGATACTCTGGTTGAATACAGGTGTTTGTAATATTCTGCAAATGCATTATTAATTTGTATGGGATTAGATTCATTCTCCCTTTGAACTTACAGTTACTTGGATGCTAGCTGAAACTGTTTTTTTTTTTTTTTTTGCTTAACTAGAAGTTTGTTGTTTGTGTTTGTTCTTTAAAACTTATTTTAGATGGCTGCAGGGAAAACATTTTGAGAGAGACTTGCTGAAGAGATAATTCACTCAATGAAGATTGACATAGGAGTGTCTAGTTATTTGTTTTTTGCCTTTTTAGTTTAATCTCCTGTTGAGTCAGTGGAATATGCATATTTTACAGGAATAGTTAATATATTTCCCCCATGAAGAGAACCTGCCCTACATCCAAAAAAATGTTTTGACTTTATAGTTAACAGGGAAATCTTTTGTTCACAATTCATAACATCTAGGTGTCGAAATCGGTATCTAAACTGTAGAGTGTGTTTCAATAAACCATATACAGCTTATTGGTTATATTTCCAATAACTGGATTAGCAAAGAAACATCTTTTGAACCAGTTATCAAATTATAAGAGATGTGCATTTGTCAGATGCCTATTACTATTCAGCACACATCAAAACATAGACAGGAAGTTATATCATACTCGTGTAGTTCCACTAGAAAGAACATTATGTTATACAAGGATCAGACATAGCACACACCACCACCTAGTGGCAGAACTAGTAACCAAGAGTATAACATATGCAAAATGGTTGTTGCACCTATGTCTGTGTAAACAGCATACTTACACCCCCAGTCAAGAATTACTTCTCGTAAAAGTCTCATCTTCTTTCCAAGTTATTCAAACTTTAGTTTTGATAGTGGATATATAAAAGTGCCACTGCTGCTTGTCTGTACTGTCCATTGTTAGGTGGGTGATCTTAGTCTCCTTTTAACTTTTGGTAAGCTGTTTCCATTGGTGTAGTGTATATTCCTTTTTCTGCCTTACTGGTGAGGCATCTTGCTCAGGTTGTCATTCAGACAGGGCTGACTGTCTCACTTCACCAAGTTTTAACTCATGGTGTTTCACTGTTAATTACACTTCTGCTGATGGTTACCTTAATGGTGTCTGAATGCACAATACTGTATACACTTCAAGACCCACTGTAGTTCACAAATATACTGGCATCACTGCAATCAGGACACTGGCTAGCAGCACTGATCTGGTTATACTGACTGGTGTTACTAGCGAGTAGGTACACTGTTCCTGGCAGGACTGGTGACAATGGGAAAGTGACAGGTGTCAGGTGGCTGGCTGCAGTTTGTTCACACTACACTCTTTGGACAGTGATCAGGGAGGCTCCAAGCTGGCTCTCACTGTGTTTTGTGCATACAAAGCTGTGTGGCAGTCTTAAATAACTAATAATACCACTGTAACATCTCTCTCTTCTCTCATAGAAGATCTCTGTGTGAGGAGAGAGAGCAATAGCTGCACTATGCAGCTTTTGTTAACATTATGTGATCTCTGTGATTGGACGAAATGATCACATGGTACAGGACATATTTTATTGGTCCTGTATTAGGTATAGTGATTGACGGTGTCCAGAGGACACCGTAATCACTTGGCTTGCAGGTGTGCACTTTAGGAGCCATGCACAAGCCGTTGATGCGAAGGAAGTGCAGGTACATCCATCCACATTGGCAAAGCTCCTGTCCAGCTGTTTATGTACAGTAAATGAGCTTGATGGGAGGCAATTAAAGGGATCCTTTGGACTCCTTTTCTGTTGACTTTCCTATCCTAGATTCCATTTTAGTACACAATTCTCCAACCTCACATCTGCTTCACACACATTTGGGATCCCTCACCCAAGGTAACTGATTCCAAGTTAGTAGTTGAACAGAGAAATAATCTAAAGGCATATCATAATGGCAGGGCACTACACAGCCTTTGGGGTGTATCACACCTTCATGATGTAGATACCCTATTTGAATTTTAGCTTCCATATGAAGAACTATGAAAGTTAAAAGGGCATCTATGTCATGATAATGTGGCACACCCACAAAGGCCTTTTACTCCTTTTACTTCCTGGTGGGAGAATAGATGGCTCAGAGGGAAGGAGACCTACACGTGCACTGCAACAAGGAGATTAACTGGTAAAGGGTTCTGCAACTCATTGACAACTTTTTCTGCTTATATGCCTTTAAAACTCACCAGTAGGGATTTCTAACATAAGATTACTTGAGGAATAGAAACTTCCTGGTCTGCAGAGGAGTTTCTTTTGGGATACAAAATGAAGAGATTATATTTTTGTATTAAGCTAACTATAAATTAACGTTTAAAATTAGAATTTCCAAATGGTCTCATACAGTCCATGATATATATGCCATAGCCAGCAGCTATGAAAATACTGTAATTAAAAAGGGAGGACTTGATTAAAGGTAGTACGTAAAAGGTGATTAAAGCAGAACTCCAACAAAAAACAAGATAAAAATAAATAGCCCATTGAATGATACGCTAGCTAAAGCAGCCTTTGCTGCAGTATTTAACGTCAATTTCAAAATGTCATACACAATACTTTTTCTTATGCATCTAGATCAGGGGTCTCAAACTGGCGGCCCTCCAGCTGTTGTAGAACTACACGTCCCATCATGCCTCTGCCTGACAGAGTCATGCTTGTAACTGTCAGTCTTGCAATGCCCCATGGGACTTGTTGTTTCTCAACAGCTGGAGGGCCGCCAGTTTGAGACCCCTGATCTAGATGTTCTCAATCTAATAGCCAGCATCATTTAACCCATATGACCTGAGGACATATTGATTGTCCTGGACCCACCCCAGCCCAAGCTCTGTCTGTCACTGTCATTTCTTATTAGCATGCTTCTTGTCAGCACATGCACTGATTGGCTCTTCACCTTACACTCCAGTACTGCTCTACAGGGAGTGCAGGAGACTGATGCTAGGTCAAATTCAGGTACTTACTGCTTGCAAAGAAAATAATTTCTTGATGTAAAAATGATTAAAAAGCTGCATTGACTTGTATCTTTTATATCTGACTAAACTTCAATTTTAATCTGGTATTAAAAAAAGAAAGAAAATACTGCACAAACAAAAGCATTATACTGTATATCACTTGTACACATATATGTATTCTGGAGGTACATGCTTAGTGAAATACATTTAAATAGAGATAAATAAGATCCCCAAGTATAATCAGGTGAATATGTTTCTTTGGGTATTGATCTATTCCCTGATCACATATGCAATGAGACAATTAAAAAAAAATACACCGTGATTAAAACTGAAGCTACAGTATACTGTATATCTGATTTTCATGCAGTCCTATGTGAGCTCTAATGTTTTTTTCAGAGAGTTTATTGCAAGTAAGCTTTAAAAAAATGAAAATTACAACATGTCAGGACAGCGGAGACAGAATTATTATGGCAATTAAAAATGCAGTAAGCCAAGATTGTTGCCAATAGATCCATAGAACCTTGTATCCTCAAATCTCTAGTTTAAATTTGGAGACACGTATAATAACCTTAGATGCTGTCACATATACTGGCTATAAAGTTCTTCAACCATGAAGTTAATGAATTAATAAAAAGGAGTTAGTTCTAGAAAGTTCAGATTATTAGGTCACTCCAAAGGACTCTATGAATTTATATCTTGTAACAGTAGCAGGATTTAATAGCATGTTCAAAAAGGGTATTTTCAACTTATATTTCTGAAGGCAGCTGTCCAGTTTTGTTTGAGCAGCACAGCCACTGGACTCACTTAATTAGATATATAGAATAATGCAAGGAAGAAGAAAACATTCTCTCTTAAAGTTCTATGGTCACTCAAATGTGAATAGGAAAACACAGATGCAGCAGACTATTATATCTACTTTTGGTCCTTTTAACCACTTGCCGCCCGCCCTATTACAGAATGACGGCGGCAAAGTGGTTTCAATATCCTGACCGGACGTCATATGACGTGATCAGGATATTGAGCCGCTGCGCGCCTCCGGGGGCGCGCATCGCGGCGATCGTTGTTGCGGGGTGTCAGTCTGACACCCCACAACACCGATCTAGGTAAAGAGTCTCTGACGGAGACTCTTTACCATGTGATCAGCCGTGTCCAATCACGGCTGATCACGATGTAAACAAGAAGAGCCAGTGATCGGCTTTTCCTCACTCGCGTCTGTCAGATGCGAGTAGAGGAGAGCCGATCGGCTGCTCCTCTGACAGGGGGGGTTTGTGCTGTTCGACTATCAGCGCAGCCCCCCCCGGATGCCCACACTGGACCACCAGGGATGCCACCAGACCACCAGGAATGTCCACCACCAGGTATGCCACCCTAGACCACCAGGGATGCCAATCAGTGCCCCTAATGGATGCCAATCAGTTCCCACAATGGATGCCAATCAGTACCCACAATGGGCATCACTGATTGGCAGGCATTATTGTTTGGCACTGATTGGCATCCATCATTACAGTACATCAGTGCCGCCTATCATTGCCCATCCATGCCCATCCGTGCCACCTATCAATGCCCATCCGTGCCACCTATCAGTGCCCATCCATGCTCATCCGTGCCACCTATCAGTGCCAATCCATGCCCATCCGTGTCGCCTATCAGTGCCCATCCGTGCCGCCTATCAGTGCCCATCCATGCCGCCTATCAGTGCTCATCCGTGCTGCCCATCCGTGCCGCCTATCAGTGCCCATCCGTGCCGCCTATCTGTGCCCATCCGTGCCGCCTATCCGTGCCCATCCATGCTGCATATCAGTGCCGCATATTAGTGCCCATCATCAGTGCCCATCAATGCCACCTCATCAGTGCCACCTCATTGGTGCCACCTCATCGGTGCCTGTCAGTGCAGCCCCATCAGTGAAGGAGAAAACATACTTATTTAAAAAGTTTTGTAACTGAAACAAAAAAAAACTTTTTTTTTTCAAACTTTTCAGTCTTTTTTTAATTTTTTTAGCAGAAAATAAAAATCCCAGAGGTGATCAAATACCACCAAAAGAAAGCTCTATTTGTGGTAACAAAATGATAAAAATTTAGTTTGGGTACAGTGTAGCATGACCGCGCAATTGTCACTCAAAGTTCAACAGCGCTGAAAGCTGAAAATTGGTCTGGGCAGGAAGGTGTATAAGTGCCCTGTAAACATCGGCGCCAAATAGAGGATTTGGCTTTCCTTTTTAAGTCTGTTCCTTTCACTCTTCACTGACTTGACGCCTTCCTGCAACTTTCCTGTGTTGCCTCAATATGCTAATCCCAAGTAGGGATGGGCCCGGTGTTCGATTCGAACCCATGTTCGAATCGAACATCGGCTGTTCGTCCGCTCGTCGAGTCCAGAACTCTGCGGGCCGTTCGCATCCAATTCGTGTGATGTGAATGGCCCACAATGCACTGCGCCAGTCGCAGTGCATTGCTGGCTGATAATTGGCCAAGCATGCACTGTGACCCCGCATGCTTGGCCAATCATAGCGCCAGCAGTGAGGATAGCAATAATTGGCCACAGGCAGGATGCCTGTGGCCAATTATAGCTCAGGGGGTTTAGTACATGCCCCACACTATATAAGGCCGCCGCACCGGCGGCCCTGTGTAGTGTGTTACGGCGTTCAGGGAAAGAGGATTGATAGGCAAGGACAGTGTGAACTACTTATCATTCATTTCCGTGTGGGGAAAGTGCAGGGAAAGAGGATTGATAGGCAGGGACAGTGTGAACTTCTTATCATTCATTTCCGTGTGGGGAAAGTGCAGGGAAAGAGGATTAATAGGCAGGGATAGTGTGTTCTTCTCAGGCATTTGCGTGTGGGGAAAGTGCTGTTCTCTATAAATCCAGCCATCTGCAGGAGTTAGTGTGTGTGCTGTGTGAGTCCAGCACAGCACAGTATACAACCTGCACCTGTATCTGCCCTGGTGTCATCTAATCCAGCCATCTGCAGGAGTTAGTGTGTGTGTGTTGTGTGAGTCCAGCACAGCACAATATACAACCTGCACCTGTATCTGACCTGGTGTCATCTAATCCAGCCATCTGCAGGAGTTAGTGTGTGTGTGTTGTGTGAGTCCAGCACAGCACAGTATACAACCTGCACCTGTATCTGCCCTGGTGTCATCTAATCCAGCCATCTGCAGGAGTTAATGTGTGTGTGTGTGTTGTGTGAGTCCAGCACAGCACAGCACAGTATACAACCTGCACCTGTATCTGCCCTGGTGTCATCTAATCCAGCCATCTGCAGGAGTTAGTGTGTATGTTGTGTGAGTCCAGCACAGCGCAGTATACAACCTGCACCTGTATCTGCCCTGGTGTCATCTAATCCAGCCATCTGCAGGAGTTAGTGTGTGTGTGTTGTGTGAGTCAAGCACAGCACAGTATACAACCTGCATCTGTATCTGCCCTGGTGTCATATAATCCAGCCATCTGCAGGAGTTAGTGTGTGTTGTGTGAGTCCAGCACAGCACAGTATACAACCTGCACCTGTATCTGCCCTGGTGTCATCTAATCCAGCCATCTGCAGGAGTTAGTGTGTGTGTGTTGTGTGAGTCCAGCACAGCACAGCACAGTATACAACCTGCACCTGTATCTGCCCTGGTGTCATCTAATCCAGCCATCTGCAGGAGTTAGTATGTGTGTGTTGTGTGAGTCCAGCACAGCACAGTATACAACCTGCACCTGTATCTGCCCTGGTGTCATCTAATCCAGCCATCTGCAGGAGTTAATGTGTGTGTTGTGTGACTCCAGCACAATATACACTACCCAGTTGCTGTTTTTCCCATCTCCCTGCAGGCCATTACAATGTCTGGAAGGCCAACAAGGAGAGGCAGACAGTCACGAGCCAAGAAAAGAGGCCAAGCAGGCTCTGTGTCTAGAGACAACAGTGCTGGTCGTGGTGCATCTTCATCAGCACGTGGCCATGGGACACACTTGTCCTTATTTTCGGCAGCTGGACATGTTGAGCCGCATCATGCCGAAGGCTTGGTAGAGTGGATGACCAAGCCCTCCTCATCCTCCTCAACCTCTCTCACCCAGGCTCAGGGTACTGGCAAAGCAGCTGCCAACGCGTACTCTTCTCAATGTCATCAGTCACCCCTTCCCTAGACCCACCATGTCCTCCTGAGGAGTCCCCCGAACTGTTTGAGCACAGTGTTGGGTACATGCTCCAGGAGGATGCCCAGCGTTTTGAAGGCTCTGATGATGATACCCAGTTAGAGGAAGGCAGTAGCGTGAGCGCAGAGAGAGGGAATGCTCAAGGACAGCAATCTGGCAGTCATGTTCCACCTGCTGCAGCATACTGCCAGGTTTGCTCCAAGTGGTGAAGAGGGAGGGGATGATGAGGTCACTGACTCCACGTGGGTGCCTAATCAGAGAGAGGAGGAGGAGGAGGAGGAGGCGGCACATCTCCAGGATGCCCTCCGGGGGCCAGCTTGAGGGCAGCACACCACCTGAATCACACCGCAGAGCTCCGACTGTGCAGGGCGCTGCCTCTGCGCATTATTACAAAAGTTCTTTGGTGTGGGCCTTTTTTGAGACGAGTGCATCAGATCGCAACGCTGCTATTTGCAACATATGTCTCAAGCGTATCTCCCGTGGCCAAAACATCAGCCGCTTGGGTACCACAAGCATGACCAGACATATGTTGACCTGCCATGCAGCTCGTTGGCAAGCGTACCTTAAAGACCCACACCAAAGAACAATCATCTGGGATCTCCAACCCCACTATACCTTAAGTCCTCTCTGAAAGCTGCACTGAGAGGAATGAAGGTGCCAAGTACTTGCGGGCACTCTGCTAGCAGTACACCGACGTCCGATTGTACCAGGCAAATTTCCCTGCCCCAGCTGCTGGACCGCCGAAAGAAGTTCACTCCCAGCCATCCACATGCCCAGCGGTTGAATGCTAGCTTGGCTAAATTGCTAGCACTTCAACTGCTGTCTTTTCAGTTGGTAGACTCGGCCCCCTTCCGTGAGTTTGTGCAATGTGCGGTTCCTCAGTGGTAGGTTCCCAAACGCCATCTTTTCTCACGAAAGGCGATTCCGTCTCTCTACCGGCATGTGGAAGGCAATGTCTTGGCCTCGCTGGACAGGGCGGTCAGCGGTAAGGTGCATATTACCGCTGACTCATGGTCCAGCAGGCATGGACAGGGACGTTACCTATCTTTCACGGCCCATTGGGTCACTCTTTTGGCAGCTGGGAAGGATGCAGGACAAGGTGCAGTAGTGTTGGAGGTTGGTCCGCCACCACGCCTCCAAAATGATACTACTGGTTGTGACACACCTCTCTCCTCCACCCCCTCCTCTTCTTCTTCCTCCATGGCCTCTTCGAGTGCTCTGTCCTCTGAACCAGCGGTGCTCCGTAGGCGGCCAAGGGGCTACGCAAGTACGCAGACAAAAAGATGCCATGCCGTGCTTGCGCTGGTGTGTTTGGGGGACAGGAGCCACACTGGGGCAGAGGTTCTGTCAGCTCTGCAGGGGCAGGCCGAGAGGTGGTTGACGCCACGCCAGCTTAAGCCAGGAATGGTGGTTTGTGACAATGGCACCAACCTCCTCTCCGCCCTGCGTCAGGAATAACTGACCCATGTGCCCTGTATGGCTCACGTCCTTAACCTGGTGGTGCAGCGGTTCTTGGGCAGGTACCCAGGCTTACAGGATGTCCTGAGGCAGGCCAGGAAAGTCTGTGTGCATTACGCTTTCCCAGAGACTGGGAGGTTACAAACTGCTGGTCCTGGACGACGAGTTGCTGAGGATTCGGTCAGTAGCAGAAGGAGCGGTGGGGAAGGTGGAGGTCTGACCGATGCGTTCAGACAATTTTTTAGTCCGCAGCCCCAAGGTATGATCGGTTCCAGCAACCATCGCCAGTGTCTGATATACATGGTGCAGGAATACCTAGGGGCAAGGTCAGACTTGGACACCTTTCCCACCAAAAATCCTCTGGCTTACTGGGTCTTTGAGGATGGATCACTGGCCAGAGCTTGCACAGTATGCAATTGAGCTACTGGCCTGTCCTGCATCCAGCGTTCTTTCGGAACGCACATTCAGTGCTGCTGGAGGCTTTGTCACGGATCACAGGGTGCGCCTGTCCACCGACTCGGTTGATCGACTGACCTTCATAAAGATGAACCAGTCTTGGATCACCACCAGCTACCAAGCACCTGAGGCTGATATAACAGAATAATTTATTTTGAAATGTCACATCCCTTCAAGACTGCCTATGCTGATGCTGAGTGACTGTCCTGTTATGTTGACTGACTATCCTCTTCCTCCTCAATGATCCTGATGATACCTTGGAAGAACATTTTTGTTTCTGGGTGCCACCACCAGTGGCTAAGGCCCAATTTTTCAGCCCCTGTTTAACAGGGGCGTGTAATTACAATTTTTTATGCAATGCTTTGCAACAGGTCTCATTGCTGTGCTCCAAGCACAGTATCTGTGAGGGGTTGCAGTGTTGTGGCACCAGCACCAGTGCCTAAGGCACAACTTTTCAGCCCCTGTTTAACAGGGGCGTGTAATTAAAAAAATGTATGCAATGCTTTGCAACAGGTCTCATTGCTGTGCTCCAAGTACAGTATCTGTGAGACATTGCAGTGTTGTGGCACCGGCACCAGTGCCTAAGGCACAATTTTTCAGCCCCTGTTTAACAGGGGCGTGTAATTACAAATCTTGATCTAATAATTCACAGCAGGGCCCATTCCTGCGCCCACCAAGAGTAACTGTGAGGGCTTACAGTGTTGTGGCAACACCGTCCACCACCACCAAAGGCCCATTTTTTCTGCCCCTGTTCAACAGGGGCATGCAACTACAATTCTTGATCTAATAATTCACAGCAGGGCCCATTCCTGCGCCCATCAAGAGTAACTGTGAGGGCTTACAGTGTTGTAGCACCAGCACCACCACCAAAGGCCCAATTTTTCCTACCACTGTTCAACCATGGCATGTAATTACAATTCCTGATATAATAGTTCACAGCAGGGCATTCCAGCGCCCACCAAGAGTAGCTGTGAAGGGCTTACAGTGTTGTGGCAACACCAACATCTAATCGGGCATATTTCTGCAGATTATATATGGCAGGCCCCTACTTTCAAACATCCAAATTACAAACGACTCCTACTTGCAAACGGAAGGAGAAAACAGGAAGTGAGAGGAAATTTACCCCTAGGAAGGGAAATTCTATCCTGTTAGATTTAATTTGGGAAAAAGGTATCTCCTCTCTACTGATGCTTTATCACCAATCCTTGTTTCAATAAAAACCCCACTTTTCCAAAAACATTTGTAATTTGGACGGAAAGTGAGGTGAAATGTTCTGAACAGGTGCACAGACAGCAAAACAAATGTTACAGGGGTGATAACCCTTCCCTATGTTTTCCAAAAAGCTTAAAAATATATTTTTTGTCTGGAGCTACACTTAAACAATGTACCTGTTCAAAATTACAAACAGATTCTACTTAAGAACAAACCTACAGTCCCTGTCTTGTTTGCACCGCCTGTATACTGCTGTTCAGAGTATATAGGGCCTTTTTTTTATTTTGGGTGCGGGGTTCCCCTTAATATCCATACAAGACCCAAAGGGGCTGGTAATGGGCTGGGGTAGGGGGGGGGGGGGTGATGGGGTAGCCATGCGATTTTTTTCAAAGATTTTCATCCATATTGCCAGGACAAGACATGACATTAAAGCCGCAAGCAGTTTTAAATGACTTTTTTTCCTTTAGAAATGTCATTTTGTGCAGGGACAGTTCTAAACACGGGAAACACATGCCACTTCACAGGCATACTTTAGACACCCCCCAGGTACCATATTTAAAGGAATATTTCACTTTTTTTTTTTTCACTTTATGCATCATTAACCACTTCAATACAGGGCTTTTTGTACCACATCAATACTGGGCCTATTCTAGCACTTCTCTCCTACATGTACAAATCATCATTCTTTTGCTAGAAAATTACTCAGAACCCCCAAACATTATATATGTTTTTTTAGCAGACACCTTAGGGAATAAAATGACGGTCATTGCAACTTTTTTTCTTGCACGATATTTGTGGAATAATTTTTCAAACGCCTTTAAAAAAAAAAAATGGTTTCATGAATTTAAAAATAACAAAACAGTAAATTTAGCCCACTTTTTGGTGAAAATATGAAAGATGATGTTACGCTGAGTAAATAGATACCTAACATGTCACGCTTTAAAATTGCGCACACTCATGGAATGGCGCCAAACTTCGGTACTTAAAAATCTCCATAGGCGACACTTTATTTTTTTTTACAGGTTACCAGGTTAGAATTACAGAGGAGGTCTAGTGCTAGAATTGTTGCATGCGCTCTAACGCACGCGGCGATACCTCACATATGTGGTTTGAACGGCGTTTACATATGTGGGCGACTTACGTGTGCATTCGCTTCTGATCGCGAGCTACCGGGGACAGGGGCGTTTTAATTTTTTTTTATTATTATTATTTATTTTTTTTACTTATTTCTTTATTTTTTTACAATTATTTAACTTTTTTTTTTTGATCACTTTTATTCCTATTACAAGGAATGTAAACATCCCTTGTAATAGGAATGTGTGTGACAGGTCCTCTTTATTGAGAGATGCGGGGTCAATAAGACCCCACATCTCTCCTCCAGGCTGGAAAGCATGAGATCAGTGAATTTTTTTTCACTGATCTCATACTTACTAGCCGCAATGGCGGCTTTGTTTACATTTGAGGACCCGGGCGGGACGTCATCACATCGTGCCCGGGCCTCCGACGATCATAGAGATGACTGGTGACCATCTGGTCACCAGTCATCTCTATGCTCGTCACGTGACCCACCAACGGCGCCGGAAGATTCGCTCTGGGTGCATCGCACGGGAGAGCCCGGAGAAGCACTGGATGGCGGCGGGAGGGGGGGATGTCCCCTTTTGCCGCCTATAAGAACGATCAAGCGGCGGAACCACCGCTATGATCATTCTTATGGTGCACAGAATCGCCGGCACTTTAAAAGGATATCTGAATGATGCCTCTAGCTGCAGGCATCATTCAGATATCCACCTACAAAGCCAGGACGTCATATGACGTCCACCCAGGATGGGAGATCCCATCTGTGGACGTCATTTGACTATGGCTGGGTAGGGAAGTGGTTAAAATGACTGCTCCAGAAAAAACGGCAGTTTTTAAAACTTATTTTTGCATTGATACATGTCCCCTGGGGCAGGACCCGGGTCCCCAAACCTTTTTAATGACAATAACATGCATATTGGCCGATGGCCGTTATATTTAGCACTTTAGATTTCGAACGTTCGCGTCCATTGTAACTAATAGGGTTCGAACGTTCGCGCAAACTTTCGGTCCGTTCGTAGGTTCTGGTGCGAACCGAATCCGGGGGTGTTCGGCTCATTCCTAATCCCAAGTAGAAGACTTATTATGTAGTGAGATATGGAAGTACTGTTTAAAGCAACAGCAATGTTTGGAGTAGTATTAAAGCAGGAGACAGGCATGCAGTTTTCTGTAATACTAATGGAACCTTAGTCTAATGCTTTCATCCTCGGACACATACTGTATTTGCACTTACTATTGCTTTTTTCTATTCATGCTAAACTACAACTTATTGTGAAAATGTATACATTTTTAGGCCGATTTGCTTTTTATCTCTTTATAGAATGCCTAGTGGTGTGCATACAGTATATAACCATGGTTTATTTATGTTATGGAGTATAGAGGAATAGCTTCAACTACAGAACTGCTGTATTCTCACCCTTGCATTAATCTAGGTTGAGCCTTTTCTTTTTTCCTCTAATAGAGGACCCGTATTAGGGGTACCGGTTCCGTAATGCTCAAAGAATCGTGTTGCTTGAATATACAGATGCCAAGGTTTCAATAAGATCTACATTTTCTGTAATGTATACGTAAGCCTACTTGGAGTGAATGATTGACTAACTGGAATAGTGATGTTAAATTTACTTAATTTAAAACAGTAAAGTACTGTAGTACTTGTAACACATAGTAGCAAATGATAGTCTAACAGTGGGAGTGGCTTAAAGAGGGATGATAAAACAGAAGCTGGGCCTAGTTGCTGTATACAGTGCAGCATTGCTTGAACAAATGAACATCAGAAGGAAATCTTATCTCAAATGTCAGAAATATGCAATATAACACTTAGGGCTCATTCACACTAGTGGTTGCAGGAGTGGTAAAACTGTGGCTCAACCACAGGGTTTTACCATCTCCCCAAGTGCCCCCCCCCCGGGTGTACAATGCTTCAGTTGCAATGCTTTACTTTATGGCTGCAGCAGAAGTTCTATACCATGATGCATTGATGGGCACTACTGCCCACCGACCACAACCCATTCAAGTGAATGGGAACTTGAAGTGAATGGGGACACTCTGCAAAGCACTTCTTCTTAAAATCATACCAAACCGCATTATAATGCAGTACCATGTGGTTTGGTGGCTGCAAACACACTCTCATTAACAATTAATGGCACCTGCATGCATCTCACAAAGGCAACGTGGTTGCATGCAGTGCGGGAAATGCACATGGAACGGCCCCTTTCTTTCACTGTGTTCCAGATTGAACCAACCTTTAGGCAGAAAAATTTGAGAGAGGGAAGGATCACTATGGTACATGGAAGAAAGGAAGGAGGGATCACTATGGTATATGGAAGGCACCAAGGACCACTATGGTACACGGAGGAAAGGAAGGAATAATCAATGATTCATGGAAGGCAGAAAGAATCACTATGGTACATGGAAGAAAGGCAGGAGGGATCACTATGGTATATGGAAGGCACCAATGACCACTATGGTACATGGAGGAAAGGAAGGACAAATCAATGATACATGGAAGGCAGAAAGAAATACTATGGTTCATGGAAGAAAGGATCACTGTGGTACATGGAATGCAGGAAGAAAGGCTCACTATTGTACATGGAAGGCAGAAAGAATGGATCACTATGGTATATGGAAGGCAGGAAGAATGGATCATTAAGGCACATGGAAGACTGGAAGAATCACTATGGTATATGGAAGGCAGGAAGGATCACTATGGTATATGGAAGAAAGTAAGGAGGGATCATTATAGTACATGGAAGGCAGCAAGGTCACTATGGTACATGGAAGGAAGGATCACTATGGTACATGGAAGGGAGGAAGGATCACCATGGTACATGAAAAGGGAGGAAGAATCATTATGGTAGATGGAAGGCAGGAAGGATCACTGTGGTACATGGAAGACAGGAAGAATGAATCACTATGACACATGTAAGGGAGGAACACTGCAGCACATGGAAGGCAAGAAGGATGGATCACTATGGCACATGGAAGTGAGGAACACTATGGCACATGGAAGTCAGGAAGGTTGGATCACTATGGCACATGGAAGGCAGAAACACTATGGCACGTGGAAGGCAGGAATGATGGATAACTAGGGCACATGGAAGGAAGGAAGGAAGAGTGGATCACTACAGCACATGGAAGGAAGGAAGAAAGGAAGGAAGGAAGGAAAGGTGGATCACTGCGGCACATGGAAGACAGGAAGGATGGATCACAATGCCACATGGAAGACAGGTAGGATGGATAACTAAAGCACATGGAAGGCAGGAAGGACGGATCACTACTGCACATAGAAGGCAGGAAGGATTGATAACTATGGCACATGGAAGGCAGGAAGGATGGATAACTACAACACATGGAAGGCGGGAAGGATGGATAACTACAGCACATGGAATGAAGGAAGGATGGATTACTATGGCACATGGAAGACAGGAAGGATGGATCACTACTGCCCATGGAAGAAAGAAAGGATGGCTCACTACTGCACATGAAAGACAGGAAGGATGGATCACTACAGCACATGGAAGACAGGAAAGATAGATCACTACTGCACATGGAAGACAGGAAAGATAGATCACTACTGCACATGGAAGGCAGAAAGGATGAATCACTATTGCACATGGAAGGAAGAGAGAGAGAAGGGAGAGTTCACCCCAGGCTATGGTTGCCACCTCATCCCTTTAAATCCGAACACATATGAATTACACAGGTTCTGAGGCTAATTTAATACAGGCAAGGCACCAAGTGAGTTTAATTACCACCTTAATCAGCCACACACCCTGTGTAATTAATATGTGTTCGGTTTTAAAGGGATGAGGTGGCAACTCTACCCCAGGCTCAGGCAGTCATCGTGTACACTGGCTACTCAGCATTGGCTGCAAGCCGGGGGTTGAGGACGGGCACATCGGGACACGGCAAAGAGGTGGAGAACTAGCCTACCTCCTCCTCCCTCCTCATACTGGATGTAAAGCCGGCGGGGCAGGAGAGTGGACGGGCTGTGTACTGAGATAGCATTAGCTGCGCAGCTGCAGCGCGGAGCGGCGAGCACCAGACAGGGGGATTCATGGAATCAAGTACCAGAACTTGTTCCGGTACTTGGCTCTGCTGCAGTACATCGCCCAGATTTGCAGGACACCAGGATTTACTTTAAATTCCGGGACGATGCCGGCGATTCCAGGAAGCTTGGGAAGTATGCACATATGAGTCCAGATTATGCAATTCATCTTTGTGGTTCAGCAATTTAGCTTCTTATATCACCTCTGTGTCTCCAACCACCTCATTGGATTATGAAATAGTATAACCACCTCTGTCCTTTGAGCAGGGAGCTTACTTAGGAAACAGCAAAACTGACCCAAGAGGTAGTTAGGAGAAACTAGGAAGTACCAGGGTGACCTTACTGACTTGTGGATGTGTTTGCATGGCGAGTCAAAATACCTAATCTTTTGACAAACAAAACAGTAAACACATAGCATAAGCATTTCAGCTATGCATTTAACTGTGTGCACTGCGTCTTTAACATGATGGGCTGCATATTGGACCCTTTCAACATTCCTAATCTCTGAAGTTTAAATCCCGTGGTTTATTCATTATGTCTTTATTGTTAATTTTTTTTCAATTTGTGCTGATTCATGAACATTTAGCTCTTTCCATTTCCTTGTGCCCACATAATTTAGCGTAAAAAAATCAAACACATCACTAATTTCCCTTGGGTCCTAATGTATTTTTCTTAACAGCACACAATTCAAATTATGGCAAGATAATCTGAAGATTTAGTTAAATATATGTTGGCAAAGGGACCCACATGTTGTTTTACTAATTACCGTATGTTATACCTGTTCCAGCAGACAATCATGGAAGTAATTTTTTTTTTTTACTTTTTTTCTGTTGTTTTGTAAAAGCCATTTTAGTTTTACTTATTTTTTGTTTCTTTTTACCAATGGTGTGTTAGATAGTTTTACCATATTACAAACAAAGTAATAGATCTATCCTGTATATGCTACCTTTGCACAAAAGTGACCTGAAATAGTCATCTATGTAAGTCTCTTTGTAGGAATCCAGGCTTGCCCATGTCTAAAAGTAAAATTATAGCCCAATCAAGTTAAATCCTACTACATAATGAAAGCAAAGCCAAAATGAAAAGAGGGTTGCAACTACAATCACTAACATGGAAAAAAGGAAACCTATTTGAACAAGAAACATACATTTTTCTACATGCCTGATTTAATATATTGTATGTACTGTTGTAGCCCCCTGGTCCTAAACTAGGGATATAATGTACATTTCGTTTTTTGCTGAGCTGTAAACAGCTCAGACTGATTGTACAGTTTATCTGGTCTTTTCCTTATCTCAATTAGGTTGTGCATTTCTCACTGTCGCCAGTAGGTGTCACTGGTACCACAGGCCAGTATGAGAAGTACCACGAGGTTGAGCTATGAATATTTATTCTTCTTCCAGCCAGCCCAGTAGGAGGCTCTATGCCACTGGTGCATTCTGGGAGAGGATATATATTTGTCAGGGACATGTGCTCGTTCTCTCTTGCCTCAGGCCCTCCTGGCCTGAGGGTGTGCTGCTGAAGTGAGCTCTGGAAGTAGACCCGGAAGCCTGTCTGGGGCCTACTAATTCCGAGGTGATCCTTAGGCTATCTTGCCCGGTGTGGAAGAAGCCAAGCCAAACTGAGAAGATCCAGGGGAGGGCCCTTGCTAGATAGAGCCAGGATGAAGGCTGGTCTCTCAGGAGGGCCTGGTGATTCATTTGGAGGACGCATCTACATCTAAAATGTGCTTCGCGTTTTGCCGGGTTGGCTTAAAGGTACTGACTGTCATGGATATGCATTAATGTCTGTCTGCCATCTTACCTTCCTCCTCATGTGTTCATCTAGAGACCAGACCTCCTTCACCTGGCTTCCTTTATAATCTCCTCCCAGCCTGACTCCACCCCAGGCCCTATCACTGAACACTATATTAACCTGTGCACTGCAAGCCTGCTTTGCTGATCAACGTGTTTGTTAGGCATTGTGTGTTTGGGTTCCTGCCTGCCGTGTGCTACGTCTGTCTCTCTGTTACGTTATTGGCTTGTCCCCGACTATCCCTGTCTGCTCGTGACCCTTGACCTTCGGCTCGTTCTTCGTTATCCTTGTCTGCTTGTGGCCCCTGACCTTCAGCTTGTTATTCGGTTCTCTCTTCGTGTGCTGCTGCTTCCCCTCTTTTCCCCTTATCCTACGGGGCGTGAGCTAGGAAACTCCAGGGGCCGCGACCTGGTCCCAGCCTGCAGCTAACATCCTCACCACTAGAGGCCCTGGAGAAGACCAGCTGGGTCTTAGACTCCGCACCCTGGGGAATCTTGGCTCTAGCTTCCGTTTGGATCCCGGTTGTGCTCCTCTGGTCCCGCTTTCCACAACCACCCAGTTCCCTATCCGCAGAAGCCAGCCATAGGGTTCACTACCTTGCGGTGCACTCCTGTCCCCCTACGGTGTGCATCTGTCACCTGGCCACAGGTGACCCTGACACTGACACTGTGAAGCTGAATCTTGTTCTACAATTTGAAACGTGTCTACACTATTGCTGGGTCGGCTTAAAGGATCTGGTACTGTGAAGCTGTACTTTTTCTGGATCCAAGGAGCCTGAAAGTGATCTTCTACTGGTATCTGAGACCTCTAACCCTCTCTCCTACTACCTCCTTTCAAGTTCTGCATTAAAGCATAAAAAAAGATCCAAAATGACTGGCGCCAAATTTTTGTTTCAAACTCCCCATTATAGCCATGGACTCAGCCCTGGGGTAAATACTAGCACGCCCCCGGCCTCTGGAGGTTACACCCTGCCTTCAGTAGACCCAGGGGGGTGCTACACTGTAAAACACTGATATCTGTCAACGTGGTCTGAAAAAGAATAAAGAATGTGCATAGGCATGACACATATGTACCCCACAACTTCTCTTCCCCCCTCTAGATCAAGTCCAAACCATATTTAATTTTTTGTTTTAACCTTGTACTGGTACCAAAAACAAGCAATTACTCTCTATGACTTCACCAAGCTTCATTATTTAGGACATATATTTAATTAAAGCGGAGGTCCGCCTAAAAAATAATATTAAAAGCCAGCAGCTACAAATACTGCAGCTGCTGACTTCTAATAAATAGACACTTACCTGTCCAGGGTGCCCGCGATGTCGGCAGCCAAAGCCGATCAATCGCTCGGGCTCTCCGCTGCCCCCACCGCCATCCTCGGTGAGGGAATCAGGAAGTGAAGCGTTGTGGCTTCACTTCCCGATTCCCTACTGTGCATGCGCGAGTCGCGCTGCGCGTCCTCACTGGTCCCTTCTGTCTTCTGGGACCTGTGTGTTTCCCAGAAGACAGCGGAGGGGGGGGAGGCATAACTCTGTGCCCGGAAGTGGGTGCAAATACCTGTATTATACAGGTATCTGCACACCCCCCCCCCCCTGAAAGGTGCCAAATGTGACAACGGAGGGGGGGAGGGTTCCGAAAAGCGGAGGTTCCATTTTTGTGTGGACCTCCGTTTTAAGCTTGATATCTGTTAAACATATACAAGCAAAAGTTATTATAGGAGAATCAGAGATGGTCAAAAGATGGTTAGAAGTCTGTCTTATGATTATCCATATCACTGTACTAAAACTCTTGCTGGGGCAGTTGGAAAAACAGAATGTCGGGACAGCTCCTACTGATGTAGACAACTCTACAGAACTAAATTTTGCAGGAGTCCTTCCCCTAAACACAATAGGGTTGATTTATTAAAGGCAAATAGGCTGTTCACCTTGCAAGGTTTCACTTTGTAAGGAATCTTTTTCCAGAGCTTAATGAATGAGGTGAAGCTGTGCTGATGTTCATCATAATCCAAGCATGTGCAAGCAAAAATGCAGTTTTTACTATTTTTCTTGCAATTGATTGAGTATTATTTGCAATGTGAAAATCCACCACATTTAATAAGCCCTGGAGCTAATTCACTTGTAAAGTACACCTTCCCTAGCAAAGTGAACAGCCTATTTTTGTAAAAATCAACCTGTGTGGGGGCAGGCTATTGGGAGTTAAGGCAGTTTTGTTTGAACATAAATCTATGAATGCAGGTACAGAGGAGGGGTGGAGATAGGTCACGTCCGGCAGGCAGGGCTGACAACACTACTTATGCCGCGCACACACAAACAGATTTTCTGTCGGAAAAAACTTGGATGTTTTTTCCGACGGAATTCCGCTCAAGCTTGGCTTGCATACACACGGTCACACTGAATTCCGACCGTCAAGAACGCGGTGACGTACAACACGTACGACGGCACTATAAAACGGAAATTCCATTCCAACGGCGCCACCCATTGGGCTGCTTTTGCTAATCTTGTGTTAGTAAAAGTTTGGTGAGAGATGATTCGCGCATTTCAGCCTTCATGCTTTTCAGATCGTTTTCTGCTGTTCAGTTGGTGCTTGTGGGTTTGTATCTGTTTTTCAGTGTGTTCTTGTCCGCTTGTTTCTGATTTTCAGGTCGTTCTTCATAGGCCTTTCTGTTCTTCAGTGCTTTCTGTTAGTTGGTTCTGACCAGCCGACCGTTTTCTAGCCATGTTGCGGGTACGTACTCATCGTAGAGTTCATGCTGTGCATGGGCTTGGTGTTGGGGTTCTTGCTTTAACCCAAGCTCAGTCCATGAACAGGGTGGGGAGGAGTTCATGGACGAAGAATTGGTTGCTCCAGCGTGACCAATTCTGTCATATGCCTTTGCTGCGGGAGATCCAGGAGAATAATCCCAATGATTTCAGGAATTATCTCCGGATGACGGATCCCGTTTTTCACCGCCTGTTGGCTTTGCTGTCCCCTTATATTACGAAGCAGGACACCTGCATGCGGCAAGCCATCACTCCCGAGCAGAGGCTAGTTGCCACGTTGCGATACTTGGCGACTGGAAGAAGTCTGCAGGACCTCAAATTCTCGACAGGCATCTCCCCCAGGCTCTGGGGATCATTATCCCAGAGACCTGTTCTGCCATCATACAAGTCCTGCAGAAGTACTATTTTAAGGTAAGATTTCTCCTTTAACATCACATTCTATGTATTTAATGTTTGCTAATGTATTGTATTTCTTTCATCATTCCCTAATTACCATGATTGTAATATGCTGTGAATGTCCCCTTTGTCCCCATGCATGCTGTAAGCTTTTAATGCTCCTTTTTTGGCCTACATGCATATTTGCCTTCACTAACCTCTCCAGCATGCTATCCTGGGCCCATACACACCTAGCCTAGTCACTTAACAATATATTTTGTCAGCTCCATTGTAGTGCTTTACCCTAAACACCCCCTAAAATGTGTACAAATGTTTTTGTTCTCATTAAATTCAGGCAGAGTGGCAGAGGCGTTTTTTTGTGGTCCCAAACTCATCTAGAACCCCCCCTAATTTTTTTACAATGGGCCATCAGCGGGGGTGAGGAATCTGATAAGTGGGCCTTATATTTTTGTCTTTAAATACTCCTTAAAATAAATGTTATACTGATGTTGGCCAAGAATGTTTTTGTATAATCTGCTTGCAATGTTACTCCACAGTTTCCTTCAACGCCACGGGAATGGCAGACTGTGGCATCCCATTTTGCCGAGTGGTGGGACTTTTCTAACTGCGGAGGGGCAATAGATTGGAAACACGTCCACATTGTGCCACCACCCCATTCGGGGTCATACTATTTTAACTATAAGGGGTTTCATAGTAGAGTGTTGATGGCGGTGGTGTTGGCACAATATGAGTTTCTATATGTTGACGTGGGGAAGAATGGCCGGATGTCGGATGGTGGAGTCTTCACCCAGACAGAGTTTGCCTGACGTCTCCAGAGTGGTGGCTTGGCATTGCCACCTGAAGAAGACAACGTGGACGAACTCCCATTTGAGTTCGTCGCAGATGAAGCATTTGGTCTGGGTGATCATCTTATGAGGCCATTCCCCCAGAGGACCCTCACCCCGGAGAGGAGGGTTTTTAACTACCGGCTGGCCAGAGCCAGAAGAGTCGTTGAGAATGCCTTTGGGATAATGGCCAGCCGGTTTCACCTATTTCTGACAGTAATGCATATGGCGGACTACAAACTGAACCACATTGTTTAATCATGCTGCATACTGCACAACTTTTTAAGGCAAAATGCACCAAATTATGTTGCCACAGTTGGGCCTGAGGCTGGACTTCCTGGGAATCCCCTGACAGGCCTGGAAGCTGGCCGTCCTGGCCTGGCCCCCCAAAGCACCCGTGATGTGCGCCAAAAATATGTTGAATATTTTATAGGTAGGGGGTCATTGCTATGCCAGACAATTTATGAATATTTTATAAAATAAAATAAAAAATATATCTGATAAAATCTTGAATTTAATTTATTGCTTGTGTTTCTTTTAGCTGTCTCCTAGATTCTCCTAGATCACTTTTAGTGCCAAGTGGATTTTCCTTTAGTAAATAACCCCCATTGTCACTTTAAACACCAACCTAATACAAAAACTGGTATTGAGCAATGAAAGAAGAAGCCACACATTGTTGAGTAGAAAATGTTTTACTCTGTGCACATTCACATGGGCGTTATAAAATTTTTGGGTAAATTAAAACATCTGTTTTTCTAAAGTTTTACAATTTAATTGTTTTTTTTTGCATAAACAGGCATGTTTCAAAACATAACATACACAACTCTGGAACTTACAAAGTTCAACCTTGAAAAATTGAAGGCAATATCAGACATTATAGTGTGTCAAAACTGTGCTGATCTTGCCTTCATCAGATGGGGTGATGTCACCCCTGTAAAAGCAAAATTTTGAAGATGCACTAAAATTGGGATTCAAAATGTGGATTTCCCTCCTGATCCCATGCCTAATGTCAACATGTGCTATCTCCTATCATGGGGGATCAATGGACGTGTTTTGGCAGTGTAACCCCTTCCTCTCACCTACTTGAGTTGCGAGGAAGGGTTTGCACCCACAAAAAACGTACAATGATATCCCGTGATGGGAGATAGCACATGTTGGCACACTGTGTGCATCTTCAAAATTTAGCTTTTAAAATGTCCTAAAAATTTTGACATTTAGTCCAAAAAAATGTAAAATGGTGGCATTTTGTTGATATTTAGATTCTCCCCAATACATCAATCATGTTCTTTATTTTTTGTTCAAGATCATTGAGTTTATTCCTTATGTTTCCCGATTCCATACCATGATGTCCTGGATTAGGATTTGTGTACTAGCACTTGTGAAATGAGGAGATTGTTCTTCCACAACCAGCACATCACCTAAAAAAATATTAAAAACCATGTATTATAAATATGCAGGCCTACATGTATTACCTGAATCTGTGGTCTCAGACACTGACCTGTTGTGGTGACAATTTCAACCACTTCCTCCACCTCTCCTTCCTCCACATCCTCAGGTTGTGGTGTGTTGAGTTCCCCTTCTTTCTGAGGTGTGGGGTTCCTGGTGTCCTCAGATGTCCCGAGTCTTTTCTCCCCTATGAGAATGAAACAAAAGGTATACTTAGCACACAGATATTTGAGGCCAGAAATAGGAATATGAAACATTGCTTGGAAGTGGGGTACAATTTCCTCCCGTCTATTTGGCTCGCTCATGAGAGGAAAAGACGCATGGTGCCACCATGCCCATACCCTCTGGTTTTCAAAGGTTAGGCACACTTGTTTCACCTACGGGTCTTGCAGCGAAGTTCTCCTCAAAGTTGGTTTCTGTCCTCAGTGTGCAAGGACCTAGTCTCTATACCCCAAGTAACTCCAAGGTCCACACAAGTACATTACTCCAACGTAGAGCTTTATTTTCTTTGCATGAAGAGAGAAAGGTGTTAAAAGGATAGACAGCATTCAGGCACTTCTGGCTTCGTCGCCACTCGGTCCCGAGTGGGTATAGCTCACCCGGATAGCCACCCATGGTGCTAGCAGCCGGCGTGCAGCTCGAACAGTCAATCTAGATCCCTAATAGATGCGTCTAGGTGATCCTCTGCCACAGGATCTATAATGTCCCAAACCTCCTGATGGTCCAGATTGTTAGGCCCCTGGGTTCCGGATGGATGACATCCCCCTGGAGAGTTACTGGGCCCCTTCCTTCACTGTGATGGCTCACCAGTCCTTCAGAACGGTCCTCCCCAAGCCTCCTCATCCAGGAACGGGTCTCCTCGCAAGGCAGCACCCTGAGATTCTTCCTTCCGAAGCGGGCTCCAGCTAAAGGTGCTGGGCCCAGGGCTGAAGTTGCAGTCCCAGGACTAAAGGTGCCTGGGACTGAGGCGTACGTCGCCCCAGAGCCTGGAGGGCCACACACTCGGCTCCCGAACCCGCAGCTTCCCTCGGGTACAGGTCCCCAGATCTCTCTCTGGATCTCTCTGGTTCTCCTCCCAATAAAATGGCGTCCGCCCCTTTTGTATCCTCTCCCACACAGCATGCCGACCCCGCCCACCGCACGGCTGTCGAGAGAGGACACCAAATCGCCACTCCAACACCTGTGGTTCAACCCAGAGCACAAGTGACAGCGCCACTCATACTGCTTAGGGGAACTGCAAGCCAGGTGAAGCAGCAGCAAGGCAGAGTCTTGTAATTGAAAAACTTGAGCCAACTATCACTCAAGCCACCCCTAAATTTGGCATAACATAACCTCAATTTAGGACCCCGCTACATGTGTTTTGTCAGAGTTCCAAGCTGAAGACATGATTTTTCCCTAAAAAGGTTGCTCTGGTGTCCCACACTAGTGCTCCTGAGTCCAGATGTGTAAACAGCTGCTGAGTGTCCTCTCCTTTACAGTGAATCAAGGTTGCATTTCATTCTAGTTACAAACACATCTAGACAACAATGTACTAAACTTCTTTTAATACAAATAGGCATGACCAAATGTAGTTAACCTGTATCTGCCAAAAACATTGTATTTAGTGGGCGAACGAACGATGTTTACTACGACCAATTACTGTTCCCACAAACCTGAAAGTTGCCATTTTAAACTGTACAACAGTAAAGAAAAGCACATGGAGCAAGTAATAATAATAATAGAAACACAGGACAAATACATACTTTTTTGAAGCATTTTCTTGATCCTTCTGATCATGCTCCCTCAATTTCAGGTCTGACCAGCATTTCCTCATTTGCTCCTTGGATCGTCGTACCCCAAAATTCCTGTGCAGACTTCTCACAACTTTAGAGATGATCTTGGCCTTTCTCACATTAGGATTGGTGTATGGTCCATGCTTCCTATCATAGTCGGTCTTCTTCAAGATGTCCACCATCTCCACCATCTGTACAAAGGACATATTTGAGGCCTTATATCTCCTCCTAGATCGTGGTGTTTCTGGCTCCGGGCTTTCCTCCTCGTTACTGGTATTACGCACCTGCTGTGTCTCCACCATTTGCTCTCCCACTGCGTTGAAAGAGAAGGGGCGGGGAATATACTAGAAAGAACATCAGGGGCGGGCAATGTTTCACGCATGCGCAGTGTATATAAAGCTGACACGCGTGTGTCGTACCTACGATGTGTGAGCGGAGGAAAGAGTAACAGAAGCACCGTTCGTGATAACGAAGGTAAAATTTTAACTTGGGGCATCAGTGGCCTATACTGCTTATAGATTGAGGCCTATATTGGGATAAGATTCAGAGAGTTTAGCCTGATGTTAGTGTTTGTCTTGTGTTGTGTCTTGCAGAGAAAATTAAATATATAAACAAAAACTAAAACCCGCGCTTAGAAAATGTGCAGTGATAATTATGATAAATAAATCCGCAGCTGCCGCAACAAAAGGTCCTAACACCTCAACAGAATGAAAAACAAATATTTGCAGCGCTAGCAAGGATATGTGAAAGCAAACACTTAAAGCATTAAAGAAGTGATCCTTGATGATGCCCTGGAGGAGGGGCAAAACGTGTTGACGTAATTTCCGGGCAACCCAGAACCAGTGACGCTACTTCCGGTTTCTGTGGAACGCACGCTGTGTACCCGGAACAACACTGACGCTCGTTTAACTTTGCAGTCTCGTGAGTCTCTTTGCTAGCAGCGCTATGCTGTATGTTCATAAGCGGTACTTCACATGATTCTTTTCTTTTTTCCTTATGTTTACTAACTGCCTCTGCTGATATTATGGAGTCTATCTACTGCATTTGATGAACTTATTGGATCTAAGTTGGTGTGATCTCGCATGTAATTTCTTATTCCCTTTTTGGTGAGTGGGGCCACAAGAGGGGAACTCTAAAAAGGAATTAACCATTTGGTTTCTGCTGTGGAAACACTCAGTCTTCCAAGATTGGCACAGATGTTATCTCTAATGAATTTAAAAGTTTTTTTTTCCATTATTGTTTCAATATTTTGTTTATCACTCATTTGTTAAATGAGCACAGTGGCAACACTAATGGATAATTAGGTTTACTAATATGTCATATGGTGGCAACTTGCACCTACAGGTAAGCCTAGATTAAGGCTTACCTGTAGGTGCAAGAAATATCTCCTAAACCTACACGGTTTAGGAGATATTTACTAAAAATGACAGGCGCATTCATGGGGTTAATCCCATTCACAAAATCGGCTACTTCCCAGCAATCGCTGGGCATAGCCGATTGTGACGGCTCTTGCGCGCATGCGCAGAGTGACGTCTCCGCCGCTCCGGCCAATCACAGCGCCGGAGCGGCGCTGTGATTGGCTGGTGCGGCGATACCCGGAAGTAACCTTCCGGCTATCGCCGCAGCGATGGATGCGGCTGAAGAGGGAGACAAGGACGGCTTCGGGGGCCTTGATCTAAGGTAAGTGATGCATAATTATGCCTTTCTCTTACAGGTAGTTTTAAAAAAAATAAAAAATTCTAAGGGTTTACAACCACTTTAAGCCATCCTCTTATAAGTGTTTATGAGTCACTTCTTTAATGCTTTAAGTGTTTGCTTTCACATATCCTTGCTAGCGCTGCAAATATTTGTTTTTCAGAGAAAATTAAATGCTTAAAAGACCATGATTTCCTGTCCCTGTTTATTGACAGGTACAGGGAGCTGCCCTGTCTGCGGCAGAACAAAACAAAAACAAAACAACTAGGCAGGCAGCGATGGAGAAATTGCTAGAATTTGTGAAGACACAGATCCCCACGGCAGACATCCCCTATTTGAAGATCAAAATTGGTGGCTTGAGGAGCAGTTATAATAGGGAGCGGAATAAGATCCTGGATTCCCAAAAATCAGGAACAGCAGCAGAAGACATTTATGTCCCCAGTCTGTGGTACTATGACAGACTGCGTTTTCTGTCAGACCAGACTGAAATCAGGCCATCACTTCCACTCTTCCTTCCACCCCAGCTGAGGCTTACAACGTCCAACCTGGGCCTTCCAACCAGGAATAAGTGGAGGAGCCCAGCTTGAGCCAGGTATAATATTGTTCAACATATGTATTGTCCTAAAATGAATGATGTTTACTAGATGTTATTATTGATAACAAATTTGTGATTTAACAAAAAGTGTTTTACATATCAATAGATAGTAGTGGCCAAAAATGATTGGGACAAGAATGAAAACTGCTGGGGTCAGAATGATAGTGAGGGGGTCTGTTTTAAGACCCCTGAGCTCATGGAATGTGACAGAATGGGATTTTTAAGCCCCCCCCCCCAGTTAGTTAATTGGGTCAGTTAGATAGGTGGGCAGGGTTGTTTCCTTCCTAGTAAGGTTATAATAAGGTTGTGAGGTAAAGCTAGGTAACCAATGAAAGGTCATAGGTTAAGTCACATGACCTTATGGAATATTCTGGAAGGGGCAAAGGCTATTTAAGTCAGTTCAACAAGCCCGCTTTTTGCCAGTTCCTCAAGTTCCCTCTTCCACCCTCCCTTGTCGCGGCCTTATAACATTAGGTGGTTTTTACCACCTTTTTCATAGTAAAATGGGGATAGTTAATATAAATTGTTTTATATTTTATGTCAACCTGAGTCGTAGTGGCTGGGTTGCTTACTGTAATGTTGTTTTCTGAGTAAATAAGTTGTTTGTGAATTCATTTGCTAACTATGAATGGTTACATGTTTAATAAATAAAATGTAATACCAATAATAAAGGCCGGCGGCCAAGTTTACTCCACTATTTTGTTTGTTGGTAGTTATAGGTTATAATTTCTGTCTACAGTCCCATGAGAGTCTTTTCTATTTATTAACATTCAATTTGCAACAGTCATGAGCTGAAAATTGTGTGTGATTGAAGAACCAAAAACTAAAACTATGTCCCTTTTTTATACACAGGAAAGCCTCAGCCAGGAGGAGGCTGTGGAAAGTGGCAGCCAAGAGGTGGCAGGGGGAAGTGGCAGCCAATAGGTGGCAGGGGTAAGTGTCAGCCAGGAGGTGGCTGGACCCAGTAGCCTGACAGAATCACAGGTGCCTCCCTTCCGCCTTCCAACCAAAAGGCCCAGGAAGGGGAGGAGTGTGGAGGAGGCAGCACTCGGCCTCATTTGGGAAGCAAATGCGGCCCTCAGAACCCCCCAATATTCAAGAGGTCTATGCCTGCATGGCAGCATGCAAAATGCAGGAAATTGGTGAGGGCCAATACCTAATCTGTGAGGAAGTCCTTTTTATGGCCCTAAATAAGGGGTTGAGGGGCGAACTCACAAGAAAAAGCTACATTTGTGAGTTCGACCATCCTCCTCTTCCTCCACCTCCTGCGCCACAGCCTGGAAGCAAGCCTGGAGGGAAGCATGGAAGGAAGACAAGAAAGTGATGGCCTGGATTCAGTCTGGTCTGACAAAAGACGCAGGCTGTTGTATGACCACAGCCTGGGGACATATATGTCATCTGCTGCTGTTCCCGATCTCTCGGAGTCCTGGACCAGATTGTGCTCCCTATTATATGGACTCCTCAGGCTACCAATTTTAAGTTCAATGGTTTTTTATTGAAAGATTTTTCACATACAAAGTTAAAGCAGTGAATATACAGAAATAAAAAAAACAGAATTAAGCAAATTACATAAGACACCGTGAATAGATATATGACAATGTCCATGTATTTAATTCTGGTAGCATTGTCGTTACCTATTGTGGTCAAGTCTACAAGAATAAAAGCATATATACTCCTGGCAAATATAACCAATGCATCTATTATTCTGTTATTGGACTTTTGCTTCAATGTAAGGAGGTCCCAACCCTCCCCCCGCGCACCCCTAAAGGGAGCTTACTGTGACACCGAGGAGAAGGCCACGACCCCCCAAACTTTCCAATACTCATATCATACAGGCTACAAAACTTCTGGGAGGACTCAGAAGGCTATGTTCCGTGCAATGCTATAAAAAGGGCATGCCGGTGTCTGTAGACTTCACCACAGAAATAGAGGTAGAGTGAAACTTAAATAAGTGAAACAAAACAAGAAGAGACAAGAGCGAAAAAGAAACAAAAAGAACAATGCAGTCAGTCTGTTGAAATGTTAAACTTGTTGAACCGTTATCCTTCACAGAGAGCAATTTCAAACACAAGTAAAGCCATTCTTGGCCATTTTGTTATACCAGTTGTTCCAAGGTTCCCATTGGTTATAAGGTTCTTACCCAACCCGGAGGCGAAAAGTGTTTCATATGTGCCATGTGTATTAATTATTTGTATTACTTCAGAGAGAGAAGGATGTAATGTGTCCTTCCAGTGTCTAACCAGTGCTAGTCTAGCCGCCAGGAGAATATAAGACAATAGAGATCTCAGTTGAGGAGGAAACATTTCCATCCCTAAAGAAAGCAACGCCATCCCAGGAGTGGGTGCAACCTGAATTTTTTTTTACATCAATAGTTTTTTATTAAAGAATTTTTGCACGTAACAGATAACAGAGGGAAAAAAGAAAAAGGAGAGTACAGGGAGAGATATACACTATAATTGATACACATTGGTGATAAGCATACATTTAGGGCTTTTAAACAGTTTATCAAAAGGTCTTGGGCCAAATAGCCCAGTATTCATCAAACTTCTTGCATGTTAGAGAATTGATTGATAAGAGACGTTCAAAGGTATAATTTCTATGAACAGCTGCCATGACTTCAGAAATGTTCACAGCTTTATTGGATTTCCAATTACGCAGTATCAACAGGCGTGTTTCTAGTAATATGTGCGTTACAACTGGCCTATAAAATTGCGGAAATTTGTCAATTTTTAGGTGCAATAGCGCCAATGCTGGGTCGGGCTGTGATAGTATTCCAGTTAAGGATGAGATCTTTTGGAAAACCTGGTTCCAAAGACTTCTTATACTAGGGCAATGCCAGAACATATGAAGTAAGTTACCTACGTGCCCGCACTCTCTCCAGCAGTTTGGTGACGTACCTGGAAAGTATGTGGCAAGTCGGAAGGGAGTGTAGTGCCATCTGTTTGCAATCTTGATCGTTAGTTCCCAATGTTTTACGCAGTGGGAGGATTTGTGAATTTCTATGAAGGCGCGGTGCCATTGTGCATCCGAGTAAGTGTAGCCCATATCAACCTCCCAGTTTTGCATTGCTGCTGTCTTATGGAATGTCATTCTGTCTTGCATTAGGTTATAGAAAAAGGAGATGCCCTTCGTATCCTGCTTTGCCTTGGAGTAGAATTGCCAGATTTTATTCGGCACCGTCACTAATGGAGGGGCATGATATTTCAAGAAGTGCGTAATTCTAAGGCATTTGAAAAAACCGGGCGAGGAGATACGATATTGTACCATGATTTGATCTATAGTCTTGAGTCTTGGGCCGTCATATAGGTCCGATATGTGGTGGATGCCCTTATTGGTCATGTCTGTGACGTCTAGCATTGGAATCTTGGACTCCAATAGAGTCAAGGGAAGGTTGAAGTCCATAGATTGTACGTCCCCATGGTATTTATCTAAAAGGAGTCTCCAGGCCCTCAATGAGGCCTGTATTGGAGGTGAAAGGGTAGTAATGTTCCAGGGGACCCACCTGTCTCCTATGAGTAGTTGGGTGAGATCCTTCGTTGGAGATAGGTTAGTTTCTATATCAACCCAGAGGGGTAAGTCGGATTTTTGAGTCCAGAATTTAATCTGGTCTAGGCGCACCGCCCATAGGTAGTCATAAATGTCTGCTAGGCCTGCCCCCCCTGCTTTCTTGTGAGAAGTCAAGTTGTTCCTTGAGCACCTAGCTCTTTTCCCCTGCCATATGTACTTCCAGCTCATACTCGCGAGGCTGTTGAGGAAATGAATAGGAATATGTATCGGTAGGGTGCGGAACACATATAAGATTTGTGGTAGTATCAACATTTTATATGCGGATATTCTACCCATCCACGAAATTTCAGTTCTTGAAATATCCCTAAGCTGGGCTTCCAGTCTGGTCACCAGCGGAGTCATGTTAGACTTGGCGAGGGCGGATATCTTACTAGTGAGCGAAATGCCCAAATAGGTAATACTACCTGTGCTCCAGGTATACGGTAAGTTTTCTTGTAGGGATCGTTTCGTTTGGGACTGTACTCCTAGGTCTAGGATAAGGGATTTTGTGAAGTTGACCTTATAATAGGAGACATTTCCAAATGCTGTCAAAAGTTTATGTGCCTCTTTTAAGGACTTTAGTGGGTTAGTCAGGAGCAGGATTACATCATCCGCAAAGAGATTAATGGTGTGCATATTAGAGCCAAACTGGAAGCCCGAGATCAAGGGTTGGGATCTGATTGCTTCAGCTAGTGGTTCTATCATCAAGTTAAAAATAGTTGGAGACAGGGGACAACCCTGTCTAGTCCCATTTGAGATATCAAAAGGCCTAGACAGGAGGCCTGCCGAGTAAACTTGGGCCGACGGGCAAGAGTAAAGGGATAAAATAGCTTTCAATATTGATCCTGTAAACCCAAACTTTTCTAGAACCATTTCCATGTAGGTCCAATGGACCCTGTCGAACGCCTTCTCTGCGTCAATAGAGAGTAGCAGAGAAGGAGTTCGAGTTCTTTCAGCATGATGTATCACATTGATGATTCTCCTAGTGGCGTCAGAGGTCTGTCTCCCCTTCACAAAGCCCATCTGGTCTTGTTTGATAATTAGTGGTATAATATGTGTAAGTCTCTTAGCCAGTAATTTTGCATAAATTTTGGTGTCAGTGTTCAGGAGTGAAATGGGTCTGAAGTTGGCAGGTGTGTTGGGTTCTTTTCCTGGTTTAGGTAATGTGACTATGTGTGCTTGTAGCATTTCTCGTGGAAGCGTCGCAGATTCAGTGGCTTTGGTGAAGACTGTGGCCATGTGGGGTGAGAGTATGTGTTTAAATGTTTTGAAGTATTCATTGGAAAAGCCATCCGGGCCTGGAGACTTCCCGTTCGGTAAAGAGTTAGTTATTTTTTCCACTTCCAGGGCTGTTATGGGACTGTTTAGGTCCTCTAGTTGTGTTTGGGAAAGGGATGGAAGTTTTAGTGTATTTAGGAATGTTTGTATTTTTTCCACTGTCGGTTGGGGTGTATTGGTGTCCCTATGGAGGTTGTAGAGTGAACTATAGTATTCGGCAAATTGATTGGCTATATCCTGGGGGTTAATAATTTTTTGTGAAGTGGAGGGGTGTCTCAAGTATTGTATTCTAGTTTTGGAGCGTATTGCTTTGAGTTTATTAGCTAAATATTTGCCTGCTCTGTCGGCGTTGGCATAGTGTGAGAGTTTCAGGCGTCTGAGATGTTTATCATATTGATGCGATAGGAGTTCTCTAAGTTTTTCTCTAAGGGTGTTCAACTTGCTAGTTAAGGGCACTGACGGTGACTTCTTATTCAGGGATTCTAGGTTGTGTATATCAGCAATAGTTGTGTTTATTAAGTGTGTTTGCTTTTTTTTTTCTCTAGCTCCAATTTGGATTAATATCCCTCTAATAAAGGCTTTGTGTGCATTCCACAGAGTATTCGGGTCAGCAACAGAGCCAACATTTTCTGCAAAGTAATTAGTTAAGTGTTGAGCTATAGATTTTTGGAGATGTGGTTCTTGAAGAATTCTAGCGTTACATCGCCAGGTGGGGGTGGAAGGGGAGACACCCTTTTCTGTAATAGACATAGATATAGCAGCATGGTCTGACCATGTAATATCATGTATGTTCGTTTTTTCAACGTTTTGGAGCAACCATTTGTTTGTCAGGAACATGTCTATGCGAGAATATGAGTTGTGCCTGTTCGAGAAAAAGGTATAGTCACGTTCATTAGCGTGGAGGCATCTCCACGCGTCAAATAGTTCCATCTTGTGTAACATGGGTTGTAGAGACAGGTGGTTTCGGGGTTTGCCAGAGGATGTATCCAGTAGTGGGTCTGACGTTATGTTAAAGTCTCCGCAAACCAGGAGGTTACCATATTTCATGTCTAGTGCTTTGGTAAGGATTTTCCTCAAAAAACGGAGTTGATGAGAATTAGGGGCGTACACTGATACAATCGTGTATGGTTTAGAGTTGATATCCCCCGTAAGGATTATGTATCTGCCTCCTTCATCAAGAACAGTATCCTTGGGTTGAAATGAAAGAGAGTTTTTGATGGCCACTAGGACTCCTCCTTTTTTGGTGTTAGGCACGCAAGCTACGTAGATGAAAGGATAGTCTTTGTGTGAGCATTTTGAGCTTTGTCTCGTTGAAAATGAGTTTCCTGCACACAGAGAATGTCAGCTCCCTGCGTGCGTGCCTCTTTCCACATGGAGAAGCGTTTTGCTGGGTGATTCAGGCCCCGGGCGTTAATGGATAGTATTTTAATTGTCATTGTATTAGATGGGTGATAGTCTGTATGACAAAACCGTAAATACACTTACATGTCCAGAGTAGCGGAGACCGCTGTATTCCAGCCTGGCGATAGGGTGTCAGTAGGGTTTCGGTGACTCCAGTTACAGCTGTCAGTATGCTTATAGTGTATCTGTGTATATCAAAAAGGGTAACAGGGAAAACAAAGAAAATAGTAACGTAGATAAGAAAGAGAAAACGTAGATATAACTGTTCTTCCATAAGAAATGGATCTGAAAACTGATCCTCGGGCAGCCGTAGCTGCTAGTGCAGAAGGTAGGGTGCAAAAGGGGTACCCCACAGTGGTACCTGTGCACCTGAGATAACCATGAGTTAGGTCTTTGACATTTATTGAGCTTCACCGGCTTTTTTCTTACCAGATTTCTTGTGGGACACTACCTGCCATTCATTCTGCATTGGTTGCAGACCCGCTGAATGATGAGGTTGAGGAGCTTGGACCGGGAGAATACCCCATTGGCGTAGAGCATTCAACCCTTCTTCTAGCTTAGATACTGAGACAGTAGCCCCATTGTGGGTGATGACAAGAGTGGCTGGGTATTTCCACTTGTGCGGTATGTTATGATTCCTCAGTGCTTTGGTTATAGTCAGCAGGTTGCGTCGGCGCTGCAGAGTGTGTCTAGACAGGTCAGGTAACATCCTGACGTTAGCGTATTGTGGCGGAACCTTCCCTGGGACACGTGTCGCCTGTAGTATACGGTCTTTGATATGGTAAAAATGTACCCTCATCAGCACATCCCTGGGAACATCATCAGGGAGGAACGAGGGTTTGGGGATCCTGTGGATTCTATCAATGAGGAGATCCTGTGCTGTTGCCTCTGGCAACAGCGTGGAAAACAAAGTCTGTGTATACTGGAGGAGCTGTGCAGGGGGAACATTTTCAGGGACCCCCCTCAATTTAAGGTTGTTCCGTCTGGATCTGTCCTCGAGATCTGCCATCTTGTCTTTGAGCCAAACTATATCCTCCCCCTGTGCTTTGTGGGCCTCCACCATCATGTTGTATGCAGAAGTGTGTTCTTCCACTTTTGCTTCTATTAGGTGAACCCTCTGTCCCATGGCCTGTACTTCTTTCTGGCATGCATTGATTCCACTGTATATATCTGACTGCAGGGAGGTTCTCAGGGAGAGGAGCATGTCTTTCAGCATGGTGTCAGACACGGGCCTGTCTGCAGTGGGGAAGTCCGATATGGGGTCCCCCCTCTGTTTACGCTGGTCTGAATGCGGCCCGCTTACCTCCATGCTGGGATCTGGCTGCGGCCTAGCTGGAGAGTCCCTCCGCGGTCTCGATTTGGCCGGGCTTCGCGTTGTGGGGCTAGATGTCCCAGAGGAAGATGCGCTGTGTGCAGTAGCCGAGAAGATGGCGTTGGATGGCGGGCCGCCGTCTGTGTAGTGCTCTCCTGGCTGCAATGTGTGTTGTAGGACTCGCGCGCCGCCGCCATCTTGCTGCATCCCCCTCGCCGCTGCTCCGAAGAAGCTGTCCAACTTCTGGGGCTGTAACGGCTTCTTACGATTTCTGGTCATCACCGGATCAGTCCTCGGATGTTCAGCGATCCGACAGTGGTGCACAGGGGTCTTGCTAACGCCGGCAGGCTCTGGTGGCTGTTAGTATCTCAGGCTGACACGCGGAGCTCCAGAGCTAAGCGTCCATCTTGGAGTCCGGTCGCCACGCCCCCCACGGTGCAACCTGAATTTTAAGTGTCTGCAGGACAAGGTTAAAAATTAACTTCCAGTAATGCGTTATCCTAGGACATGACCATAATATGTGGAACAGCATACCCATTCCGCCACACTGTCTCCAACATTGGGAGGATACCCCATGTGTAAACTTAGACAATCTACATGGGGTGAGGTACCATTTTAGTAAAATTTTTGGGAAAAGTTTCCATAGATTAGCACATTTGGTAGAGTTATATGTCGTAGTCAAAGCCATCTGCCATTGATCTTCTTAATATACTCTACCAAATTCTTTCTCCCAGGTCTGCATTTCAATGGATTTTGTAAACAAACTTTTATTTTGGAGGTAGGAGTAGAACAGCAATATGCCTTTAATGTTAGTAGTTTTGGACAGGTAGTATTGGGATATTCGCCAGGGGAGGGAAATGGATAGTCTGATTTGTTGTTTTAATAAGTGTGAAACCTGAAGGTATTGGAAATAGTCGGCTGAAGGAATATCAAATTCCAACTGGAGGGCCCTAAAGGTTTTGAGAGCAGGTCCTACCCAAAGATCGTCCACTGCTAGATCTCTGCTGGAGCTCCAATGAGATATCTGGTATTAAATGGGATAGAGCAGATAGAGGAAATTTCAATGGAGTAAGTTGTGTTTTGGGAAAAGTCTGTGTCGTCAGTGACCTCCAAGCTTCAAGAGAGGCTTGTAGGGTTGGTTCTACATCATTGGGAGATGAAGGCATGAAGGAGAAGGCTATGAGAAAGTCATATAGGTTCCTATTCGGAATCTGATATTATTCAAGAAGAGCCCACAAAGTGGGTGTGGAGGGACAGAACCAAGTTTTTAGCTGGGCCAATATAGCGGCCGTATAGTAGTCCCTAATGTATGTATGGCCCATGCCACCCATCTTCCTATGTTTTATAAGTTTGCGAAATGCACATCGAGCTCTCTCACCCCCCCCAAATGTAGGCATTAATGATGGATTGTGCAGAAGAAAAGAAGGAGGTTGGGACCGGGATGGGGAGGGTTCTAAATATATATATTAGTTGTGGGAGAATTTGCATTTTAAAGGCCGCCAATCGCCCCGACCAGGATAATTCAAATTTAGCCAATTTATTAAGTTTGGAGTGGAGTGACTGAAGTATTGGAGTATAATTAACTTTAACTAGGTCTGACGTGTTGGGGGTGAGTGTGATACCCAGATAAGAAATACCCGTATCCTTCCAAGTGTATGGGAATCTGTTACTAAGAGCGTGTTTAAGTTTGACTGGAATTCCTAAGCCAAAAACATACGATTTGGTATCATTAACCTTGTAGTAGGACACTTCAGTAAAAGTATGTAGTGCTTGATGTACTGAAGCTAAGGATCTTTCAACGTTGGTGAGCATGAGGATAATATCATCCGCACAGAGGCTGATGGTGTGAGTCGTGTCCCTGATTTTAAATCCTTCTATGTGGGGGTGGGAACGGATATAGGTTGCCAGGGGTTCCATGAGGAGATTAAAAATGAGTGGGGAGAGCAGACATCCATGCCTAGTCCCATTTGATATGTTGAATGGTGTAGAAAGCATTCCCGATGTGTACACCTAGGCTGATGGAGTTGTATACAGTGCCATGATAGCCGAGTGAATCCGACCCACAAATCCAAACTTTGTGAGCACTCTAGCTAAGTACCCCCAATGGATTCTATCAAACGCCTTCTCTGCGTCCAAAGCTAGGAGCAGAGAAGGTGTTTTAGTTTTATTAGCTAAATTAATTATATTAATGAGGCATCTGGTCGCATCAGCGGTCTGTCTGCCTTTTGTAAACCCTGATTGGTCCAGATGTATCAGGGAGGGCAGAAGATCCACCAACCTATTGGCAAGGAGCTTAGCATACAATTTCAGGTCACAGTTCAGCAACGAAATAGGTCTGAAATTTTGTGGCGTATTAGGATCCTTCTCCCTGGATTTGGTAAAGCTACTATCAATGCCCTAAGCGTCTCCGATGGAAAAGAAGAAGAGACAGCAGTGTTGTAAATTTTTGTGAGATGGGGGATTAGCTCCGGTTTAAAAGTTTTATAGTACTCCCCTGTAAAGCCATCTGGTCCGGGCGATTTGTTCTGAGGAAGAGAGTCAATGGCTTTAGCTACTTCAGCTTCAGAGAAGGGGGAATTAAGATTCTCTAGCTGGGTAGATGACACCTGAGGGAGGCTAATTTTATTGAGGAAACCCGTAATTATGGATTCTGTTGGTTGGGTTGTAGAGGGGTCATCTCTCAGATTATAGAGAGAGCCGTAGTAACAGCTGAATGCATCTGCTATGGCTTGCGGATGGTATTTCTTTTCCTGAGTAACCGGGTGTAGGATAAAAGGGATTTTTGTCTTAATCCTCTGGCCTCTGAGGCGATTGGCTAAAAGCTTTCCGGCTTTATTACCACTCACATAATAAGTCATCTTAAGCGTTTAGAGGTTTTTTCAAAGTCATCTAATAGTGTTAGGCGAAGGTCATGTCAGAGTTGCGTTAGTTGTTCCGAGACCTGCATGGTGGCCGTCTGTTTGTTATGGTATTCTAGAGTGTGAATTTTAGAGATAAGGTCTTCGATATGCTGTCTTCTCTTTCTCTTAACCCTTGCACCCAATTTTATCAGAACCCCCCTTATAAAAGCCTTATGGGCATTCCATATAACCATTGGATCAGACACAGAATCAACATTGTTAGAGAAAAACTCAGACAACTCCTCCTGCAGCTTGGTTTTGGAAGGACCAGCCTGGAACAATCTCCGGTTGGATTGCCAAACAAATGTAGTATTAACGCTTGGCGAATCTTCAACCGAAAGTGTCACCGAGGCATGATCCGACCATGTAATGTCATTTATCCTGGAATCAGTAATTTTAGGTGACAGCCATTTGTCCGTAAGAAAGAGATCTAGTCTCGTATAGACCCTGTGGCTGTTGGAGAAAAAGGAGTAGTCCTTTTCAGTGCCATGTAGGCATCTCCACGCGTCATAGAGTTCTAGTGTATGCAATGTCGGTTGAAGCGAGTGTTGATGCCTAGTGGAAGTAGTCGTGGAATCCATTAGAGGGTCAGGTGGTAAATTAAAGTCTCCACAAAGTAAAAGTAAACCCCTTTGCATCCTTCTAACTTTCTTGAGAACCTGATTCAAAAAGCGTATTTGATGCTTATTGGGCGCATACACATTGACCACAGTATATGTAGTAGAGTTAATATCACAGACCAGAATATGATAGCGGCCTAGGGAGTCTGCAGATTCGCTGTGAAGCTTAAACGTAACTGTGTCCTTAATTGCGGTCATGACTCCCCGCTTTTTAGCGGAGGCACTTGCTGTGAAAACATGCAGGAATTTAGGGTGGGTGCATTTGGGCGAATTATGTTCGTGAAAGTGAGTCTCTTGGATACAGAGAATATCGCATTTGTGTTGGTTTGCTTCGTTCCACAATGACTTTCTCTTTACCGGATGATTAAGGCCTTTGGCATTAATGGTCAAAAAAGTGATAGTCATTATGGATTGTGTATAGAGTTGAGCGGACACCTGGATGTTCGGGTTCGACGGGTTCAGCCGAACTTCGGAAAAAAGTTTGGGTTCGGGACCGAACTTTAACCCAAACCCGGACCCGAACCCGAACCCCATTGAAGTCAATTAGGACCCGGACTTCTAAGGACTAAAAAGGCTCTAAAAAAGTAATGGAAAGGGCTAGAGGGCTGCAAATGGCAGCAAAATGTTGTTAAGAGCATGGCAAGTGCTCTGCAAACAAATGTGGATAGGGAAATAACTTAAAATAACATAAAAAAAATAAAAAAATATGCTGGAGGCCCCCTTTTCAGCAGAAGAGGTACGGGAAGTCATTAAGAACCTCAGAAACTCAACGGCATGATGCCACACATATGGTGGGAATGCCCCAGAATACGCCCTTTCTGGAATAAATTATTCAATTTAATGGATAAGCTAGTGGGAAAATAAAATACTTTGAAATAAAAATGTAGCGGGGTGCTAAATTTAAGGGAAGTGTTTGAGTGGTAAATAGGCTCAAACACCCTAATTCTGTAGGATTCATGGACCATTTTGTCCTCAGGGGACAGTATTGGTGTGCAGTTTCCTGCGGCCTACAGGTGGCGCTGCCATGGTAGGCTAGGGTTGAACCGCCGATACAGTGCTGTGCCTTTTGTGTCCCCTCTTGGTAGTAGTACAGCGGGGCGGGGAACCTGCTGTGCATGCCGGGAGAGCATATAAAAGGGGCAGACCTTTGGCCTGGGGGCTGATGTCCAGTGGGGTCCACGCCCAGGTGCCTTCGGCCTGGGTGCATGTGTTCCTGTTCCATCTCGGGTACCTTTAGCCTGGGGTGAGGTACTATCCTGGAGTTCCTGCTGCCCTGGGTATGGAGGCCTAGGTGCGGGAGTAAAGCCTGGAGTCCAGAGCCTTCGTCTGGAGTCCGCTAAGGGTCGAGGAGTCTAAGGGTGCCGCCTCGTGTAGGGGACCATGTTCCAGGGAAGGGAGGATCATTCTGATGGACCGATGCGGGAGTCACGGTGAAGGAAGGGTCTGTTGACTCCCTGGAGAGGCGTCTTCCCCTTGATATGGGCTAGGTTCGTAGAAGGAGAAGCTCAAGGTCATCTTGACTGTATCAGAGGCCTTATTCACCCGGCCCGTGGCAGGGGCCTTATACACCCTGGTCTGTGGCAGAGACCAAAGTTCTCCAGGTCTGTGGCAGGGGCCTTGTACACCCGGTCTGTGGCAGAGACCAACCTCAAGGTCTGTGGCAGAGACCGTGCACCTAAAACTGTTTGAGAAACCTAAGCAGTGAAGTGAATGTGCTACGTTTGTGCCTGGACCTCCTCCACACCTTAAGCTGTCCTGTTTCTTTGCTCTAACCTTTTCTATCCGAGTAGAGTTTATTTTGCCATGAGAGAATAAGAGTTGTAATTTCAGCTGGTGTGGACATTGACTTTACTGGGAATTAAAGGACTTGCCTCTACCTACAGTAGAGGTGAGAATCATCCTCTGGAGGAGTTTTGACTCCGGCTGTGGACACGGCCCCATCAAGTACACCGCTCAACCTCTTTATATAGGAGGGTACGGGCTGGTAGTGCGGTGTGCCTTTCTCCCTCCTGCGAGGAGCCAACAACATAAAGGCAGGTAAGGGGGAAAGGATCTGTGCGCTACAAAAAAATAAAATAAAAATTATAATCTTGACCTAGGAGGACGAGGTCCATATGGAGTAGGAGGTTGAGGTGGCGTGGATGTGGCTGTGTAGGTGGAAGCGGCGGTGGAGGAGGACGAGGTAGCCAACACTGGTTAAAAAATACAACAATGGCTGGGTAAGGCCGGTGATGTGTCGAATTCTGTCCCCCGCCAAATAGTGTCCACCCTGTACTGCGCTTGCTCAGTATGTAGGACAAGGGGATTTCGAAAATCTCCCAAGACGAACGGCGCCTGCGAGGTGAGTTAAGGTGAAGGCGACACCATCCGTGGTTCAAGCCGAGCCAAGTGAGGCCGTGCCCGAAGCGTGGCGATCGAACCGAGCCCTTGAGGGGCCCTGTTACTATGTGCTACCGTATGTCCACTTGGATGGTGGGGCTTGAACCTGCACTCACGGCGCAGGCGCCGTTCATCTTCGGAGATTTTGTGAATCTCCTTGTCCTCTGTACTGCGCAAGCGCTGCGCCTTCGCAGTATGGGCCGGACACAATCCGATGGCCGGACAGTTTTTGTCACAACACCGGTATACATGTCTATCCTGCACAAGGTACGGACAAGTCCTGTGGGATCCATGCCTGGTTCATTTTAATGAACGTGAGCTTGTCCACATTGGCTCTGGACAGGCGGCTGCGCTTGTCTGTGATAATGCCCCCTGCCGTGCTAAATACACGTTCAGATAATACACTGGCTGCAGGGCAGGCCAGCACCTCCAAGGCATAAAGGGCAAGCTCAGGCCATGTGCCCAATTTGGAGACCCAGAAGTTAAAGGGGGCAGACCCGTCATCCAGTATGTGTAGGCCTGTGGACACATACTGCTCAACCATGTTGGTGAAATGCTGCCTCCTGCTAAGACGTTCCATCTCAGCTGGTGGTGCTGGTTGTTGTGGCGTGCTGACAAAGCTTTTCCACATTTCAGCCATGCTAACCCTGCCTTCTGAGGTGCTGCCGGTGCCCCGGCTGCGTTGGCGACCTCTTCCTCCTCCTCTGCCTTCGCCTTGTGCTTCCACCGTACGCCCGCTGTCAGGTGGGAATGCCACCAGCAGCGCGTCTACCAGCGTGCGCTTGTACTCGCGCATCTTACGATCCCGCTCCAGTGAGGGAATTAAGGATGGTACGTTGTCCTTGTAACGGGGATCCAGCAGGGTGGCCACCCAGTAATCAGCACCAGTTAAAATGTGGGCAACTCGGCGGTCATTGCAGAAACACTGCAGCATGTGATCACTCATGTGTGCCTGGCTGCCCAGAGGCAAAGAAAATCTGTCCTCTGTGGGAGGTGTATCGTCTGTGTCCTCTGTATCCCCCCAGCCACGCACCAGTGATGGCCACGAGCTGGTCTGGGTGCCACCCTGCTGTGAAAATGCCTCCTCCTCCTCCTCCATCTCCTCCTCCACCTCGTCATCCTCCAGAACTGTGCCCTTTCTGCCGGACAATTGTGTACCTGGCGTTTGTTGGTGCAGGAACCCACCCTCGTAGCCACTTGTGAAAGACTGCCCTGAAAGCCTTTGAAATGATCCCGCTTCCTCCTCCTCCTCCTCATCCTCCTGTGCCACATCCTCTTCCATCATCACCCGAAGCGTTTTTTCAAGGAGGCATAGAACTGGGATAGTAACGCTGAGAACGGCGTCATTGGCACTGGACATGTTGGTGGAGTACTCGAAACAGCGCAACAAGGCACACAGGTCTCGCATGGAGGCCCAGTTATTGGTGGTGAAGTGGTGCTGTTCCGCAGAGCGACTCACGAGTGATTGCTGCAGCTGAAACTCCACTATCGCCTGCTGCTGCTCGCACAGTCTGGCCAGCATGTGCAAGGTGGAGTTCCACCTTGTGGGCACGTCACATATGAGGCGGTGAGCGGGAAGGCCGAAGTTACGCTGCAGCGCTGACAGGCGAGCAGCAGCAGGGTGAGAACGCCGAAAGTGCGCACACACAGCCCGTACTTTCTGCAGCAGCTCTGGCATATTGGGGTAATTTTTAAGGAACCTCTGGACCACCAAGTTCAGCACATGCGCCAGGCAAGGGATGTGCGTCAAACCGGCTAGGCCCAGAGCTGCTACGAGATTTCGCCCATTATCGCACACCACCAGGCCGGGCTTGAGGCTCACTGACAGCAACCACTCATTGGTCTGTTGTTCCATGTCCCTCCACAACTCCTGCGCGATGTGGGGTTTTTCCCCCAAACAGGAAAGTTTTAAAACTGCCTGCTGTCGTTTACCCCTGGCTGTGCTGAAGTTGGTGGTGAAGGTGTTACGCTGACCGGATGAGGAGGCGGTAGAGGATGAGGAAGCGGAGTAGGAGGAGTTAGCAACAGGAGGCAAACTGAAGTGCCCTGCAATCCTCGGTGGTGGAAGGACATGCGCCAAACTGCTATCTGCCTCAGGTCCAGCCGCCACTGCATTTACCCAGTGTGCTGTTAGGGAGATATAACGTCCCTGACCGTGCTTACTGGTCCACGCATCCGTAGTTAGGTGGACCTTGCCACAGATGGCGTTGCGCAGTGCACACCTGATTTTGTCCCCCACTTGGTTGTGCAGGGAAGGGATGGCTCGCCTGGAAAAATAGTGGCGGCTGGGCACGACGTACTGTGGGACAGCCAATGCCATCAGGCTTTTAAAACTCTGCGTCTCCACCATACGGAATGACAGCATTTCAAAGGACAGGAGTTTTGAAATGCTGGCATTCAGGGCCAGGGATCGCGGGTGGCTAGGGGGGTACTTCCTCTTCCGCTCCAATGTTTGGGAGATAGAGAGCTGAACGCTTCCTTGGGACATTGTGGAGATGGTTGGTGACCCAGGTGGTAGTGTTGCTGGCAGATCCTCTGTTTGCGGGGTCGCAGGTGCCACTGTCACTACAGAGGTGGCTGAAGAGGCCGAGACTGCAGCAGAAGAGGAAGCAGGAGGAGCCAGAGACCTTTCTTGGTTTTTGAGGTGTCTACTCCACTGCAGCTCGTGCTTTGCACTTAGATGCCTGGTTATGCAGGTTGTGCTCAGGTTGAGAACGTTTATGCCTCGCTTCAGGCTCTGATTGCACAGCGTGCAAACCACTCGTGTCTTGTCATCAGCACATTGTGTGAAGAACTGCCACGCTAGGGAACTCCTTGGACCTGGCTTTGGTGTGCTCGGTCCCTTGCTGCGTTGGGCAGTAGCAGACATACTGTCTAGGGGATGGACGCTCCGCTTTTGCACCCTGCTCCCTCTTCTGCTGTGCTGGTGGCTCTGTGCGACCACCGCCTCTTCCTCCAAACTACACTGGTCACCTGCATAACGTTCATTCCATGTGGGGTCGAGGACCTCATCGTCCTCCACATCATCTTCCACCCAGTCTTCACCCCTGCCCTCCTTGTCTGTCTGCACAATTGCGAAAGCAGCAGCAGTTGGCACCTGTGTTTCGTCATCATCCGAGACGTACTGCGATGGTCCTCCCATGTACTCATCATGAAACATAAGTGGTTGGGCATGGGTGCACTCAATCTCTTCCACTTCTGGGGCAGGGCTAGGTGGATGGCCCTGGGAAACCCTGCTAACAGAGTCATCGAAAAGCAGAAGAGGCTGCTGCATGATTTGGGGCTCAGACTGCTTGGCTGATTTGCAAGGGGGTGAGGTGAAAGACTGATGGACATGGGTTTCAGGTGCCAACTCTGATCTTTCATCAGAAGAGTGGGTGGGAGACAATGTGAAGGAACCCGAGGCACTGTCAGCAACCCAATCTACTATCGCCTGTACTTGTCCTGGCCTAAACATTCGTACAGCCTCATTAGGCGCGACAAAATACCGCCGCAGGCTCGGTCGCCTACTCGCACCTGAGGAAGGTGTTTCACTTGTGCGTGTATCTGGCACAGATCCACCACGTCCTCTCCCTGCAACAGGAGCTACACCAGCAGCACCACGACCGGGGCCACCACGTCCCTTTGACCTTCTCCTCATATTTTCCAAATTTAGGATCTTGCCCTAAATGGGTGTTTTTGGAAGAGCAGAACACACCCACAGTACGTAACCGCTGAATCGCACAGCTACAGAACTGCAGAAAATGCTATTCAAAAAAAATGTTGTTTTTTTAGTATAGCACAGTAGGAGAAAACTATATAGAAATTGTTTATTTCACACACCTCCAAATATGTATAACACACTGCAAACGATTTTTTGTGCCCCATAACGGCGTTTTTTGGAAAAGCAGAACACACCCACACTACGTAACCGCTGAATCGCACAGCTACAGAACTGCAGAAAATGCTATTAAATAAAATGTTTTTATTTTAGTATAGCACAGTAGGAGAAAACTATATAGAAATTGTTTATTTCACACACCTCCAAATATGTATAACACACTGCAAACTATTTTTTGTGCCCCTAAACGGTGTTTTTTGGAAGAGCAGAACACACCCACAGTACGTAACCGCTGAATCGCACAGCTACAGAACTGCAGAAAATGCTATTCAAAAAAAAGTTGTTTTTTTTTAGTATAGCACAGTAGGAGAAAACTATATAGAAATAGTTTATTTCACACACCTCCAAATATGTATAACACACTGCAAACTATTTTTTGTGCCCCTAAACGGCGTTTTTTGGAAGAGCAGAACACACCCACACTACGTAACCGCTGAATCGCACAGCTACAGAACTGCAGAAAATGCTATTCAAAAAAAATGTTGTTTTTTTTAGTATAGCACAGTAGGAGAAAACTATATAGAAATTGTTTATTTCACACACCTCCAAATATGTATAACACACTGCAAACTATTTTTTGTGCCCCTAAACGGTGTTTTTTGGAAGAGCAGAACACACCCACAGTACGTAACCGCTGAATCGCACAGCTACAGAACTGCAGAAAATGCTATTCAAAAAAAATGTTGTTTTTTTAGTATAGCACAGTAGGAGAAAACTATATAGAAATTGTTTATTTCACACACCTCCAAATATGTATAACACACTGCAAACTATTTTTTGTGCCCCTAAACGGCGTTTTTTGGAAAAGCAGAACACACCCACACTACGTAACCGCTGAATCGCACAGCTACAGAACTGCAGAAAATGCTATTAAATAAAATGTTTTTTTTTAGTATAGCACAGTAGGAGAAAACTATATAGAAATTGTTTATTTCACACACCTCCAAATATGTATAACACACTGCAAACTATTTTTTGTGCCCCTAAACGGCGTTTTTTGGAAGAGCAGAACACACCCACAGTACGTAACCGCTGAATCGCACAGCTACAGAACTGCAGAAAATGCTATTCAAAAAAAATGTTGTTTTTTTAGTATAGCACAGTAGGAGAAAACTATATAGAAATTGTTTATTTCACACACCTCCAAATATGTATAACACACTGCAAACTATTTTTTGTGCCCCTAAACGGCGTTTTTTGGAAAAGCAGAACACACCCACACTACGTAACCGCTGAATCGCACAGCTACAGAACTGCAGAAAATGCTATTAAATAAAATGTTTTTTTTTTTTAGTATAGCACAGTAGGAGAAAACTATATAGAAATTGTTTATTTCACACACCTCCAAATATGTATAACACACTGCAAACTATTTTTTGTGCCCCTAAACGGCGTTTTTTGGAAGAGCAGAACACACCCACAGTACGTAACCGCTGAATTGCACAGCTACAGAACTGCAGAAAATGCTATTCAAAAAAAAGTTTTTTTTTTTTAGTATAGCACAGTAGGAGAAAACTATATAGAAATAGTTTATTTCACACACCTCCAAATATGTATAACACACTGCAAACTATTTTTTGTGCCCCTAAACGGCGTTTTTTGGAAGAGCAGAACACACCCACACTACGTAACCGCTGAATCGCACAGCTACAGAACTGCAGAAAATGCTATTCAAAAAAAATGTTGTTTTTTTTAGTATAGCACAGTAGGAGAAAACTATATAGAAATTGTTTATTTCACACACCTCCAAATATGTATAACACACTGCAAACTATTTTTTGTGCCCCTAAACAGTGTTTTTTGGAAGAGCAGAACACACCCACAGTACGTAACCGCTGAATCGCACAGCTACAGAACTGCAGAAAATGCTAGTCAAAAAAAAATGTTTTTTTTTTAGTATAGCACAGTAGGAGAAAACTATATAGAAATTGTTTATTTCACACACCTCCAAATATGTATAAAACACTGCAAACTATTTTTTGTGCCCCATAACTGCGTTTTTTGGAAGAGCAGAACACACCCACACTACGTAACCGCTGAATCGCACAGCTACAGAACTGCAGAAAATGCTATTCAAAAAAAAAATTGTTTTTTTAGTATAGCACAGTAGGAGAAAACTATATAGAAATTGTTTATTTCACACACCTCCAAATATGTATAACACACTGCAAACTATTTTTTGTGCCCCTAAACGGCGTTTTTTGGAAGAGCAGAACACACCCACAGTACGTAACCGCTGAATCGCACAGCTACAGAACTGCAGAAAATGCTATTCAAAAAAATTTTTTTTTAGTATAGCACAGTAGGAGAAAACTATATATAAATTGTTTATTTCACACACCTCCAAATATGTATAACACACTGCAAACTATTTTTTGTGCCCCTAAACGGCGTTTTTTGGAAGAGCAGAACACACCCACACTACGTAACCGCTGAATCGCACAGCTACAGAACTGCAGAAAATGCTATTCAAAAAAAATTTAGTTTTTTTAGTATAGCACAGTAGGATCAAACTATATAGAAATTGTTTATTTCACACACCTCCAAATATGTATAACACACTGCAAACTATTTTTTGTGCCCCTAAACGGCGTTATTTGGAAGAGCAGAACACACCCACACTACGTAACCGCTGAATCGCACAGCTACAGAACTGCAGAAAGTGCTACTCAAAATTTTTTTTGTTTTTTTAGTATAGGACAGTAGGAGAAAACTATATAGAAATTGTTTATTTCACACACCTCCAAATATGTATAACACACTGCAAACTATTTTTTGTGCCCCTAAACGGCGTTTTTTGGAAGAGCAGAACACACCCACACTACGTAACCGCTGAATCGCACAGCTACAGAACTGCAGAAAATGCTATTAAATAAAATGTTTTTTTTTTAGTATAGCACAGTAGGAGAAAACTATATAGAAATTGTTTATTTCACACACCTCCAAATATGTATAACACACTGCAAACTATTTTTTGTGCCCCTAAACGGCGTTTTTTGGAAGAGCAGAACACACCCACAGTACGTAACCGCTGAATCGCACAGCTACAGAACTGCAGAAAATGCTATTCAAAAAAAATGTTGTTTTTTTAGTATAGCACAGTAGGAGAAAACTATATAGAAATTGTTTATTTCACACACCTCCAAATATGTATAACACACTGCAAACTATTTTTTGTGCCCCTAAACGGCGTTTTTTGGAAAAGCAGAACACACCCACACTACGTAACCGCTGAATCGCACAGCTACAGAACTGCAGAAAATGCTATTAAATAAAATGTTTTTTTTTTAGTATAGCACAGTAGGAGAAAACTATATAGAAATTGTTTATTTCACACACCTCCAAATATGTATAACACACTGCAAACTATTTTTTGTGCCCCTAAACGGCGTTTTTTGGAAGAGCAGAACACACCCACAGTACGTAACCGCTGAATTGCACAGCTACAGAACTGCAGAAAATGCTATTCAAAAAAAAGTTTTTTTTTTTTAGTATAGCACAGTAGGAGAAAACTATATAGAAATAGTTTATTTCACACACCTCCAAATATGTATAACACACTGCAAACTATTTTTTGTGCCCCTAAACGGCGTTTTTTGGAAGAGCAGAACACACCCACACTACGTAACCGCTGAATCGCACAGCTACAGAACTGCAGAAAATGCTATTCAAAAAAAATGTTGTTTTTTTAGTATAGCACAGTAGGAGAAAACTATATAGAAATTGTTTATTTCACACACCTCCAAATATGTATAACACACTGCAAACTATTTTTTGTGCCCCTAAACAGTGTTTTTTGGAAGAGCAGAACACACCCACAGTACGTAACCGCTGAATCGCACAGCTACAGAACTGCAGAAAATGCTATTAAAAAAAAAATGTTTTTTTTTTAGTATAGCACAGTAGGAGAAAACTATATAGAAATTGTTTATTTCACACACCTCCAAATATGTATAAAACACTGCAAACTATTTTTTGTGCCCCATAACTGCGTTTTTTGGAAGAGCAGAACACACCCACACTACGTAACCGCTGAATCGCACAGCTACAGAACTGCAGAAAATGCTATTCAAAAAAAAATGTTGTTTTTTTAGTATAGCACAGTAGGAGAAAACTATATAGAAATTGTTTATTTCACACACCTCCAAATATGTATAACACACTGCAAACTATTTTTTGTGCCCCTAAACGGCGTTTTTTGGAAGAGCAGAACACACCCACACTACGTAACCGCTGAATCGCACAGCTACAGAACTGCAGAAAATGCTATTCAAAAAAAAATTTGTTTTTTTAGTATAGCACAGTAGGATCAAACTATATAGAAATTGTTTATTTCACACACCTCCAAATATGTATAACACACTGCAAACTATTTTTTGTGCCCCTAAACGGTGTTATTTGGAAGAGCAGAACACACCCACACTACGTAACCGCTGAATCGCACAGCTACAGAACTGCAGAAAGTGCTACTCAAAATTTTTTTTGTTTTTTTAGTATAGGATAGTAGGAGAAAACTATATAGAAATTGTTTATTTCACACACCTCCAAATATGTATAACACACTGCAAACTATTTTTTGTGCCCCTAAACAGCGTTTTTTGGAAGAGCAGAACACACCCACAGTACGTAACCGCTGAATCGCACAGCTACAGAACTGCAGAAAATGCTATTCAAAAAAAAGGTTGTTTTTTTAGTATAGGACAGTAGGAGAAAACTATATAGAAATTGTTTATTTCACACACCTCCAAATATGTATAACACACTGCAAACTATTTTTTGTGCCCCTAAACTGCGTTTTTTGGAGGAGCAGAACACACCCACAGTACGTAACCGCTGAATCGCACAGCTACAGAACTGCAGAAAATGCTATTCAAAAAAAAATGTTGTTTTTTTAGTATAGCACAGTAGGAGAAAACTATATAGAAATTGTTTATTTCACACACCTCCAAATATGTATAACACACTGCAAACTATTTTTTGTGCCCCTAAACAGCGTTTTTTGGAAGAGCAGAACACACCCACACTACGCAACCGCTGAATCGCACAGCTACAGAACTGCAGAAAATGCTATTAAAAAAAAAATTGTTTTTTTAGTATAGCACAGTAGGAGAAAACTATATAGAAATTGTTTATTTCACACACCTCCAAATATGTATAACACACTGCAAACTATTTTTTGTGCCCCTAAACGGCGTTTTTTGGAAGAGCAGAACACACCCACAGTACGTAACCGCTGAATCGCACAGCTACAGAACTGCAGAAAATGCTATTAAAAAAAAATGTTTTTTTTTTAGTATAGCACAGTAGGAGAAAACTATATAGAAATTGTTTATTTCACACACCTCCAAATATGTATAACACACTGCAAACTATTTTTTGTGCCCCTAAACGGCGTTTTTTGGAAGAGCAGAACACACCCACACTACGTAACCGCTGAATCGCACAGCTACAGAACTGCAGAAAGTGCTACTCCAAAAAAAATGTTGTTTTTTTAGTATAGCACAGTAGGAGAAAACTATATAGAAATTGTTTATTTCACACACCTCCAAATATGTATAACACACTGCAAACTATTTTTTGTGCCCCTAAACGGCGTTTTTTGGAAGAGCAGAACACACGCACAGTACGTAACCGCTGAATCGCACAGCTACAGAACTGCAGAAAATGCTATTCAAAAAAAATGTTGTTTTTTTAGTATAGCACAGTAGGAGAAAACTATATAGAAATTGTGTATTTCACACACCTCCAAATATGTATAACACACTGCAAACTATTTTTTGTGCCCCTAATCGGCGTTTTTTGGAAGAGCAGAACACACCCACAGTACGTAACCGCTGAATCGCACAGCTACAGAACTGCAGAAAATGCTATTCAAAAAAAAATTTTGTTTTTTTAGTATGGCACAGTAGGAGAAAACTATTTAGAAATTGTTTATTTCACAAACCTCCAAATATGTATAACACACTGCAAACTATTTTTTGTGCCCCTAAACGGCGTTTTTTGGAAGAGCAGAACACACCCACACTACGTAACCGCTGAATCGCACAGCTACAGAACTGCAGAAAATGCTATTCAAAAAAAATGTTGTTTTTTTAGTATAGCACAGTAGGAGAAAACTATATAGAAATTGTTTATTTCACACACCTCCAAATATGTATAACACACTGCAAGCTATTTTTTGTGCCCCTAAACGGCGTTTTTTGGAAGAGCAGAACACACCCACACTACGTAACCGCTGAATCGCACAGCTACAGAACTGCAGAAAGTGCAACTCAAATTTTTTTTTGTTTTTTTAGTATAGGACAGTAGGAGAAAACTATATAGAAATTGTTTATTTCACACACCTCCAAATATGTATAACACACTGCAAACTATTTTTTGTGCCCCTAAACTGCGTTTTTTGGAAGAGCAGAACACACCCACAGTACGTAACCGCTGAATCGCACAGCTACAGAACTGCAGGAAAAACTATTCAAAAAAAATGTTGTTTTTTTAGTATAGCACAGTAGGAGAAAACTATATAGAAATTGTTTATTTCACACACCTCCAAATATGTATAACACACTGCAAACTATTTTTTGTGCCCCTAAACTGCGTTTTTTGGAAGAGCAGAACACACCCACACTACGCAACCGCTGAATCGCACAGCTACAGAACTGCAGAAAATGCTATTCAAAAAAAATGTTGTTTTTTTAGTATAGCACAGTAGGAGAAAACTATATAGAAATTGTTTATTTCACACACCTCCAAATATGTATAACACACTGCAAACTATTTTTTGTGCCCCTAAACGGCGTTTTTTGGAAGAGCAGAACACACCCACAGTACGTAACCGCTGAATCGCACAGCTACAGAACTGCAGAAAATGCTATTCAAAAAAAAATGTTGTTTTTTTTAGTATAGCACAGTAGGAGAAAACTATATAGAAATTGTTTATTTCACACACCTCCAAATATGTATAACACACTGCAAACTATTTTTTGTGCCCCTAAACGGCGTTTTTTGGAAGAGCAGAACACACCCACACTACGTAACCGCTGAATCGCACAGCTACAGAACTGCAGAAAGTGCTACTCAAAAAAAATGTTTTTTTTTAGTATAGCACAGTAGGAGAAAACTATATAGAAATTGTTTATTTCACACACCTCCAAATATGTATAACACACTGCAAACTATTTTTTGTGCCCCTAAACGGCGTTTTTTGGAAGAGTAGAACACACCCACACTACGTAACCGCTGAATCGCACAGCTACAGAACTGCAGAAAGTGCTACTCAAAATTTTTTTTGTTTTTTTAGTATAGGACAGTAGGAGAAAACTATATAGAAATTGTTTATTTCACACACCTCCAAATATGTATAACACACTGCAAACAATTTTTTGTGCCCCTAAACGGCGTTTTTTGGAAGAGCAGAACACACCCACAGTACGTAACCGCTGAATCGCACAGCTACAGAACTGCAGAAAATGCTATTCAAAAAAAATGTTGTTTTTTTAGTATAGCACAGTAGGAGAAAAGTATATAGAAATTGTTTATTTCACACACCTCCAAATATGTATAACACACTGCAAACTATTTTTTGTGCCCCTAAACGGCGTTTTTTGGAAGAGCAGAACACACCCACACTACGTAACCGCTGAATCGCACAGCTACAGAACTGCAGAAAGTGCTACTCAAAAAAAATGTTTTTTTTTTAGTATAGCACAGTAGGAGAAAACTATATAGAAATTGTTTATTTCACACACCTCCAAATATGTATAACACACTGCAAACTATTTTTTGTGCCCCTAAACGGCATTTTTTGGAAGAGCAGAACACACCCACACTACGTAACCGCTGAATCGCACAGCTACAGAACTGCAGAAAATGCTATTCAAAAAAAAGGTTGTTTTTTTAGTATAGCACAGTAGGAGGAAACTATATAGAAATTGTTTATTTCACACACCTCCAAATATGTATAACACACTGCAAACTATTTTTTGTGCCCCTAAACGGCGTTTTTTGGAAGAGCAGAACACACCCACAGTACGTAACCCCTGAATCGCACAGCTACAGAACTGCAGAAAATGCTATTCAAAAAAAATGTTATTTTTTTAGTATAGCACAGTAGGAGAAAACTATATAGAAATTGTTTATTTCACACATCTCCAAATATGTATAACACACTGCAAACAATTTTTTGTGCCCCTAAATGGTGTTTTTTGGAAGAGCAGAACACACCCACAGTACGTAACCGCTGAATCGCACAGCTACAGAACTGCAGAAAATGCTATTCAAAAAAAATGTTGTTTTTTTAGTATAGCACAGTAGGAGAAAACTATATAGAAATTGTTTATTTCACACACCTCCAAATATGTATAACACACTGCAAACTATTTTTTGTGCCCCTAAACGGCGTTTTTTGGAAGAGCAGAACACACCCACAGTACGTAACCCCTGAATCGCACAGCTACAGAACTGCAGAAAATGCTATTCAAAAAAAATGTTATTTTTTTAGTATAGCACAGTAGGAGAAAACTATATAGAAATTGTTTATTTCACACATCTCCAAATATGTATAACACACTGCAAACAATTTTTTGTGCCCCTAAATGGTGTTTTTTGGAAGAGCAGAACACACCCACAGTACGTAACCGCTGAATCGCACAGCTACAGAACTGCAGAAAATGCTATTCAAAAAAAATGTTGTTTTTTTAGTATAGCACAGTAGGAGAAAACTATATAGAAATTGTTTATTTCACACACCTCCAAATATGTATAACACACTGCAAACTATTTTTGTGCCCCTAAACAGCGTTTTTTGGAAGAGCAGAACACACCCACAGTACGTAACCGCTGAATCGCACAGCTACAGAACTGCAGAAAATGCTATTAAAAAAAAAATGTTGTTTTTTTAGTATAGCACAGTAGGAGAAAACTATATAGAAATTGTTTATTTCACACACCTCCAAATATGTATAACACACTGCAAACTATTTTTTGTGCCCCTAAACTGCGTTTTTTGGAAGAGCAGAACACACCCACAGTACGTAACCGCTGAATCGCACAGCTACAGAACTGCAGAAAATGCCACTCAAAAAAAATGTTTTTTTTTTTAGTATAGCACAGTAGGAGAAAACTATATAGAAATAGTTTATTTCACACACCTCCAAATATGTATAACACACTGCAAACTATTTTTTGTGCCCCTAAACAGCGTTTTTTGGAAGAGCAGAACACACCCACAGTACGTAACCGCTGAATCGCACAGCTACAGAACTGCAGAAAATGCTATTCAAAAAAAATGTTTTTTTAGTATAGCACAGTAGGAGAAAACTATATAGAAATAGTTTATTTCACACACCTCCAAATATGTATAACACACTGCAAACTATTTTTTGTGCCCCTAAACTGCGTTTTTTGGAAGAGCAGAACACACCCACAGTACGTAACCGCTGAATCGCACAGCTACAGAACTGCAGAAAATGCTATTCAAAAAAAAATTTGTTTTTTTAGTATAGCACAGTAGGAGAAAACTATATAGAAATAGTTTATTTCACACACCTCCAAATATGTATAACACACTGCAAACTATTTTTTGTGCCCCATAACGGCGTTTTTTGGAAGAGCAGAACACACCCACAGTACATAACCGCTGAATCGCACAGCTACAGAACTGCAGAAAATGCTATTCAAAAAAAATGTTTTTTTAGTATAGCACAGTAGGAGAAAACTATATAGAAATTGTTTATTTCACACACCTCCAAATATGTATAACACACTGCAAACTATTTTTTGTGCCCCTAAACGGCGTTTTTTGGAAGAGCAGAACACACCCACAGTACGTAACCGCTGAATCGCACAGCTACAGAACTGCAGAAAATGCTAGTCCAAAAAAAATTTGTTTTTTTAGTATAGCACAGTAGGAGAAAACTATATAGAAATTGTTTATTTCACACACCTCCAAATATGCATAACACACTGCAAACTATTTTATGTGCCCCTGAATGGCTCTTTTTGCAAGCGTACATTAACCACTTAACGACCGCCCACCGCCGATTTACGTCGGCAGAATGGCACCGACAGGCAGAATCACGTAGATCTACGTGATCGCCTTTGTGCAGTTGGGGGGTCCATCCGGACCCCCCTTCACTGCAGTGAGCGGCCGTTAAGTGTTCGGGAGCGATCAGGCATGAGGGGGCGGCCGCTCGATTCCACCCCCCCCCTCGCGATCGCTCCCGGCGAATGAAATTGCTTCCGCGGTCTTTTCGTTCCCGGCGCCGAGGAGAGAAGAAGCAGGTTAGTGCACCAACAGTCCACTGACACGTAGGTACACATAGGCACACAAATCACCCCCCAGTCACCCCCAGATCACCCCCCAGGTCACCCCAAAGCCCCCAATCACAGTGTCACTGATTGCAGTGATCATTTATTTTACTGATCACTGCATTTAGTGTCATCTGTGATTGTAAAAAGTTGCAGGGCAGTTAGGATTAGGCCCCTTTAGGTCCAGGGTAGCCCCCTAACCCCCCCCTAATAAAGGTTTAACCCCTTGATCACCCCCCAGGTAACCCTTTCACCCCCTAACTTCAGCGTCACTAAGCGATTGTTTTTCCGATCGCTGTATTCGTGTCGCTGGTGTTTTAGATAGGCAGTTATTTTTTTTTAGGTTCGCCGCAGGTTTTTATTAGTGTCAGGTACCCCCATATATTATTTTAACCCCCTGATTGCCCCTAGAGTTAACCCTTTCACCAGTGATCGCCGTATAAGCGTCACTGGTGTCACTGGTTAGCCAGTAAGTTATTTAGTTATTTAGGTTACCCGTCAGGTTTTTATATAGTGTCAGGTACCCCCATATTTAACCTAATAAAGGTTTTAACCCCCTGATTGCCCCTAGTTAACCCTTTCACCAGTGATCACCATATAAAGGTTACGGGTGACGCTGGTTGATTAGTTTGCTTTTTATAGCATCAGGGCACCCGCCGTATATAACCCAATAAAGGTTTAACCCCCCTGATCGCCCGGCGGGTGAGATCAATTAGGTTTTAGCGCCAGAGAGGGTCTGCGTCGCCCCAGGCAGTGTTAGGTTAGTGCCAGTAACGCTAACACCCACGCGCAAAGCATACACCCCCCTTAGTAGTATAGTATCTGATCAGATCTATACTAGCATCCCCAGCGGTTTAGGGTTCCCAAAAACGCAGTGTTAGCGGGATCAGCCCAGATACCTGCTAGCGCCTGCGTTTAGCCCCTCCGCCCAGCCCAGCCCAGCCCAGCCCACCCAAGTGCAGTATCGATCGATCACTGTCACTTACCAAACACAACACACATAACTGCAGCGTTCGCAGAGACAGGCCTGATCCCTGCGATCGCTAACAGTTTTTTTGTAGCGTTTGATATATTTGCTGACGACAGTCAGGTGCTTTTTTTCCTGTGAATCTTACTAGTGTACCCCTAAATTTAGAGCCCAAAATGGCAAAACGAAGGTACACTAGTAAAGAGGCCTACGAGATTCTGAGCATGACAGATAGTGAAGAGGAGGTCACGTATCTGTCAGATTCAGGCTCAGAATATCTTCCCGTAGAAGACAGTGACGTCAGCGGCCCCACGTCAGATAGCTCTGACGACGAAGTTGAGGTCCCTGCTAAGGTCAGGTGTACCCGATCCCGATCTTCTGAGGTTGTTGAGGAGCAAGAACCGCAGGTCTCTCGTATCATGGAGCAGAGTAGTACTAGCGCCGCTATTCCTTCTGGTGAACTGGCAAGCACCAGCGGCCTAGTACAGCCTGGACGTACATCCAGCACTGCAGTAACACTTGGTGACGTGGCGAGTCCCATAAGTGCAGTTCAAGCTGGCGAGGTGGCAAGCACAAGTAGTGTCCCGCTGCCACCAAGAAGACAAAGGCAGGCCCGTCGTGCCCATACTGCCCTTCCTGCAGAATTCGCCTATCCTGATTGGGTCCCCACCACTTCTGCAGAACCCGTACTTCCCCCATTCACTGCCCAACCCGGTATTCAGGTGGAAACAGCTGATTTTATTCCAATTGATTTTTATTCGCTGTTTTTCACGGAAGATCTCTATAGATCTATTGTGGACCAGAGTAATTTATATGCTGGTCAATTTATCGCCGCTAACCCCCAGTTGCCTAAAATTGCCAGAAATTGGAAACCAATTACGGTTTCCGAATTTAAGACCTTTCTGGGCCTTTCCCTCAACATGGGCACACATAAATTTACGTCATTAAGTGCTTATTGGTCCACGCACCCAATTGACCACATGCCCGTGTTCTCTGCCTCCATGTCCAGGGCACGATACGAGCAGATTTTGCGGTTCATGCACTTCAACGACAATGAACTTTGTCGTCCACGTGGGGACCCTGAATACGACCGGCTCTATAAAATTCGGCCCCTCATAAACCACTTCAACGAACGTTTTGCAGCCTTGTTTACTCCCGATCAAGTTGTCTGCGTTGATGAGTCCCTGATTAAATTTTCTGGCCGCTTGTCTTTCAAGCAGTACCTTCCCAGCAAGCGTGCCAGATACGGGGTCAAGCTCTACAAGTTCTGTGACAGGGCAACAGGCTATGTAGTGAACTTTACGGTTTATGAGGGAAAAGATAGTCAGATTGAGTCGGTCAACTGCCCGGATTACATAGGGAGCGCTGGCAAGATAGTGTGGAACTTGGTGTCACCCTTATTCGGAAAGGGGTACCACTTGTATGTGGACAATTATTACACGAGCGTGCCACTGTTTAGTCACTTGTTTGATCATCAGATTGGAGCATGTGGCACCGTGCGACCTAATCGCCGGGGCTTTCCCCAGCGACTTGTAGATGCCCGTCTTAGGCTGGGGGAGAGAGCCTGCTTGAAGTGTAATAACTTGCTCGCTATGAAGTGGAGGGACAATAAGAATGTTTTCCTTCTTACCTCCCTTCATGCAGACACGACAGTCCAAATTCGTATGGCGACAGGTGTTGTGGAGAAACCCCTCTGTGTCCACGAATATAACCAAAATATGGGAGGGGTGGACCTCAACGACCAGTTGATGGCGCCGTATCTAATTGACCGTAAGGCGAGACGCTGGTACAAAAAAGTGTCTCTATCATTATTCCAATTGGCTTTGCTGAACGCTCATGTGCTATACAGAGCTTCAGGCGGGACGTTATCTCTTCTAAAATTCCAGAATGAGATAGTCACAGAACTCCTGTATCCAGGCGGTTCTGCACCTCACCATCCCCTACCAAATGCAGTAAGCCGGCTGCATGAGAGGCATTATTCGTATGTCCTCCCGAGTACCCCTACCCAAAGCCACCCCCAAAAAAGATGTCGTGTCTGTAGCAAGCGCGGATTTAGGCGTGACACCCGTAGTTTTTGTCCACTCTGTCCTGACAAGCCTGGTCTTTGCCAAGGTGAATGTTTTGAACGCTACCACTCAAAAGTGAAGTTTTAGCGTAGGGTACAGCATTTCACAGACAAGGACACACTTACACAGGGTCTCCCAAGATGCCATTACATTTTGAGAGACCCGAACCATTACAGTTGTAAAGTTACAAAAAAAAGTGTAAAAAAGAAAAAAAAAATGTAAAAAACAAAACACAAAAAAAATATAAAATAAAAAAACCAAAAATAGTTGTCGTTTTATTGTTCTCTCTCTCTCTATTTTCTCTCTATTGTTCTGCTCTTTTTTTACTGTATTCTATTCTGCAATGTTTTATCATGCTTGCTTTTCAGGTATGTAATTTTTTGTTTTCAGGTGCGCCATTCAACTGCAGCGCGGAATTATTTATCTTGACAGCAACAGCGTTTGCTCCCACGATACATAAAGCCGTGACTCCAGTGCTGTAGGAGGTGATTTCACCACCACAGTTAAAAAAAAGAGCATATATGCCGAAGCATGGGGGCAGCAGGGGCGGAGGAGCGATTTTGCTCCTAATGCCGCGTACATACGGTCGAAATTCCGACGGAGGCCTGCCCGTGGAAAATTCCGACCGTGTGTACGCGGCATAACTTTTTTGCGGGAGGATGCCCCCATGCTTCGGCATATATATATTTTAGGCACAGGTTGCGTTAAAACATTTTTTTATTTTTTACTAGGTTTTGTTTTGGTATTTGCTTTGCAGGTATGGCATGGTAAGGTCTTACTGTTGTACTGTAATGTTACTTTGTTTTAATGTTAACCACCATTTGCTTAGCAGGTACGCCATTCAGTTGCAGCGCGGATCTATTTATCTTGACAGCAACAGCGTTTGCTCCCACGATACATAAAGCCGTGACTCCAACGCTGTAGGAGGTGATTTCACCACCACAGTTAAAAAAAAGAGCATATATGCCGAAGCATGGGGGCAGCAGGGGCGGAGGAGCGATTTTGCTCCTAATGCCGCGTATATACGGTCGAAATTCCAACGGAGGCTTGCCCGTGGAAAAGTCTGACCGTGTGTACATGGCATAACCTTTTATGCCGCGTACATACGGTCGAAATTCCGACGAAGGCTTGACCGTGTGTACGCGGCATAACTTTTTTGCGGGAGGATGCCCCCATGCTTCGGCATATATGCCCATCATTAGAAGTGGGTGGATGAAGGCAGGTATTCTAATGGTGGGCATACCCACCAATCAATCTCTTTTTTTCGTTCAGCCAATAGGCTGTATGAAAAAAAAGATTAGAATACATGTCCAACAAGGACCAGCAACGTACTGGTATGTTGCTGGACTTTGAATGTTTATACCAGAATGATGCCTGCGGGTTTAGGTATCATCTTGGTATCATTCTTTTCAGCCAGCAGCCGGCTTTCATGTAAAAGCAATTCTAGCAGATAATTAGCCTCTAGACTGCTTTTACAAGCAGTGGGAGGGAATGTCCCCCCCCCGGATATAAAAAGCACCATTCTGAAATTGGGAAAGCATTTTATCACACCGATCTTGGTGTGGTCAGATGCTTTGAGGGCAGAGGAAAGATCTAGGGTCTAACCCCCCAATTTTTTTCAAAAAAAGAGTACCTGTCACTACTTATTGCTATCATAGGGGATATTTACATTCCCTGAGATAACGATAAAAATGGTAAAAAAATAAAATATGGAAGGCACAGTTTAAAAATAAAATAAAAAAGCCAAATAAATAATAATAAAAAAAAAAGCACCGCTGTCCCCCCTGCTCTTGCGCAAAGGCGAACGCAAGCGTCGGTCTAGCGTCATATGTAAACAGCAATTGCATCATGCATGTGAGGTATCACCGCGAAGGTCAGATCGAGGGCAGTCATTTTAGCAGTAGACCTCCTCTGTAAATCTAACGTGGTAACCTGTAAAGGCTTTTAAATGCTTTTAAAAATGAATGTAGTTTGTCGCCGCTGCGCGTTTGTGCGCAATTTTAAAGCATGTCGTGTTTGGTATCCATGTACTCGGCCTATGATCATCTTTTTTATTTCATCAAACATTTGGGCAATATAGTGTTTTTTAGTGCATTAAAAATAAAAAAAGTGTGTTTTTCCCCAAAAAAATGCGTTTGAAAAATCGCTGCGCAAATACTGTGTGGAAAAAAAAATGCAACACCCACTATTTTAATCTGTAGGGCCTTTGCTTTAAAAAAATATATAATGTTTGGGGGTTCAACATAATTTTCTTGCAAAAAATTTTTTTTTTTCATGTAAACAAAAAGTGTCAGAAAGGGCTTTGTCTTCAAGTGGTTAGAAGAGTGGATGATGTGTGACATAAGCTTCCTAATGTTGTGCATAAAATGCCAGGACAGTTCAAAACCCCCCCAAATGACCCCATTTTGTAAAGTAGACACCTCAAGCTATTTGCTGAGAGGCATGTTGAGCCCATTGAATATTTTTTTTTTTGTCCCAAGTGATTGAATAATGACCAAAAAAAAAAATGTACAAAAAGTTGTCACTAAATTATATATTGCTCAAACATGCCATGGGCATATGTGGAATTACACCCCAAAATACATTCTGTTGCTTCTCCTGAGTACGGGGATACCACATGTGTGGGACTTTTTGGGAGCCTAGTCGCGTACGGGACCCCAAAAACCAAGCACCGCCTTCAGGATTTCTATGGGTGTAAATTTTTGATTTCACTCCTCACTGCCTATCACCGTTTCGGAGGCCATGGAATGCCCAGATGGCACAAAACCCCCCCAAATGACCCCATTTTGGAAAGTAGACACCCCAAGCTATTTGCTGAGAGGTATGTTGAGTATTTTGCAGATCTCGCTTTTTGTCACAAAGTTTTGAAAATGTAAAAAAAGAAAAAAAAAAAGAAAAAAAAATGTCTTTCTTAATTTTCAAAAACAAATGAGAGCTGTAAAATACTCACCATGCCTCTCAGCAAATAGCTTGGGGTGTCTACTTTCCAAAATGGGGTCATTTGTGGGGGTTTTGGGCTATTTTGACATTTTATGGCCTTCGAAACTGTGATAGGTAGTGAGGAGTGAAATCAAAAATTTAGGCCCTTAGAAATCCTGAAGGCGGTGCTTGGTTTTTGGGGCCCTGTACGCGGCTAGGCTCCCAAAAAGTCCCACACATGTGGTATCCCCGTACTCAGGAAAAGCAGCAGAATGTATTTTGGGGTGCAATTCCACATATAACCATGGCATGTGTGAGCAATATATCATTTAGTGACAACTTTTTGTACATTTTTTTTTTCTTTTTGTCATTATTCAATCATTTGGGACAAAAAAAAAAATATTCAATGGGGTCAACATGCCTCTCAGCAAATAGCTTGGGGTGTCTACTTTCCAAAATGGGGTCATTTGGGGGGGTTTTGTGCCATCTTGGCATTTTATGGCCTTCAAAACTGTGATAGGTAGTGAGGAGTGAAATCAAAAATGTATACCCTTAGAAACCTTGAAGGCGGTGCTTGGTTTTTGGGGTCCCGTACGCGGCTAGGCTCCCAAAAAGTCCCACACATGTGGTATCCCCGTACTCAGGAGAAGCAGCAGAATGTATTTTGGGGTGTAATTTCACATATGCCCATGGCATGTGTGAGCAATATATCATTTAGTGACAACTTTGTGCAAAAAAAAAAAAGTTTGTCATATTCCCGCAACTTGTGGCAAAATATAAAATATTCCATGGACTGAACATGCCTCTCAGTAAATAGCTTGGGGTGTCTACTTTCCAAAATGGGGTCATTTGGGGGGGTTTTGTGCTATTTTGGCATTTTATGGCCTTCGAAACTGTGATAGGTAGTGAGGAGTGAAATCAAAAATTTGCGCCCTTAGAAATCCTGAAGGCGGTGCTTGGTTTCCGGGGTCCCGTACGTGGCTAGGCTCCTAAAACGTCCCACACATGTGGTATCCCCGTACTCAGGAGAAGCAGCAGAATGTATTTTGGGGTGCAATTCCACATATAACCATGGCATGTGTGAGCAATATATCATTTAGTGACAACTTTTTGTAATTTTTTTTTTTTGTCATTATTCAATCACTTGGGACAAAAAAAAAATATTCAATGGGCTCAACATGCCTCTCAGCAATTTCCTTGGGGTGTCTACTTTCCAAAATGGGGTCATTTGGGGGGGTTTTGTACTGCCCTGCCATTTTAGCACCTCAAGAAATGAGAGGCAGTCATAAATTTAAAGCTGTGCAAATTTCAGAAAATGTAGTTTGTAAACGCTATAACTTTTGCGCAAACCAATAAATATACGCTTATTGACATTTTTTTTACTAAAGACATGTGGCTGAATACATTTTGGCCTAAATGTATGACTAAAATTGAGTTTATTCGATTTTTCTTATAACAAAAAATAGAAAATATCATTTTTTTTCAAAATTTTCGGTCTTTTTCTGTTTATATCGCAAAAAATAAAAATCGCAGAGGCAATCAAATACCATTAAAAGAAAGCTCTATTTGTGGGAAGAAAAGGACGCAAATTTCATTTGGGTACAACATTGCATGTCCGCACAATTTACAGTTAAAGCAGCGCAGTGCCGAATCCCAAAAACAGGCCTGGTCCTAATGGCCCGAAATGGTCCGGGGCTTAAGTGGTTAAAGTGCAAATTTTTTTTTTATTTTTTTTTGCCGTAAACGGGTCTTTTTTTGCACGAGCAAAATAAAATGCACATTTTTTATTTTTTTTTGCCCTATGGGTCTTTTGGAAAAGAGCACAATAAAGTGCCTTTTTTTTCCCCCTAAATGGATCTTTTTCAAAGAGCAGAATACACCCACAGTATGGAAACGGTGTATCTCTCAACGTAATATGCAGTGCTGGTGCACTGAGCTTGCAGATAAAAGTTAGATTTTCTCTGACACTGGGCTCATGGCAGTGTAAAAAGACTGTGCACTGCAACACAAACAGGTAAACCTATGCAGATCGCTGATTTTAATCTCTGAATCTGGACTCCTATATAATATATCTTTCTCCCTGAAAGCACCAACAGGAACCTGGCCCTACACTACACTATCTCTCTATCTTTTCCCTCAGATTGCAGAATCAGGACTACCTCATGTATTTTACAATCTCTCCCTATTAGCAACAGCAGCAGCCAAGATCCTCTCCCTATCTATTCTGAAGCAGAATGACGTGTGTGCTGTGTGCCTCTAGCTTATATAGAAGCTGGGTCACATGTTGCACTGACCAATCACAGCCATGCCATTAGTAGGCATGGCTATGATGGCCTCTAAGGGTACACCAGCTAATCAAAAGGTGATTGGCTGGCCCCTGAAGCATTTCTAAATGCGTAATTAGATTGCCGAACCCGAACCCGGACTTTTGCGCAAAGTCCGGGTTCGGGTTCGGGAAAAAGCTAAAGTTCGGTACGGACCCGAACTTTACAGTTCGGGTTTGCTCAACACTAATTGTGTATAATCTCCAGTGGATGATCAGTGTGTGCAGAACACTTACATTGGGTGGTACTGGTCCCCATACCTGTAAGAGTAGGTAGACATCAGCCATGTGCGGCCGGGAACGAAGAAGTCCATTTATGTAGCATTCAGTAGTAAGGAAGGTAGCTATATAGCTGACTGCAACGGCAGGTGAGAAACACTGAAACAAATAAAAGTTAAAAAAAACAGAAAAAAGAGAACACTTAAAAGACTTATAGGTCATGATGACCAAGCTGTAGCGGATAGCTACTCTAGCTTAAGGGGTGAGAAGTCTAGCTCAACAGGATGTCTCCAGAACAGGGACAGAAAACATTGTAGGGGCTATGAACAGCCACTTTAATGGTGTGAGCGAGCATTCTTGGAGTTAACCAGGTTCCATTCTTCTGTGTTGTGGTCTGGTTTGCGGTTGTTGAGGCCAGGAGGAGGGTCATCTGGGATAATGTTCCATGTTTTAAGCAACTCTAATGCCGTGTACACACGACCGTTTTTCTCGTCGAGAAAAACATATTTTTTTTCTTTTGACGAGAAAAACGATCATCTGTGGGCATTTTGTCGTTTTTCTCGACGAGAAAAACGGCATTAAAAACGACGAGAAAAATTAGAACATGTTCTAATTTTTCTCGTCATTTTTCCCGACATTTTTTCCGCTGCAGTTTTCCCATAGGGAAACACTGCCGCGGAGCCCACAGACGGTCGTTTTTCTCGACAAGAGAAAAATTTTTGTGAAAAATGACCGTGTGTGGCGAACAAGCCGTTCCCTTGTTTTTAATGTCATTATTCATGGCGGTTTTTTAACCGCCGTGAATAATGATCGTGTGTACGTGGCATAAGCCTCTGGCCAAGGTGTCCACAGCATGTTCTTTCCCTTCATTGGTAATGATGAGGAGTTTAGTTGGAAACCCCGAACGATAGGCTATTTTATGATTGCGCAAGGCTTTGGAAATTGTGTTCAGGCTTCTCCTTTTTTGTAAAGTAAATTGAGACAGATCTGAGAAGAACTGAAATTCTTTGTATTGTGCTGGCAGGAGATCTTTATTGCGCACCGCAAACATCAAGCGTTCCTTTACATGAAAAAAGTGCAAACGTAGTATAATGTCTCTGGGTACTTTATCAGGGAGATAGGAAGGTTTTGGAAGCCTGTGGATCCTATCAATAGTGACATCAATTTCTGTAAGATCAGGCAAGATGGAAGTGAACACCTGGATAGCGTAGCTGCGCAGATCAGACTGCTGCACGGACTCGGGGAAGCCCCTTAGCTTGAGGTTGTTCCTTCTGGAACGGTCCTCGATATCTGCGATTTTAGCTTTAACCGAGTCCATCTCCTCATCCCTGGCATCATGAGCATCAACTAGATTGTTGATAGTGGAAGCAAATTCCCCCATCTTATTTTCTACATGTTCCACTCTGTCAGTTACTGTTTGCAAATCCTTCCCAAACTTATGGACACATGCCATCATATCTTTATGAAGTGAACTTCTTAGGGAAACTAACATGTCTTTCAAAGTGGTGTCTACTACAGGCTGATTGCTCGTGGGGAAACGATCTATGGAGTCAGGGAGTTCCCTGGTGTCATCCCCTGAATCCAGGCCCTCACTCACCTCATGAGATGCATCCATGCCATCCCTCTTGAATCTGGTCTTTTCCGGACTCCCAGAAGCTGAGGAAGGTGTAGGGGAAAGCTCCTTACTTGATGGTGAGTTCCTTTTGGTAGGTTTATCCTGCCTTTGTGCGGGATGGGGAGTGCTAGCCGCAGCGGGCCTGGGAGATCCGGCGCCATCTTGCCTCTGCTCCCATGCAAAAAACTGTGTCAGTTTTTGGGGTCTCTGGTCCCCCTTCCGCTTGTTTGGCATGATGTGCGATAGCAGCGGAGAGTGATCGCCGGGATTGTGAAGCTCGATCGCCGTTCTGTGGATGTTATGTGCCGCTAGGTCCCTGTTGTGCCTGGAGCTCCGTTCTCATGCGGCCATCTCGGTCGCCATCAAGCTCCGCCCCCAGGCTATCCAATTTTGATTTTCAAATAGTTGATGTGTGCTCTGGGGTACAAAGGCTTTGCCAATTTCACCAATTTATCCAGCGTTGCCTACCTCTTTCTTTTGTTATGACCCATAATAAATGGATATGTGTTTTTCTTCAAAAAGGACAGTTTGTTTGTGAGTAGGCAGGTACATTTCAAAAATACAATGTTAAAGTAACAAGGGACACCAACACCAACCTCCTTGAGGTTAAAAAATGCAAGATAATGTTGTTGTGGTAACTTGACACACAAAGAAAAAAAAATTATGGAGATCACTAGAAAATTATTTAAAAATAATAAAAAAAAACAGGAGATCTTGATTAAAATAAAAAAAGGAAAAAAGATCACTATAAAAAAAAATATAAACACTATTATGGAGATCTGGCTTGAAAAAAATAATATTATTCAGGAGATCACGATAAATAATAAAGAAATAAGTTTGTCAGAACTCTGTGTGAATATCAGCAGCAAAACAACATAATTATTCTAGCATTATAAAGAAGAAGAGAATGCGCTGCATTAAAAGATCAAAAAATTTGCAGTGTGATGGATGTGCTATCTCCATTACAAACGCTAGTTTTACCAGACCGAGCGATTCCGTCTCGTACTTGATTCAGAGCATGCGTGGATTTTTGTGCATCAGAATTGGCTACACACTATCGGAATTTATTTTGTTGGCGGAAAATTTAAGAACCAGCTGTCAAACATTTGTTTTCGGAAATTCCGACAGCAAATGTCCGATGGAGCATACACACGGTCGGTTTTTCCGAAAACAAGCTCACATCAAGCATTTGTTGTCAGAAATTCTGACCGTGTGTACGCGGCATAACAGTACTGTCGTGGTCGGTATACACCTTCTTTTCCTGTGTAAAAACTGAGGAGAAGAAGGCATTCAGTAAAGTTGCCTTCTCTGTGTCATCCGTAACCATCCCCCCATCGTATTTTATTTGGGCAATGTGCTCTGATTTAGCCTTTTTACTGTTAATATACCTATAAAATTTATTTGGATTTTTTTTTTACTCTATTCCACTGTGTCTCTTGTAGTCTTTTTTAGCTGTCCTGATTACGTTCTTACACTTCCTTTTGCATTCCTTGTAGTGTTGGAATGCTGACGGTGACCCATCCCCCCTTTTTTTTTAACCGCCTCAGCCCCGGAAGATTTTACCTCTTTCCTGACCAGAGCACTTTTTACAATTTGGCACTGCGTTGGTTTAACTGACAATTGTGCGGTAATGCAATGCTGTACCCAAACAAAATTTGTGTCCTTTTTTCCCACAAATAGAGCTTTATTTTGGTGATATTTGATCACCTCTTCGGTTTTTATTTTTTTGTGCTATAAACAAAAAAAGAGTGACAATTTTGAAAAAAAAAACACACATTTTTTTACTTTTTGCTATAATAAATATCCCCAAAAATGTTTTTAAAAAACAAATTTCTTCATCAGTTCAGGCCAATATATATATTCTTCTACATATTTTTGGTAAAAAAAAATCGCAATAAGCGTATATTGATTGGTTTGCGCAAAAGTTATAGCGTCTACAAACTATGGGAAAGATTTATGGCATTTCTATAGCATTTTTTTTTCTTTTTTCTTTTTTACTAGTAATGGTGGTGATCAGCAATTTTTAGCGGTACTGCGACAATGCGGCGGACAGATCAGACACTTTTGACACATTTTTGGGACCATTGACATTTATACAGCGATCTGCTATAAAAATGCACTGAATACTGTGTAAATGTCACTGGTAGGAAAATGGTTAACACTAGGGGGCGATCAAGGGGTTAAATGTGTTCTCTAATTAGTGTTTCTAACTGTGGGGGGATAGGACTGACTGGGGGAGGAGACATAATGCTGTTACTACTTACTAGGAACAAATGATATGTCTCCTCTTCCCTGACAGAACAGAGATTTGTGTGTCTACACGCCCGCCCGATGGCCATGTGCATCGGGTTTCCCTGCCATGCTGCGAGCGCGCGCATGCCTCCAATGGCTCTTAAAGGGAACACGTACCCATACGTTGTTTTGCCCAGCTGTGCCATCCTGCCGACGTATATCAGCCTCATGCCGGTCGGCAAGTGGTTAAAGGCCAATTTTTTCTTTTTAATCAGGCTTTTTACATTACGGTTTAGCCACCCAGGTTTAACCTTCGCTCTTCTATATTTATTGCCCATTGGAATGCACTGTGTGATACCTTTGTTTAATATGCTCCTAAAGCATTTCCATTCCCAGCTACTGTTGAGTTGTTGTTTTTTCAGGTCTTTTGCATGAAGTTGTATCTACTGTATAGGTTTTATGTTCAAATGCATTTTATACTTATTACTATTTAATTGTGAATTATGTAGCAAGAAACTAGACATATAAACTTAAAAAAAAAAAAAATTCAATGGAGTATTTATTGGAAAAAGCTTTTTTTTTTTTTTAAATTGTTCTTGCATTCAACAGTACCAACTTTTGTTATATTATTGCAAAGCCATATAACTGTAAAACGTGGAATGTTAATAATAAACATTATAAATAATGGCTTATAGTAATATGAAAAGGTCATATACCGAGTGAGCTAGATCTATGACAAGATAATAACACTTCCTCTATAGTTCAGAAGCCTAGTAAAGCTAGTTGTTTTATGTTTTCCAATTTTCACAAGTCAGAGGTGGTTTGTTTTGTCCTATAAAAAGAACAAAAGTTAGAAAATCATAGATAGCAATTCATCTGTGAATGGTGGTTAAAAACAAAGTTTTGATGTGGGTTAGAATGAATCGCTATAGTTTAAGGTTCATTTTTTAGCATTTTATTGGTAGTCAAAATGTTGTAATTTTCCAGTTAAACTGGACTATCTACTGTATATGTTAATGTTTGCCTTAGAATCCCGTATTTTAGGAGGATATTAACATATTATTCAAATCCCACCTACAAATAGTACATTGTTCCAAGTCATGGCTCTATTAAATTGCCTATTTAAAATAGAAATATGGGGGTAGACAAATTTCTATATTAAATTTCTATATTCAAAATTGAAACGCCTAAAAAGCATGCTTGCTTGCCAAGAAATGCTCTGTTTAGCTAGTCTTGTGTTTCAAAACTACCAGAAAGCATTGCCACACCATTTTATCCATTACAGTTAAAGTGGTTGTAAACCCACAAAGTAAAAAAATAAATAAAAAAAGACCTGCAAGACAAAGGCATAATGAGCTAGTATGCATAGCATACTAGCTCATTATGAATTACTTACCTGAGATCGAAGCCCCCTGCTGCGGTGCCCGTACACAGCACCGGCCAGCGACATTGCTCCCGGAGTTACTTCCGGGTATCGCGGCTCCAGCACTGTGATTGGCTGGAGCTGCGATGACGTCACTCCCATGCATGCGCGCGGGAGCCGCCGGTAATGGCACACTCACTGAAGCAACGGCACGTATGATTTCCCTTAAGAAAGTCACGTGACCTGTGACGCAACGGGTCAGGAGGAGCCAGTGACTTCACGCCAGTGCTCTGATACACTGGATGTGCAGTGAGGAGGAGTAAGCTGTCCACAAGCCTGATCGTTATTATGCATTTATGCCATTCAACCTATGTGAGTGCAATCATTTATTATATGAGTCAATGATGATCTGGAAATCTTGCGCGATGATATTTATACTTTTTATTTGAGAACCACTGTACACGGAGAAGTCAAGAAAATATTAAGGGTCATCTTTTGAAGTCAGATCTAATCGTAAGCTGGCTAGCTGAAAAGTGACATTTTATTTGCTTTGCTTGGAAGGTGAGCAGGCAATCCACACACAGGTGGTGGTGAACTTCTTTCTATATATTTTTATGTTCACGGAGGAGTTTTATTCACGTTTTTTTCTTCACGTTTTTTGATGTTTTACCATTATGTATTTTAACAGGCACTGTGCAATATTATTATTAGGTTGTTTTTAGCGCACAATTCTATTGCAACATCAACTTGGTGTCAGATCACTGTTCAATGGTTGCAGCTGAATTCCTTTAGTAATCTTTTAATATATCCAGGTTTTTAATTATATCAGCGCTTAAGAATAATCACTTTATATAACGGCACGTATGTGCCATTGCTTCAGTGCGCATGTGCCGATGACATCGGCACATGAAGATACAGGGGATATCTCCTAAATCGTGCCTTATTATAGGCTTACCGGTAGCAAAAAGTGGATTGTAAGGGTTTAAAACCACTTTAAAGGATCATTATCTTAAGTGACCTAAAATGAAATGCGAAAAATATCTATCCTATACGAAACATCTAGAAATTTTATTTTGCCTAAACAGTGCCCTAAATATGTGTACATTTTCTTTCAAAATCCTACTAAAAAGTAATAGATCAATTCCTGACAAGTAACTGTGACTAGACACTCCTGTTCTATAGCCCAATAGCTGTACTGTATATCTGCAGCGTGAGATCATCACAGGGCACAGGCCTCTGAAGTGATACCTTGGGGCATTGCTACATTGATGCTTACTGTTCTGCTGGAGGCTTAATAGAGAAAAGATTCTGTCTGAGAATCTGCAATGCACTCAGCTCCCTGCCTAATTTATTCTGTGGATACTGTATATACGCCTTCTACACCTCTTATGGTACTTATTTAACGTTCCTTCATCAGTTTTAGAACATTGCTAACAGCCTCTGACTTGTGAAAGCTGGCTAACTGAGGCTTTATTAAACTTCTGAACTATAGAGGAAGAGTTAATATCTTGTGATGGATCTCTAGTTCTCTGTGTCAGGTCAGTGTATGACCTTTTAGTATTACTATAATCAGACAGGCAACTCTGACAAAACATTGTTCCCTTACAAGATATTCAACTCCATACAGTGACATAGGGGTTGATTTAGTAAAGGATAATAGACTGTTCAGTTTGCTAGGGAATGAGGTGAAGCTCTGTTGATGTCCATTAATTTAAATCATGCGCAATTGAGATGCTGTTTTTTTTTTTTTAATTGTCCTTGCATTTGATTGGGTATTATTTGCAAAGTGCAATTTCCCATGTAAAGTGAACAACCTGTTTGCCTTTAGTAAATCAACACCGTTACGCAAGACAAGAAATGGTGAGTCAGTAATGGCAAAAATATCAGCTGCAGGGTGACCACAGGAAATACTGGTGGCTAGTCCTTTAGCCCTCTGCTTGGCTTTACTTTTGCCACGTCTTACACAGTACAGGTCCTATTTAAATTATTATATGCTTAAATATCTGTGCAAATATAATATTTAGTGTAATCATTCCTTTTTATTTCAAGTCCTTATATTTTACCTACCTTTACATACAGAACAAGCTGTCCAGCAACAGTTCTGTCACATATCTAGTCAAGGCTGAGTTGATGTGGGAGCTTCCCTTACACCTTGTCCCATTTCCCCTTGGGTTAATGACAGGGTTTAACAGGTTCACAGAGTGGCATTGGTGCCTGTAGGAGATTCAGGCCAGGAGATCTTGTAGTAGATGCGATAGCTGGCAGATGCAGGATCTCAGGTGCATGGTCAGGCGGGCAAAAGTTGGCAACAATCAGGCTGCAGAGGTACAGAATCAGGAACCAGGAGTGGAGTCAGAACCAGGCCAAGGTTAGTACTGGGCAAGCAGGGAAGGTACAGGAACAGCAGGCAGGGGGCAAGGTCAGGTCACAAGCCGGAGCCAGCAACAAAGTTTCAGGAGCAAGCTGAGTTAGGCAAGCCAGGTCAGAACACAGTCATAAACACGGAATTAGGTCTTTGCCCATGTGAATAAAGGGTGACCAAAGAAAGAACACCATGGAGTGTTATAAATTTACTTAAGCTAATCATTATTGCTTCTGCAATATTTTCATGATAGTTTATCCAGTAGAGCTTGATCAAAGAACTACCTCCAGTCTACTGATTGGACAATGGAGGAACAGCATCACACAGAGGAAGTTATAGTCTCTCTTTTGCTTTTAGCAAGCATCCAGTGTCACAGTGACCACACTGTGCAATGCAACATGCAGGGGACTATAGAGAGAGGTACTTAAGCCAACATATTCATTTTAATGAATAGATAACTTAAATTAAATGTGAGTCTGTCTGAAGTTTTGCTTTGTCTTGATTTTCGTTTTTGCAAGCATTATTTATTTCAATTTAGACTCTCTTTTAAACTTCCCATTTGTGGAATCATTATTTCCTCTGTTTACCAGCTGAGTCCCACTACAGTTGCTAGGATGTGGATGCTGCCATGGAAACAGATGAACTCTTAAGTTGCTGAAGAACTATATTATTGTGAATTCTTGCATACAAATCAGTTTATGAAACTTTGGAAGAACATGGTGCCAAACTTGTAGGTAATATTATGCAACCTGTCTTTGTTCTTCACAGGAAGCTCATGGCTGACATGTTGCTGAGGAATAGTTTAACTTGTTCTTGCAATATAACATGAAATATTATTCCACTACACTCTAAAAATGAAAGCTAAACTTTGGCTAAAAATAGAATTATCTGGACCAGACATACTGGGCAGGTAAGTGGATGGCAGCTTTTACCATTGGATCTGCTGCCTGTTAGTCTGTAAAAAAGGATGGGAAAAGCTAAACCCATAAGAGGCTTGTATTTTGCGGAAAGGGCATGAATATTGGAGCTTTAGAACACCCTTTTTTAACCAGGTTGCCCAGGCACCCTGGGGTGGCTTCAATTTGCTTCACGGGTGCCTTAGCATAATGTCTAAAAAAATTGTCCATAAAATTATATACAAGCCAGCGGAGGGATCAAGACTGCCTTTAAGTTACACAAAGCTACAGGTTTTCATTGTGCACCATTACAATGTTCTGGCTGCTGGCGTCCTAACAACCTATCATGTCATTGGTTGATAAGGACATTGGGCCCTTGCACAGCATCTTTGTTTGCCCCTCCCCTACCCCTCTCCATAAGAACTGGGGTTACACTATAGCTGATGAGAGAGAAACTGAGTGAGAAAAGAAAAACTGCAACACCAGTCAATACCAGTGTGCAAAAGTATGTTTGCTTTGGAAGAATAAGTCACCGCTAACATTGAATGCCCTATGTGTGTGGATGTTGCTGCATTATGTAAAACTATTAGTTTAGCTGATTACATTGGGGTGCCTTGAGATTGTGCATAATTCCAACCCTAGGGTAAGTGGTAATGTTGGAGTGCACTGACCCACAATGACAATGTGACAGTTGCTCTTTAGTATGAGCATCTGCAAGTTCTTTCAGTTATGTCTCGATTTGCATAATCACTGCTAAAATGTAGCCAGATCACATTTTGTAACCTCCATTATGATCTATCACGGACTCATCTAGAAGAAAGTGTCAGTTAAAAAGTGTAAGTATAATTTATATAACCAACGAAAAATAACTTTCTATTCTTAAAAAAAAGAATAAAAAAGCTGGTATTATTTTTGTTATTTTGCAACATATGCCACTCAGCATTTTCTATATCTAGTGGAAGTAGGACTTCTATTCAAGAACATGAAGCAAAAGTAAAGCACAATGAAGCTTTAAAAGCACAAGCTGGTTCTAATCTAGATAACCCATTTCTTCTGGAATGCAGACGTGATTTTGATGTAAAAATTCATAGGGGTGTGGTATGTAAGTACAACACAATGGGGGTTATTTACAAAATGCAAATCCACTTTGCACTACAAGTGAAAAGTGCACATGGAAGTGCAGTCGCTGTAAATCTGAGGGGTAGATCTGAAATGAGGGGAAGCTCTGCTGATTTTGTCATACAATCATGTACAAGCTAAAATTATGTTTTTTTATGTTTTCCTTGCATGTCCCCCTTAGATCTACAACGACTGCAATTCCAAGTGCAATTGTAGTGCAAAGTGGATTTGCCTTTCGTGTCGTAACCACAGTTTCTGGTCAGTGGACTGTATGTCCAGTACATATAGCATGTACATACTGTATTTATTTTATTTATTTCAGGTACTTATATAGCACTGTCAATTTACGCAGTGCTTTACATATATATTGTACATTTACATCAGTCCTTACCCTCAAGGAGCTATCAATCTAAGGTCCCTTACTCACATACATATACTAGGGACAATTTAGACAGGATCCAATTAACCCACCAGCATGTCTTTGGAGTGAGGGAGGAAACCCACGCAGGCACCGGGAGAACATGCAAACTCCATGCAGGTAGTGTCGTGGTTGGGATTCGAACTACACCACTGTGCCGCATATACAGTACATCCATAAACATTTAACACATTTAGCTCTGATAGGGTAAAATGTGAGGCTATTCCCCCTATTATGTTTTTTGGGCAATAGAAAAAATAGAATCTTTTTTAAACGTTCACAATGAGGTTGATTCACTCATTGCAAATACAGTACAAAGGGGGAAAGCACTACAGGTATAGAGTTGAATTGTATGAGTCTCACCAAGGGGTTATCACTTGAGTGGCGAAGGCTTTCAACTTTGTGGTCATCCAATGCTGGTAGGGTCCAACACTTCGCCAATATAAAAGAATTACCTGAGGCGTTTTTATGAAAATAGATATATAGAATTTGTCAGTGTATTTTGTCCCATAGATTTTCCATACAGACATATTTGTACTGGTGTATTTTTTCTAGATTGGGGATAATGCAATGAATACCAGGTGTTTCAATAAAGAAGGAAGGATCACAGTATACGTATTTTATGAAACAGAGAGGTTATGTGCATATAGATAGTATGGCCAATGTATATTGCAATGTTGTTAAAGTGGTTGTAAACCCCAAAATGTAAAAAAATAAAAAATAAAAACCTGAAAGACAAAGGCATAATGAGCTAGTATGACTAGCAAACTAGCTCATTATGAATTACTTACCTTAGATCAAAGCCCCCGAAGCCGCCCTCGTCTCCCCCTCCGGCCGCAGACATCTCTCCCAGAGGTTACTTCCGGGTATCACCGCTCTGGCGCTGTGATTGGCCGGAGCGGCGAAGACGTCACTCGGTGCATGCGCACGGGAGCCGTCAAAGCCGGCATTATCCATTCACAAAACCGGCATGCTCAGTGCGCCTGCGCCGTTGTCTATGGCGCGCATGTGCCATAGACATCGGTGCATTCTGTTTTTCAAATATCTCCTAAACCGTGTAGGTTTAGGAGATATTGCAAACACCTACAGGTAAGCCTTAATCTAGGCTTACCTGTAGGTAAAACTTGTCAGAGAGGGTTTACATCAATTTTAATCATATGGACTTATATGGCATTTATGGACTGCATAGACCAATTTTTGTTTAATGCAGTCCCACAAGTCGACATCACTCATATCTAGACCTTCATACATAGAAAATTGGTGGAAGGATTTTCAAAAGGCAGGGGGGACAAGTAGTCAATTATATTTGCACAAGGCACAAATTTCAGAAAAAATTATGAATAAAGGAGAGATCACCCCAGGGTGGTCACCCCAGGGTTATTTCATAAAAGTGTGGGCAGATGAAACAAGCACCATGGAGTTGAAATAAAAACAGATTAAGAATAGAAATAACAAGATCGGTCTGTACCCTTTCATTGCATCCGATTGAAAAGCAAGCCCAGCACAATTATATATACATATCCATACAAGCAATGACCATATGCCAAATGGCATTGGCCATGTCTGGGTGTATAGCGTGTCTAATAGATTGGTAATTACCTGTTTCAAATGAATGGCTGGTAAAAGGAGAAGTCTCTGAGCAGTGGCAGTGAGATTTTGCTGCTTAAAAGATTTATTTATACTGTGTGGAATGAGAGAGATCATTCCACACAGGTGCATGCTGCAGGCGAAGACACTAGACCAACGTCAGAGCGTCTGTAGAAGAGCCAATACGTGGGGGGAATATGTCAAGGGAGGAATCACTCATGTACTTTCTGTATTTCTGTATATATCTATCTATGCTGTAAAGTATGTTCTATGATATTGAGAATCCCGAATGGGATATATATTTTTTAATCACATTTTTCAAGAATGTTGTAGGAGTCCTTCTTTTCCTCAGATGGGTCTGTCTTTGACGTATAATAGGCAAAAGGTGGGGTGAAATGGCACTACCTGCTTATTACCAAATTCAATATGTCTATACGTGTAAGCTGACACTAGTTGGTATAGTGAAACAAATCCTAATTGCCCTAATACAATTCCGCATAGGGATGTGATAATTAATATTGAAAACTAACATACGTGTATAAATGTGATAAATGCAGCAATACATATAAATAATGTGTACCAATAATAAGAATTATACATAAATCCCAAAAAATAAATAAATAGATGTGTGCCGTATCTCAATCCACTGTGCATAAATCAAATTTATCCAAAGTCCAATAGATATTTGCAGCAAAAAATGAAAAAAACAAAAACCAAAACACAGAGAAAATATATGTGATATATAAAAAAATATATACAAAAAATTAATGTAATGGTAATATTATAAGTATAAAAAATGTATATATTGTGAAAAAAATATATACCGTATATACTCGAGTATAAGCCTAGTTTTTCAGCACATTTTTTTGTGCTGAAAATGCCCCCCTCGGCTTATACTAGAGTCACCTTTTTGCACCTGATCTCCCTGAATTTGGGGACCCGGTACCGTTATGCTACAAGTGTGAAAAGTTTGTTGGCCGGGGAGCACCGATTTTTCAAAGCCGGGCACCCCTTCCATAGACTCCTATGTTAAACGGTAATTTCTCTGGTGAATTTGGGGACCTGGTTCCAGGTGGTCGTAGGTCTACTGGACCCGAAACTTAGTACACATGTAGCCCAATTTCTCCTCTATAAGTGTGCAAAGTTTGTTGTCTGGGGGATCTACGGCCGGGGAGCACCGATTTTTCAAAGCCGGGCACCCCTTCCATAGACTCCTATGTTAAACGGTAATTTCTCTGGTGAATTTGGGGACCTGGTACCGGACGGCCGTAGGTCCCCTGAATCCGAAACTTGGTACACGTGTAGCCACATTTCTCCTCTACAAGTGTGCAAAGTTGGGGAGCACCGATTTTTCAAAGCCGGGCACCCCTTCCATAGACTCCTATGTTAAACGTCAGTCTAGTCATGGGCACAGTGAGGCATGGACACAGTGAGGCAATCACATGGACACAGTGAGACAAAGTGAGGCACAGTGAGGCATGCAGATGGACACCCTAGGCTTATACTCGAGTCAATACGTTTTCCCAGTTTTTTGTGGTAAAATTAGGTGCCTCGGCTTATATTCGGGTCGGCTTATACTTTAGTATATACAGTATATATATATGTAAAAATTATATATATATAAGATAATATAGTTCATATAAAGTTCATCAAAACCAGCAGGAAATCCAAGGTGACTTGTGAAGACTGCATAGAAATCGGGTGACTGTTGTGCTCCCCCTCTTGGGTCCCCACTCACCAGCTACCATCACCCCTGCAGGGGTAAATGGCATGTAGTACAAGAAACTTAAATCCTGGTGTGTCTTCCAACTCAATTGCCTGCAGCCTCCCCACTGAGATATCCTATGATATGCCTGGTACCGTGTAACAGCTGAGATGTGGATCCACCACAATAAAGCCTCAAGGAAGAGATTGCTCCGATAGTGTATTACCAAAAATATTTTATTTAAAAAAACGATTAAAATTAAAACAGGCACAGTATGTAAACTGGCCAAAAACAGTACACTACAGCTTACTTCTGTGAGTAACGTCCAGGAACTCGGGGAGTGCGGCGTGCGGTTCACCTGCGCTCCACCAGAATCCCTTGCGACCCGGAAGTGACGCTGTGTGCGTGTGCGTAGATAAACTGACGCGTTTCGGCATCGATGTCTCCTGAGGTGGTACCACTCCCACGCAGTCAACGTCTTTTGAGGAAGTGACCGTCCATAAACCCCTCCCACCCTACTACATCAGGGTCATGACATCCCCACTAACCCGGAAGTGACGTGTGCGCTTCACACACTCAGCTCTCCTACTAGGAAGCTGCTGCAGTGTCTGCAAGGATTCCCCTGCTCTCCATGGACGGCTGGATCTGGTGATAGCACCCTCTGGGGTCACTTTTATGCTAATTTTTTGTGATTTGATGTACGTAGATAGGTTTAAGGGGGCTTTCAGTGTATGGGCTACTTGGGAATATTAAACAGGATTACACTATATTGCTTTTGGTGGGATTACACTATAGTGCCTGCTGTCCCTGCCTGCTGGTGATGGTCCGTTGAAAAGTGGCTGGTGTATCTGCTTAAGGCGAGTTTAACCCCCTCGGAGAGAGTGCATCACACGGTGGATTGAGATTATTGTTTCTCCCTGGTGGAAGGTGCACACTAGGATTACTACTAAGACACCATTCAGCACTTTGGATTGTTTACATCACCTTGACTACATCTGAGACTTTCTTTATTCAGTGGTTTTTCCACGAGTCTATCATTATTGATTTTTAAGCGCTGTTTTGTGTATTTTAATATCACAGAGACTGAACTGTTTTATTCTTATACCGTGGTTTTATTTTTCTTTTAATCTTTAAACGGCTGTTCAGTGGTTTTATATTGGAAAATATTTTTACCATTTTTTTTATCTCTGTTTGTACTGCTTAGAGGTCTGTGGGTTTGATCTGGCGCTGAGTGGGTGTTCTGCAGGCCTTTTATTTACACCCCTTTATACACAATAACAATAATATATAAAAACGCTGTGAATAAGACGGCTCATCTCTAACTGTGTAAAATGACTATAAGGGAGCGCCCTCTAATGGTGGAAGTATAAACTTAGGGGTGCGATCCCTAGCAAGCCTGATATTACCTGGTAAAGGGAAGGACCATAGGAATATATGTAAAAAAATATATAAAAAATATATATAAAACGGGGATGTTGAAAAACCTATAGTAATGTATAAACCCTATTAAGCTCAACATATCCTCATCACTTAACATTAGTTTGAGGGAAATGAGACATAAAAATAATATATGTATTATAAAAAATATATATCTACAGTAAAAAAAAACTATTAAAGATAAGGAGTGCAGTATTAATTTAAATTAAATAAAGTAGAGCACTGGAGAAATAATAGACAGATAAAGACTCTAAAGGCCATCCTATTGCTAATCTTAATGAAAGTGTAGGAATCCAATAGGGGCTTGTAGGAGTACCTTATACCATGGGTATTCCAGGACATCCATGACTGGATATGTATGTCAAAGGGTATGACAGCAAATGGAAAAACACACAGTACATGTGGGCAAACAGAGTATATATGCATAGGCCCAATACATACATATAGCATTTTGTAGAATGTATGCCCAAAAAGGACCCCACATAGAAGAATATGGTCTTGGTATAACTGGGTGTATACTGGCAACTAGAGGGTACACAGGCTATCCAACCAAAGGCCAGAGTCCCTAGTGGCTGATGTTAATGCACAAAACGTTGTGCTGGGTGGAGAAAGAATATTATCAAGGGTTAGCTGTAAAGCAATTGAGGTCGATATCCAGGTTAAGGCCCCTAGGGGGAAGGGACCCCAACTTGTATATCCAGGCAGTCTCATTTTGTGAGATCAAGGTGGTTTTGATACCATAAAAGATTAAACCAGTGGGATTGTGCTTAGGGAAGCCATTTCTAATGTTGTTGATATGCTCCCTGATGCGTACAAAGAGGGGACGTGTGGTTCTGCCCACATATTGAAGATGACACGGACATTCAATAATGTACAGTAGGTGCCGCCGACATTGTATATCCATCGCGATCCCATTGCGGAGATTCTCGGCGACAGGGTGCCGATATCTCGGCGACAGGGTGACGACATCTTGCGCTCGCTGCAATAGCGAGAAGGCGAAGTGACACTGTATTGAATGGGATCTGACGTGGATTCCCGCCAATACCAGGCACTGTGTTTGGTATGAATCCTGAGCGGGAACTCCACGCCAAATTTTAAATAAAAAAACGGCATGGGTTCCCCCTCCAGGAGCATACCAGGCCCTTTGGTCTGGTATGGATTTGAAGGGGAATCCCCTAAGCCGAAAAAACGGCGTGGGGGTCCCCCTCAAAATCCAAACCAGACCCATATCCGAGCACGCAACCTGGCAGGCCACAGGAAAAGAGGGGGGACGAGAGAGCGGCCCCCCTCCCTCCTGAACCGTACCAGGCACCATGCCCTCAACATGGGGGGTTTGGTGCTTTGGGGCAGGGGGGCGACCTGAGCATGTGACTGTGACGACATGGGAGCATGTGGCCACCCGGAGCATGTGACTGTGACATCATGAGAGGCCTATATAAATCGTTATGGACCGCACACCCAGCATTACAGCGGAAGAAAGCGACGTGTCAACATCGAGGAGGAGAAGAGGGAAGAAGACGGCGATGGCGACGGGAAGACCGGGTTCCTCCACTAGCAAAATAGCTGGAAGAAGATAGTGGAGCAGCCCGGCAGAAGGACAACGGAAAGCGGGAGGAGACGACGGGGTAGACCGGGCCTCTCCGCTAGCAAAAGAGCTGGAAGAAGTTAGCGAAAAAGCCCGGCAGAAGGAAAAAGGCACGGGAGAGCAGAAGATCCCCGAAGTCGGAAGAAGAGACCCCCAAAGTCAGAAGAAGACCCCCGGAGCTGCCTAATAAATTACTTTAAAAACCTGTGTGTGTTTTTTTATTGACATTTTATTTCCACCAAGTGAATGGGTAGGGGTATGATGTACCCCATACTCATTTACATAGGGTGGGGGGCCGGGATCTGGGGGCCCCCTTATTAAAGGGGGCTTCCGGATTCCAATAAGCCCCCGCCCGCAAACCCCAACAACCAACGGCCAGGGTTATCGGGAAGAGGCCCTGTCCCCATCAACATGGGGGCAGGGTGCATTGGGGTGGGGGGGCCGCAGGTCGCCACCCCTGCCCCAAAGCACCAAACCCCCATGTTGAAGGGATGCGGCCTGGTACGGTTTAGGAGGGAGGGGGCCGCTCTCTCGCCCCCCTCTTTTCCTGCGGCCTGCCAGGTTGCTCGGATAAGGGTCTGGTTTGGATTTTGAGGGGGACCCCCCACGCCGTTTTTTCGACTTCCGAAGGGCCTGGTATGCTCCTGGAGGGGGAACCCATGGCGGTTTTTTATTTAAAATTCGGAGTGGAGTTCCCGCTCAGGATTCATACCAAACACAATGCCTGGTATTGGCGGGAATCCACGTCGGATCTCCGTCCACCGGCCTCAATGTCAGCAATGCGTGTCGCTCATTGCGAAAGGAAAATCACAATTTTTCCTTTCCCGATGACGAGACAGCTCGGCGCTGGCTCTCACGACAGGGCTCGTAGGGTGTCAATCTCGCCACTAGAAGAGGCGAGATTGACACAAAATCGGCGGCACCTACTGTAGGTAACATGAGTGCTATGGCAGGTAATTAGCTCTCTGATCTTATATGCTTTATGGCCCGTCACGGACTTAAAGGATTCCTTCTTTCTTGGCTGTTTTTTACTAACTCTGCACGGCAAGCATCTCTGACATTTGTAAAAGCTGTTCATGTCAGCAAAAAGTTTCACCTGTTTTGGAGGATCAATTACGTTGTGGACCAGATGGTTAAGAAGTGTGGGTGCCTTTCTGTATACAAATTTAGGTTTTGTTGGCAAAATTTGAGACAATACTCTATCCTCTTTGAGGATGGGCCAATATTTTCCCATAAATCGCTCAAATGCCTTGAATTGAGTATTACAGCCTGTGACAAAGGCCATCTCCATCTGCCCATCATCTGTTCTTGCTCTCTTACTAAACAGGTCATCTCTGTCAATCATAGTTACTTCATGTTTCACTTTTTCAAGGTTTTCCAACTTAAAGCCTTTTTCCTGAAATCTTTTAATCAGCATATCTGCCTGTACATTAAAGTCCTCAAGTTTGTCCCAATTTCTACATATCCTTAATAGTTGGCCCTTAGGAACATTATTTATCCACTTGGGATGGTGACAGCTGGTAGTTGGTATATAACCATTACGGTCAGTTGTTTGTTTTTTTGTTTGTTTTTTTACCAACAAAAATGTGTTTATTGATTCAAAGGTGGTACACAGCCATATACATCAAAAACAATAATCAGCACTTCCATGCACATGACCAATTGATACAAAACAGGGTTAAAGTAGCAACCTCATAATACTTCTCGTCCTACAATATAGCATTCACAAGCAGAGTGTTTTTCCCATAACTAGCCCAATAATCTGTCCACGACCAGGTCCACCGGGGCAAGCCCCGGTGTATCCAGCTACGGCGCCCAGAGATTTTCATATTTCTGCATGCTCCTCCTGCGCTGGTAGATGAGCTTTTCCATACGTAACATATCCCCTATCTTACATATCCATTCCCTCGAAGTTGGGGGCACCTCAGATTTCCAATGCAACATAATCAGCCTTCTGGCTTGGAACATCACCCTCCGAACTGCTTCCCTGGGGTGCACTTCTATCACATGCTCTTCCACCACCCCCAAGAGGCATACCTTGGGATCTACTGGTAAAGATATCTTAAACACAGAATTGACCACAGTCACCACCTCATTCCAATATAAATGCAGCTTGGGGCAACGCCGCAGGAGGTGAATAAGATCCCCATGGTCCCTTCTACATCTGGTACAGGTACCATCTGTCTGCAACCCCATCAGCTGTAGTCTATGCGGCGTGTAGTACACCCTCAGAATAATATACAGTTGCGTGAGCCGCTGGGCCACATTTAGAGAGCATACACTTACCCCCTGAAATATCTCCTCCCACTCTTCCCTGTCCATTTGACCCACATCTCTCTCCCACCGCTCCCTCACCTTCAGGGGATGCTGCCCCAGGAAGTATTGTAAAAGGATATTGTAGCTTTGGGAAGTAAATCCCTTCGAGGTCACAGCATCTCTGATGAGGCCGAATACAGGAGTTGGAGACAAGTGCCACTCTGAAGATCTACTCTGTGCTCTACCCGCATGCTGAAGTTGCAGATATTGGAAGAACATTGAGGACGGCAGGCCAAACTCCGCCTGCAGATCCGCAAATGTCCTAAGAATACCGTTCTTAAATACGTGCCCAACATGGGTAATCCCGTGTGCAATCCATCTAGCCCCTCCCTGCAACTTAGCCAATTCCGTATAAGTCTTGTTATGCCAAAGAGGGCTATATTCAGTATACCCCTCGGCCTGTTGTATATACTTGCACTTATTCCACACTTTTTGTATAAGGTTGTATGTAGGATACTTTTTATTCGGCCTGGCAAATGCCAGGGCCTCCAGTGCCAGAGGAATGGGACCTGCATCTATTGTGCGGAGCATGAGTGCCCGGGAAGAGCCAGCCGGCTCGGTCCCAAAGCACCCCACCAGGTGCTGTAACTGGGATGCCAGGTAGTACAACCACGGGTTGGGCAATGCCAGCCCGCCATCGTCCTTAGGCCTTTGAAGATGTTCTAATTTTATCCTCGGGGGTTTATTCTTCCATATTAAAGTACGAAAGATGGAATATACCATTCTAAAATTTTTTAAAGGGACCACTACCGGGGCATTGTGAAGACAGTAGAGTAGTTGAGGCATAAGGATCATCTTCACCAAATTTACTTTGCCCGCCACCGACATGTGAAGGCCGTTCCACGTCCTAACTCTCTCCCTAAACCTCTGAAGCAGGGGCGAAATATTCAGTCGGCCAAAATCCCTCGGGTTGAAAGTGATCTGAATCCCAAAGTATTTAAAAGAAGTAGTGACTGGGATAGGGCACGATGGGGCTACCGTCTGTGTGGCATCCCCGTCTAACAGCAACAGGGCAGATTTTGACCAGTTAATTTGTAAGCCCGAGTAAACCCCAAATTTGTAATGGTTGCCATGGCCTCCCGCAAGGACTCATCAGTTTCTCCCAGCATAAGCAGGGTGTCATATGCGTATAGCATTATCTTCTCCTGCAGGGGACCATAGCAAAATCCCACAATATGCTCATTAGCCCGTATCTCCATGGCCAGGGGTTCAATAGCCAATGCAAAGAGCAGAGGGGACAGCGGGCCACCTTGCCTCGTCCCCTTCCTCAATGCAAAATCCTGTGACAGAAAACCGAAGGCCCGAATGGCAGCCTCAGGTCCACTGTACAGGAGGCGCACCCACGCTATATACGCTTCGATGAATCCAAAAGGCTCCAGTACCGCCCACAAGTATGTCCAATCAATACTGTCAAATGCCTTAGTGGCATCCAAGGACAGCAGGTCCCTGCTTCCCAGATTGTCGACGTCTGATTGCATATTCAAAAATAACCACCGCAGGTTAACGGCCGTGGATTTATTTGGCATAAACCCTGCCTGATCATCATGTACGAGGGAGGCTATAACCTTATTAAGTCGCAGTGCTAGCACTTTCGCAAGAATTTTAATATCGCATTGTAACAAGGAGATTGGCCTGTATGACCCAGGTTCAACCGAGTCCTTACCTGGTTTAAGGAGCAATACAATATTGGCTTTTGCCATAGAAGGTGGAAGTTCTCCCACCTCCAAGGCTGCGTTAAACACCCTCAATAAGCGTGGCAGCAATACTTCCGCATGCTGCTTGTATACTTCCATGGGAATCCCATCCTCCCCCGGTGCCTTACAATTAGGGAACATTTAATTAATTTCAGCCAGAACGCATTGAATTTCCACGGTGCCCTTGGGAGCGCCACCGGTTGAGAAACCACCAGGTGCACTATCAATGGGGAATGGTCCGACACACTACGGGGCCTGTATTCCATAGTGGCTACATATTTTTGAGCATGTGTGCGTTTCCCACCACCAAGTCAATCCTAGACAGACTGCCATGCGATTTGGAAAAACATGAATACTGTCTTACCCCCGGATGACGGTGTCGCCAAATATCCACCCAGCCCACCTCTTGCAACAACCGCGTCAGGGGGGTACCCCTGGAGAGGGCAGAGGCGGGTGTCTATCCAACGAGAGGTCCAAACAACAATCAAAGTCCCCGATCACCAGCAGCGGTACCTCCGGCCTACCATCCAAATAGGATATCAAGCACCACCGCCTTGAAAGGGGGGGACATATACTCCAGCAATTACACATGTTAAGGCACCCAATCTGCAATGTAGAAACACAAATCGACCCTCAGGATCAATTAGACTGTCCATCTCTTGGTAGTCCAAGGAGCCGTGAATCAAGACACTCACCCCTCTAGAATACGAGGTGTGAGTGGAGTGGTAAGCTTTAGTCACCCAATTATACTTTATACATCCCACTGTTTCCTGCGTCAAATGTGTTTCTTGGAAGCAGAATATCCCAGGCTGAAACTTTTTAAGGCACATGCGCACCATAGTTCTCTTGAGGGGGGAATGGAGTCCCCTCACATTCCATGGTACTATAGGAATCCCTGCCATTTGACAAAGTTAAACATAGGAACAAGCATGGAAAGTGTCACCAGGCCCAAAAGTCTGGCAGTTCTGGAATAAATGATTAGGTCATGAAGAAGTGTATATGGTTCAGTCATAGTGCCCACCTGAGAAGCATTGCTGTCATGCCGCTCATCAAAAAAGTGAAAAATAAAAAGAAAAAAAGAAAAGCAGAGGAGGCAACAAGCAATCCCCTCCAGTAACTTAGCACCATGTCCTGTCAACAGGGCAGGACAACCGTGTGCCCCCTGTGACAGCAGGAAGGTAAAGTCACCTGGTTGCATCCAGGGGGGTAGATATATTTCTCCCAGATTCAGGCTTTATGCCGACTTATACAACTAGGTGGAGAGTTGTATAAGGCTAGTGGGCTCATGGATGACTCATACCTCTAGGGAGAGTGTGGGGCGTCGTGCAGACAGAGATGAGGAGACCAGCTGAACCTTGTCAGCTCGTTTAGGCCTCTATAAGAACTCCCAGCTTCATTAGATGTTAGCTCATGCCTGGAACCAGACCTGTGTGGACTGTCTAGGGAGAGTGAACCCCTGTGCGGTGAGGCAAAGCCTGTGTGGCTATTTGTTTGGACTTTTACTAAACCAGGGACTTAGGGACTAGGACAGCACCAGGCTGATCCCAGTTGTTAGTTTAGGAAACCTGCATGTTTAGTCAGAGGTCAAACTGACCAGGATTTATTTTGTTTATGTTTCTTTTTGGCTTTGCTGTGTTTTTGTCACTGTACATAGAGAAATAAACCACACCTTTTGATTTTGAAAACCACAACCTCCGTCTGCTGGCCCTGTTTTTGTGTGGGGAGCCCAACCAGGGGGTCACACACACCCGCTACTGAGTTAACCCCCTCACAGTTGGTGGAGAACCAGTGGCAGTTTTTTTTAAGCCAGCATGGAGGAGATACTAAAACAGCTGGCTCTAGCAAATGCCAATCAACAGCAGACAAATGCAGGTTTGCAAAGGAGCCTTGCAGCCCAGCAGCAAGCTCATCAACAAGCCCAGCAGCAATCTGAGGCCCGCTTCATAGACCTGTTACAGAAGCAAGAGCAGAGACTACAACAAATGGAAGCAGTAATGCAGCAACGTCCGCAGACCAGTGAGGAAAGCCGTCCCACTAATACCGCGTCCTTTGGGGTGAGTCGTTTATTGACAAAAATGACTGGAGAGGATGATCCAGAGGTATTTTTGACCACATTTGAAAGGACTGCTGAAAGAGAAAAGTGGCCTGAGGAGCAGTGGGCTGGACTGGTGGCTCCTCTGTTAACTGGTGAATCGCAGAAGGCTTACTATGACCTAGAGCCTGACCAAGCAAAAGACTATGTGATGCTAAAAGCTGAAATATTGGCAAGGCTGGGTGTCACCCTGGCTGTCCGGGCTCAGCGTGTGCATAACTGGACTTTCCAGCTTGGAAAACCCCCCAGGTCTCAAATGTATGATCTCATTCACCTGAGCAGGAAGTGGCTACAGCCAGAGACTTTGTCCGCACCAGAGATTGTGGAACGTGTTGTAATGGATCGGTTTTTGAGAGCTCTTCCTACTGCCATCCAAAAGTGGGTAAGCCATGGAGACCCAGAGACGGCCGGTGGTCTTGTGGATCGTGTAGAGAAATACTTGGCTACAGAGAACCTGACGGCCTCTTCCAGAGACACTCGGACTTTCCACCCTAAGACCAGACCACCCCCAGGGGCGGATAAGAGGATTCCAAGGGGTAAGGGTGGAGAGAGTGAGAGGGTGGGAGCTCTACCCCAAGTTTGGCGAGAACAGCCTGGGAAATCAGCGGCTCAAGAGGCGGCAAGAAGGATCGTTTGCTACCGCTGCCGGCGAGCGGGACATATTGCAGCCAATTGCCCGGTTGTGGAGGAACCCATGCAGTGTGACTTTCTGACGGGCAGACGTCAGTCGCTGTGTGCGACAGTCGCATGCACTGCCATTCGAGGAACTGAGAAACATTTATGCAAAATGTGTGTTAATGGTAGAAATGTTGTGGTATTGCTGGATTCAGGTAGCCTTGTGACCCTGATAAAGGCTGAGTTAGTTAAAACAGAGGTCTCTGGGAATAGCAAGGTAGCTGTTATTTGTGTGCATGGGGACACCCGAGAGTATCCAGTGACTACAGTGTGTTTCGAGACCCCCAAAGGTACCCTCTCTCATCCAGTGGGCTTAGTATCTCAGTTACCGTATGACGCCATTGTGGGAAGGGATTTTCCGAAGTTCTGGGAACTGTGGGATGATCCTGAGCCCCCCACTGGTGCCCCTATGTACCAGGAATGTGATAGCCAGAACTCCTCTGAGAGTGGTGAGGACTCTCCAGAATTTCCCTTGTCAGTATTGGCAGGGGAGACTCAAGAAACTGGAGAGGAGCCCACCTCCTCAGACGAAAACCTACCGTCTGTGGAGTTTTCTGATCTGGAGGTTCACAGGGAAAATTTTGCCACAGAACAGTTAAAAGACCCCGCCCTAATAAAGGCACGGGAAAACGTAGTGGAAATAGATGGCGAGTTAGTGAACCCAGATAATACCTGCACTTACCCATACTTCAGCGTAGAGAAGGACCTACTGTATCGGGTGGCAAAAAGGGCAGAAGAAACCGTTGAGCAGCTTGTGGTGCCCAAACCTTACAGGAAGTTGGTGTTGGAGTTGGCCCATGGGCACATTCTTGGAGGTCATCTGGGGACAGAGAAAACCCGAGAGAGGGTATTACAGAGATTCTATTGGCCTGGAGTGATGAGGGACATAGAAAATTATTGTTCCTCCTGCCCTGTGTGTCAGAGGTCGGCCCCGATGCCACATTTCCGTAGCCCGCTGGTCCCTCTACCCATCATTGAGGTCCCGTTTGAGAGAATCGCAATGGATTTGGTAGGTCCTATAATCAAGTCCGCTAGGGGGCACCAGTACATATTGGTTATAATGGACTATGCCACCCGTTATCCAGAAGCGATCCCTCTCAGAAATACCTCGGCCAAAACCATAGCCAAAGAGCTATCTCTTGTTTTTAGCTGGGTGGGTATTTGTAAAGAACTGCTTACGGACCAAGGTACACCCTTTATGTCCCGGGTTATGAAAGAGCTGTGTAAATTGCTCAAAGTGACGCAATTGCGTACATCTGTGTATCACCCCCAAACCGATGGGCTGGTTGAAAGATTCAACAAAACCCTAAAACAAATGTTGAAGAAAGTGGTGGATAGAGATGGAAAGGATTGGGACTGTCTACTTCCTTATTTGATGTTTGCTATTAGGGAGGTGCCCCAATCCTCTACGGGATTCTCCCCCTTTGAGTTACTGTATGGGAGACACCCAAGAGGGCTGTTGGATATTGCCAAGGAAACTTGGGAAAGTGAGAGTTCTCCCCACAGGAGTGTGATTGAGCATGTCGCCCTGATGCAAGATCGAATTGCACAGGTAATGCCCATCGTGAAGGAACATTTGGCCCAAGCGCAGTTGGCACAGCAGAGAGTGTACAACCGTGGAGCAAAGACCCGTACCTTTTCCCCGGGGGATAGGATATTGGTACTTGTCCCTACGGTTGAAAGTAAATTCCTTGCCAAATGGCAAGGCCCCTACGAGATAATGGAAAAAGTGAGCGAAGTGAATTACAAGGTCAGACAACCAGGAAGGCGAAAGCCCGAACAGATATATCACGTTAATCTGTTGAAAGCCTGGAGGGATAGAGAGTCCCTAGTCGCAGAAACTTGGTCACCAGCTCAAACTGGTTGCGTGATTCCGGAGGTTGGAATAGCAGCCACCTTGTCACAACCCCAACAACAGGAGGTTAAGGAGTTTGTGCTTCGCAACAAGGAGGTGTTCTCTGAGCTGCCGGGACAAACATCTGGGGTAGAGCATGATATTATTACCCCGCCCGGTGAAAGGGTGAAGTTAAAACCCTATCGGATCCCAGAGGCCCGACGGGAGGCAATACGGGAGGAAGTACAGAAAATGCTGAACTTAGGGGTGATAGAGGAGTCCCAAAGTGATTGGTCTAGTCCCATTGTGTTGGTGCCTAAACCGGATGGGAGCTGGCGATTTTGTAACGATTTTCGTCAGTTGAACAAAGTTACAAAATTTGACACCTACCCCATGCCACGTATAGATGAGTTGATCGACCGGCTGGGAACAGCCCGATACATGACGACTCTTGACCTCACAAAAGGGTATTGGCAAATTCCCCTGGCCAAGTCGGCCAAAGAGAAAACCGCATTTGTAACCCCAGACGGGGCGTTCCAATATAAGAGAATGCCGTTCGGGTTACAGAATGCGCCGGCCACATTCCAGCGGAAAATGGACCAGATGCTGAGGCCCCATCGGAAGTATGCTGCGGCTTACCTGGATGACGTAATTGTCCATAGCACAGATTGGGCCTCACATCTGCCAAAAGTGCAAGCAGTCCTGGACTCTGTTCGGGAAGCGGGGTTTACGGCTAACCCCAAGAAGTGTACCATTGGGCAGGAGGAGGCCAAATATCTTGGGTACACCATTGGGAGGGGAGTAATAAAACCCCAACTCAACAAAGTCGAGGCCATCCAGAGTTGGCCACGTCCCAACAGCAAGAAGCAGGTACGAGCCTTTCTGGGAATCGCTGGGTATTATCGGCGATTCATTCCCCACTTTGCTTCTAAGGCTGTGCCCCTAACCAACCTGACGAAGGGGAAAGGGTCGGTCATGATTAAATGGACCCCCGAGGCTGAGGCAGCATTCCAATTCTTGAAACAAGCCTTATGTAGCCAGCCAGTGTTGTACTCACCCGACTTCTCTAAAGACTTTGTCGTACAAAGTGATGCGTCAGATGTGGGGTTAGGAGCAGTATTGTCCCAGGTCTGGAACGGGGAAGAGCACCCAGTCATTTACCTCAGCAGGAAGTTGAAGTCCCATGAGGTAAATTACGCCACCGTTGAAAAGGAGTGTTTAGCGGTGAAGTGGGCTCTAGATTCCCTTCGGTACTACCTGCTAGGTAGGCACTTTGACATGGTTACGGATCACGCTCCGTTAAAGTGGATGGCTCAAAACAAGGAAACAAATAGAAGAGTGAATAGGTGGTTCCTGGCCCTCCAGGAATTCAACTTCACAGTAAAGCATCGCCCTGGCGTTCAAATGGGGAATGTGGATGCTTTGTCTCGAGTACATGAATGCCTGATTGCTGGTGTTCCAACCCCAAGGTTAAAACAAGAGGGGGGGGTATGTGACAGCAGGAAGGTAAAGTCACCTGGTTGCATCCAGGGGGGTAGATATATTTCTCCCAGATTCAGGCTTTATGCCGACTTATACAACTAGGTGGAGAGTTGTATAAGGCTAGTGGGCTCATGGATGACTCATACCTCTAGGGAGAGTGTGGGGCGTCGTGCAGACAGAGATGAGGAGACCAGCTGAACCTTGTCAGCTCGTTTAGGCCTCTATAAGAACTCCCAGCTTCATTAGATGTTAGCTCATGCCTGGAACCAGACCTGTGTGGACTGTCTAGGGAGAGTGAACCCCTGTGCGGTGAGGCAAAGCCTGTGTGGCTATTTGTTTGGACTTTTACTAAACCAGGGACTTAGGGACTAGGACAGCACCAGGCTGATCCCAGTTGTTAGTTTAGGAAACCTGCATGTTTAGTCAGAGGTCAAACTGACCAGGATTTATTTTGTTTATGTTTCTTTTTGGCTTTGCTGTGTTTTTGTCACTGTACATAGAGAAATAAACCGCACCTTTTGATTTTGAAAACCACAACCTCTGTCTGCTGGCCCTGTTTTTGTGTGGGGAGCCCAACCAGGGGGTCACACACACCCGCTACTGAGTTAACCCCCTCACACCCCGGAAACGCACTCAGGGGGTCTCTCAAGTACTCAATTTGTAAATCCACGTTGACGATGTCTGAAGCTCTTGTCTTGATATGATGCAAGATAATGTCCCTCAGCCAGGGTTTATCCAGATAAGATCAGAACAAAGTCTCCCCACCAAATCAAAGCACCCCAGGAACCGTGCGGAGATCCAGCATCTTTTGCGGGTCAGCCTGCCTTCATCAATCCTCCTCACCATTCTGGTCACGCCGCCTCAGGGCTTTTTCGTTACGGTCCAGCCAGTTAACTGCCTCCTTAGCAGACTCAAAAAATTGTGCCTGGCCCTGCACTATCACTCGTAGCTTAGCCGGGTACAACATAGCATAAGGGAGCTGCATCTGTCGGAGCCTGCGCTTTACATCAAAAAACTTTGCCCGGCGTCTCTGCACCTCAGCCGAGAAATCAGGATAAAAGGACACTCTGGTTCCATTATGTTGTATGTTGGCCCGTTCCCATGCGAGTCGGAGCACTGTTTCCCTGTCCCTGTAATGTAGCAGTCTTGCTAGTATTGACCTGGGGGGCCCCCCAGGTTGAGAGGGGCGAGATGGCACCCTGTGAGCACGCTCCACCGCGAACAGAGGAGAGAAGGCATTCTTTCCAAAAATGTCCAGCAACCAGCCCTCCACATATGCTGTGGGATCCCAACCCTCCACCTTCTCAGGGAGACCCACAATGCGGATGTTATTCCTCCTGAGGTGGTTCTCAAAATCTTCTGCTCTGTCAATAGCCTCCCTTGCAAATTGATAAGCGGCCTTGGCATCCCCCTATGGGGGGTAAACAATCCTCAATTTCACTCACCCTACTTTCCACTGCAGTGGTACGTTCCCGCATTTTTTGCATATCTTGTCGCAGCAGCGACAGTTCCTCTCTCATGGTGGCTACCGAGGCATTGCCAATGTTAACTGCCCTGAGGATGTCTGCCAGCGTAGGCTGAGCAGTCCCAGAAGTGTCCTGTTCACCATTCTCAGGGGCCCCAGAATCAGAGTGATCAGTCTCATCATGCTCACTGTGTGCAGCCAAGATGGCTGCCCCAGCCTGCGTGTCATGTAAAGCAGGCTCTATGTGCTGCGAGTGTCCAGCCTCCTCTGTCCCCATCAGCCCATTCATTTTCTGGGTGTAATACACCATATATTTAGGTGCATCCTTACCCTGAGTCTTGGGCTGCCTCTGTCCTTTGGGTCCCAGCTCCTTCCCCCTGTCAGCTCCTCGTGGGGTCCCCTTCACTGTGGACGCGGCGGCGCCATCTTGGAAATCGGGACCCATGTCAGATAGAGTTTTCCGGGTCATTCCTCTGGTGCAGAGGGCTGGCGGAGTTTCCCCTGTGATCCCGAGATCAGCAGCTTGCAGCATATAGTCACAGAATGTCGGTTATGTGGCTGAGGGAGGATCGGTAACGGATCAAGCTCAGGAGCTGTGAGAGCTGTGTCCTCTCACATGCCGGTCCAGACCACGCCCCCACGGTCAGTTGTTTTAAAGTACGTCCTTGTGTATACCTTACCATCATCCTTCAGTAGTTCTAAATCCAGATAATCAATTTGTTGATAACTCAATTTCCCAGTGAATGTGATACCATATCGATTGTTATTCAGGTTACCAAGGAATTTTTCAAATGTTTCAGGTGTGCCATCCCATAATATAATTAACTTGTCAATATATCTCTGGTACAGCTTTATTTGGGGGATCCTCTTCTGATAAACATGTTCCTCCTCCCACATGTTCATGAAGAGGTTTGCGACGCTTGGGGCATATCTAGCCCCCATAGCCACACCCTTTGTTTGAACATAATATTTTTGTTGTACTCAAAATAATGAAATTCCATGGAAAGCTTTAGCCCCTCAAGTATACAACTAATCTGTTCTTGCTTCATTCCTGTTTGCTCATGTAATGCCTACTCTACACCCTTGAGTCCATCTTTTTGTATGATGCTCGTATACAGCGAATTGACATCTATAGTCGCTAATAGGCAATTGCTGACATCTCCAATATTCTTCAATTCTGTGATAAGTTGTGAACTATCCCTCAGGTAAGATTTTCCCTGTAGGACCAATGGTTTAAGGTATTTGTCCAAATACTCCCCAAGTCATGAGAAAATTGAGTTGATTCCACTAATAATTGGTTTTGGTTGAATTAGAGACCAAATATTCTGCCTTTTTGTCACTCAATATTCCTCTATCCTTTCCTTTCTTGGCAAACATTTTCAATTTCTTCTCATATTGAGTCTTGGGGTTCCCCTTCAACTTCTTGTATGTGCCTTCTACTTTAAGTACATTTTCCATCTCATCTTCATAATCCTTTTTGTTTAAGATCACCAGTCCTCCCCCTTTATCTGCCGGGCGTATTACAACTGCATTATGAAGAGGTAAACAGGAAATACGGCCACCCAGGTGTACTTCAGATAATTAAAGAAGAGCTTCAATGACCCACGGATCCGGGGAGACAAATGACACCGGGAAACCAACTTAAGTGTTCATTATATCTCTGGCCTTTATTGATTTTTAGAGTGGCTTATATGTAAAAGAAAGATAGGAGGGGCTATGTCTTAACACATACGTTTCTAAAAATTATACAAACTCAGTATATTCTTATCTTATATTATACTGCTGAATTTAGTTTAGCAAAGGGCTTTTCTTATACAATCAGGCTACTACATGCTTAACCACAATGACTAGCAGAATGTGACTCTATGCAAACTATGAGTTAAGTTAAGTATGTCAAAGTTCATTTCTACTTAAAAATGGAGTTGATTATTTATACATATTTATACATTCTATTACAATCCCCTCTTTGAGCCATGAATTTAAATGGCGCATTTTCCCCTTATTGTAACATAGGTAGTTTCCTTATTGTAATACATACTGAGGTAAGCTTTATTAGCAGCAGCAGGATCAGGGGGTCGGGAAGCTCTAGCAATGATACACATTACAAGTTTGAAACATGCATATAAAAATAATAGAAAAAGCAAAATCATTATAATAGTCATAGCAATGTCTTTCAGCCATGAAAATATTCCTCCAAATCCAAAATTCCCATTACCAAAAGGACTCCATGTTTTTGCAATGTCCCTAGCTTCCTGTTGAAGCTTGCCTACTTATTTCCGGTGTTGTGCAATAATATCATAATAATCGGGTATTTCAACAGATGTGTTGTGTATCCATGTGCAACATTCATAATCCTCTGTAACCTCACATAACCCAGTAAGAGCAGCACTCATGCATTCAATAGCTAGGTCATGGAGCTCAAGTTGTTTCTTAATTGCCCTCATTTCTTCATTTAAGTTGGTAATGTCTCCTGAGTTCTTGTCTAGAATTTCATCAAGAATTTTAGAGTAATTATTTAATCTTTTCATTGTGTCTATTCCCCATCCAGTCCATGAGGGAAACCAAGCCCATGCCATATCTTTTTCAAAAAATAACTCCCTTTTATTGCGGTGTTTGAGGGGGTACCTAGGATGCATGCTAGCTTCAAGGAGGTGTCCTCCCTTGCTATCTCCAACTATGCCCATGATTGGAACTAGGGATGCAAGATAACAACATCCTTGGGGTTCAGTGGGGATCCAAGGGTGACATATTTTTCCACAACAAATATAAATACTGTTTCCTAAAGCTAAGGATCGTTTGTTGAATATTGTCATCATTTCAGCAGAAAGACTGGAAAAGGTTAAACTTGACAATAATTTTCCTACTGTGGAAGTGGAACTGGAGCTAAGAAAGTTTATTAGAGTGGTGTTTAGGGCAGGTTCTGAAGTGTGAAAGAAAGGGCTTTCAATTGAAGTCATTGAAAAGTTAATTTTAGCTTGTTGGCACACTTCAGCTCCCTTTGTGGAGTTTCCTAACCTAAAACACCAGTCTGGGGAATGACTTCTACCAATAATTTGGAAAGTAAGGGTATTATTTGAAAGCATTCTTGTGACATTTGTAAGAACAAAAGGAGGTGTGCCATTTAGGAGGGGGTGAAGTTTAGAGGTAATGCCATTAGGGGGATCCTGGCAGTGCTAGGATGGAGTTTACTACATATCCAACATTTTTCATATCCAGACTTCTGGGCATAGCTATATTTAAATTTTAGTAGCAACATTTTGTCTGTAAAACTATCGGGTTTAACTCCTTCATTATGTGATTGTGCATCTCTCTTGTGTCTGATATGTGTATTATTGATGGTGTTATTGGGTGACCCACATATGACTTTAAGGGCTCCCAAGTCCTCAGGATGATAAATACAGTGAGTTACGATCCATGTAGGTAGGAACACTATAAGAGAGATTAGGAACAGGAGGCAAAATGCCTTCCCAGAAGTCTGTGGTAAAATAAGCGAGGTCATCTTTTGAGACTTGACCACTTTCTTCACTCAATATTCAAGGATTTTCACTACTTTCTTCACCTCCTTTGTCTTTATCTTTGACTTGCTTCTTAGGGTCCTGGTTGACCTTCTTTACTCGACTGGCATGGATCCAAGACTGTTGTCCTTCCACTAGGATGGCTGTCCTGGTTACTGCGATCATGGTGGTTGGAGGTCCAAAAGGATATTACTGCTTTTTTGTTCGGTTCAGCTGCTGGACCACTACGAGGTCACCGACCTTAAAGGGGTGTGTTGGTTCCCGTGAAGAAGAAGGAGAGGTGCGAGCAACATTTCTTTCAACTTTGTCCAACGTTTCAATAAATTTTCTTACATATTCTTCCTGAATAAGATCAAGATCCCCTCTTTCTAACATTAAGGGTTCTCTGGCTCAGGGAGTGGGAAATGGTCTGCCCATAAGAATTTCAAAGGGAGAATAACCTGTCTTGTTATTTGGGGTCATTCTTACCTCTGCTAGAATTGCCGGCAGCACCCTTTTCCAGTTGGCATAAGTTCCACCTGTAGCCTTCCTGATCTTATCTTTTATTGTCCTATTCATTCTTTCTACAATTCCTGAACTTTGAGGATGGTAAGGAATGTGAAACTTCCAGTCAATTTTAAGTGCTTTCACTAAATCTTGGCACACTTTTGAAATAAAGGCAGGACCATTGTCAGAATTTATTTGGAGCAGGCATCCCCATCTAGGGATGATTTCTTGCGTGAGGATTTTTACCACTGTTTGAGCATCTTCTCTTGTAGTTACAAATGTTTCTACCCATCTTGAGAACATGTCTACTATTACAAGTAAATATTCCTGCCGTTTGCCTAATTTGGGCATGTGGGTGAAATCAATCTGTAAATGAGTGAATGGTGTGGATGGATATATCAAGTATTCATGTTTTGCTTTGTGTGGATTTCTCGGGTTGTTCCGGATGCATGTGATGCATCTAGAGACATATGATTTCACAAGAGAGGGAAGACCTGGGATGAAAAAATCTTTATCCAGTAATTCACATGTCATCTGCCAGCCTCTGTGTTCCACCCCATGGTACTGAGAGATAAACAATGGGGCACTAGCTATAGGTATACACGGTCTCCCCTCTTGGCAGACAAGCCCAGACTCTGGACTTTTCTGCACACCTGCAATGTTCCATTGTTTTATGTCAGTTTCAGTGGCATATGTTTGTAAATCTGAGAGCGTTTGATCAAGTAAAGGTATTTCAGGGGCTAAAGTAGGCAATTGGAGGGTAGCTACGCGTTGAGAAGCCACCTCCTTTGCCACTTTGAGAAAAGAGAAGGTTGGGACTTTATATGAAACACAGCACTTGGGTGGAATGAATCAATCAATATAGTATAAACAATATTTAATGTCGCAATTGAGCATAGTAAAGTACATAATGGTCATCATTAAACAGTGGACACAATACAAATTAAATAAGAACATGATTGGTAAATCACAAATGTTCATAATAAATTGCACAGTATACATAGTAACATATAATCATTGATAAGACCAGCAGTATACCCAAAAATATGTAAAATAATAAAAACGTAATTGATAGTATATTAATTTGATTGATGATTCAAACAATGTAAAACCCATGGTATGTACATGATTGATGTGACATGGCAACACTTGTGTAGGCTCTACACGTTTCGTGGATGTGTAGTCCACTCTTCAGGAGCAATTAACACTGGGAATACCTAGAGTAAAGAATAATTTCATAATCAATGGTAATTGATTAGAAGGAAAGAGGGGGAGCAATTACTTTGGTCCTAACACTCTTACCTATGGGTAGCTTAAAAACGTATAGAAGATAACGTTGGTAATGAGAGACGCTGGGGGATGAAGAACATCCCCCGGAGCTGAGGTGCAGGCAATGCGGCGGCGAGGGGGGGGACTTGACCCTGGGGTGAAGGATTGCATTACAAAATCCCCTTTGTAGTTCCATAGCTGCAGTACTTGTACTGAGCCCAAGAAGGGCTTCTGTAATAAATGGTAATATAGAAATTGGTAAGCATAAAGGTAATACTACTGAGCTAATAAAGGAAAGGGGGGATTGTAAGACCTATAAGTAGGAAAAGGTGAAGATAGGAGCATAGAAAACGACCATCCTATTGGTGTGAGTGAGATAGCATGATGAAGCATAATGGATATTAATGGTGAGTTGGTGAAGGGAAACAACAATAAAGGACCAATATGTGTGGGTATATACATGAAAAATAAGGGTCAGACATCCTATTAAGTAGGTAGTTTAGCAGGGTGAAGGGTTGAATATTGAATAAAAATTATATAAGACAAGTGACCATATTAGTTATATCAACAGTGCGTTTACCTAAATTAAATACGGCTGTGAACTGGTCAATTGTGGATAACCATAGTGAAGCGTCTAGTATGGGAAAAATTATGGGAATAGGAATAAGGACCATCCCACCTGCCAGCAGAGCTCCACCAACGTCACGCTAGGTGTGCCAAGAGAGAAGAGGCAGCCACATCCAAGCAACTAACGCTTAAATAGGCGCCTAAATTCTCCCTCGTGGCGCACGCAGATGGAGACACAGTACGTCGGCACGCGGCATCATGAATGACGTCAGTCGCGCGGACGTGTGGGGGCATGGCGTCGACGCACAGCGAGTGCTAGCCACCATACCCACGATCATAGGGATCGAGGAACTGGGGGACAGCCGAGATGCGCGTCGCAGCTCCCGGTATGGATGGAAGCAACCCCCAGACAAAGATCTAACATAATGATAAAACAGGAAAACCAGTGATACTAAAATATTATATAATTGGCACTAATTACATGTCAAACAAAAAATCATGGGATAAATAAGTAGATAAGTGTATGTTTCCATCCCTAATTAGTTGATAAAAGGAGATTGTTTTGGGACTTTATATGAGACCATGACCATCCAGTACACAGGTCTCCATCCCTATTATATGAGAAAAGAGAAGGTTGGGACTTTATATGAAACACAGCACTTGGGTGGAATGAATCAATCAATATAGTATAAACAATATTTAATGTCGCAATTGAGCATAGTAAAGTACATAATGGTCATCATTAAACAGTGGACACAATACAAATTAAATAAGAACATGATTGGTAAATCACAAATGTTCATAATAAATTGCACAGTATACATAGTAACATATAATCATTGATAAGACCAGCAGTATACCCAAAAATATGTAAAATAATAAAAACGTCATTGATAGTATATTAATTTGATTGATGATTCAAACAACGTAAAACCCATGGTATGTACATGATTGATGTGACATGGCAACACTTGTGTAGGCTCTACACGTTTCGTGGATGTGTAGTCCACTCTTCAGGAGCAATTAACACTGGGAATACCTAGAGTAAAGAATAATTTCATAATCAATGGTAATTGATTAGAAGGAAAGAGGGGGAGCAATTACTTTGGTCCTAACACTCTTACCTATGGGTAGCTTAAAAACGTATAGAAGATAACGTTGGTAATGAGAGACGCTGGGGGATGAAGAACATCCCCCCGGGAGCTGAGGTGCAGGCAATGCGGCGGCGGGGGGGGGACTTGACCCTGGGGTGAAGGATTGCATTACAAAATCCCCTTTGTAGTTCCATAGCTGCAGTACTTGTACTGAGCCCAAGAAGAGCTTCTGTAATAAATGGTAATATAGAAATTGGTAAGCATAAAGGTAATACTACTGAGCTAATAAAGGAAAGGGGGGATTGTAAGACCTTGAAGTAGGAAAAGGTGAAGATAGGAGCAAAGAAAACGACCATCCTATTGGTGTGAGTGAGATAGCATGATGAAGCATAATGGATATTAATGGTGAGTTGGTGAAGGGAAACAACAATAAAGGACCAATATGTGTGGGTATATACATGAAAAATAAGGGTCAGACATCCTATTAAGTAGGTAGTTTAGCAGGGTGAAGGGTTGAATATTGAATAAAAATTATATAAGACAAGTGACCATATTAGTTATATCAACAGTGAGTTTACCTAAATTAAATACGGCTGTGAACTGGTCAATTGTGGATAACCATAGTGAAGCGTCTAGTATGGGAAAAATTATGGGAATAGGAATAAGGACCATCCCACCTGCCAGCAGAACACCACCAACGTCACGCTAGGTGTGCCGAGAGAGAAGAGGCAGCCACATCCAAGCAACTAACGCTTAAATAGGCGCCTAAATTCTCCCTTGTGGCGCACGCAGATGGAGACACAGTACGTCGGCACGCGGCGTCATGAATGACGTCAGTCGCGCGGACGTGTGGGGGCGTGGCGTCGACGCACAGCGAGTGCTAGCCACCATACCCGCGATCATAGGGATCGAGGGACTGGGGGACAGCCGAGATGCGCGTCGCAGCTCCCGGTATGGATGGAAGCAACCCCCAGACAAAGATCTAACATAATGATAAAACAGGAAAACCAGTGATACTAAAATATTATATAATTGGCACTAATTACATGTCAAACAAAAAATCATGGGATAAATAAGTAGATAAGTGTATGTTTCCATCCCTAATTAGTTGATAAAAGGAGATTGTTTTGGGACTTTATATGAGACCATGACCATACAGTACACAGGTCTCCATCCCTATTATATGAGAAAAGAGAAGGTTGGGACTTTATATGAAACACAGCACTTGGGTGGAATGAATCAATCAATATAGTATAAACAATATTTAATGTCGCAATTGAGCATAGTAAAGTACATAATGGTCATCATTAAACAGTGGACACAATACAAATTAAATAAGAACATGATTGGTAAATCACAAATGTTCATAATAAATTGCACAGTATACATAGTAACATATAATCATTGATAAGACCAGCAGTATACCCAAAAATATGTAAAATAATAAAAACGTAATTGATAGTATATTAATTTGATTGATGATTCAAACAATGTAAAACCCATGGTATGTACATGATTGATGTGACATGGCAACACTTGTGTAGGCTCTACGCGTTTCGTGGATGTGTAGTCCACTCTTCAGGAGCAATTAACACTGGGAATACCTAGAGTAAAGAATAATTTCATAATCAATGGTAATTGATTAGAAGGAAAGAGGGGGAGCAATTACTTTGGTCCTAACACTCTTACCTATGGGTAGCTTAAAAACGTATAGAAGATAACGTTGGTAATGAGAGACGCTGGGGGATGAAGAACATCCCCCCGGGAGCTGAGGTGCAGGCAATGCGGCGGCGGGGGGGGACTTGACCCTGGGGTGAAGGATTGCATTACAAAATCCCCTTTGTAGTTCCATAGCTGCAGTACTTGTACTGAGCCCAAGAAGGGCTTCTGTAATAAATGGTAATATAGAAATTGGTAAGCATAAAGGTAATACTACTGAGCTAATAAAGGAAAGGGGGGATTGTAAGACCTATAAGTAGGAAAAGGTGAAGATAGGAGCATAGAAAACGACCATCCTATTGGTGTGAGTGAGATAGCATGATGAAGAATAATGGATATTAATGGTGAGTTGGTGAAGGGAAACAACAATAAAGGACCAATATGTGTGGGTATATACATGAAAAATAAGGGTCAGACATCCTATTAAGTAGGTAGTTTAGCAGGGTGAAGGGTTGAATATTGAATAAAAATTATATAAGACAAGTGACCATATTAGTTATATCAACAGTGAGTTTACCTAAATTAAATACGGCTGTGAACTGGTCAATTGTGGATAACCATAGTGAAGCGTCTAGTATGGGAAAAATTATGGGAATAGGAATAAGGACCATCCCACCTGCCAGCAGAGCTCCACCAACGTCACGCTAGGTGTGCCGAGAGAGAAGAGGCAGCCACATCCAAGCAACTAACGCTTAAATAGGCGCCTAAATTCTCCCTCGTGGCGCACGCAGATGGAGACACAGTACGTCGGCACGCGGCGTCATGAATGATGTCAGTCGCACAGACGTGTGGGGGCGTGGCGTCGACGCACAGCGAGTGCTAGCCACCATACCCACGATCATAGGGATCGAGGGACTGGGGGACAGCCGAGATGCGCGTCGCAGCTCCCGGTATGGATGGAAGCAACCCCCAGACAAAGATCTAACATAATGATAAAACAGGAAAACCAGTGATACTAAAATATTATATAATTGGCACTAATTACATGTCAAACAAAAAATCATGGGATAAATAAGTAGATAAGTGTATGTTTCCATCCCTAATTAGTTGATAAAAGGAGATTGTTTTGGGACTTTATATGAGACCATGACCATACAGTACACAGGTCTCCATCCCTATTATATGAGAAAAGAGAAGGTTGGGACTTTATATGAAACAAAGCACTTGGGTGGAATGAATCAATCAATATAGTATAAACAATATTTAATGTCGCAATTGAGCATAGTAAAGTACATAATGGTCATCATTAAACAGTGGACACAATACAAATTAAATAAGAACATGATTGGTAAATCACAAATGTTCATAATAAATTGCACAGTATACATAGTAACATATAATCATTGATAAGACCAGCAGCATACCCAAAAATATGTAAAATAATAAAAACGTAATTGATAGTATATTAATTTGATTGATGATTCAAACAACGTAAAACCCATGGTATGTACATGATTGATGTGACATGGCAACACTTGTGTAGGCTCTACGCGTTTCGTGGATGTGTAGTCCACTCTTCAGGAGCAATTAACACTGGGAATACCTAGAGTAAAGAATAATTTCATAATCAATGGTAATTTGATGCTTACCAATTTCTATATTACCATTTATTACAGAAGCTGCCGCATTGCCTGCACCTCAGCTCCCGGGGGGATGTTCTTCATCCCCCAGCGTCTCTCATTACCAACGTTATTTTCTATACGTTTTTAAGCTACCCATAGGTAAGAGTGTTAGGACCAAAGTAATTGCTCCCCCTCTTTCCTTCTAATCAATTACCATTGATTATGAAATTATTCTTTACTCTAGGTATTCCCAGTGTTAATTGCTCCTGAAGAGTGGACTACACATCCACGAAATGCGTAGAGCCTACACAAGTGTTGCCATGTCACATCAATCATGTACATACCATGGGTTTTACGTTGTTTGAATCATCAATCAAATTAATATACTATCAATTAAGTTTTTATTATTTTACATATTTTTGGGTATACTGCTGGTCTTATCAATAATTATATGTTACTATGTATATTGTGCAATTTATTATGAACATTTGTGATTTACCAATCATGTTCTTATTTAATTTGTATTGTGTCCACTGTTTAATGATGATCATTATGTACTTTACTATGCTCAATTGCGACATTAACCACTTAACGACCGCTCACTGTATATATACGTCGGCAGAATGGCACCGACAGGCACAATCACGTAGAGTGTACGTAATTGCCTTTGTATAGTTGGGGGGTCCAATCGGACCCCCCTCCTATACAGTGAGCGGTGGCTAAGTGTCCGGGAGCGTTCCGGGATGAGGGGGCAGCCATTCGTTTCCGGCCACCCCCTCGCGATCGCTCCCGGCGAATAGAAATGCCCCCTCTGTCTGTGTCAGGCAGAGGAAGCAGGAGGAAGTGATGTCATCTCTGGTGCGGCACTCACATATACCGAGCGCCGTACAAGAGAAGACATCAGGTCAGTGCACACAACACTACACTGACACCAGGACACATAGGGACATAAATCGCCCCCCCAGGCCCCCCCAGACACCCCCTGATCACCCCCCCAGCCCCCAGTCACAGTGTCACTGATTGCAGTGACCATTTATTTACTGATCACTGCAATCAGTGACATTTGTGACTGTAAAAGTGTCAGTACATTCAGTTTTAGGTCCAGTGCAGCCCCCTAACCACTGTCACTAAGCGATCATTTTTTTGATCGCTGTCTTAGCGTCAGTGATGCCGATCGGCAGCCAGTAATTTTTTTTAAGTTCGCTGCATGTCTTTATAGCGTCAGGTACCCCAATATATTATCTAATAAAGTTTTAACCCCCTTGATCGCCCCCCAGGTAACCCTTTCACCCCCTATCACCACTGTCGCTAAGCGATCGTTTTTCTAAATGCTGTCTTAGTGTCAGTGATGCAGATCGGTAGCCAGTAATTTTTTTTAGGTTCGCCGCATGTTTTTATAGCGTCAGGTACCCCAATATATTATCTAATAAAGGTTTAACCCCCTTGATCACCCCCCAGGTAACCCTTTCACCCCCTATCACCACTGTCGCTAAGCGATCGTTTTTCTAAACGCTGTCTTAGTGTCGGTGATGCAGATCGGTAGCTGGTAATTTTTTTTAAGTTTGCCGCAGGTTTTTATAGCGTCAGGTACCCCAATATATTATCTAATAAAGGTTTAACCCCCTTGATCGCCCCCCAGGTAACCCTTTCACCCCTATCACCACTGTCGCTAAGCGATCGTTTTTCTAAACGCTGTCTTAGTGTCGGTGATGCAGATCGGTAGCCAGTAATTTTTTTTAGGTTCGCCGCAGGTTTTTATAGCGTCAGGTACCCCAATATATTATCTAGTAAAGGTTTAATCCCCTTGATCGCCCCCCAGGGTAACCCTTTCACCCCCTATCACCACTGTCGCTAAGCGATCGTGTTTCTGATCGCTGTCTTAGTGTCGGTGATGCAGATCGGTAGCCAGTAATTTTTTTTAGGTTCGCCGCAGGTTTTTATAGCGTCAGGTACCCCCATATATTATCTAATAAAGGTTTTAACCCCCTGATTGCCCCTAGATCACCATATACGTGTTACGGGTGACGCTGGTTAGTTAGTTTGCTTTTTATAGTGTCAGGGCACCCGCCGTATATAACCCAATAAAGGTTTAACCCCCTGATCGCCCGGCGGGTGATATCAATTAGGTTTTAGCATCAGAGAGGGTCTGCGTCACACCCCAGGAAGCGTCAGGTTAGTGCCAGTAACGCTAACACCCACGCGTGAAGCATACACCCCCCTTAGTGGTATAGTATCTGAACAGATCAATATCTGATCTGATCAGATCTATACTAGCGTCCCCAGTAGTTTAGGGTTCCCAAAAACGCAGTGTTAGTGGGATCAGCCCAGATACCTGCTGGCACCTGCGTTCTGCCCCTCCGTCCAGCCCAGACCACCCAAGTGCAGTATCGATCAATCACTGTCACTTACAAAACAAAAACACACATAACTGCAGCGTTCGCAGAGACAGGCCTGATCCCTGCGACTGCAGTGCTGTAGGAGGTGATTTCACCACCACAGTTAAATAAAAGAAGCATATATGCCGAAGCATTGGGGCAGCAGGGGCGGAGGAGCGATTTTTCTCCTAATGCCGCGTACATACGGTCGAAATTCCGATGGAGGCTTGCCCGTGGAAAAGTCCGACCATGTGTGTGCGGCATAACTTTTTTGCGGGAGGATGCCCCCATGCTTCGGCATATATAAATGGTGCGTGTATGCCCATCATTGGAAGTGGGTGGATGAAGGGCGGTATTCTAATGGTGGGCATACCCACCGATCAATCTCTTTTTTCATTCAGCCAACTGGCTGCATGAAAAAAAAAAGATTACAATACATGTCCAACAAGGACCAGCAACGTACTGGTATGTTGCTGGACTTTGAATGTTTATACCAGAATGATGCCTGCGGGTTTAGGTATCATCTTGGTATCATTCTTTTCAGCCTGCGGCCGGCTTTCATGTAAAAGCAATCCTAGCGGCTAATTAGCCTCTGGACTGCTTTTACAAGCAGTGGGAGGGAATGACCCCCCGGATATAAAAAGCGCCATTGGGAAATTGGGAAAGTATTTTATCACACCGATCTTGGTGTGGTCAGATGCTTTGAGGGCAGAGGAAAAATCTAGGGTCTAGAAGACCCCAGTTTTTTCAAAAAAAAGAGTACCTGTCACTACCTATTGCTATCATAGGGGATATTTACATTCCCTGAGATAACAATAAAAATTATAAAAAAATACTTGGAAGGAACAATTTAAAAATAAAATAAAAAAGCAAAATTAATAATAATAAAAAAAAAGCACCCCTGTCCTGCCCTGCTCTTGCCCAATGGCGAACGCAAGCGTCGGTCTAGCGTCATATGTAAACAGCAATTGCACCATGCATGTGAGGTATCACCGCGAAGGTCAGATCGAGGGCAGTCATTTTAGGAGTAGACCTCCTCTGTAAATCTACTGGGGTAACCTGTAAAGGCTTTTGAAGGCTTTTAAAAATGTATGTAGTTTGTGGCCAATGCGCGTTTGTGCGAAATTTTAAAGCATGTCGTGTTTGGTATCTATGTACTCGGCCTAAGATCATCTTTTTTATTTCATCAAACATTTGGGCAATATAGTGTGTTTTAGTGCATTAAAATTAAAAAAAGTGTATTTTTTAACCCCAAAAATGCGTTTGAAAAAACGCTGCACAAATACTGTGTAGAAAAAAAAAATGCAACACCCACCATTTTAATCTGTAGGGCCTTTGCTTTAAAAATATATATAATGTTTGGGGGTTCAACATAATTTTCTTGCAAAAAAAAATGTTTTCATGTAAACAAAAAGTGTCAAAAAGGGCTTTGTCTTCAAGTGGTTAGAAGAGTGGATGTAAGCTTCCTAATGTTGTGTATAAAATGCCAGAACAGTTCAAAACCCCCCAAATGACCCCATTTTGGAAAGTAGACACCCCAAGCTATATACTGAGAGGCATGTCGAGTCCATGGAATATTTTATATGTTGACACAAGTTGCGGAAAAACGACAATTTTATTTTTTATTTTTTTTGCACAAAGTTCTCACTAAATGATATATTGCTCAAACATGCCATGGGCATATGTGGAATTACACCCCAAAATACATTCTGTTGCTTCTCCTGAGTACGGGGATACCACATGTGTGAGACTTTTTGGGAGCCTAGCCGCGTACGGGACCCCAAAAACCAAGCACCGCCTTCAGGCTTTCTAAGGGTGTAAATTTTTGATTTCACTTCTCACTGCCTATCACAGTTTCGGAGGCCATGGAATGCCCAGATGGCACAAAACCCCCCCAAATGACCCCATTTTGGAAAGTAGACACCCCAAGCTATTTGCTGAGAGGTATTGTGAGTATTTTGCAGATCTCGCTTTTTGTCACAAAGTTTTGAAAATTGAAAAAAAAAATATATATATATATATATATTTTCTTTCTTCATTTTCAAAAACAAATGAGAGCTGTAAAATACTCGCCATGCCTCTCAGCAAATAGCTTGGGGTGTCTATATTACAAAATGTGGTCATTTGGGGGGGTTTTGTGCTATTTTGGCATTTTATGGCCTTCGAAACTGTGATAGGTAGTGAGGAGTGAAATCAAAAATTTGTGCCTAGAAATCCTGAAGGCGGTGCTTGGTTTTCGGGGTCCCGTACGCGGCTAGGCTCTTAAAAAGTCCCACACATGTGGTATCCCCGTACTCAGGAGAAGCAGAAAATTTTATTTTGGGGTGTAATTCCACATATAACCATGGCATGTGTGAGCAATATATCATTTAGTGACAACTTTTTGTAATTTTATTTTTTTGTCATTATTCAATCACTTGGGACAAAAAAAAATATATATTCAATGGGCTCAACAGGCCTCTCAGCAATTTCCTTGGGGTGTCTACCTTCTAAAATTGGGTCATTTGGGGGGGGGGGTTTGTGCTATTTTGGCATTTTATGGCCTTCGAAACTGTGATAGGTAGTGAGGAGTGAAATCAAAAATTTGCGCCCTTAGAAATCCTGAAGGCGGTGCTTGGTTTCCGGGGTCCCGTACGTGGCTAGGCTCCCAAAAAGTCCCACACATGTGGTATCCCCGTACTCAGGAGAAGCAGCAAAATGTATTTTGGGGTGCAATTCCACATATAACCATGGCATGTGTGAGCAATATATCATTTAGTGACAACTTTTTGTAATTTTTTTTTTTTTTTTTTTAGTCATTATTCAATCACTTAAGACAAAAAAAAATTCAATGGGCTCAACATGCCTCTCATCAATTTCCTTGGGGTGTCTACTTTCCAAAATGGGGTCATTTGGGGGGGGGTTTGTACTGCCCTTTCATTTTAACACCTCAAGAAATGAGATAGGCAGTCATAAATTTAAAGCTGTGTAAATTTCAGAAAATGTACCCTAGTTTGTAAACTCTATAACTTTTGCGCAAACCAATAAATATACGCTTATTGACATTTTTTTTACTAAAAACATGTGGCTGAATACATTTTGGCCTAAATGTATGACTAAAAATGAGTTTATTCGATTTTTCTTATAACAAAAAGTAGAAAATATCATTTTTTTTCAAAATTTTCGGTCTTTTTCCGTTTATATCGCAAAAAATAAAAATCGCAGAGGCAATCAAATACCATTAAAAGAAAGCTCTATTTGTGGTAAGAAAAGGACGCAAATTTCGTTTGGGTACAATATTGCATGTCCGCACAATTTACAGTTAAAGCAGCCCAGTGCAAAATTCTGAATTCACCTCTGGTCCTTTAGCTACCAAATGGGGCTTAAGTGGTTAAATATTGTTTATACTATATTGATTGATTCATTCCACCCAAGTGCTGTGTTTCATATAAAGTCCCAACCTTCTCTTTTCTCATATAATAGGGATGGAGACCTGTGTACTGGATGGTCTTGGTCTCACCTAGCGTGACGTTGGTGGAGCTCTGCTGGCAGGTGGGATGGTCCTTATTCCTATTCCCATAATTTTTCCCATACTAGACGCTTCACTATGGTTATCCACAATTGACCAGTTCACAGCTGTATTTAATTTAGGTAAACTCACTGTTGATATAACTAATATGGTCACTTGTCTTATATAATTTTTATTCAATATTCAACCCTTCACCCTGCTAAACTACCTACTTAATAGGATGTCTGACCCTTATTTTTCATGTATATACCCACACATATTGGTCCTTTATTGTTGTTTCCCTTCACCAACTCACCATTAATATCCATTATGCTTCATCATGCTATCTCACTCACACCAATAGGATGGTCGTTTTCTATGCTCCTATCTTCACCTTTTCCTACTTATAGGTCTTACAATCCCCCCTTTCCTTTATTAGCTCAGTAGTATTACCTTTATGCTTACCAATTTCTATATTACCATTTATTACAGAAGCCCTTCTTGGGCTCAGTACAAGTACTGCAGCTATGGAACTACAAAGGGGATTTTGTAATGCAATCCTTCACCCCAGGGTCAAGTCCCCCCCGCCGCCGCATTGCCTGCACCTCAGCTCCCGGGGGGATGTTCTTCATCCCCCAGCGTCTCTCATTACCAACGTTATCTTCTATACGTTTTTAAGCTACCCATAGGTAAGAGTGTTAGGACCAAAGTAATTGCTCCCCCTCTTTCCTTCTAATCAATTACCATTGATTATGAAATTATTCTTTACTCTAGGTATTCCCAGTGTTAATTGCTCCTGAAGAGTGGACTACACATCCACGAAACGCGTAGAGCCTACACAAGTGTTGCCATGTCACATCAATCATGTACATACCATGGGTTTTACGTTGTTTGAATCATCAATCAAATTAATATACTATCAATTACGTTTTTATTATTTTACATATTTTTGGGTATACTGCTGGTCTTATCAATGATTATATGTTACTATGTATACTGTGCAATTTATTATGAACATTTGTTATTTACCAATCATGTTCTTATTTAATTTGTATTGTGTCCACTGTTTAATGATGACCATTATGTACTTTACTATGCTCAATTGCGACATTAAATATTGTTTATACTATATTGATTGATTCATTCCACCCAAGTGCTGTGTTTCATATAAAGTCCCAACCTTCTCTTTTCTCATATAATAGGGATGGAGACCTGTGTACTGGATGGTCATGGTCTCATATAAAGTCCCAAAACAATCTCCTTTTATCAACTAATTAGGGATGGAAACATACACTTATCTACTTATTTATCCCATGATTTTTTGTTTGACATGTAATTAGTGCCAATTATATAATATTTTAGTATCACTGGTTTTCCTGTTTTATCATTATGTTAGATCTTTGTCTGGGGGTTGCTTCCATCCATACCGGGAGCTGCGACGCGCATCTCGGCTGTCCCCCAGTCCCTCGATCCCTATGATCGCGGGTATGGTGGCTAGCACTCGCTGTGCGTCGACGCCACGCCCCCACACGTCCGCGCGACTGACGTCATTCATGACGCCGCGTGCCGACGTACTGTGTCTCCATCTGCGTGCGCCACAAGGGAGAATTTAGGCGCCTATTTAAGCGTTAGTTGCTTGGATGTGGCTGCCTCTTCTCTCTCGGCACACCTAGCGTGACGTTGGTGGAGCTCTGCTGGCAGGTGGGATGGTCCTTATTCCTATTCCCATAATTTTTCCCATACTAGACGCTTCACTATGGTTATCCACAATTGACCAGTTCACAGCCGTATTTAATTTAGGTAAACTCACTGTTGATATAACTAATATGGTCACTTGTCTTATATAATTTTTATTCAATATTCAACCCTTCACCCTGCTAAACTACCTACTTAATAGGATGTCTGACCCTTATTTTTCATGTATATACCCACACATATTGGTCCTTTATTGTTGTTTCCCTTCACCAACTCACCATTAATATCCATTATGCTTCATCATGCTATCTCACTCACACCAATAGGATGGTCGTTTTCTTTGCTCCTATCTTCACCTTTTTCTACTTCAAGGTCTTACAATCCCCCCTTTCCTTTATTAGCTCAGTAGTATTACCTTTATGCTTACCAATTTGTATATTACCATTTATTACAGAAGCTCTTCTTGGGCTCAGTACAAGTACTGCAGCTATGGAACTACAAAGGGGATTTTGTAATGCAATCCTTCACCCCAGGGTCAAGTCCCCCCCCGCCGCCGCATTGCCTGCACCTCAGCTCCCGGGGGGATGTTCTTCATCCCCCAGCGTCTCTCATTACCAACGTTATCTTCTATACGTTTTTAAGCTACCCATAGGTAAGAGTGTTAGGACCAAAGTAATTGCTCCCCCTCTTTCCTTCTAATCAATTACCATTGATTATGAAATTATTCTTTACTCTAGATATTCCCAGTGTTAATTGCTCCTGAAGAGTGGACTACACATCCACGAAATGTGTAGAGCCTACACAAGTGTTGCCATGTCACATCAATCATGTACATACCATGGGTTTTACGTTGTTTGAATCATCAATCAAATTAATATACTATCAATGACGTTTTTATTATTTTACATATTTTTGGGTATACTGCTGGTCTTATCAATGATTATATGTTACTATGTATACTGTGCAATTTATTATGAACATTTGTGATTTACCAATCATGTTCTTATTTAATTTGTATTGTGTCCACTGTTTAATGATGACCATTATGTACTTTACTATGCTCAATTGCGACATTAAATATTGTTTATACTATATTGATTGATTCATTCCACCCAAGTGCTGTGTTTCATATAAAGTCCCAACCTTCTCTTTTCTCATATAATAGGGATGGAGACCTGTGTACTGGATGGTCATGGTCTCATATAAAGTCCCAAAACAATCTCATTTTATCAACTAATTAGGGATGGAAACATACACTTATCTACTTATTTATCCCATGATTTTTTGTTTGACATGTAATTAGTGCCAATTATATAATATTTTAGTATCACTGGTTTTCCTGTTTTATCATTATGTTAGATCTTTGTCTGGGGGTTGCTTCCATCCATACCGGGAGCTGCGACGCGCATCTCCGCTGTCCCCCAGTCCCTCGATCCCTATGATCGCGGGTATGGTGGCTAGCACTCGCTGTGCGTCGACGCCACACCCCCACACGTCCGCGCGACTGACGTCATTCATGACGCCGCGTGCCGACGTACTGTGTCTCCATCTGCGTGCGCCACGAGGGAGAATTTAGGCGCCTATTTAAGCGTTAGTTGCTTGGATGTGGCTGCCTCTTCTCTCTCGGCACACCTAGCGTGACGTTGGTGGAGCTCTGCTGGCAGGTGGGATGGTCCTCATTCCTATTCCCATAATTTTTCCTATACTAGACGCTTCACTATGGTTATCCACAATTGACCAGTTCACAGCCGTATTTAATTTAGGTAAACTCACTGTTGATATAACTAATATGGTCACTTGTCTTATATAATTTTTATTCAATATTCAACCCTTCACCCTGCTAAACTACCTACTTAATAGGATGTCTGACCCTTATTTTTCATGTATATACCCACACATATTGGTCCTTTATTGTTGTTTCCCTTCACCAACTCACCATTAATATCCATTATGCTTCATCATGCTATCTCACTCACACCAATAGGATGGTCGTTTTCTATGCTCCTATCTTCACCTTTTCCTACATATAGGTCTTACAATCCCCCCTTTCCTTTATTAGGTCAGTAGTATTACCTTTATGCTTACCAATTTCTATATTACCATTTATTACAGAAGCCCTTCTTGGGCTCAGTACAAGTACTGCAGCTATGGAACTACAAAGGGGATTTTGTAATGCAATCCTTCACCCCAGGGTCAAGTCCCCATCCGCCGCCGCATTGCCTGCACCTCAGCTCCCGGGGGGATGTTCTTCATCCCCCAGCGTCTCTCATTAAAAACGTTATCTTCTATACGTTTTTAAGCTTCCCATAGGTAAGAGTGTTAGGACCAAAGTAATTGCTCCCCCTCTTTCCTTCTAATCAATTAACATTGATTATGAAATTATTCTTTACTCTAGGTATTCCCAGTGTTAATTGCTCCTGAAGAGTGGACTACACATCCACGAAACGCGTAGAGCCTACACAAGTGTTGCCATGTCACATCAATCATGTACATACCATGGGTTTTACGTTGTTTGAATCATCAATCAAATTAATATACTATCAATTACGTTTTTATTATTTTACATATTTTTGGGTATACTGCTGGTCTTATCAATGATTATATGTTACTATGTATACTGTGCAATTTATTATGAACATTTGTGATTTACCAATCATGTTCTTATTTAATTTGTATTGTGTCCACTGTTTAATGATGACCATTATGTACTTTACTATGCTCAATTGCGACATTAAATATTGTTTATACTATATTGATTGATTCATTCCACCCAAGTGCTGTGTTTCATATAAAGTCCCAACCTTCTCTTTTCTCATATAATAGGGATGGAGACCTGTGTACTGGATGGTCATGGTCTCATATAAAGTCCCAAAACAATCTCCTTTTATCAACTAATTAGGGATGGAAACATACACTTATCTACTTATTTATCCCATGATTTTTTGTTTGACATGTAATTAGTGCCAATTATATAATATTTTAGTATCACTGGTTTTCCTGTTTTATCATTATGTTAGATCTTTGTCTGGGGGTTGCTTCCATCCATACCGGGAGCTGCGACGCGCATCTCCGCTGTCCCCCAGTCCCTCGATCCCTATGATCGCGGGTATGGTGGCTAGCACTCGCTGTGCGTCGACGCCACGCCCCCACACATCCGCGCGACTGACGTCATTCATGACGCCGCGTGCCGACGTACTGTGTCTCCATCTGCATGCGCCACGAGGGAGAATTTAGGCGCCTATTTAAGCGTTAGTTGCTTGGATGTGGCTGCCTCTTCTCTCTCGGCACACCTAGCGTGACGTTGGTCGAGCTCTGCTGGCAGGTGGGATGGTCCTCATTCCTATTCCCATAATTTTTCCTATACTAGACGCTTCACTATGGTTATCCACAATTGACCAGTTCACAGCCGTATTTAATTTAGGTAAACTCACTGTTGATATAACTAATATGGTCACTTGTCTTATATAATTTTTATTCAATATTCAACCCTTCACCCTGCTAAACTACCTACTTAATAGGATGTCTGACCCTTATTTTTCATGTATATACCCACACATATTGGTCCTTTATTGTTGTTTCCCTTCACCAACTCACCATTAATATCCATTATGCTTCATCATGCTATCTCACTCACACCAATAGGATGGTCGTTTTCTATGCTCCTATCTTCACCTTTTCCTACTTATAGGTCTTACAATCCCCCCTTTCCTTTATTAGCTCAGTAGTATTACCTTTATGCTTACCAATTTCTATATTACCATTTATTACAGAAGCCCTTCTTGGGCTCAGTACAAGTACTGCAGCTATGGAACTACAAAGGGGATTTTGTAATGCAATCCTTCACCCCAGGGTCAAGTCCCCATCCGCCGCCGCATTGCCTGCACCTCAGCTCCCGGGGGGATGTTCTTCATCCCCCAGCGTCTCTCATTACCAACGTTATCTTCTATACGTTTTTAAGCTACCCATAGGTAAGAGTGTTAGGACCAAAGTAATTGCTCCCCCTCTTTCCTTCTAATCAATTACCATTGATTATGAAATTATTCTTTACTCTAGGTATTCCCAGTGTTAATTGCTCCTGAAGAGTGGACTACACATCCACGAAACGTGTAGAGCCTACACAAGTGTTGCCATGTCACATCAATCATGTACATACCATGGGTTTTACGTTGTTTGAATCATCAATCAAATTAATATACTATCAATGACGTTTTTATTATTTTACATATTTTTGGGTATACTGCTGGTCTTATCAATGATTATATGTTACTATGTATACTGTGCAATTTATTATGAACATTTGTGATTTACCAATCATGTTCTTATTTAATTTGTATTGTGTCCACTGTTTAATGATGACCATTATGTACTTTACTATGCTCAATTGCGACATTAAATATTGTTTATACCATATTGATTGATTCATTCCACCCAAGTGCTGTGTTTCATATAAAGTCCCAACCTTCTCTTTTCTCATATAATAGGGATGGAGACCTGTGTACTGGATGGTCATGGTCTCATATAAAGTCCCAAAACAATCTCCTTTTATCAACTAATTAGGGATGGAAACATACACTTATCTACTTATTTATCCCATGATTTTTTGTTTGACATGTAATTAGTGCCAATTATATAATATTTTAGTATCACTGGTTTTCCTGTTTTATCATTATGTTAGATCTTTGTCTGGGGGTTGCTTCCATCCATACCGGGAGCTGCGACGCGCATCTCCGCTGTCCCCCAGTCCCTCGATCCCTATGATCACGGGTATGGTGGCTAGCACTCGCTGTGCGTCGACGCCACACCCCCACACGTCCGCGCGACTGACGTCATTCATGACGCCGCGTGCCGACGTACTGTGTCTCCATCTGCGTGCGCCACGAGGGAGAATTTAGGCGCCTATTTAAGCGTTAGTTGCTTGGATGTGGCTGCCTCTTCTCTCTCGGCACACCTAGCGTGACGTTGATGGAGCTCTGCTGGCAGGTGGGATGGTCCTCATTCCTATTCCCATAATTTTTCCTATACTAGACGCTTCACTATGGTTATCCACAATTGACCAGTTCACAGCCGTATTTAATTTAGGTAAACTCACTGTTGATATAACTAATATGGTCACTTGTCTTATATAATTTTTATTCAATATTCAACCCTTCACCCTGCTAAACTACCTACTTAATAGGATGTCTGACCCTTATTTTTCATGTATATACCCACACATATTGGTCCTTTATTGTTGTTTCCCTTCACCAACTCACCATTAATATCCATTATGCTTCATCATGCTATCTCACTCACACCAATAGGATGGTCGTTTTCTATGCTCCTATCTTCACCTTTTCCTACTTATAGGTCTTACAATCCCCCCTTTCCTTTATTAGGTCAGTAGTATTACCTTTATGCTTACCAATTTCTATATTACCATTTATTACAGAAGCCCTTCTTGGGCTCAGTACAAGTACTGCAGCTATGGAACTACAAAGGGGATTTTGTAATGCAATCCTTCACCCCAGGGTCAAGTCCCCATCCGCCGCCGCATTGCCTGCACCTCAGCTCCCGGGGGGATGTTCTTCATCCCCCAGCGTCTCTCATTAAAAACGTTATCTTCTATACGTTTTTAAGCTACCCATAGGTAAGAGTGTTAGGACCAAAGTAATTGCTCCCCCTCTTTCCTTCTAATCAATTAACATTGATTATGAAATTATTCTTTACTCTAGGTATTCCCAGTGTTAATTGCTCCTGAAGAGTGGACTACACATCCACGAAACGCGTAGAGCCTACACAAGTGTTGCCATGTCACATCAATCATGTACATACCATGGGTTTTACGTTGTTTGAATCATCAATCAAATTAATATACTATCAATGACGTTTTTATTATTTTACATATTTTTGGGTATACTGCTGGTCTTATCAATGATTATATGTTACTATGTATACTGTGCAATTTATTATGAACATTTGTGATTTACCAATCATGTTCTTATTTAATTTGTATTGTGTCCACTGTTTAATGATGACCATTATGTACTTTACTATGCTCAATTGCGACATTAAATATTGTTTATACCATATTGATTGATTCATTCCACCCAAGTGCTGTGTTTCATATAAAGTCCCAACCTTCTCTTTTCTCATATAATAGGGATGGAGACCTGTGTACTGGATGGTCATGGTCTCATATAAAGTCCCAAAACAATCTCCTTTTATCAACTAATTAGGGATGGAAACATACACTTATCTACTTATTTATCCCATGATTTTTTGTTTGACATGTAATTAGTGCCAATTATATAATATTTTAGTATCACTGGTTTTCCTGTTTTATCATTATGTTAGATCTTTTTCTGGGGGTTGCTTCCATCCATACCGGGAGCTGCGACGCGCATCTCCGCTGTCCCCCAGTCCCTCGATCCCTATGATCGCGGGTATGGTGGCTAGCACTCGCTGTGCGTCGATGCCACACCCCCACACGTCCGCGCGACTGACGTCATTCATGACGCCGCGTGCCGACGTACTGTGTCTCCATCTGCGTGCGCCACGAGGGAGAATTTAGGCGCCTATTTAAGCGTTAGTTGCTTGGATGTGGCTGCCTGTTCTCTCTCGGCACACCTAGCGTGACGTTGGTGGAGCTCTGCTGGCAGGTGGGATGGTCCTCATTCCTATTCCCATAATTTTTCCTATACTAGACGCTTCACTATGGTTATCCACAATTGACCAGTTCACTGCCGTATTTAATTTAGGTAAACTCACTGTTGATATAACTAATATGGTCACTTGTCTTATATAATTTTTATTCAATATTCAACCCTTCACCCTGCTAAACTACCTACTTAATAGGATGTCTGACCCTTATTTTTCATGTATATACCCACACATATTGGTCCTTTATTGTTGTTTCCCTTCACCAACTCACCATTAATATCCATTATGCTTCATCATGCTATCTCACTCACACCAATAGGATGGTCGTTTTCTATGCTCCTATCTTCACCTTTTCCTACTTATAGGTCTTACAATCCCCCCTTTCCTTTATTAGGTCAGTAGTATTACCTTTATGCTTACCAATTTCTATATTACCATTTATTACAGAAGCCCTTCTTGGGCTCAGTACAAGTACTGCAGCTATGGAACTACAAAGGGGATTTTGTAATGCAATCCTTCACCCCAGGGTCAAGTCCCCATCCGCCGCCGCATTGCCTGCACCTCAGCTCCCGGGGGATGTTCTTCATCCCCCAGCGTCTCTCATTAAAAACGTTATCTTCTATACGTTTTTAAGCTACCCATAGGTAAGAGTGTTAGGACCAAAGTAATTGCTCCCCCTCTTTCCTTCTAATCAATTAACATTGATTATGAAATTATTCTTTACTCTAGGTATTCCCAGTGTTAATTGCTCCTGAAGAGTGGACTACACATCCACAAAACGCGTAGAGCCTACACAAGTGTTGCCATGTCACATCAATCATGTACATACCATGGGTTTTATGTTGTTTGAATCATCAATCAAATTAATATACTATCAATTACGTTTTTATTATTTTACATATTTTTGGGTATACTGCTGGTCTTATCAATGATTATATGTTACTATGTATACTGTGCAATTTATTATGAACATTTGTGATTTACCAATCATGTTCTTATTTAATTTGTATTGTGTCCACTGTTTAATGATGACCATTATGTACTTTACTATGCTCAATTGCGACATTAAATATTGTTTATACTATATTGATTGATTCATTCCACCCAAGTGCTGTGTTTCATATAAAGTCCCAACCTTCTCTTTTCTCATATAATAGGGATGGAGACCTGTGTACTGGATGGTCATGGTCTCATATAAAGTCCCAAAACAATCTCCTTTTATCAACTAATTAGGGATGGAAACATACACTTATCTACTTATTTATCCCATGATTTTTTGTTTGACATGTAATTAGTGCCAATTATATAATATTTTAGTATCACTGGTTTTCCTGTTTTATCATTATGTTAGATCTTTGTCTGGGGGTTGCTTCCATCCATACCGGGAGCTGCGACGCGCATCTCGGCTGTCCCCCAGTCCCTCGATCCCTATGATCGCGGGTATGGTGGCTAGCACTCGCTGTGCGTCGACGCCACGCCCCCACACGTCTGCGGGACTGACGTCATTCATGACGCCGCGTGCCGACGTACTGTGTCTCCATCTGCGTGCGCCACGAGGGAGAATTTAGGCGCCTATTTAAGCGTTAGTTGCTTGGATGTGGCTGCCTCTTCTCTCTCGGCACACCTAGCGTGACGTTGGTGGAGCTCTGCTGGCAGGTGGGATGGTCCTCATTCCTATTCCCATAATTTTTCCTATACTAGACGCTTCACTATGGTTATCCACAATTGACCAGTTCACAGCCGTATTTAATTTAGGTAAACTCACTGTTGATATAACTAATATGGTCACTTGTCTTATATAATTTTTATTCAATATTCAACCCTTCACCCTGCTAAACTACCTACTTAATAGGATGTCTGACCCTTATTTTTCATGTATATACCCACACATATTGGTCCTTTATTGTTGTTTCCCTTCACCAACTCACCATTAATATCCATTATGCTTCATCATGCTATCTCACTCACACCAATAGGATGGTCGTTTTCTATGCTCCTATCTTCACCTTTTCCTACTTATAGGTCTTACAATCCCCCCTTTCCTTTATTAGCTCAGTAGTATTACCTTTATGCTTACCAATTTCTATATTACCATTTATTACAGAAGCCCTTCTTGGGCTCAGTACAAGTACTGCAGCTATGGAACTACAAATGGGATTTTGTAATGCAATCCTTCACCCCAGGGTCAAGTCCCCATCCGCCGCCGCATTGCCTGCACCTCAGCTCCCGGGGGGATGTTCTTCATCCCCCAGCGTCTCTCATTAAAAACGTTATCTTCTATACGTTTTTAAGCTACCCATAGGTAAGAGTGTTAGGACCAAAGTAATTGCTCCCCCTCTTTCCTTCTAATCAATTAACATTGATTATGAAATTATTCTTTACTCTAGGTATTCCCAGTGTTAATTGCTCCTGAAGAGTGGACTACACATCCACGAAACGCGTAGAGCCTACACAAGTGTTGCCATGTCACATCAATCATGTACATACCATGGGTTTTACGTTGTTTGAATCATCAATCAAATTAATATACTATCAATTACGTTTTTATTATTTTACATATTTTTGGGTATACTGCTGGTCTTATCAATGATTATATGTTACTATGTATACTGTGCAATTTATTATGAACATTTGTGATTTACCAATCATGTTCTTATTTAATTTGTATTGTGTCCACTGTTTAATGATGACCATTATGTACTTTACTATGCTCAATTGCGACATTAAATATTGTTTATACTATATTGATTGATTCATTCCACCCAAGTGCTGTGTTTCATATAAAGTCCCAACCTTCTCTTTTCTCATATAATAGGGATGGAGACCTGTGTACTGGATGGTCATGGTCTCATATAAAGTCCCAAAACAATCTCCTTTTATCAACTAATTAGGGATGGAAACATACACTTATCTACTTATTTATCCCATGATTTTTTGTTTGACATGTAATTAGTGCCAATTATATAATATTTTAGTATCACTGGTTTTCCTGTTTTATCATTATGTTAGATCTTTGTCTGGGGGTTGCTTCCATCCATACCGGGAGCTGCGACGCGCATCTCGGCTGTCCCCCAGTCCCTCGATCCCTATGATCGCGGGTATGGTGGCTAGCACTCGCTGTGCGTCGACGCCACGCCCCCACACGTCCGCGCGACTGACGTCATTCATGACGCCGCGTGCCGACGTACTGTGTCTCCATCTGCGTGCGCCACGAGGGAGAATTTAGGCGCCTATTTAAGCGTTAGTTGCTTGGATGTGGCTGCCTCTTCTCTCTCGGCACACCTAGCGTGACGTTGGTGGAGCTCTGCTGGCAGGTGGGCTGGTCCTCATTCCTATTCCCATAATTTTTCCTATACTAGACGCTTCACTATGGTTATCCACAATTGACCAGTTCACAGCCGTATTTAATTTAGGTAAACTCACTGTTGATATAACTAATATGGTCACTTGTCTTATATAATTTTTATTCAATATTCAACCCTTCACCCTGCTAAACTACCTACTTAATAGGATGTCTGACCCTTATTTTTCATGTATATACCCACACATATTGGTCCTTTATTGTTGTTTCCCTTCACCAACTCACCATTAATATCCATTATGCTTCATCATGCTATCTCACTCACACCAATAGGATGGTCGTTTTCTATGCTCCTATCTTCACCTTTTCCTACTTATAGGTCTTACAATCCCCCCTTTCCTTTATTAGCTCAGTAGTATTACCTTTATGCTTACCAATTTCTATATTACCATTTATTACAGAAGCCCTTCTTGGGCTCAGTACAAGTACTGCAGCTATGGAACTACAAATGGGATTTTGTAATGCAATCCTTCACCCCAGGGTCAAGTCCCCATCCGCCGCCGCATTGCCTGCACCTCAGCTCCCGGGGGGATGTTCTTCATCCCCCAGCGTCTCTCATTAAAAACGTTATCTTCTATACGTTTTTAAGCTACCCATAGGTAAGAGTGTTAGGACCAAAGTAATTGCTCCCCCTCTTTCCTTCTAATCAATTAACATTGATTATGAAATTATTCTTTACTCTAGGTATTCCCAGTGTTAATTGCTCCTGAAGAGTGGACTACACATCCACGAAACGCGTAGAGCCTACACAAGTGTTGCCATGTCACATCAATCATGTACATACCATGGGTTTTACGTTGTTTGAATCATCAATCAAATTAATATACTATCAATTACGTTTTTATTATTTTACATATTTTTGGGTATACTGCTGGTCTTATCAATGATTATATGTTACTATGTATACTGTGCAATTTATTATGAACATTTGTGATTTACCAATCATGTTCTTATTTAATTTGTATTGTGTCCACTGTTTAATGATGACCATTATGTACTTTACTATGCTCAATTGCGACATTAAATATTGTTTATACTATATTGATTGATTCATTCCACCCAAGTGCTGTGTTTCATATAAAGTCCCAACCTTCTCTTTTCTCATATAATAGGGATGGAGACCTGTGTACTGGATGGTCATGGTCTCATATAAAGTCCCAAAACAATCTCCTTTTATCAACTAATTAGGGATGGAAACATACACTTATCTACTTATTTATCCCATGATTTTTTGTTTGACATGTAATTAGTGCCAATTATATAATATTTTAGTATCACTGGTTTTCCTGTTTTATCATTATGTTAGATCTTTGTCTGGGGGTTGCTTCCATCCATACCGGGAGCTGCGACGCGCATCTCGGCTGTCCCCCAGTCCCTCGATCCCTATGATCGCGGGTATGGTGGCTAGCACTCGCTGTGCGTCGACGCCACGCCCCCACACGTCCGCGCGACTGACGTCATTCATGACGCCGCGTGCCGACGTACTGTGTCTCCATCTGCGTGCGCCACGAGGGAGAATTTAGGCGCCTATTTAAGCGTTAGTTGCTTGGATGTGGCTGCCTCTTCTCTCTCGGCACACCTAGCGTGACGTTGGTGGAGCTCTGCTGGCAGGTGGGCTGGTCCTCATTCCTATTCCCATAATTTTTCCTATACTAGACGCTTCACTATGGTTATCCACAATTGACCAGTTCACAGCCGTATTTAATTTAGGTAAACTCACTGTTGATATAACTAATATGGTCACTTGTCTTATATAATTTTTATTCAATATTCAACCCTTCACCCTGCTAAACTACCTACTTAATAGGATGTCTGACCCTTATTTTTCATGTATATACCCACACATATTGGTCCTTTATTGTTGTTTCCCTTCACCAACTCACCATTAATATCCATTATGCTTCATCATGCTATCTCACTCACACCAATAGGATGGTCGTTTTCTATGCTCCTATCTTCACCTTTTCCTACTTATAGGTCTTACAATCCCCCCTTTCCTTTATTAGCTCAGTAGTATTACCTTTATGCTTACCAATTTCTATATTACCATTTATTACAGAAGCCCTTCTTGGGCTCAGTACAAGTACTGCAGCTATGGAACTACAAAGGGGATTTTGTAATGCAATCCTTCACCCCAGGGTCAAGTCCCCATCCGCCACCGCATTGCCTGCACCTCAGCTCCCGGGGGGATGTTCTTCATCCCCCAGCGTCTCTCATTAAAAACGTTATCTTCTATACGTTTTTAAGCTACCCATAGGTAAGAGTGTTAGGACCAAAGTAATTGCTCCCCCTCTTTCCTTCTAATCAATTAACATTGATTATGAAATTATTCTTTACTCTAGGTATTCCCAGTGTTAATTGCTCCTGAAGAGTGGACTACACATCCACAAAACGCGTAGAGCCTACACAAGTGTTGCCATGTCACATCAATCATGTACATACCATGGGTTTTACGTTGTTTGAATCATCAATCAAATTAATATACTATCAATTACGTTTTTATTATTTTACATATTTTTGGGTATACTGCTGGTCTTATCAATGATTATATGTTACTATGTATACTGTGCAATTTATTATGAACATTTGTGATTTACCAATCATGTTCTTATTTAATTTGTATTGTGTCCACTGTTTAATGATGACCATTATGTACTTTACTATGCTCAATTGCGACATTAAATATTGTTTATACTATATTGATTGATTCATTCCACCCAAGTGCTGTGTTTCATATAAAGTCCCAACCTTCTCTTTTCTCATATAATAGGGATGGAGACCTGTGTACTGGATGGTCATGGTCTCATATAAAGTCCCAAAACAATCTCCTTTTATCAACTAATTAGGGATGGAAACATACACTTATCTACTTATTTATCCCATGATTTTTTGTTTGACATGTAATTAGTGCCAATTATATAATATTTTAGTATCACTGGTTTTCCTGTTTTATCATTGTTAGATCTTTGTCTGGGGGTTGCTTCCATCCATACCGGGAGCTGCGACGCGCATCTCGGCTGTCCCCCAGTCCCTCGATCCCTATGATCGCGGGTATGGTGGCTAGCACTCGCTGTGCGTCGACGCCACGCCCCCACACGTCCGCGCGACTGACGTCATTCATGACGCCGCGTGCCGACGTACTGTGTCTCCATCTGTGTGCGCCACGAGGGAGAATTTAGGCTCCTATTTAAGTGTTAGTTGCTTGGATGTGGCTGCCTCTTCTCTCTCGGCACACCTAGCGTGACGTTGGTGGAGCTCTGCTGGCAGGTGGGATGGTCCTCATTCCTATTCCCATAATTTTTCCCATACTAGACGCTTCACTATGGTTATCCACAATTGACCAGTTCACAGCCGTATTTAATTTAGGTAAACTCACTGTTGATATAACTAATATGGTCACTTGTCTTATATAATTTTTATTCAATATTCAACCCTTCACCCTGCTAAACTACCTACTTAATAGGATGTCTGACCCTTATTTTTCATGTATATACCCACACATATTGGTCCTTTATTGTTGTTTCCCTTCACCAACTCACCATTAATATCCATTATGCTTCATCATGCTATCTCACTCACACCAATAGGATGGTCGTTTTCTATGCTCCTATCTTCACCTTTTCCTACTTCAAGGTCTTATAATCCACCCTTTCCTTTATTAGCTCAGTAGTATTACCTTTATGCTTACCAATTTCTATATTAGCATTTATTACAGAAGCCCTTCTTGGGCTCAGTACAAGTACTGCAGCTATGGAACTACAAAGGGGATTTTGTAATGCAATCCTTCACCCCAGGGTCAAGTCCCCCCCCCCGCCGCCGCATTGCCTGCACCTCAGCTCCCGGGGGGATGTTCTTCATCCCCCAGCGTCTCTCATTACCAATGTTATCTTCTATACGTTTTTAAGCTACCCATAGGTAAGAGTGTTAGGACCAAAGTAATTGCTCCCCCTCTTTCCTTCTAATCAATTACCATTGATTATGAAATTATTCTTTACTCTAGGTATTCCCAGTGTTAATTGCTCCTGAAGAGTGGACTACACATCCACGAAACACGTAGAGCCTACACAAGTGTTGCCATGTCACATCAATCATGTACATACCATGGGTTTTACATTGTTTGAATCATCAATCAAATTAATATACTATCAATGACGTTTTTATTATTTTACATATTTTTGGGTATACTGCTGGTCTTATCAATGATTATATGTTACTATGTATACTGTGCAATTTATTATGAACATTTGTGATTTACCAATCATGTTCTTATTTAATTTGTATTGTGTCCACTGTTTAATGATGACCATTATGTACTTTACTATGCTCAATTGCGACATTAAATATTGTTTATACTATATTGATTGATTCATTCCACCCAAGTGCTGTGTTTCATATAAAGTCCCAACCTTCTCTTTTCTCATATAATAGGGATGGAGACCTGTGTACTGGATGGTCATGGTCTCATATAAAGTCCCAAAGCAATCTCCTTTGCCACTTTGTCTGCAAGGGCATTTCCTTTTGCAATATCATCTTGTTGGCCCGTATGGGCCTTACAATGCAATATTGCAACAGATTTTGGTAATTGAATAGCTTCCAATAGACTAGATACAAGTGTAGAATGGGAAATTGATTTCCCATCAGCTGCAATGTATCCCCTTCTTTTCCATATAACCCCAAAATCGTGGGCCACCCCGAATGTGTATTTAGAATCTGTGTAAATGTTTACATCTTGGCCCTCGAAAAGTTGGCATGCTCTGGTGAGGGCAATTAGTTCAGCTGCCTGTGCAGACTGAAATGGGACTGGATTTGCCTCGAGTACAATGTCAGGGAGCTGGACCACAGCATATCCAGCATGATAAGTGTGGTCATTTGGTCTTGAGCAAGACCCATCTACAAACACATTTTGAGCTCCCGGAATTGCACTCGAGCACATATCCTCCCTGGGTGAGGTGTCCTGCTGTATAGCTTTAATACATTCATGTTGCGGGGCTACCTCATCCTCCTTATTTTTGAGTCCTAGGAGAGCATTCAAGATTGGGGCTGGGCCCGAGGTGGTGGAGGCATATTTTATTTTCAAATTAGGGTTCGAGAGCAAAATTACCTCATACCCACTCAGCCGTTGTGTGGACATATGTTGGGTGTGGATATTCTTTAGGAGGATGGACACATTATGGGTGGTGTGAAGGGTAGTTGGATGGCCTAAAGTGAAAGATGTGGCCATTTCCACAACCATAGCACAGGATGCAAGAGCTCTTAGACACGCCGGCATACCCTGAACCGGCATAGGCACTACTCTTGAGAAAAAAGCGATAGGGCACAGTTTACCCCATGTTCTTGCGCTAGGACTCCCGCCATGGTTTTACAGTTGTCCCTAGCAAATAGGTGAAACCTTTTGCTGTACTCAGCTAAGCCAAGACCAGGAGCTGTTACCATAGATGTTTTAAGGTATACAAAGGCATTGTACATTTCATCATTCCATTTCATACAATCTGGCATGTCGGTACCTGTGGTTTGTCTCAAAATGTTATCATAGTAGGAACAGTCAGGTATCCATTGGTGGCAGTAACCAATCATGCCAAGGAAGGACAGCATATCTTTCTTGGTCTGTGGGCGGGCTAGACCCACGAGAGCCGCAGCTCTCTTGTGACTGACTTTCCTTTCACCTTTTGTGAGTGTAAAACCAAGGTATTCAACAGTTTCTTGACACCACTGAAGTTTCTTTTTGGAAACTTTATGACCATTATCTGCCAACCAATGTAGCAGATCTAAACCATCCTCCTTGCAGGCTACCTGGCTTGGGCTACATACCAACAAATCATCAACATATTGGAGTAGGACAGAACCATGATGGGGAGTCCAGGACTGCAATTTGGCCTGGAGCACAACTGAGTAGACTACAGGGGAGTCCACATAACCCTGAGGCATTCTACACCATGTCATTTGGCGGTTTCGAAAACAGAATGCAAGAATAGTCTGTGTCTCTTCGTCCACAGGGACGGAAAAAAATGCATTCGTAAGGTCAATAACAGAAAAATATTCTGCATCGGATGGTATGGAGGTAAGGAGGGATGGCACATCAGGCACTATAGGAGCTATGGGGACAATTAAATTATTGACAGCTCTAAGATCTTGCACAAATCTATAAGAACCATCAGGCTTCTTTACAGGGTTAATTGGTGTATTCCATTTGTTTCCAGTGATTTCTCTCACTATGCCTTGTTTCAGGAAATGTTCAATCATAGGCACAATCCCCTCTTCCTTTTCTTTAGAAAGAGGATATTGTTTATGATAAATGGGTTGCGCTCTGGGTTTCAGCGTGGCTTTATACGGGGTGCATGAGATGAGACCAACATCTAGGCTATTTATAGACCAGACTTTATGATTGGGACCAGGTAGATCACCATCATCAGGTTCTGAAAAGAAAAATTGCCTTTGAATGGAAATCTTTTTAGAGTGCACTATGATTCCTCCTTCCACTGTAATTTTCATAACTATTCCAAGTCTGCCCAAAAGGTCTCTTCCCAAAAGATTAACAGGGCAATTTGGGATAATTCTGAAGGAGTGTTTGAGTACTGGTTGGTCACCATATGAGGGGTCTATGACAATTAAGTTGGGTGTTTTCCAAGTTTTGGTAAGTATCCCATTAATTCCCATTGAAGGCTCAGCATTTGTGGTTTCACCTCTATAAAATCCTCACTCAGGGTGCTCCTTGTGGCCCCTGAATCGAGGAGAAATGGTACTTCCATTCCGTTCACATGCAACATGATAATTGGTTGCTCTGAATAAGAGGATGAAACCAGGGGAAATGCTGGGATACTACCTTCCGGACATCCTCATTGGGGTTGGGGTTGCTTCCATTGGATGGGGTATTTTGGCCCTTGATGTTGTTGGGTTTGTGGGGGTTGTGTGACTTGTGTGGTATTTTGTTCAGGTATGCCATATGGACATTGGTTTCTCCAATGACCCAAGTCCCCACAGTTAAAACAACCTCTTTGTGAGGGCTGTGTCTTAGGGAAACCACGGCCTCGACCTCTTCCTCTCCCTCTGCCCCTACCTCTATTCTGCTGTGTACCATTCCCCGGGTGGGACTGCTGCTGTTGTGGCAGTCCTCCCTGGAAATGAGTACCTGAACTTTTCGGTATCTCAAAACATCCTGCCACATCTTTCTCTGTAACTGCTTTCTGAAAGTCTGGTATGGTCTTTGTAGGCCAATCAGAAATCATTTGTTTAACCATTAAACCATGTTGTGGTTTTAGGTTACTAATAAAAGTCTGAATCATCAAACATGCATATCCGGTAGTATTGATAATCCAGCTTCCTGCTGCCACACATCCATATACCTCTTCCAAAATTCTAATACACTTTCTCCTGATTTTTGTTTGCAGGCTATGGCAGTAGGGAGAGAAGTTCTATTTTTAAATGCACTTTTTAATTCTGCTTCGAGTTGGCCCCACATGGTAGTTCTCCCTACTTCAGTATTTAATTTGTATGTATCAGCCTTTACTGTTTTTGGATCTTCAATATCATTTATGGATGCTACTTTAGTCCAATCAAATGCGGATGTGTGTCCAATGACACCATCCACAATCAATCGCATATCTTCCTGTGTATAATTTCTCCCTTTACAAGCCTTTTTTAAATAAGACAAGGTTGCAGAGGCAGACTGAGTTGGTTTTGGACAATGTTTAATAATGCGGTTAATATCTTCAATATCAATCACCTTTTTCAACATGTCATTTCCTATAGTCATAAAAGGGGCATTTAGCTCAGCGCCATCAATGCCATATGCCCTCCCACTTTTGGTTTTCCCAGGACTAAATACATTACTAATGACTCCCGCAATTCCCCTTCCTAGTGCAGAGAGATCAAAATCTTCATCCGCATCCTCTATTTCAATTAAGGATGATTGGGGTGGTGATACCTTTCCTCCCATGGCCCCTTCTTGTTCACCAATGGCTTCCTGTGTGTTTTGGGAAGTTGGTCGTGTTTGTGCTACTTGTACTACCTGTTGGACCTGTGTAGGTGCCTGTTGTTGTTGTGCCGGGAGGGTAGGGGCAACTGCAGGGGCAGGTACAGGGGCAACTACAGGGGCAGGTACAGGGGCAACTGCAGGGCAGCTGCAGGATTTGTGGGTTGCTGGTGTACGGCATAATGACCAGCAAGAAGATCTATTTCTTCTTCTGTGAGACTGGGATAAATCTGGCTAGTATATGGTGGTGGGGATACATGAGAGAAAGGCAAAGGTGGTGCCGTGGGATCGGGTCTCTTGACCTCAGATTCCTGCTTATGTTTAAGATCATACTCTTCCTTAGTTAAACAATTCTTTGCTTTCTTCTGTTTCTTATTATCCCTCTGAAAAAAATAGGGTGCATATTGTAGCCAATTTTTACCACCCTTTCTCATGTATTCCATGTCCCACTGTGGATCTCCCTCAAACCATGGAAAAGCCTTCCTGTCTCTAAGACAAAGGCCTTTTACCATATCTATATGGAATTCATCGTTGGCGCCATCACTGGGAAAAGGGTCAGAACTATGCATGGATTTTGTCCACCCGGCTAAATTAGAAACCCAGGGATTTATAAATTCGTAGTCAGTACCACAAACCCTGGCTACATAATCTTTACAATTTTCCCCGGGATTAGGATATGGGGGAGTTTTTTTACTATGTTCTTGACCCATAATAAAATAGTGAGAGTCTGTCTGTCTTACCTTACAGACCTCCTTCTCCCACACAAACAAATATTTCTTATACTTTATGCGAAAGAAAGAAAAGCGAAAGTAGGTTGGGTCACTGAAGTATAATCCTCATTAACTATTTCAGCTCCTTCCCCAAGAAGGACTGTACAGTACTGTATTATTCAATTAAGACCTTCTCAGAGGTACTTTCAAAGGCAGATTTTCCCAAAGAAAATCCCCTATACACCAAGGCGTGGCTCATATACCTCTTCTACATAAATTTAATACAAGATGAAATTTAAATCAGAGCTAAGGCAAGAGAAAACAGTCTGTCTAAAAGACAAATAAGTTCTACTTACCAAAGGTGATTATTTCATCCCACCGCTGCGACCATCTGAAGAGGTAAACAGGAAATACGGCCACCCAGGTGTACTTCAGATAATTAAAGAAGAGCTTCAATGACCCACGGATCCGGAGAGACAAATGACACAGGGAAACCAACTTAAGTGTTCATTATATCTCTGGCCTTTATTGATTTTTAGAGTGGCTTATATGTAAAAGAAAGATAGGAGGGGCTATGTCTTAACACATACGTTTCTAAAAATTATACAAACTCAGTATATTCTTATCTTATATTATACTGCTGAATTTAGTTTAGCAAAGGGCTTTTCTTATACAATCAGGCTACTACATGCTTAACCACAATGACTAGCAGAATGTGACTCTATGCAAACTATGAGTTAAGCTAAGTATGTCAAAGTTCATTTCTACTTAAAAATGGAGTTGATTATTTATACATATTTATACATTCTATTACACATTATTTTTACTCATTTCTTTGATGGTTTGTTTGGTTTTGCAGATGTTTTTGGTTTTGGTATCCTTTTTCTCCATTTTGTCCAGTTCCTCTTCCACAATCTTTTTGAATGCTCCCATGCATTGGTTTCCTGGTGTTTTTGGGTTGAAGATGGAGTTATTTCTCAAACCAGTCTGTAAGTATTCAGGATTATCCAGTGTTCTTTAATCTCTATTTAATACAAAATGTTTTTTTAATATTGAGCTTTCTCATAAATTTTTGTAGGTCAATATAGACCTCAAACTTATCTAAGGTTTTATCTGGGGCAAATTTGAACATTACTAAAGTTATATATTCCCTTCACTTTCTTCTTCCCTCCTCTCCTGCCTCTAGTCTGTTTTCTCTTTCTTGATTTCTTTGTGTAATTCCCAGATCTATTTCTTGATTGTTGTGCCAACCATTCCTCGGATTGGTCTGTGTTCTGTGACCTTGGTATCCAAAAGCTTCCTGATCCTTCATCTCTCTGCAATATCCTCCCCTCTGGGGGCCTTCTGTATTCCGATTCATCCCTCTCCAACCAGGGTTCCTGTAGGGAACATGGGCTTTCCATCTCCCTGGTGGTCTGTCTCTTGGACCGTCCCTCCAGTGCTCTACTTTATTTAATTTAATTTTATACTGCACTCCTTATCTTTTTTTTTGTAATTTAATTAGATTTTTTTTTATTTTAGGCAAATAGAAAAATAAAAACAACAAAATGCACGCACCATGTACGTTACAAAATTTTCATCTGAAAGACAATGTTACAATCTTAAAGGATTTGGAAACTGGAAGGACAGAGGCAATTTACACTTTCAAAAACTATACTCATAGAGCTATATAGAAACATCAGCAACAAATTACTTAAAGGGCAAGAGCAAATAATACAGGGTGTATACATATATATAGAAAAACCAGCTCACAATGAAAGGGATCAAAAATGAAAATACATACGATACCCAAAGTTCAATTCTCATGATCGCCATAACTCGAACTATCCCAGGGCTCCCAGTTTTTATCAAACTGAATTACCTTATAATGAACTAAAGCAGTGAGATGTTCCATCCTCCTAATCTCTGCGACTAGTTGTAGAAATTGCACTAGAGAGGGGGGGGGGGATAAGGACAGCCAGCACAATGGTATAGCCCTCTTGGCTGCAAGGAGTATGTATGATGACAATTGTTTGGCAGATTTTGGGATACCAGGGAAAGGGAGACCCAGTAAATAGTGAATTGGATCTAGAGGTAAAGATAAGCCTATTACAACCTGAAGTACATTCATAACTTCTGACCAAAACGGCTGAATATTTGAACAAGACCAAAAAACATGGAAATGAGAGCCTATCTCCATACTACATCTCCAACACTTAGGCGATAGGGCTGGAGTAATTTGATGGATGCGCTCTGGGGTCCTATACCAGAACATCAAAATCTTAACAGCTGTTTCCTTTTTAGCTACACACTTAGAGGATTTAAAGGTGGAGGACCATATTTTAGCCCATAATTGCAGGGGAATAAGGCGTTCCAATATCACATTTTATTTGCGCATGTATAAATGTGTGTCAGCTTGAACCCCCATAGAGTTATGTAAAATTTGGTATATAGAAGATATCAGATGTAACTGGTGAGGACCTTCTGCGCATAGGCGTTCAAATAAAGTAGGCCTATCGAGGGTGAGGGTTGGAGATAATGAGCAAAAGAAATGTCTGACCTGGAGATAGAAATAAAATAGGTTTTTAGGGATAGAAATTTTTTCCTGCAGAGTTGCAAAGGAGTGAAGTTTGCGAGTAACAGGATTAACCAGGTTACGTAACTGAAAGAGAGGGGTTTGCATCCAGGGCAATAAACGGCCTTAGGCCAAGCTATCAGGCAAGGTTGGGTTAAACAATATATTAGTCAGGGGAGGACACAGTGAGGAGAGCGAATATTTTACCATGCATTTTCTCCATATGGTCAAGGTAAATAACATCGATGCCAAGCACATATTCCTTAATACAGAATCCTTATGTAGGGAGCTGGACCAAACTAAAGAGCAGGGATGGACCGGATATATGACACCTCTCTCAATCTCCGACCACCGATTTGGGGACCCCTGACACGACCAGGACACCACCGCCCGTAAGTGAGAGGCATAATAGTACCTAATGATGTCAGGAACCCCCAAACCCCCCCGCGTTTGTACCGTGAAAACCACCGAGCTGGCTATTCGGTGAGACTTGTTGTTCCAAATAAATTTCAGAAAACCCCTATGAAGAGATTTGAGTTGACCAAGGGGAATAGCAACTGGTAGTGTTTCAAAAAGATATAGGAGTCTAGGTAGTACCGACATTTTTAACACATTGATCCTACCTAACATGTTGATAGGGTATGTGTCCCACTGGCAAAGACAACGATAAATATCTTGGAACAAAGGGGGGAAGTTTACAGAAAATAAGGTTGAATACGAGGATGTGATCTTGATACCCAGATAGGTGAGGGCCTGAGGACACCACTTATAGGGATATGAACTTTGGAGAGTTGACAACAAGTCTGGAGGGACATGCAGGGGAAGCGCCTCTGTTTTGGCTGTGTTTATTTTATAACCCGAAAGAAATCCGAATGTCAATAAAAGTGTATGTAGAGAGGGCAGTGATACAATGGGGTTTGTTACCATTAATAGGATGTCATCCGCAAAAAGCGATAGTTTATATTCTCTCTGTCTCATCAATATCCCCTTAATATCTGAGTGACATCTAATAGCTTCTGCTAGGGGGTCCAAACAGAGAATAAAAATAAGGGGGGGGGGGCAGAGGGCAGCCCTGTCTAGTGCCATTGAACATGGAAAAAGAGGGGGAGAGAAACAAAGCCATTTGAACTTGAGCAGAGGCACCCGTGTATAAGGCCTGTATGGCTTTAAAGAAAGGGCCCTCAAATCCAAATCTCTTCAACGTAGAAAACATATAGGGCCAACGTAAGCGGTCAAATGCTTTTTGGGCATCTAAACTTAAACTCAAAGTATTCGTTCAGATCTTTAATCAGTCTATCTTTGGTAGGGAGAGAACGTAAAAGATGTTTATTAAGTCGCCAATGGCAAGTCCTAGAGGATGAATTATGTAGCAAAAGTTCTAAAGAAATGGGTGCATGATCAGACCATGTAATAGGGGAAATATCAGCCTCAATCGTATAGGGAATCAATGGTGACGAAATAAAAAAATGGTCCAGCCTGGAATACATTTTATGGGCCATGGAGTAAAAGGAAAATTGTCTTTGCATTGGGTGTTTAATTCTCCATGCATCTAACAGTTTTTGGGCTCAAATTAATTTCCTAAAAGATGTAGCCTGAGATATCACTCGTTGGGATGGAGTATCCCCAAAGAGTGTTTGTCTATCCTGCCTGTGGGACATAATCAGATTAAAATCACCCCCTATTACCTGAAATGGTTGGGAGTAACGTTGTAAACGACAGAAAAAGTGTTCCAAAAAAAACAAGTTGACCCGAATTGGGTACATAGACGTTAACCAGTGTGAACGTGGTTGACTGATATTCACAGACCAAGATGATATACCTCCCCTGGGGGTCAATGCACTTGTCCTTAACCCTTATGGGGCAGGATTTTTTAATAAGAATAGCCACTCCAGCTTTGCCATTGGGGGCAGAGGCTATATAAGAGTTGGGGAAATATTTAGAGGCAAATTTCATTGAACCCCCATTGCGGAAGTGAGTTTCCTGAATCAGCACAATATCAGCACCAGATCTTTTAAAGTCCTTAAGGGCAAGCCAGCGCTTTTGGATAGATTCGGACCCTTAACATTGTGAGATATTATTCTCAAAGCCATGATACCTTAATATTCCATGTGCTTATAGAAACTTGAGAACACATAACCCATATAACCTGTGAAGATACAATTGCCCTATACCAGACCACATAAAAATTACTGTCCTTTAGTCTCTGAAACATCGTGAAGAGTAATAAAAAAACATGCTTGGGGAGACCCAGGGTGGGTCCAAAAAAACAAAAAAAAAGACAAAACAAAGTCAATATATCTGAGAAACAGACACTTCTCAGAAGTCCCATATCAAGATCTGGGACCAATTGGGACAACATGGCAAATCTCACCACCTGGAGACGAGAGGAGGAAGAATCCCTCCGCTCTCCGGCTAAAGTTAGCGGTGTTCGTATGAAACAAAGCTGAACAAACAAAAAGTTAAGTTTAGAACTTACAAAAGGAAAACTTTACCCCATGGGTATGTGTAGTTGGGTCTCCATTAGTATGGGAACAGATCCGCCCGGTGTTCTTGTAGATGACCGCTAGAAAAGAACGAGAACAAGCAAGGAGAAAAATAAATCAAGAAAACAAAATGGATTAAAGTCATCAGTCACCAGGATATAGGCTATCTAGCCAAAAGATAAAGGCCAGCTATGTTTTCCATCCATTCAGGGAGGACGTCTGGAAGAACGTTGAGAAGTGGAAAAAGATTTTTTCTGCTGATTCCGAACCGGGGTCCACACTACAATACTAGGCGTAGTAGGAAAAGCACGACCTGGCTGTGTATTAGGAGGGAGAAGAAAGTCATCAGGCATGGGCAAAAGCCCCAGGTTCTTTATAAAAGCTTCACCTTCATATATATCCCATAGACAATGTTGAGATCCATCCTGAGAGACAATCAGATGGAAAGGAAACCCCCAAAAGTATGGTACACGTAGATTCTGCAGGTGAGAGGTAATGGGACGTAGATTTCTGCACTTAGCCAGAGTGATCAGGGAAAGATTGTTGTAAATCTGAATCTTTGCCCCTTTGTACTCGGTAGATGATTTGTTATGAGTGGCAAGGGTTAAGGCTTCTTTGCTGTCATAGTAATGAAAGCGCACTATGACATCCCTAGGTCGTGCTCCAGAAGGTGGTTTAGGACCCAGGGACCGATGAGCCCGATACAATCTCCAGTCTATATCTGCAATTCTGGGAGCCAAAGTATTAAAGAGACCCAGCAAGTATTGGCGTAAAGCGTTGTCTTCAACAGATTCCGGAATACCTTGGAAACAAAGATTTTGGCGTCTTTCTCTATTTTCCTGATCTTCAGGCTAAAGTTGGAGTTGTGATATATAATTTTTTAAAGAGGATGTTTCTTCCTCCAATTCTTGAACATAATTAACCAGCTCGTCAAATTTAGTCTCTATAGCATCAGTCCTCTCTCCTATTTGAGCGATTTCACCTCTCAATTCTTGGGAAAGTTTGTTTACTTCAGCAGCAACATTGCGTGTCATTTGCTGTAGGAGTGCCTGCAGCTTTTCATCCATAAGCTCAGGGGTTAACATACCTTGAGAAGCTTGGGGGGACATTGCAGGAAGCATCTGAGTATCCTGAACCTGGGAAGCGTCTCCACCATGGTCGTCCGTCCCCAGCATGGGGTCTATGTCAGCGAGCGGGCCCGCGAGTATAGGCAAGGCCAGGGATTGCGGCCTAGTGACGAATCTATCCATCGTGGTCCGGGAGCATGGATCTAAAAGCGGCTTGTAGCAGTGTTTTTGGTGGCCGATTTTACCCATGGGGTGCTATGTACCCACAGGAAGTGATCAAGCTTACCCCCGTGGCAAAGGTTCTGCAGATGAAGCGGATCAAGGGTCCGGAGAGCTGGTGGGATCCAGAGCTCAGCCTCTACACGTCCGCCATGTCCGAGAGCCACGCATGCGCCTCTCCTTATCTTTAATACATTTTTTTACTATACATATATATTTTTTATAATACATATATTATTTGTATGTCTCATTTCCCTCAAACTAATGTTGAGTGATGAGGATATGTTGAGCTTAATAGGGTTTATACATTACTATAGGTTTTTCAACATCCCCGTTTTATATATATATTTTTATATATTTTTTTACATATATTCCTATGATCCTTTTACCTTTACCAGGTAATATCAGGATTGCTAGGGATCGCACCCCTACCTGTGGAAGTTTATACTTCCATCGTTAGATGGCGCTCCCTTATAGTCAATTTACACAGTAAAGCCCCGTACACACGATCGGATAACCTGTGGATTTTCGTCCGATGGATTTGTCCATCGGAAATCCGATGAAACTGTTTTTCATCAGTCTTGGCCACACACCATCAGTCAAAAAACCGACCGTTCCAAACGCGGTGAGGTAAAACACTTCGATGAGCCGAGAAAAATTAAGTTTAATGCTTCTGAGCATGCATCGACTTGATTCTGAGCATGCGTGGGTTTTTTAACCGATGGACTTGCCCATAGACGATCGGAAATTCCCATCGGTTTTTTATCCATCGGAAAATTTTAAAACAAGTTCTATTTTTTACAACCGATGGAAAAAAGACCGATGGGTACCATACACGATCGGTTGGTCTGATGAAAACCATCAATCGGACGGTTTTCATCAGTCAAACCGATCGTGTGTACGGGGCTTTAGAGATGAGCCGTCTTATTTACATATATATATATATTATTGTTATTGCTGTGTTTTATTTCACCCATGGGTATATATGACATGATATACATCTATCTAGTTTTTTTATACTGCCTTCCTTCATATTGTTTGCATACACGATCTGTTGTATATTTGGGTTAGCGAGCGTTCATTACTATCTTTTAACTCTTACCTGGGAGGTTCCTTAGGCTAGCGTTAGGATCATATAGGATTTTAGCTACGCAAAGGATCCAGATGTACACGCCCCATGTAGTAGGGTGGGAGAGGTTAATGGACGGTTGCTTCCTCAAAAGACATTGACTGCGTGGGAGTGGTACCACCTCAGAAGACGTCGATGATGAAATGCGTCAGGTGATCTACGCACACGCACACAACGTCACTTCCGGGTCGCAAGGGATTCTGGCGGAGCGCAGGTGAACCACACGCCGCACTCCCTGAGTTCCTGGATGTTACTCACAGACCCTTAAGCTGTAGTGTACTGTTTTTGCCCAGTTTACATACTATGCCTGTTTTAATTTTAATAGTTTTTTTTAGATAAAATATTTTTGGTAATACACTATCGGAGCAATCTCTTCCTTGAGGCTTTATTGCGGTGGATCCACATCTCAGCTGTTACCCGGTACCAGGCATATCATAGGATATCTCAGTGGGGAGGCTGCAGGAGGAAAGACACACCAGGATTCAAGTTTCTTGTACTACATGCCATTTACCCCTGCAGGGGTGATGGTAGCTGGTGAGTGGGGACCCAAGAGGGGGAAAACAACAGTCACCCGATTTCTATGCAGCTTTCACAAGTCACCTTGGATTTCCTGCTGGTTTTGATGAACTTTATATGAACTATATTATATTATATATACAGTCAGGTCCATAAATATTGGGACATCGACACAATTCTAATCTTTTTGGCTCTATACACCTCCACAATGAATTTTAAATGAAACGAACAAGATGTGCTTTAACTGCAGACTTTCAGCTTTAATTTGAGGGTATTTACATCCAAATCAGGTGAACGGTGTAGGAATTACAACAGTTTGTATATGTGCCTCCCACGTTTTAAGGGACCAAAAGTAATGGGACAATTGGCTGCTCAGCTGTTCCATGGCCAGGTGTGTGCTATTCCCTCATTATCCCATTTACAAGGAGCACATAAAAGGTCCAGAGTTCATTTCAAGTGTGCTATTTGCATTTAGAATCTGTTGCTGTCAACTCTCAATATGAGATCCAAAGAGCTGTCACTATCAGTGAAGCAAGCCATCATTAGGCTGAAAAAACAAAAGAAACCCATCAGAGAGATAGCAAAAACATTAGGTGTGGCCAAATCAACTGTTTGGAGCATCCTTAAAAAGAAAGAACGCACCGGTGAGCTCAGCAACACCAAAAGACCCGGAAGACCACGGAAAACAACTGTGGTGGATGACCGAAGAATTCTTTCCCCGGTGAAGAAAACATTCTTCCCAACAGTTGGCCAGATCAAGAACACTCTCCAGAAGGTAGGTGTATGTGTGTCAAAGTCAACAATCAAGAGAAGACTTCACCAGAGTGAATACAGAGGGTTCACCACTAGGGATGAGCTCGGTGTTCGAGTCGAACGCATGTTCGACTCGAACATTGCCTGTTCGCCGAAACCAAAACTTTGTGGGCCGTTCGCGCCAAATTCGTGTGACGCGAACGGCCCACAATGCACTGCGCCATCGCACTGCATTGCCGATGCTGTGATTGGCCAAGCATGCACTGTGACCCCGCATGCTTGACCAATCACAGCGCCGGCAGCGAGGAGAGCCATAATTGGCCACAGGCAGGATGCCTGTGGCCAATTATAGCTCAGGGGGGTTTAGTACATGCCCCACACTATAAAAGGCCGCCAGCGCGGCGGCCTTGTGTAGTGTGTTCCGGCGTGCAGGGAAAGAGCTTGATAGGCAGGGACAGTGTGTTCTACAGTGTGTTCTTTTCTCAGGCATCTGCAGGAGTTAATGGGTGTTGTGTGCCTCCAGCACAGTATACACCTGTATCTACCCTTTATTGCTGTTCTCTAAGCTAGATAGGCAGGGACAGTGTGTTCTTTTCTCAGCATCTGCAGGAGTTAGTGGGTGTTGTGTGCCCCAGCACAGTATACACCTGTATATACCCGTTATTGCTGTTCTCAAATACAGGCATTTGCAGGAGTTAGTGGGTGTTGTGTGCCTCAGCACAGTATACACCTGTATCTACACTTTTTTGCTGTTCTCTAATACAGGCATCTGCAGGAGTTAGTGGGTGTTGTGTGCCCCAGCACAGTATACACCTGTATCTACACTTTATTGCTGTTCTCTAATACAGGCATCTGCAGGAGTTAGTGGGTGTTGTGTGCCCCAGCACAGTATACACCTGTATATACACATTTTTGCTGTTCTCTAATACAGGCATCTGCAGGAGTTAGTGGGTGTTGTGTGCCCCAGCACAGTATACACCTGTATATACACTTTTTTTGCTGTTCTCTAATAGAGGCATCTACAGGAGTTAGTGGGTGTTGTGTGCCCCAGCACAGTATACACCTGTATCTAAACTTTTTTGCTGTTCTCTAATACAGGCATCTGCAGGAGTTAGTGGGTGTTGTGTGCCCCCGCACAGTATACACCTGTATCTACACTTTATTGCTGTTCTCTAATACAGGCATCTGCAGGAGTTAGTGGGTGTTGTGTGCCCCAGCACAGTATACACCTGTATATACACTTTTTTGCTATTCTCTAATACAGGCATCTGCAGGAGTTAGTGGGTGTTGTGTGGCCCAGCACAGTATACACCTGTATCTACACTTTATTGCTGTTCTCTAATACAGGCACCTGCAGTAGTTAGTGGGTGTTGTGTGCCCCAGCACAGTATACACCTGTATATACACTTTTTTGCTGTTCTCTAATACAGGCATCTGCAGGAGTTAGTGGGTGTTGTGTGCCCCAGCACAGTATGCACCTGTATATTCACTTTTTTGCTGTTCTCTAATACAGGCATCTGCAGGAGTTAGTGGGTGTTGTGTGCCCCAGCACAGTATACACCTGTATATACACTTTTTTTGCTGTTCTCTAATACAGGCATCTGCAGGAGTTAGTGGGTGTTGTGTGCCCTAGCACAGTATACACCTGTATATACACTTTTTTGCTGTTCTCTAATACAGGCATCTACAGGAGTTAGTGGGTGTTGTGTGCCCCAGCACCGTATACACCTGTATCTACACTTTGTTGCTGTTCTCTAATACAGGCATCTGCAGGAGTTAGTGGGTGTTGTGTGCCACAGCACAGTATACACCTGTATATACACTTTTTTGCTGTTTTCTAATACAGGCATCTTCAGGAGTTAGTGGGTGTTGTGTACCCCAGCACAGTATACACCTGTATATACACTTTTTTGCTGTTCTCTAATACAGGCATCTGCAGGAGTTAGTGGGTGTTGTGTGCCCCAGCACAGTATACACCTTGTGACAGAGCATCCCAGAGAGAGCCTGGGAAAGTCCTATTCGGGGTTTATACATCTCCCAGGCTCCTCTCATATACATTCAGGGATCTCTGAGCCAGGATCCACTTCAGGTGTTGGTTCTCTCCCACAGGTTAATTAAAAGCTCACCTGAGCAGACAGCCTTTGCTCTGCCTGGGAAACACAGACAGCATTGGTCTGTGAGAGCAAGAAGGTTTGTAAAACTTGTGACTCTGTGAATGTGGAAGCTGACAAGCGCTAGGCTTGTCCAGCCTGGTAGTGAGGGCTTGTAAATACTGTATAGTTAGAGCCGAGACACGGCTAGGCTTTTGTTTAGTTAGTTTTTCTTCTGTTTGTTTTCAGCACTGTACAGCACCTGTCATTGACTTTGTATATAGCACCAATAAATAACACTGTGTTTTCACTGATCCAATGGACTTGTTATCTGTGCCTGCTCATCCCAGGGAGCTTTTGTACCGACTACCTGTCCCCCAGGCTACATATGGTGGAGGCTGCGACCAGCTGTAGTAAGTTACTACTTAAAAGGCCAGTACCTAAAGTGACAACATGGAGGACCTCCTCAAACAAATGGTGTTGGCAAACGCTGCACAACAGCAAACTAACGCTGAATTGCGGCAAGCAAACGCTGCATGGCAGCAAGCAAATGCTACACAACAGCAAACTAACGCTGCACAACAGCAAGCCAACGCTATCGCACAGGAGCAAACCAAGGTGCTGTTCCAACAGATTGGTGCTGTACAGGAGCAATCGCAGAGGCTGTTTGAACAGCTTGCCACTGCTGCAAAAGCGGATAGGAAAACCCTTACTGAGGTTGTGGAGACGCTAGCACAGGGGTCACCTGCGATAATGAAGGATATTGGAGATAAGCCCTCAGCCATCCATGTGGGTCGCTTTCTTTCAAAGATGACGGCAGATGATGATCCAGAGGCCTTCCTATTAACATTTGAACGGACCGCTGAGAGGGAAGGTTGGCCCCAAACCCAGTGGGCAGGACTGATCGCCCCCTTACTTTCTGGAGAAGCGCAGAAGGCCTACTATGATCTGGAGTCAGCAGAAGCGGGAGATTATGAGAAGGTCAAGCAGGAAATCCTGGCACGACTTGGCGTTACCTTGGCTGTTCGAGCTCAGCGGGTCCACAGCTGGTTCTTCCAAGAAAAGAGGCCCCCAAGATCGCAGATGTTTGATCTGATCCACCTGGTGCGGAAATGGCTACAGCCGGAGTCCCTGTCTGCGCCACAAATAGTGAAGCGTGTGGTCATGGACCAATTCCTGAGGTCACTACCAATTCCCCTGCAGAAGTGGGTGAGTCAAGGAGACCCCAAGTCAGCAGACAACCTGGTGGAGCTCGTTGAGAGGTACTTTGCTGCAGAGAACCTGGTCACCACCCCTACAGCCGCACGGACTTTCCACCCAAAACCACAGTCTCCCCAGGCAACCGGTAAGACTGTTCCAGGGGAAGTGGGTGGTAAGCATGGCAAGGAAATAGGGGGGAGGATTTTTGGTGCCAGGACTGAAGTTTGGCGGCCCAAGCAAGGGAAGCCACTGCCTGTCAGCAAACCAAATTGGGGAAACATCAGGTGTTTTCGTTACCAAGAACTGGGACATGTTGCAGCAAACTGTCCATTGACAGATGAACCAATGCAGTGTGATCTGTCTTTTAGAAGGCAGTCTATGTTTGCTGCTGTTTCATGCGCTGCAGTGCCAAATGTGGGAAAACACATGTGTCAAGTGACTGTTAATAATAAGCCTATTATGGCCTTGCTGGACTCTGGAAGTCTAGTTACTTTGGTTACAGCTGAGATGGTTGAAACTGTGAATTTTCATGCAAAAAAAGTTGCTGTGATCTGTGTACATGGGGATACCCGCGAGTATCCAATAGCCACTGTTCAGTTTAAAACTGGCTTAGGTACGGTGACCCATTCGGTCGGACTGGTGCCCCACTTGGTGCACGAGGCTATAATTGGTAGGGACTTCCCTAAGTTTTGGGAACTGTGGGATTGTCCCGACCCAGTCGCAGTACCTAACTCAGTCGCAGAGCCAGAACTCATGGCCATTACTGACCTTGTGAGTTCAGGGGACTCCTCTCAGGGCTCTCCGGGTGATCCTTTCTCAGTTATGGCAGGAGAGCTGGGGGAGCCTGAAGAAGTCCCCACAACCAGTAGAGCTGGACAGCCGTCTGCTGAATCTGAGCCTACGTTAGAGTTTACCGATCTAAATGTGCACAAGGAAAATTTTGGTACGGAACAGAGAAAAGACCCTACCCTTGCCAGGGCCTGGGAAAATGTAATGGTGATTAATGAGGTACCTGTCGAACCGGGGGACGGGCCCTGTTTTCCATATTTCTGCAGCAATGAGGATTTACTGTATCGTGTATGTAAAACTAATGATGAAGTGGTTGAACAGTTGGTAGTCCCTAAGCTATACAGACGGGTGGTGTTGGAACTTGCCCATGGGCACTTGCTAGGAGGCCATTTAGGGGTTGAGAAAACCACTGAAAGGGTGTTGCGCCGGTTTTACTGGCCTGGGATATGGAAAAATATCGAGAATTATTGTCAATCCTGTCCTATATGTCAGATGTCAGCCCCCCAACCCCACTTTCGAAGTCCGCTAGTGCCCTTGCCCATTATTAAAGTGCCCTTTGAAAGGATTGCCATGGACCTGGTGGGTCCACTCCCCAAATCTGCCCGCGGTCATCAACATATCCTTGTGATCATGGATTACGCTACCTGTTACCCCGAGGCCGTTCCCTTACGCACTGCATCTGCTAAAAACATTGCCAAAGAGCTGTTTATGGTGTTCAGTCGGGTTGGCGTCCCGAAAGAAGTCCTTACAGACCAAGGTACCCCATTCATGTCACAAATAACTAGGGAGCTCTGCAAGTTATTTAAGGTGACACAGTTGCATACCTCAGTGTACCATCCTCAAACGGATGGCTTGGTGGAATGCTTCAATAAGACATTAAAGAGTATGTTAAAAAAGGTTGTTGATAAGGATGGGAAAAACTGGGACTTCCTGATACCTTACTTGATGTTCGCCATCAGGGAAGTTCCCCAGTCCTCTACGGGGTACTCTCCATTTGAGCTGCTTTATGGGAGACACCCTCGGGGACTCTTAGACATAGCCAAGGAAACTTGGGAGGGGGAGCAGACACCTCACAAAAGTGTTATTGAGCATATCGCTCAAATGCAGGATAGGATTGCAGCAATCATGCCGGTAGCAAAAGAACATTTACTGCAGGCCCAAGCAGCCCAACAGAGGATATACAACAGGGGGGCCCAACTTCGTGTTTTCTCACCTGGTGACCGGGTCCTCGTGTTAGTTCCCACTGTTGAGAGCAAATTCCTGGCTAAGTGGCAGGGACCCTTTGAAGTAATTGAAAGAGTTGGGGAGGTCAATTACAAGGTGTATCAACCAGGTAAAAGGAAGCCCGAACAGATTTACCACATAAACCTGTTAAAGCCCTGGAAGGATAGACTGGCATTAACTGCCAGGTCTCTCCCGGTAAGCCTTAAGGGTACTGAATCCCCTCTGATCCCTGAGGTCACGATTCCAGACACCCTGTCATGTTCCCAGAAACAGGAAGCTAGAGAGTTCCTGATAAGGAATAAAGAGAAATTTTCAGAGTTGCCGGGCACGACTTCAGCAGTTCAGCATGATATTGTTACTGAACCTGGGGTCAATGTCAAGCTCAAACCATACCGAATTCCCGAAGCTAGAAGAAAGGACATCAGTCAGGAAGTTAAAAGGATGTTGGAGCTAGATGTTATTGAGGAATCCAATAGTGACTGGTCTAGCCCCATTGTATTAGTCCCAAAACCCGATGGCACTTGGAGGTTTTGTAACGACTTCAGGAAGCTTAATGCGGTAACAAAGTTTGACACATACCCAATGCCCAGGGTAGACGAGCTTATAGTCCGACTTGGCAAGGCCCGTTATCTGACCACTTTGGACTTGACCAAAGGATATTGGCAAATACCCCTGACTGGTAGTGCCAAAGAAAAGACTGCGTTTGTGACCCCGGAGGGGTCGTTTCAGTATAAGAAAATGCCTTTTGGGTTGCAAAATGCCCCTGCAACATTTCAGAGGGCTATGGACAGGACCCTAAGACCTCTCCGACAGTATGCTGCAGCCTATCTGGACGACATAGTGGTGCATAGCACTGACTGGGAGTCTCACTTGCCCCGTGTCCAGGCTGTCCTGGATTCCCTCTTCAAAGAAGGGTTTACGGCAAATCCCAAAAAATGTGCCATTGGGCTAGAGGAAGCCAGGTATTTGGGCTACACTATTGGCCGGGGTGTCATAAAGCCCCAGGTGAATAAAATAGAAGCCATCCAGGAGTGGCCACGTCCTGCCAACAAGAAGCAGGTCAGGGCCTTTCTTGGCATTGCGGGGTACTATAGAAGATTCATCCCAAATTTCGCAACTATAGCTGCCCCACTGACAGACCTTACAAAAGGGAAAGCCTCCGTAATGGTGAAATGGTCTCCAGTAGCAGAAGAGTCTTTTCAAGTACTGAAGAAGGCTCTTTGTGCACAGCCAATCCTATACTCCCCCGATTTCTCCAAAAACTTTTTGGTCCAGACGGATGCGTCTGATGTGGGTATCGGGGCAGTACTTTCACAGGTACACAATGGGGAAGAACACCCTGTGGTGTACTTAAGCAGAAAGCTCAATGACCATGAAAAGAAGTATGCAGTCATTGAAAAGGAGTGTCTGGCCATAAAGTGGGCCGTGGACGCGCTCAGGTACTACTTGTTGGGGCGCCAGTTTGAGTTGATAACTGACCATGCTCCCCTGAAATGGATGGCCCAAAAGAAGGAGACTAATAGGCGGGTGAACCGGTGGTTTTTGGCCCTACAAGATTACGCCTTTACAGTAAAACACAGGCCAGGTGTTGAGATGGGGTATGTAGATGCCCTGTCCCGTGTTCACTCCTGTTGGGCTACAGGTGTTCCAACCCTGGGGTTGAAACAAGGGGGAGGATGTGTGACAGAGCATCCCAGAGAGAGCCTGGGAAAGTCCTATTCGGGGTTTATACATCTCCCAGGCTCCTCTCATATACATTCAGGGATCTCTGAGCCAGGATCCACTTCAGGTGTTGGTTCTCTCCCACAGGTTAATTAAAAGCTCACCTGAGCAGACAGCCTTTGCTCTGCCTGGGAAACACAGACAGCATTGGTCTGTGAGAGCAAGAAGGTTTGTAAAACTTGTGACTCTGTGAATGTGGAAGCTGACAAGCGCTAGGCTTGTCCAGCCTGGTAGTGAGGGCTTGTAAATACTGTATAGTTAGAGCCGAGACACGGCTAGGCTTTTGTTTAGTTAGTTTTTCTTCTGTTTGTTTTCAGCACTGTACAGCACCTGTCATTGACTTTGTATATAGCACCAATAAATAACACTGTGTTTTCACTGATCCAATGGACTTGGTATCTGTGCCTGCTCATCCCAGGGAGATTTTGTACCGACTACCTGTCCCCCAGGCTACAACCTGTATATACACTTTTTTGCTGTTCTCTAATACAGGTATCTGCAGGAGTTAATGGGTGTTGTGTGCCCCAGCACAGTATGCACCTGTATATACACTTTTTTGCTGTTCTCTAATACAGGCATCTGCAGGAGTTAGTGGGTGGTGTGTGCCCCAGCACAGTATACACCTGTATCTACACTTTATTGCTGTTCTCTAATACAGGCATCTGCAGGCGTTAGTGGATGTTGTGTGCCACAGCACAGTATACACCTGTATATACACTTTTTTGCTGTTCTCTAATACAGGCATCTTCAGGAGTTAGTGGGTGTTGTGTACCCCAGCACAGTATACACCTGTATATACACTTTTTTGCTGTTCTCTAATACAGGCATCTGCAGGAGTTAGTGGGTGTTGTGTGCCTCCAGCACAATATACACTACCCAATTGCTGGTTTTCCCATCTCCCTGCAGGCCATTACTATGTCTGGAAGGCCAACAAGGAGAGGCAGACAGTCATGAGCCAATAAAAGAGAGCAAGCAGGCTCTGTGTCTAGAGACAACAGTGCTGGTCGTGGACGCGGTGCATCGTCATCAGCACGTGGCCATGGGACACGCTTGTCCTTATTTTTGGCAGCTGGACGTGTTGAGCCGCATCATGTCGAAGACTTGGTAGAGTAGATGACCAAGCCCTCCTCATCCTCCTCATCCTCTCTCACCCAGGCTCAGGGTACTGGTAAAGCAGCTGCCAAAGCGTCCTCTTCCCTCGTATCAATGTCATCATCAGTCACTCCTTCCCTAGACTCACCATGTCCTCCTGAGGAGTACCCCGAACTGTTTGAGCACAGTGTTGGGTACATGCTCCAGGAGGATGCCCAGCGTTTTGAAGGGTCTGATGATGATACCCAGCTAGAGGAAGGCAGTAGCGTGAGCGCAGAGAGAGGGGATGCTCAAGAAGGACAGCAATCTGGCAGTCATGTTCCAGCAGCTGCAGCATACTGCCAGATTGGCTCCAGTGATGAGGAGGGAGGGGATGATGAGGTCACTGACTCCACGTGGGTGCCTGATAGGAGAGAGGAGGAGGAGGAGGCACATCTCCAACCAGGCAGGATGCCCTCCGGGGGCCAGCGTAAGGGCAGCACACCGACTGAATCGCACCGCAGAGCTACGCCTGTGCAGGGCGCTGCCTCTGCCCGTTATTCCAAAAGTTCTTTGGTGTGGGCCTTTTTTGAGTCGAGTGCATCAGATCGCACCGCTGCTATTTGCAACATATGTCTCAAGCGTACCTCGCGTGGCCAAAACATCAGCTGCTTGGGCACAACATGTTTGACCAGACATATGTTGACCTGCCATGCAGCTCGTTGGCAAGTGTACCTTAAAGACCCACACCAAAGAACAAAGCGGACCTCTCCTTGCTCCTCTTCAGCTGGGATCTCCAACCCCACTATACCTTCAGTCCTCTCTGAAACCTGCACTGAGAGGAATGAAGGTGTAGAATTAGGTGTGTCACAGCCAAGTACTTGCGGGCACTCTGCTAGCAGTACACCGAAGTCCGATTGTAGCAGGCAAATTTCCCTGCCCCAGCTGCTGGACCGTCGAAAGAAGTTCACTCCCAGCCATCCACATGCCCAGCGGTTGAATGCTAGCTTGGCTAAATTGCTAGCACTTCAACTGCTGCCTTTTCAGTTGGTAGACTCGGCCCCCTTCCGTGAGTTTGTGCAATGTGTGGTTCCTCAGTGGCAGGTTCCCAAACGCCACTTTTTCTCACGGAAGGCGATTCCGGCTCTCTACCGGCATGTGGAAGGCAATGTCCATGCCTCGCTGGACAGGGTGGTCAGTGGTAAGGTGCATATTACCGCTGACTCATGGTCCAGCAGGCATGGACAGGGACGTTACCTTTCTTTCACGGCCCATTAGGTCACTCTTTTGGCAGCTGGGAAGGATGCAGGACAAGGTGCAGTAGTGTTGGAGGTTGTTCCGTCGCCACGCCTCCAAAATGCTACTACTGGCTGTGACACACCTCTCTCCTCCACCCCCTCCTCTTCTTCTTCCTCCATGGCCTCTTCCTGTGCTTGGTCCCCGGAACCAGCGGTGCTCCGTAGGCGTTCAAGGGGCTACGCAAGTACGCAGGCAAAAAGATGCCATGCCGTGCTTGCGCTGGTGTGTTTGGGGGACAGGAGCGACACTGGGGCAGAGGTTCTGTCAGCTCTGCAGGGGCAGGCCGAGAGGTGGTTGACGCCACGCCAGCTTAAGCCAGGAATGGTGGTTTGCGACAATGGCACCAACCTGCTCTCCGCCCTCCGACAGGGACAACTAAACCATGTGCCCTGTGTGGCTCACGTCCTTAACCTGGTGGTGCAGCGGTTCTTGGGCAGGTACCCGGGCTTACAGGGTGTCCAGAGACAGGCCAGGAAAGGCTGTGTGCATTTCCGCAGGTCATATAATGCCAGTGCTCGGCTGGCTGAGCTGCAAAAGGAGTTGAACCTGCCCAAGAACCGCCTTATATGTGACATGCCCACCAGGTGTAACTCAACGTTGGCCATGCTGCAGCGGCTGCACACGCAGCAGAGGGCCATCAATGAGTACCTGTGCGACTACGGCTCTAGGACAGGGTCAGGGGAGCTCGGTTTTTTTCACCACGCCAGTGGGGCATGATCAGGGATGCATGCACTTTCCTGGCACCATTTGAGGAGGCCACGAGGATGGTGAGCAGTGACGGTGCATGCATCAGTGACACTGTACCTCTTGTCCACCTGTTGGAGCATACGCTGCGTGAAATAATGGACAGGGCACTTGAGGCAGAACAGAGGCAGGAAGAGGAGGACTTCCTTGCCTCTCAATGCCCCCTTTAGCCAGACAGTGTCCTTCTGTCCCACCCATACCACAGGAAAAGGAGGAGGAGGAGGATTGTGTCAGCATGGAGGTGGAGCCTGGCACTTAGCATCAACAGCAGCAGTCTTTTAGAGATGATTTACAGTCCCAAGAAACCCGTGGACTTGTACGTGCCTGGGAGGAGGTGGCTGCGGATCACGTCGTCCTTAGTGACCCAGAGGACTCCGGACCGAATGCCTCAGCTAACCTATGCTGCATGGCCTCCCTGATCCTGCAAAGTCTGCGGAAGGATCCTCGTATTCTTCGGATCAAGAAGATTGACCATTACTGGCTGGCCACTCTCCTTGATCCACGGTACAAGGGTAAGGTTGCGGACCTTATCTTGCCGTCGCAGAGGGAGCAGAGGATGAGACATCTCCGGGAGGCCTTGCAGAAAGGTCTGTGCAACGCGTTCCCAGAGACTGGGAGGTTACAAACTCCTGGTCCTGGACAACGAGTTGCTGAGGCTTCGGTCAGTAGCAGAAGGAGCGGTGGAGAAGGTGTCCGTCTGACCGATGCGTTCAGACAATTTTTTAGTCTGCAGCCCCAAGGTATGATCGGTTCCAGCAATCATTGCCAGCGTCTGATATACATGGTGCAGGAATACCTAGGGGCAAGGTCAGACTTGGACACCTTTCCCACCGAAAATCCTCTGGCTTACTGGGTCTTGAGGATGTATCACTGGCCAGAGCTTGCACAGTATGCAATTGAGCTACTGGCCTGTCCTGCATCCAGCGTTCTTTCAGAACGCACATTCAGTGCTGCTGGAGGCTTTGTCACGGATCACAGGGTGCGCCTGTCCACCGACTCGGTTGATCGACTGACCTTCATAAAGATGAACCAGTCTTGGATCACCACCAGCTACCAAGCACCTGAAGCTGATGTAACAGAATAATTTATTTTGAAATGTCACATCCCTTCAAGACTGCATATGCTGATGCTGAGTGACTGTCCTGTTATGTTGAGTGACTGTCCTGTTATGTTGACTGACTATCCTCCTCCTCCTCCTCAATGATCCAATTCCTGATGATAGCTTGGAAGAACATTTTTGTTTCTGGGTGCCGCCACCAGGTTGCAGTGTTGTGGCACCAGCACCAGTGCCAAAGGCCCAATTTTTCAGCCCCTGTTTAACAGGGGCTTGTAATTACAATTTTTGGTGCAATACTTTGCAACAGGGCTCATTGCTGTGCTCCAAGTACAGTATCTGTGAGGGGTTGCAGTGTTGTGGCACCAGTGCCTAAGGCCCAATTTTTCAGCCCCTGTTTAACAGGGGCGTGTAATTAAAACTTTTGATGCAATACTTTGCAACAGGGCTCATTGCTGTGCTCCAAGTACAGTATCTGTGAGGGGTTGCAGTGTTGTGGCATCAGTGCCTAAGGCCCAATTTTTCAGCCCCTGTTTAACAGGGGCATGTAATTACAATTTTTGATGCAATACTTTGCAACAGGGCTCATTGCTGTGCTCCAAGTACAGTATCTGTGAGGGGTTGCAGTGTTGTGGCACCAGTGCCTAAGGCCCAATTTTTCTGCCCCTGTTCAACAATAATTCACAGCAGGGCCCATTCCTGCGCCCATCAAGAGTAACTGTGAGGGCTTACAGTGTTGTGACAACACCACCACCACCACCACCACCACCTAAGGCCCAATTTTTCAGCCCCTGTTTAACAGGGGCGTGTAATTAAAATTTTTGATGCAATACTTTGCAACAGGGCTCATTGCTGTGCTCCAAGTACAGTATCTGAGAGGGGTTGCAGTGTTGTGGCACCAGTGCCTAAGGCCCAATTTTCCAGCCCCTGTTTAACAGGGGCGTGTAATTACAATTTTTGATGCAATACTTTGCAACAGGGCTCATTGCTGTGCTCCAAGTACAGTATCTGTGAGGGGTTGCAGTGTTGTGACACCAGTGCCTAAGGCCCAATTTTTCAGCCCCTGTTTAACAGGGGCATGTAATTACAATTTTTGATGCAATACTTTGCAACAGGGCTCATTGCTGTGCTCCAAGTACAGTATCTGTGAGGGGTTGCAGTGTTGTGGCACCAGTGCCTAAGGCCCAATTTTTCAGCCCCTGTTTAACAGGGGCGTGCAATTACAATTTTTGATGCAATACTTTGCAACAGGGCCCATTGCTGTGCTCCAAGTACAGTATCTGTGAGGGGTTGCAGTGTTGTGGCACCAGTGCCTCAGGCCCAATTTTTCTGCCCCTGTTCAACAGGGGCATGTAATTACAATTCTTGATCTAATAATTCACAGCAGGGCCCATTCCTGCGCCCATCAAGAGTAACTGTGAGGGCTTACAGTGTTGTGGCAACACCACCACCACCACCACCACCACCAAAGGCCCAATTTTTCTGCCCCTGTTCAACAGGGGCATGTAATTACAATTCTTGATCTAATAATTCACAGGAGGGCCCATTCCTGCGCCCACCAAGTGAGGGCTTACAGTGTTGTGGCAACACCACCACCACCACCACCAAAGGCCCAATTTTTCTGCCCCTCTTCAACAGGGGCATGCAATTACAATTTTTGATCTAATAATTTACAGTAGGGCCTGACAGTGTTGTAGCACCAGCACCACCACCAAAGGCCCAATTTTTCCTACCACTGTTCCACAATGGCATGTAATTACAATTCCTGATATAATAGTTCACAGCAGGGCGTTCCAGCGCCCACCAAGAATAACTGTGAAAGCTCACAGTGTTGTGGCAACACCAACATCTAAGTGGCAAATTTCAGCAGAGTATATACGGCAGGCCCCTACTTTCAAACATCCAACTTACAAACGACTCCTACTTGCAAACGGAAGGCGACAACAGGAAGTGAGAGGAAATCTACCCCTAGGAAGGGACATTCTCTCCTGTAAGAGTTAATATGGGAAAAAGGTGTCTCCTCTCTACTGATGCTTTATCACCAATCCTTGTTTCAATAAAAACCCCACTTTTCCAAAAACATTTGTCATTGGGACGGAAAGTGAGGTGAAATGTTCTGAACAGGAGCACAGACAGCAAAACAAATGTTACAGGGGTGATAACCCTTCCCTATGTTTTCCAAAAAGCTTACAAATATATTTTTTGGCTGGAGCTACACTTAAACAATGTACCTGTTCAAAATTACAAACAGATTCTACTTAAGAACAAACCTACAGTCCCTGTCTTGTTTGCACCTCCTGTATACTGCTGTTCAGAGTATATAGGGCCTTTTTTTATTTTGGGTGCGGGGTTCCCCTTAATATTCATACAAGACCCAAAGGGGCTGGTAATGGGCTGGGGTGGGGGGGGTGATGGGGTAGCCATGCCATTTTTCTCAAAGATTTTCATCCATATTGTCAGGACAAGACATTACATTAAAGCCGCAAGCAGTTTTAAATGACTTTTTTTCCTTTAGAAATGTCATTTTGTGCAGGGACAGTTCTAAACACGGGAAACACATGCCACTTCACAGGCATATTTTAGAAACCCCCCAGGTGCGATATTTAAAGGAATATTTCACTTTTTTTTTTTCACTTTATGCATCATTAAAATGACTGCTCCCGAAAAAACGTCAGTTTTTAAAACTTCTTTTTGCATTGATACATGTCCCCTGGGGCAGAACCCGGGTCCCCAAACCCTTTTTAGGACAATAACATGCATATTAGTTGTTATAATTAGAACTTTCGATTTTGAACGTTCGCGTCCATTGTATTTAATAGGGTTCTAACGTTCGCGCAAACTTTCGGTCTGTTCGTAGGTTCTGGTGCGAACCGAACCGGGGGGTGTTCGGCTCATCCCTATTGATGGCCCTATGCTGTGTGTGCAGCCGCTGCAGCATGGCCAACGTAGAGTTACACCTGGTGGGCATGTCACAGATTAGGCGGTTCTTGGGCAGGTTGTATTCCTTTTGGAGGTCAGCCAGCCGAGAACTGGCATTATATGACCAGCGGAAATACACATAGAGTTTCCTGGCCTACTTCAGGACCTCCTGTAAGCCCGGGTACCTGCCAAAGAACCGCTGCACCACCAAGTTAAGAACGTGAGAAAAACAGGGCACATGGGTCAGTTGTCCCTGTTGGAGGGCGGAGAGGAGGTTGGTGCCATTGTCTCAAACCACCTTTCCTGGCTTAAGCTGGCGTGGCGTCAACCACCTCTGAGCCTGCCCCTGCAGAGCTGACAGAAGCTCTGCCCCAGTGTGGCTCTTGTCCTCCAAGCACACCAGCTCAAGCACTGCATGGCATCTTTTTGCCTGCGTACTTGCGTAGCCCCTTGAAAGCCTACGGAGCACTGCTGGTTCAGAGAACAAACCACAGGAAGAGGCCATGGGGGAAGAAGAAGAGGAGGGGTGGAGGAGGGAGGTGTAGTAGCATTTTGGAGGCGTGGTGGCGGAACAACCTCCAACACTGCTTACTGCACCTTGTCCTGCATCCATCCCAGCTGCCAGCAGAGTCACCCAATGCGCTGTGAAAGATAGGTAACGTCCCTGTCCATGCCTGCTGGACCATGAGTCAGCGGTAATACGCACCTTACCAGTGACCGCCCTGTCCAGCGAGGCCAAGACATTGCCTTCCACATGCCGTTAGAATCGCCTTCTGTGAGAAAAAGTGGCGTTTGGGAACCTGCTACTGAGGAACCGCACATTCCACAAACTCACGGAAGGGGGTAGAGTCTATCAACTGAAAAGGCAGCAGTTGAAGTGCTAGCAATTTAGCCAAGCTAGCATTCAACCGCTGGGCATGTAGATGGCTGGGAGTGAACTTCTTTCGTCGGTGCAGCAGCTGGGGCAGGGAAATTTGCCTGGTACAATCTGACGTCGGTGTACCGATAGCAGATTGCCCGCAAGTACTTGGCTGTGACACACCTAATTCTACACCTTCATTCCTCTCAGTGCAAGTTTCAGAGAGGACTGAAGGTATAGTGGGGTTGGAGATCCCAGCTGATGAGGAGCAAGGAGAGGTCCGCTTTGTTCTTTGGTGTTTGTCTTTTTTGTATGCTTGCCAACGGACTGCATGGCAGGTCAACATATGTCTGGTCAAGCACGAGATACACTTCAGACATACGTTGCAAATAGCAACGGTGCGATCTGCTGCACACGTCTCAAAAAAGGCCCACACCAAAGAACTTTTGGAATAACGCGCAGAGACATCAGCGCCCTGAACATGCAGAAAAAACGCGGTGTGATGTAGTCGGTTGGCTGCCCTTAAGCTGGCCCCTGGAGGGCATCCTGCCTCGTTGATGATGTGCCTCCCCCTCCTCCTCCTCCTCCTCCCTCCTATCAGGCACCCACGTGAAATCAGTGACCTCATCATCCCCTCCTTCCTCATCACTGAAGCAAATCTGGCAGTATTCTGCAGCTGGGGGAACATGACTGCCAGACTGCTGTCCTTGTTGGGCACCCCCTCATTCTGGGCTCACGTTACTGCCTTCCTCTAGCTGGGTACCATCATCGGAGCCTTCAAAACGCTGGGCATTCTCCTGGAGCATGTACCCAACACTGTGGCCAAACAGTTTGGGGGACTCCTCAGGAGGACATGGTGGGGCTAGGGAAGGAGTGACTGATGCCATTGAGCCTAGGGAAGAGGCCGTTTTTGCGGCTGCTTTGCCAAACAAAGTACCCTGAGCCTGGGTGAGAGAGGATGAGGAGGATGAGGACGGCTTGGTCATCCGCTCTACCAAGTCTTCAGCATGTTGCGGCTCAACATGGCCAGCTGCCGAAAAGAAGGACAAGCGTGTCCCACGGCCACGTGTTGATGAGGATGCACCATATCCACGACCAGCACTGTTGCCTCTAGACACAGAGCCTGCTTGCCCTCTTTTATTGTCTCGTGACTCTCTGCCTCTCCTTGTTTGCCTTCCAGACATAATAATGGCCTGCAGTGAGATGTAGCTGCACAAAGGTGGGATGTATATATATATATATATATATATATATATATATATATATATATATATATATATATCTGTACTGATAATGCAGCTATCAGAATCAACTGCCTGCTGTGGTATTAGTATGAGAAAAGCAGCAATTGTCTTCAGTTAGTTTTAGGTAAACACTATGCAGAGGACACAGTACACTAACTAAAAATATTTGAAGCTCCCTACCTGTGGTATTAGTTTGAGAACACCACCAATTGTATTCAGGTACCTTTAGGCACATGCTGTGCAAAGGACAGAAGTACACTAAATGAAATTAATGCAGCTCCCTGCCTGTGGTTTTAGTATGAGAACACCACTAATTGTATTGAGGTACCTTTAGGTGAACGCTGTGCAAAGGACACAGTACACTAAATGAAATTAATGCAGCTCCCTGCCTGTGGTTTTAGTATGAGAAAACCACAAATTGTATTGAGGTACCTTTAGGTGCACACTGTGCAAAGGACAGAAGTACACTAAATGAAATTAATGCAGCTCCCTGCCTGTGGTTTTAGTATGAGAACAACACTAATTGTATTGAGGTACCTTTAGGTGAACGCTGTGCAAAGGACACAGTACACTAAGTGAAAATACTGCAGCTAGCACAATCACCTGCCTGCCTGTCAGTATAGAGAATAACAGGAACGGATCTAGCTAAACTGAATACAGTGTGAAAATATATATTCAACACCTAGGATGCATATATATCCTCTACACACTGTAACTGCAGCTAACTGACTTGCCTGCCTGCTCTATCTAACTCAAAATAAATGACACTGTCTTTCTCTCTCTTTAACCTCTCTCTTTAACCACCGCAACACACTACACTCGAATTTGGCGCAAACGGCCCATAATGTTCGAAATTTGACGAATGTGCTATCTCCATTATGAACGTTAGTTTTACCAGAAGGAGCGCTCCCGTCTCATACTTATTCTGAGCATGCGCATTTTTTTCCCCCTCGTAAAAGCATACACACTACCGTTTTTCACTGCGTTAAAAAGAACGACGTGAAAAAATAGAGCAGGTTCTAATTTTTTTTAGCCCATTTTTCACGTCGTTAAAAATGCTCTGGAGCCTACACAATCGTTTTTAATGACCAATTTAAAAAATTGCATTTTTCACGCCATGAAAAACGGTCGTGTTTACGCGGCATTATAGTGTTGTGGCAACACCACCACCACCAAAGGCCCAATTTTTCAGCCCCTGTTCAACAGGGGCATGTAATTACAATTCTTGATCTAATATTTCACAGCAGGGCCCGTTCCTGAGCCCACCAAGAGTAACTGTGAGGGCTTACAGTGTTGTGGCAACACCAACACCTAAGGCCCAAATTCCTGCAGAGTATATAGGGCAGGCCCCTACTTTCAAACATCCAACTTACAAACGACTCCTACTTGCAAACGGAAGGAGACAACAGGAAGTGAGAGGAAATCTACCCCATGGAAGGAAAATTCTCTTCTGTAAGAGTTCCTTGTTTCACTAAAAAACCCAAATTTTCCAAATCCAATTGTCATTGGGACAGAAGGTGAGATGAAATCTTCTGAACAGGCACAGACAGCAAAACAAATGTTACAGGGGTGATAACCCTTCCCTATGTTTTCCAAAAAGCTTAAAAATAGATTTTTTGGGCTGGAGCTACACTTTAAAAATGTACCAGTTCAAAATTACAAACATTTTCATCCATATTGCCGGGACCAGACATTACATTAAAGCCGCAAGCAGTTTTAAATGACTTTTATTCCTTTAGAATTGTTATTTTGTGCAGGGACTGTTCTAAACACGGGAAACACGCGCCACTTCACAGGCATACTATAGACACCCCCAAGGTATGATTTTTAAAGGAATATTTCACTTTTATTTTTTCACTTTAACCACTTAAGCCCCGGACCATTTCGGGCCATTAGGACCAGGCCTGTTTTTGGGATTCGGCACTGCGCTGCTTTAACTGTAAATTGTGCGGACATGCAATGTTGTACCCAAATGAAATTTGCGTCCTTTTCTTCCCACAAATAGAGCTTTCTTTTAATGGTATTTGATTGCCTCTGCGATTTTTATTTTTTGCGATATAAACGGAAAAAGACCGAAAATTTTGAAAAAAAATGATATTTTCTACTTTTTGTTATAAGAAAAATCGAATAAACTCAATTTTAGTCAGACATTTAGGCCAAAATGTATTCAGCCACATGTCTTTAGTAAAAAAAATGTCAATAAACGTATATTTATTGGTTTGCGCAAAAGTTATAGCGTTTACAAACTAGGGTACATTTTCTGAAATTTACACAGCTTTAAATTTATGACTGCCTATCTCATTTCTTGAGGTGCTAAAATGGCAGGGCAGTACAAAACCCCCCCAAATGACCCCATTTTGGAAAGTAGACACCCCAAGGAAATTGCTGAGAGGCATGTTGAGCCCATTGAATATTTTTTTTTTTTGTCCCAAGTGATTGAATAATGACAAAAAAAAAAAAAAAATTACAAAAAGTTGTCACTAAATGATATATTGCTCACACATGCCATGGTTATATGTGGAATTGCACCCCAAAATACATTTTGCTGCTTCTCCTGAGTACGGGGATACCACATGTGTGGGACTTTTTAGGAGCCTGGCCACGTACGGGACCCCGGAAACCAAGCACCGCCTTCAGGATTTCTAAGGGCGCAAATTTTTGATTTCATTCCTCACTACCTATCACAGTTTCGAAGGCCATAAAATGCCAAAATAGCACAAAACCCCCCCAAATGACCCCATTTTAGAAAGTAGACACCCCAAGGAAATTGCTGAGAGGCCTGTTGAGCCCGTTGAATATTTTTTTTTTTTGTCCCAAGTGATTGAATAATGACAAAAAATAAAAATAAAAAATAAATTACAAAAAGTTGTCACTAAATGATATATTGCTCACACATGCCATGGTTATATGTGGAATTGCACCCCAAAATACATTTTGCTGCTTCTCCTGAGTACAGGGATACCACATGTGTGGGACTTTTTAGGAGCCTAGCCGCGTACGGGACCCCGAAAACCAAGCACCGCCTTCAGGATTTCTAGGCACAAATTTTTGATTTCACTCCTCACTACCTATCACAGTTTCTAAGGCCATAAAATGCCAAAATAGCACAAAACCCCCCCAAATGACCCCATTTTGGAAAGTAGACACCCCAAGCTATTTGCTGAGGAGGCATGGTGAGTATTTTACAGCTCTCATTTGTTTTTGAAAATGAAGAAAGAAAATTTTTTTTTTTTTTTTTTCAATTTTCAAAACTTTGTGACAAAAAGCGAGATCTGCAAAATACTTACAATACCTCTCAGCAAATAGCTTGGGGTGTCTACTTTCCAAAATGGGGTCATTTGGGGGGGTTTTGTGCCATCTGGGCATTCCATGGCCTCCGAAACTGTGATAGGCAGTGAGAAGTAAAATCAAAAATTTACACCCTTAGAAAGCCTGAAGGCGGTGCTTTGTTTTTGGGGTCCCGTACGCGGCTAGGCTCCCAAAAAGTCTCACACATGTGGTATCCCTGTACTCAGGAGAAGCAACAGAATTTATTTTGGGGTGTAATTCCACATATGCCCATGGCATGTTTGAGCAATATATCATTTAGTGACAACTTTGTGCAAAAAAAAAATTAAAAAAAAAAAATTGTCTTTTTTCCGCAACTTGTGTCAACATATAAAATATTCCATGGACTCGACATGCCTCTCAGTATATAGCTTGGGGTGTCTACTTTCCAAAATGGGGTCATTTGGGGGGGTTTTGAACTGTTCTGGCATTTTATACACAACATTAGGAAGCTTACATCCACTCTTCTAACCACTTGCAGACAAAGCCCTTTTTGACACTTTTTGTTTACATGAAAACATATTTTTTTTTTGCAAGAAAATTATGTTGAACCCCCAAACATTATATATATTTTTAAAGCAAAGGCCCTACAGATTAAAATGGTGGGTGTTGCATTTTTTTTTTCTACACAGTATTTGCGCAGCGATTTTTCAAACGCATTTTTTGGGGAAAAAATACACTTTTTTTAATTTTAATGCACTAAAACACACTATATTGCCCAAATGTTTGATGAAATAATAAAGATGATCTTAGGCCGAGTACATAGATACCAAACACGACATGCTTTAAAATTTCGCACAAACGCGCATTGGCGACAAACTACATACATTTTTAAAAGCCTTTAAAAGCCTTTACAGATTACCCCGTTAGATTTACAGAGGAGGTCTACTGCTAAAATGACTGCCCTCGATCTGACCTTCGCGGTGATACCTCACATGCATGGTGCAATTGCTGTTTACATATGACGCCAGACCGACGCTTGCGTTCGCCATTGGGCAAGAGCAGGGCAGGACAGGGGTGCTTTTTTTTTTTTTTTTTTTTTTTTTATTATTAATTTTGCTTTTTTATTTTATTTTTAAATTGTTCCTTACATATATTTTTTTTTTTATAATTTTTATTGTTATCTCAGGGAATGTAAATATCCCCTATGATAGCAATAGGTAGTGACAGGTACTCTTTTTTTGAAAAAACTGGGGTCTTCTAGACCCTAGATCTTTCCTCTGCCCTCAAAGCATCTGACCACACCAAGATCGGTGTGATAAAATGCTTTCCCAATTTCCCAATGGCGCTTTTTATATCCGGGGGGGGACATTCCCTCCCACTGCTTGTAAAAGCAGTCCAGAGGCTAATTAGCCGCTGTGATTGCTTTTACATGAAAGCCGGCCGCTGGCTGAAAAGAATGATACCAAGATGATGCCTAAACCCGCAGGCATCAATCTGGTATAACCATTCAAAGTCCAGCAACATACCAGTACGTTGCTGGTCCTTGTTGGACATGTATTGTAATCTTTTTTTTTCATGCAGCCTGTTGGCTGAACGAAAAAAGAGATTGATTGGTGGGTATGCCCACCATTAGAATACCGCCCTTCATCCACCCACTTCTAATGATGGGCATACATGCACCATTTATATATGCCGAAGCATGGGGGCATCCTCCCGCAAAAAAGTTATGCCGCACACACATGGTCAAACGTTTCCACGGGCAAGCCTCCGTCGGAATTTCGACCGTATGTATGCGGCATTAGGAGCAAAATTGCTCCTCCGCCCTGCTGCCCCTGCTGCCCCCATGCTTCGGCATATATGCTTTTTTTTTTTTAACTGTGGTGGTGAAATCACCTCCTACAGCACTGGAGTCGCAGGGATCAGGCCTGTCTCTGCGAACGCTGCAGTTATGTGTGTTGTGTTTTGTAAGTGACAGTGATCGATCGATACTGCACTTGGGTGGCCTGGGCTGGACGGAGGGGCAAAACGCAGGTGCTAGCAGGTATCTGGGCTGATCCCGCTAACACTGCGTTTTTGGGAACCCTAAACCGCTGGTATAGATCTGATCAGATCAGATATTGATCTGTTCAGATACTATACCACTAAGGGGGGTGTATGCTTTACGCGTGGGTGTTAGCGTTACTGGCACTAACCTGACGCTGCCTGGGGTGTGACGCAGACCCTCTCTGACGCTAAAACCTAATTGATATCACCCACCGGGCGATCAGGGGGTTAAACCTTTATTGGGTTATATACGGCGGGTGCCCTGACACTATAAAAAGCAAACTAACTAACCAGCGTCACCCGTAACACTTATATGGTGATCACTGGTGAAAGGGTTAACTAGGGGCAATTAGGGGGTTAAAACCTTTATTAGATCATATTTGGGGGTACCTGACGCTATAAAAACCTGCGGCGAACCTAAAAAAAATGACTGGCTACCGATTGGCATCACCGACACGAAGACAGCGATCAGAAAAACGATCGCTTAGTGACAGTGGTGATAGGGGGTGAAAGGGTTACCTGGGGGGCGATCAAGGGGGTTAAACCTTTATTAGATAATATATTGGGGTACCCGGCGCTATAAAAACCTGCGGCGAACCTAAAAAAAATTACTGGCTACCGATCGCCATCACTGATGCTAAGACAGCCATCAGAAAAATGATCGCATAGCGACAGCGGTGATAGGGGGTGAAAGGGTTACCTGGGGGGCGATCAAGGGGGTTTAACCTTTATTAGATAATATATTGGGGTACCTGACGCTATAAAAACCTGCGGCGAACCTAAAAAAAATTACTGGCTACCGATCGCCATCACTGATGCTAAGACAGCATCAGAAAAACGATCGATTAGCGACAGCGGTGATAGGGGGTGAAAGGGTTACCTGGGGGGCGATCAAGGGGGTTAAACCTTTATTAGATAATATATTGGGGTACCCGACGCTATAAAAACCTGCGGCGAACCTAAAAAAAATTACTGGCTACCGATCGCCATCACTGATGCTAAGACAGCCATCAGAAAAATGATCGCATAGCGACAGCGGTGATAGGGGGTGAAAGGGTTACCTGGGGGGCGATCAAGGGGGTTTAACCTTTATTAGATAATATATTGGGGTACCTGACGCTATAAAAACCTGCGGCGAACCTAAAAAAAATTACTGGCTACCGATCGCCATCACTGATGCTAAGACAGCATCAGAAAAACGATCGATTAGCGACAGCGGTGATAGGGGGTGAAAGGGTTACCTGGGGGGCGATCAAGGGGGTTGAACCTTTATTAGATAATATATTGGGGTACCCGACGCTATAAAAACCTGCGGCGAACCTAAAAAAAATTACTGGCTACCGATCGCCATCACTGATGCTAAGACAGCCATCAGAAAAATGATCGCATAGCGACAGCGGTGATAGGGGGTGAAAGGGTTATCTGGGGGGTGATCAGGGGGTTAAACCTTTATTAGGGGGGGTTAGGGGGCTACACTGGACCTAAAACTAAACTTTAGTGACACTTTCACAGTCACAAATGTCACTGATTGCAGTGATCACTAAATAAATGGTCACTGCAATCAGTGACACTGTGACTGGGGGCTGGGGGGTGATCTGGGGGGTGATCTGGGGGGGTCTGGGGGTCCTGGGGGGGGCGATTAGTGTTCCTATGTGTCCTGGTGTCAGTGTAGTGTTGTGCTCACTGACCTGATGTCTTCTCTTGTACGGCGCTCGGTATATGTGAGCGCCGCACAGGAGATGACATCACTTCCTCCTGCCTCCTCTGTCTGAAACAGACAGAGGAGGCATTTCCATTCGCCGGGAGCGATCGCGAGGGGGGGGCCGGAATCGAAAGGCCGCCCCCTCATCTGGGATCGCTCCCGGTGAAGTAACGACCGCTCACGGCACAGAAGGGGGGTCCGGATGGACCCCCCAACTGTACAAAGGCAGTCACGTAGATCTACGTGATTCTGCCTGTCCGTGCCATTCTGCCGACGTAAATCGGCGGTGGGCGGTCGTTAAGTGGTTAAGCATCATTAAAATCACTGCTCCCGAAAAAACTTCAGTTTTTTAAACTTTTTTTTGCATTGATACATGTACCCTAGGGCAGGACCCGGGTCCCCAAACCCTTTTAGGACAATAACTTGCATATTAGCCTTTAAAATTCACACTTTTGATTTCTCACGTTCGAGTCCCATAGACTTTAACAGGGTTCGAAAGTTTGCGCAAACTTTCGGTCCGTTCGCAGGTTCTGGTGTGAACCGAACCGGCGGGTGTTTGACTCATCCCTACTTGAGAGCAACTTTTCCAAGGCTGAAGCCCCATACACACTATCAGTTTTCCTGCAGGTTTTTGTCTTCAGGTTTACCAAAACCATCTAATATGAGGTCAAATCTTAAGAGTTTCAATTCGTATGCAATCAGGCAGGCCCTTGTACTACATGGTTTTGGTAAACCTGAAGACAAAAACCTGCAAGAAAACTGATAGTGTGTATGGGGCTTACGGGTTGCTCTCTAAGATTTAGACTGGGAGGGGTTGGGAATGTTGTAATGAAAGAACCCAGAACAAAAATTGAAATATGTCAAATCTACTATATGCAAACACACTGCAAAATATATTCTCATGTGCAATAAGTTTTTTTTTAAAAACTATGTGGCTCACATCCAAAGGTTAACTAGTTATAAATAATAAATAAGAGCTTTTAAAAAAATATAAAATGAAGGATAAATATAATTTAAAATTTACAAAGAATATAACAGAATATGTAGAAAATGAAATCAAGGCTGCAAAAAAATAAAAATGAAAGACAGGTTTCAAAACAGAGTAGGACAAACCCCAAAAATTCTTCAAATATATTAACATTAAAAAGGTCAAGTCTGAGTATGTAGGCCCTTTACTAAATAATTTTTGTTTACTGAGGACATAGGCTAATTTCTTAAATACCTTCTTTAGCTCTGTGTATACAAAGTAAAATATCGAGGCTCAAGTCTTTAATGGGAATAATATTGACATAGCCCTAAATGATCCACAATAGCGCAAAACTGACAGGGATTTGGACAACGTAAGAGTGAATAAAGCACCAGGATTGGATGTCTAACACCCAAGGGTCCTCAAAGAGCTGAGTTCTGTTATATCTATGCCATTGTTTCTAATTTTTAGAGACACTTTAACCACTTCTGCCCCGGAAGAATTTACCCCCTTCCTGACCAGACCACTTTTTGCGATTCGGCACTGCGTCGCTTTAACTGACAATTGCGCGGTCATGCAACGTGGTACCCAAACAAAATTGACGTCAAATTTTTCCCACAAATAGAGCTTTCTTTTGGTGGTATTTGATCACCTCTGTGGTTTTTATTTTATTAGAGTGATTCTAAGTGTGTCTAAGTGTGTCCTAGGGAGTGATTTTAACTGATTCTAAGTGTGTCCTAGGGAGTGATTCTAACTGAGGTACGTTGCTTTGCCCACAGGAGCTATTCTTCCGACGTACTGTATATGTGCGTTATGCGGTCGGCAAGTGGTTAATGACTGGCATGCTACCACTGGATTAGCATAAGGCCAATGTAGTGTCTATATTTTAAAAGAGATAAAAGTCTTTACCAAGTTACTACAGACCAGTTAATTTAACTTCTATAGTCGGGAAGATACTTGAGAGTTTACCCGCTTGCTGACCAGCCGCCGTTGTTATATAAAATTGGATGCCAGTAGCTATACCTTATTATATACAGAGGTTTACAAAGAAAGCCTTTAGAAGCCTGCTCTCTATGTCCTGGGCTAAATTGCCTAGGGCTATACACTCGCTGGCCACTTTATTAAGTACACCTTGCTAGTATTGGGCTGAACCCCCTTTTGCCTTCAGAACTGACTCTTTGTGGCATATATTCAACAAGAAAAGGGGGGGGGGGGGTGAATGGCAAATGTATGCTTGTGCCACATCCAGTATATATGAGAAAAGAAAAAGGGGGTTCCCCTGGGTGGATTTTTAAGGCACTATTAGTATTAATTCAAAATATACGGGATATAATTATTTTTATTCACAATTATACATATTTATCAAAAAAATTAATATTAAATTAAAATATACAGTTACAAAGATTGTCACCATATTCTTTACACCCGTACAATACACACTGTTATTGTAGTAAATCTCTACTTCTTCTATAATGCATATCATTTAGCCCCATCGGGGTACAATCCACTATTTGTATTTATTCTTTTATATTCTTAGGGACCTCTATCCCAGTCCCAGTATATCTCTTCTGGTTGATCCACCGGCTTCTCGATCTTTGGAATAATTTCTCCCTAACGGGATGAACACCTGTTCCTTATAAATGTCCTTCTCAAACTTGCATTAATTGTATATTCTGATACCCACTTCTTGCTTGACTGGCAACCTCATTGACAGAACCCAGCGTGCTGTTTATATTTTCAATGCTTTTAAAAAATCGCATCCAATGAAATATTCATCATACTTCTACTACATTTATAATATGTAAGTGAATGATTACATGTATATACATCATATATAAAGAAAACTTTTTGTATATATTTGATAATAATGTTCTAAATACATGTAATTAACTTTATGTATTTTTATGCTTAGATGAACTAATTGTCCTTCTCTACCCACCCCTGAAGAAGGTTACCCCGAAATGCGTCGGGTGTAAAGAAGGTTTTCATGTATTTACCTATATGGTGACAATCTTTGGAACTGTATATTTTAATTTAATATTTAATTTTTTGATAAATATGTATAATTGTGAATAAAAAATATTTTTTACTTCAATATCCCGTATATTTGGAATTAATACTATTAGTGCCTTCAAAGTCCACCCAGGGGAACCCCCTTTTTCTTTTCTTATATTCAACAAGATGTTGGAAATATTCCTCAGAAATTTTGGTCCATATTGACATGATAGCATCACGCAGTTGCTGCAGATTTGTCACCTCATCCCAAAGGAACTCTGTTGGATTGAGATCGGGTGACTGTGGAGGCCATTGAAGTACAGTGAACTCACTGTCATGTTCAAGAAACAAGTTTGAGATGATTTTAGCTTTGTGATGTGGTGCACTATCCTGCTGGAAGTAGCCATCTTAAAGAGATGGACATGGTCATCAAAAATACTCAGGTGGGCCATGGCATTTAAACGATGCCAATTGGTACTAAGGAGCCCAAAGTGTGCCAAGAAAATCCTCCACACCATTACACCACCAGCCTGAACTGTTGATACAAGGCAGGATGGATCCATGCTTTCATGTTCTTTACACCAAATTCTGACCCTGTCATCTGAACGTGGCAACTAAAATCGAGACTTATCAGACCAGTCAGCGTTTTTCCAATCTTCTATTGTCCAATTTTGGTGTGTCTGTGCGAATTGTAGCCTGAGTTTCCTGTTCTTAGCTGACAGGAGTGGGACCTGGTGTGGTCTTATGCTTCTGTAGCCCATCTGCTTCAAGATTTGATGTGTTGTATGTTCACTTGTTCAGAGATGGTATTCTGCATAGCTTAGTTGTAGCCAGTGGTTATTTGAGTTACTGTTGCCTTTCTGTTATCTCAAACCAGTCTGCCCAATCTCCTCTGACCTCAGCAAGGCATTTTCGTCCACACAACTGGCACTCACTGGATATTTTCTTTTTTTCGGACCATTCTCTGTAATGTCTAGAGATCAGAGTTGAGCGGACACCTGGATGTTCAGGTTTGACGGGTTCGGCCGAACTTCGGAAAAAAGTTTGGGTTCAGGACCAAACTTTACCCCGAACCCGAACCCCATTGAAGTCAATAGGGACCAGAACTTCTGAGGACTATTAGTGCTGTTTCCCGTGCTTAGAACTGTCCCTGCACAAAGTGTCATTTATGAAGGAAAAAAAGTCATTTAACATTCACTCGCGGCTATTAATGAATTTTCGGCTCCCGGCAATACATAGAAAAGTCATTGATAAAAAATAAAAAAAAGCGTGGGGGTTCCCCCAAATTCAATTACCAGGCCCTTCAGGTCTGGAATGGATATTAAGGGGAACTCTGCCGCAAATAAACAAAAAATGCGTGCAGTTCCCCCCAAATATCCATACCAGGCCCTTCAGATCTGGTATGGATTTTAAGGGGAACTCCACCCCAAATTAAAAAAAAAATGGCATGGAATACCCCCAAAAATCCAGACCAGACCCTTTATCCGAGCACGCAACCTGGCAGGCTGCAGGAAAAGAGGGGGGATGAGAGAGCGGCCCCCCTCCCTCCTAAACCGTACCAGGCCACATGCCCTCAACATGGGGAGGATGTCCCCATATTGATGGGGACAAGGGCCTCATCCCCACAACCCTTGCCCGGTGGTTGTGGGGGTCTGCAGGCGGGGGGCTTATCGGAATCTGGAAGACCGCTTTAACAAAGGGGACCCCCAGATCCCACCCCCCCTATGTGAATTGGTAATGGGGTACATTGTACCCCTACCATTTCACAAAGAAAGTGTAAAAAAAAATTAAAATGACAATAGCCGGTTTTTGAAAATTCCTTTATTAATGTCTTCTCCTTTCTTCCATCTTCTTCTTCCATCTTCTTCTTTTCTCCATTCGGGTTTCTTCCTCCATCTTCTTCTTCCTCTTCCTCTTCATCTTCCTTCTTCCTTCAGTGTTCTCGTCCGCATCTTGCTCCGGCTTCTTCTTCCCTTCTTCTTTCTTCGGCCGCTCCGCTTGAATTGGAGGTTCCCGCTGTGTGACGCTTCAGTTCTTCAGTTCTCCTCTGGGTCCGCTGGCACCCAGTGGCCCCGCCCCTCTCTGACACCACAGGGAAAGTCCCAGTGAAATCCATGTGCGTCAGAGGGGGCGGGGTCACCGGGTGGCAGCGGACCAAGAGGAGAACTGAAGAACTGAAGCGTCACACAGCGGGAACCTCCAATTCAAACGAGCGGCCGAAGAAAGAAGAAGGGAAGAAGAAGCCGGAGCAAGATGCGGACGAGAACACCGAAGGAAGAAGGAAGAGGAAGATGAAGAGGAAGAAACCCGAATGGATAAAAGAAGAGGATGGAAGAAGAAGATGGAAGAAAGGAGAAGACATTAATAAAGGAATTTTCAAAAACCGGCTATTGTCATTTTTAAAATTTTTGACACTTTCTTCGTGAAATGGTAGGGGTACCATTTCACATAGAGGGGGGGGCAGGATCTGGGGGTCCCCTTTGTTAAAGGGGTCTTCCAGAGTCCGATAAGCCCCCCCGCCCGCAGACCCCCACAACCACCGGACAAGGGTTGTGGGGATAAGGCCCTTGTCCCTATCAACACAGGGACATCCTCACCATGTTGAGGGCATGTGGCCTGGTACGGTTCAGGAGGGGGGGGCGCTCTCTCGTCCCCCCCTCTTTTCCTGCGGCCTGCCAGGTTGCGTGCTCGGATAAAGGGTCTGGTCTGGATTTTTGGGGGAACTCCACGCCATTTTTTTAAAAATTTGGGGTGGAGTTCCCCTTAAAATCCATACCAGATCTAAAGGGCCTGGTATGGATATTTGGGGGAACCGCACGCATTTTTTTTTAATTTGCGGCAGAGTTCCCCTTAATATCCATTCCAGACCTGAAGGGCCTGGTAATTGAATTTGGGGGGACCCCCACGCTTTTTTTTTGTTCTTATCAATGACTTTATTATGTATTGCCGAGAGCCGACAATTCATTAATAGCCGCGAGTGAATTTTAAATGACTTTTTTTCCTTCAGAAATGACACTTTGTGCAGGGACAGTTCTAAGCACGGGAAACAAGCGCGACTTTACATACATATTGCCGAACACCGGACCCGAACCCGAACATACAGTGAATTTTTCGGGTTTGGGTCTGGGACCCCAAAACCCAAAAGTTCGGTACAGACCCGAACTTTACAGTTCGGCTCCGCTCAACCCTACTAGAGATAGTTGTGCGTGGAAATCCCAGTAGATCAGCAGTTTTTGAAATACTCAGACCAGCCTGCCTGGTAGCAACAACCATGCCACATTCAAAGTCACCTAAATTCCCTTTCTTCCTCATTCTGATGCTCGGTTTGAAGTTTATGTCATCTTCACCACTTCTAGATGCCTAAATGAATTGAGTTTCTGCCATGTGATTGGCTGATTAGCAATTTGTGTTACCAAACAGTTGAACATGTTTACCTAATAAAGTGGCTGAAAAAACACCTAAAAAAACAGCGCACAATAGGCTTCAATGCAATTATGAAAATGGCAGATGGCCCTTTATTATATAAAAATCAAGTTAGTCAAGCAGGGGACTTGGCAAGTTCCTGTGTAAATGTACAACTTGCCAAGTCCCGTGCTTGACTAACTTGATTTTTATATAATAAAGGGCCATCTGCCATTTTCATAATTGCATTAAAGCCTATTGTGCGCTGTTTTTTTAGGTGTTTTTTCTGTATGTTTATGTTTGCGTTCCAGCCATAAGTTACCATGCAGCACTGGGCGGTCTGACTATTGACTATTTTTTATTTGCCACACCACACTCCCACCCCACCCCCCCCCCCCCTTCCCATCCATTTTACATTGTTTAACACTGTCATTGGTTTTTAGCGCTGATGATTTTTTGATCTGTATAATAAAGTGGCTGGTGAGTGTACATATACTTAGGAAAACATCTGATTATAATCACCACTTCTGAATATAATTACTTCTCCCCTACTTCTTAAAATAACATCACATAAAATAGAAACATAAACATACTATAAATTTGTGTATGTGTTTTGCTGAGACATACTGTATATATATATATATATATATATATATATACTGTGTATATATATATATATATATATATATATATATATTTACACATACACATACACGCACACACATTTGCGCACACACACACATACATTTGTTTACTATATATAAAGGATAGTTCTGAATATAATCATATAAAATAATTAATCGCAGAACCATAAAATTAGAGCAGCACTACTCCTTCAATGGATTTCGCTCTGAGCTTCATCAGGAACATAATGGAACTCTATAATTAGACAAAAAACATACAATCTCCTACTTATAATAATAACTCACACTAAATAAAAGACAAACATATTGTAAATTCCTATACATGTCTGTTGCTCACTTATATAATACTATGTCATGCATGCGACAGATGCTTAAATCATTAAAAAAGAAGGTCTTCCCCCAGGGGGATGTTCAAGAGAACTAAAATCAATGAAGAAATAATATTTTATTACTTCATTGATTCTAGTTCTCTTGACCATACCTCCCTTGGGTTTGCAGAATCTGCCACATGCACAACATATGTAAGTTAGTACTATAATAATAATATATTCAACTTGTTTATCACTACCAGGTGTGTGTCTATTTTTGGTGATAATTCCACAGCCAGGATAACGGTATTTACCGCATTTGTCCTTAAATGTGTTTGCAGTACTTTTATTTAACCAGGTGTGTCAGAGGGGCTGAGGTCATTCTTGGAGTTGAGGCGGAGATCAGAGAATCCAAATTCACCAAGCGGCTCCTTCGGGGGTGGCGCTACACAGGCATCTGGGGTAAAGCTGTCCACATAGACCACCCCCTGCACCACCGGCTCTTACCGCTGTCAGCCTGCAATTGTGACTGGGAAGACTACCCTGCAGAAGAGTGATCTGAAAGCGAGACTTGAAGTGCTCGTGGAGCACAGCGTGGAAGGGATGGCGTTGATGGCTGTGCGGAGGACGGTCTATGTGGACAGCTTTACCCCAGATGCCTGCATAGGTAGATCTGCCTATTTTAATCATCAACCATGTGAGTTATTAAATGTTGTACCTTCATTAAATGTAACCATATTGCTACACTTAGAGGCACTTCTCTTCTTTTTTTTATACTCAGTTGTGACTTGACGCTACTCTTATATCAAGACAAGATCACTTGTATATCAAGGAAAAATGTATTAAAAAATGTTGCTTGTCTTGCAAAACGCTCTCAAACCAAGTTACTCTCAAACCAAGGTTTTACTGTAACTCACATGTCACACTTTAAAATTGCGCACACTCGTTGAATGGCACCAAACTCCATAGGCGATGCTTAATTTTTTTTTTACAGGTTACCTCTTTAGAGTTACAGAGGAGGTCTTGGGCTAGAATTATTGCTCTGGCTCCAACGTTGGCAGTAATACCACACATAGTTACATAGTTAGTCAGGTTGAAAAAAGACAAAGTCCATCCAGTTCAACCATAAAAAAAATAACTAAAATAAAATAAAAAAAATATCGTGCACTCCCATATACCCAATTCTATACCCACAGTTGATCCAGAGGAAGGCAAAAAACCCCAGCAGAGCATGATCCAATTTGCTACAGCAGGGGAAAAAATTCCTTCCTGATCCCCCGAGAGGCAATCGGATTTACCCTGGATCAACTTTACCAAGAACTGTTAGTACTCAGTTATATTATGTACATTTAGGAAAGTATCCAGGCCTTTCTTAAAGCAATCTACTGAGCTGGCCAGAACCACCTCTGCAGGGAGTCTGTTCCACATTTTCACAGCTCTTACTGTGAAGAAACCTTCCCGCATTTGGAGATGAAATCTTTTTTCTTCTAGACGTAAAGAGTGCCCCCTTGTTCTCTGTGTTGACCGTAAAGTGAATAACTCATCACCAAGTTCACTATATGGACCCCTTATATATTTGTACATGTTAATCACATGTGTGGTTTGAACATCATTTACATATGCGGACGTGACCTACGTATGCGGTCACTTCTGTGTGCGAGCACACAGGGACGGGGGCAATAAGACCACATATCTCTTCTCCAGGCTGGAAAGCCTGAGTTAAAAAAAATAATAACAAACTCAGGCTTTCCATCCACATTCCCTCTGCAGCATTGCCAACGTTGAGATCCACCTGGTGGGCATGTCACAAATCAGGCAGTTTATGGGCAGGTGGAATTCCTGCTGAATTTCAGCCAACCGAGCACTGGCTGTGTATGACCGCCTGAAATGGCTACAGACTCTTCTGGCCTGCTTTAGTACATCTTGCAACCCTGGGTACGTACTTAGGAAATGCTGCACCACCAAATTGAGGACATGTGCCAGGCAACTTTCCCAGTCCAAGGCTGTGTTCACACTAATGCGTTTTTTGATGCATTTTTCATTTTTTAACATGGGTTCCTATGGAACATGTTCACATCAATGCTTTTTTGTGCCTCTGCGTTTTCGGAAAGTGTCGGGGGATTTTTTTTCCCGCAAAAAGCAGCGTTTTGCATGTAGTAGAATTCAATGGACCCGCATCCAAGGCGCAAATACCGCATTTTTACCGCGATTTGCGTTTTGCGTTTTTTTAATTTATTTTGTTTACACTGTATATAGCTGGTTGCTAAGGAAGGGGCCGGGAAGCCAGCCGCCACGTCCTTAACAACCGATGCGTCATCAGTTGTCAGCGGGCTTCCCACTGAATGTAAAAAAAAAAGAATTGGCGGCTAAAAAAAATCAAGAAAAAAGACAGCGTGGGGTCCCCCCCCCCAGGTCCATAGCAGGCACTTGGGTCTAGTATGGACCCCCCCCCCCCCACACCAAAATTTAAAAAAAAATCCGTGGGGGTCCCCCCAAAATCCATACCAGACCCTTATCCGAGCATGCAGCCGGCAGGTCAGGGAAGCGAGTGCCCCCCCTCTTCTGAACCATACCAGGCCGCATGCCCTCGACATGGGGGGATGGGTGCTTTGGGCTGCCTCCCCACCCCAAAGCACCTTGCCCTCATGTTGATGGGGACAAGGGCCTCTTCCCGACAACCCTTGCCCGGTGGTTGTCGGGGTCTGCGAGCGCGGGGCTTATCGGAATCTGGAAGCCCCCTTTAACAAGGGGGTCCCCAGATCCCGGCCCCCCATGTGAATGAGTATGGGGTACATTGTACCCCTACCCATTTACTAAAAAAAAAGTAGTGTAGTGTCAATAAATACAGTAAACAGTTTTTGACATGTCTTTTTTAAAAAATCTTCTCCGCTTCTTCCTCCATCTTCTCCCGCATCTTCATCCTCCGGTCTTCTCCTCCCCCTGCTTCTTCTTCCGCTGTTCTTCTGTCTTCTTTGTCCGGTGTTCTTCTTCCTCTGCCGCCGCTCCTCCTCCGATGCCGTGTCCCGCTGATCTGTCGGTGCCGATGTCCTGCATTACTTAAATAATGACTTTTTTTTTAGTGAATGGGTAGGGGTACAATGTACCCCATACTCATTCACATAGGGGGGGCGGGATCTGGGGCCTCTTGCTAAAGGTGGCTTCCAGATTCCGATAAGCCCCCCGCCCGTAGCCCCGACAACCACCGGGCAAGGGTTGTCGGGAAGAGGCCCCTGTCCCCATCAACATGGGGGCAAGGTGCTTTGGGGTGGGGGGCAGAGCCTGGTATGGTTCAGGAGGGGGGCGCTCGCTCGTCCCCTCCCTTTCCTGACCTGCCGGGATGCATGCTCGGATAAGGGTCTGGTATGGATTTTGGGGGGACCCCCACACCATTTTTTTTATTTTGGTGTGGGGGTCCCCTCTGAATCCATACTAGACCCAAGGACCTGGTATGGACCTGGGGGGACCCCACGCTGTTTTCTTCCTCTTTTTTTTAGCCGGCAATTCTTTTTTTTTACATTCAGCGGGAAGCCCGCTGACAACTGATGACTCATCGGTTGTTAAGGACGCGACGGCCGGCTTTCGGCCTCCTCCTTAGCAACCAGCTATATACAGTGTAAAAAAAAAAAAAAAAAAACGTGAAATGCAAATCGCTGGAAAAGCGCGGTAAAATCGCTGTATAAACGTGTGTCGAAAAATGCGGCAAGCAAAAAGCACTGCAGAAACGCTCAAAAGCAACATGCATAGGTGTGAATTGAGCCTAAGGGCGGACAGGAGGTTTGAGCCATTATCGCACACCACCATTCCTGGCTCCAGCTGGCATGGTGCGAACCACTTCTGGGCCTGTCCCTGCAGAGCTGCAAGAATCTCTGCTCTGGTGTGGTTTCTGTCCCCTAAACACACCAGCTGAAGAACTGCATGGCACCTTTTAGCTTGACTCTGTGAATAGCCCTTTGAACGCTTAGGGGGTACCTTCTGTTCATAGGACAATTCTGGAGAGGAGGGCATGGAGGTGGCGGAGGAGGAGGAGGAGGGGGTAGAGCTCACAGGTCTGGCATCATCACCACCAGCTGTATGTAGAAGTAGGGGACAACAAGCTGCAGCACCAAGCCCTGTCCTGCATCCCTTTGAGTTGCAAGCAGCATTACCCAGTGTGCTGTGAATGAAATATATTATCCCTGCCCATGCATGCTGGACCACGTGTCAGCAGTAAGGTGGATTTTATGGCTAACTGCCTTGCCCAACGATGCCAGAACATTCCCTTCCATGTAATGGTAGAAATATGGAAGATCCGTACGTGAAAAGTAGTAGCGACTGGGAACCTGCCATTGTGGTACAGCACATTGTGCGAATTCACAGAAGGGGGCAGAATCCACCAGGCTAAAAGGCAGAAGTTGGAGAGCCAACTGGGCATTTAGACGCTGGGCATGTGGGGGGCAGGGACTGTATTTTTTTCCTCTGCAGCAGATGGGGCCAGAAATTTGCTGGCTACAGTCTATAGCTGGTGGTGTGCTGTTGGCAGATGTGCTGCTAGGACCTGGAACACCCTGTGCTATACCATCATTCCTGTCAGTGGAGGCTGCTGAGAGGTATTGGCTCGGTATACCAGGGGCAGACTGAAGTGGGTAAGGAGGAGGAGGGACAGATTTGTGCCCCTTTTGTGTGGCTTTTAGCTGCTCCTGCCAAACGGGCTGAGTGGTTGGACGTTAAATGTCGTGTTAAGCATGTGGTACCCAAATGGCTGGTGTTTTTGCCACATTTGATGTGCCTGAGACACAGTTTGCAGATAGCAACAGTGCGATCTGCTGCAGATGTGCTGAAAAAAACCCAGACAGCTGAGCTTTGGGAAGTGGGCCGGGAGACAACAGCTGCAGAATGTGATGGAATAGGGTGGCTGCTCTCTACTCTTTCTTGATCTCGGCCTCCTTGGGGTTGTGCCGCCTTACCTTCAGTTTCCACCTCTGCTCTATCTGGCACCCAAGTCGCATCAGTGACCTCATCATCATCTCCATCTCCTCCATCTTCATAATCATCATTACCACTGGAGACAACTTAGCAATACGCTGCGGCTGGGGGAACATGAATGCCAATTTGTCTACCAGTGTTTTCCCCTCTCTCTAGGCTCATGTTCCTGTCATCATCAACCTCAGAACCAACATCTGAATCCAGTAATGGCTGGGCATCATCAAGGAGAATATGGCTGATGCTGTGGTCAAATAACTCAGTTGACTCCTCCATTACTGATGTTGGGGCTATGGCAGGAATAGATGTGGACAAGGAGGCAAGTTTATCCACTCTGGCAACTGCAGGGGACTCTGCACTTGTCTCTGCTTGCATTACAGAGGATGAGGAAGATGAGGAAGGTTTAGTAAGCCAGTTCACCACCTCCTCTGCATGCTGTGGCTGGTAGCACAAACTCACTAAACAGAAGAAATAATGCCCTGCCTGAGGACTGACCACCACGTCCACCTTTGCCTCTGGACACATTTGTTGCTGGCCCCCTTACAGTGTTAAGGGAACGTCTGTCTCTTCTTGTTGTCCTTCCAGACATTATTGGTAGGGAGGGGGCGGTGCTTATAAGCAAATGTAAAGAAGAAGTGGAAATCTGTACGTAGATGCACTTTGATCAATGTAAAGTGGTGTTTGGTGCACTTTAATTTGAGTATTCACACTACACATGCACACTCCACGGATACACTATAATATACTGCAATATAATGTGCCAAACATACAGTGACACACAGAATTATATGGCGTTAAACTGGCAGTAATGCACACAAAAATATGGCGTTAAACTGGCAGTAACGCACACAGAAGTACAGTTGCAATAAAAAGTATGTGAACCCTTTGGAATGATATGGATTTCTGCACAAATTGATCATAAAATGTGATCTGATCTTCATCTAAGTCACAACAATAGACAATCACAGTCTGCTTAAACTAATAACACACAAAGAATTAAATATTACCATGTCTTTATTGAACACACCATGTAAACATTCACAGTGCAGGCGGAAAAAGTATGTGAACCCCTAGACTAATGAGGTCTCCAAGAGCTAATTGGAGTGGGTTGTCAGCCAACTGGAGTCCAATCAGTGAGATGAGATTGGAGGTGTTGGTTGCAGCTGCCCTGCCCTCTAAAAAACACACACCAGTTCAAGGTTTGCTTTTCACAAGAAGCATTGCCTGATGTAAATGATGCCTCGCACAAAAGAGCTCTCAGAAGACCTACGATTAAGAATTGTTGACTTGCATAAAGCCGGAAAGGGTTATAAAAGTATCTCCGAAAGCCTTGCTGTTCATCAGTCCACGGTAAGACAAATTGTCTCTAAATGGAGAAAGTTCAGCACTGCTGCTACTCTCCCTAGGAGTGGGCGTCCTGTAAAGATGACTGCAAGAGCACAGTGCAGATTGCTCAATGAGGTGAAGAAGAATCCTAGAGTGTCAGCTAAAGACTTACAAAAGTCTCTGGCATATGCTAACATCCCTGTTAGCGAATCTACGATACGTAAAACACTAAACAAGAATGGATTTCATGGGAGGATACCACAGAGGAAGCCACTGCTGTCCAAAAAAAACATTGCTGCACGTTTACAGTTTGCACAAGAGCACCTGGATGTTCCACCGCAGTACTGGCAAAATATTCTGTGGACAGATGAAACCAAAGTTGAGTTGTTTGGAAGAAACACACAACACTATGTGTGGAGAAAAAGAGGCACAGCACACCAACATCAAAACCTCATCCCAACTGTGAAGTGTGGTGGTGGGGGCATCATGGTTTGGGGCTGCTTTGCTGCGTCAGGGCCTGGACGGATTGTATCATCGAAGGAAAAATGAATTCCCAAGTTTATCAAGACATTTTGCAGGAGAACTTAAGGCCATCTGTCCACCAGCTGAAGCTCAACAGAAGATGGGTGTTGCAACAGGACAACGACCCAAAGCATAAAAGTAAATCAACAACAGAAGAAAATACGCCTTCTGGAGTGGCCCAGTCAGAGTCCTGACCTCAACCCGATTGAGATGCTGTGGCATGACCTCAAGAAAGCGATTCACACCAGACATCCCAAGAATATTGCTGAACTGAAACAGTTCTGTAAAGAGGAATGGTCAATAATTACTCCTGACCGTTGTGCACGTCTGATCTGCAACTACAGGAAATGTTTGGTTGAAGTTATTGCTGCCAAAGGAGGTTCAACCAGTTATTAAATCCAAGGGTTCACATACTTTTTCAACCTGCACTGTGAATGTTTACATGGTGTGTTCAATAAAACAAGATCTAGTGTTGAATAGGACAGCCTCCACCAATAAAAATACTGCCTCTTACCGAAAGAGATGGATCCCTTATCACAGGGGATCAGAGAAAACCTGTGGCTATTCCCCAGCCAAGGGTATGGGGCAAGCAGCGTCTCTTATCCAGAAGGTCAGCAGCTCTCAGCGGTAGAAACCATAAACCCCGTAAATAAGGAGAAGGAATATACCATAGTGTAAAACCTTTAACACATTTATTAAAAGAAAAGACGAATGCACACTTACATATATGCAGATAAAAATGAGCGAAAAAGATTAGCCGGCCGGCTCTAAGTGTAAAGCAGCCCGTATGTCTCCGGGTAGCGTGGGCGCTATGACGTCAGAACGTAGCTCCTCCCTACGCGTTTCGTCATCAAAAGACGTGTTCACGGGATACGGGCGGCGTTCTGACGTACCGCTCTAAATAACCATCTCAATCAGCCAAGCCTCCAATCCCAATTTAAAATACAGGTACAAGGCACTTTTGGAGGAGATTGTCAAAAGGGGTTCGGATAACAATATCCTTAATAAGAAAGAACGGTTATTTTTGGTGCCTAAGGCACCTCGAATTCCCATTATATATTATTTACCTAAGGTGCACAAGAGTCTTATTTGCCCCCCGGGACGTCCCATTGTTAGTGGGATCAATTCCATCACGTCCCGGGTGGGCAAATATATAGACTTCTTTCTGCAGCCTATAGTGCGTAAAATTCCTTCTTTTTTAAAGGCCACTCATCATGTTATCAACCTCCTCTCTGAGATAACACCCAGTGAAGGTATTTGGTTGGTTACAGCGGATGTTACATCCCTGTATACCGCGATCGCCCACCAACTGGGTTTGGATGCAGTCCGTTATTATATGGATCGTGATTCAGATTTACTTCCGGACCAAATTAGTTTTGTCATGGAGTTATTAGAGTACGCAGCTACTCATAACTTTTTTTGGTTCGATGGGGAGTTCTATAGGCAGGACAGAGGTGTCGCCATGGGGGCTAAATATGCCCCCAGTCTGGCGAACCTCTTTATGGCCAAGTGGGAGGAGGATGTCGTCTGTGTCGACACTAGGCCTGATGTGGCCCTGTGGGCTCGTTACATAGACGACATCCTCCTCCTGCGGAGGGGTAGCCACCCTGACCTCATAGACTTTATGGATTCCCTCAATATCAACTCTAGAGGCATCCATTTAAGTTACGTGGCTAGTCAGGATCGGATCAACTTTTTGGATCTGACTGTATCTGTGGGTGATAGGGGTTTCTTTACTTCAACCTTCTTTAAACCTACTGATAGGAACTCATTTATCCCCAAGGGGAGTTGTCATTATGCCCCCTGGCTGGGTGCTGTGCCTAAGAGTCAGTTTCTACGTTTGAAAAGAAATTGCTCGAACCATACTACTTTTTTGGCACAATCTGATATATTAACTAGGAGATTTTTGGACAAGGGTTACTCCCCTAAGTCCCTTAAAGCCACTTTTGATTTGGTCAGTTGTGTGGACCGTGCTGACTTGTTAAAAGAGAAAAATAAGAAGGATCTTGGGTCGTCATTTCGTGCCCCCTTTATTACCAACTTCTCTTGTCAACACTCTCAGATTAAGCACATTGTTAATAAACACTGGCACATTCTTAAAAATGATAGGGTCCTCAATACTATTTTGCCAGATAGACCACAGGTGGTCTTTAGTGGAGCCCCAGCTCTGAGGGACAGACTAGCACCCAATATTTTCGATCCACCCATGATTAGACCCACTTTTTTCCCAACCTTACGGGTTACTATCAGTGCAGGAGGTGTCAAGTATGTTCTTTAAATAAGAGTTTGGGTTTTGACCTAAACAGTTAAATTGGGTTTATGTGAAGGAAGATGGAACTGTGACCTTATTTGGCATATTTAGTGCCACATTCAATCTGGTCATCTAGTATATGCTTATGTATACAATTTAAATATATTGGTATATTGGTTTACTGTTGGTAATTGATGTTTGTTTGTCTATGACCAGGTTTGCGATAGTGTTATATTGATCCAGCTTTAGGTAACCCTTTGTGCTTTGTACACTTGATGTGAATCCTGGGAATGGTTCAGTTCGTCTATTCCAACTGATGAGGCCCTCTTTGTTCCTAATTTCTAAATAATAGAGTTTTAACTTATATTTCCTACAACATCAATTGGCAATATGAGATCGTTTGTGGCCTTTATCTTTTTAATAATTCATGCACAATCATGATACTTTTTATCCATTTTTATGGATGGCTATTTACTTTGGGTTTGCCAACTCTTCCATAGTATCTAGCGGTACCTTTCCCTCAGTCAAAATGGCGGTGCTCTGACATCCCGCCGTTCACATCGAGGCTTGGCTGATTGAGATGGTTATTTAGAGCGGTACGTCAAAACGCCGCCCGTATCCCGTAAACACGTCTTTTGATGATGAAACGTGTAGGAGGAGCTACGTTCTGACGTCATCGCACCCACGCTACCCGGAGACATAAGGGCTGCTTTACACTTAGAGCCGGCCGGCTTATTTTTTTCGCTCGTTTTTATCTGCATATATGTAAGTGTGCATTTGTCTTTTCTTTTAATAAATGTGTTAAAGGTTTTACACTATGGTATATTCCTTCTCCTTATTTACGGGGTTTATGGTTTCTACCGCTGAGAGCTGCTGACCTTCTGGATAAGAGACGCTGCTTGCCCCATACCCTTGGCTGGGGAATAGCCACAGGTTTTCTCTGATCCCCTGTGATAAGGGATCCATCTCTTTCGGTAAGAGGCAGTATTTTTATTGGTGGAGGCTGTCCTATTCAACACTAGATCTGGGTGCAACATGAATGGATCATAACCAGCACGGTGGAGGAGCACTATACATATATGTATATGAACTTTTTGTGTTTGGACTGCATTTGGGACTTTTTTTGTTTATAGATATTTCTTGATGGTTTATGGATCACTCACAACTAGTGACTCTCCATCACGTGTTTGTATCACTTATATTTAAATATCTGTGTTATTCATTTATTGTGTGAGCCGCTGTGCTCATTTATATATATTTATTCATCAGTTGCCGTACTGGTGATATTTTATATTCTTTATTATATGTCACTTAGGTGTCACTCAGGTGTCACGTTCAATTTAGCGCAACTTTTTTCTTTGTATTATTTGCCTGGTGTTGTATAACACTTAAGCCCCGTACACACGATCGGTTTGACTGATGAAAACCGTCCGATGGATGGTTTTCATCAGACCAACCGATCGTGTATGGTACCCATCGGTCTTTTTTCCATCGGTTGGAAAAAATAGAACATGTTTTTAATTTTTCCGATGGATAAAAAACCGATCGAAAACTCAGATCATCTATGGGCAAGTCCATCGGATCAAAAACCCACACATGCTCAGAATCAAGTCGACGCATGCTCAGAAGCATTAAACTTCATTTTTCTCGGCTCATCGGAGTGTTTTACGTCACCGCATTTGGAACGGTCGGTTTTTTGACTGATGGTGTGTGGGCAAGACTGATGAAAAACAGTTTCATCGGATTTCCGATGGACAAATCCATCGGACGAAAATCCATAGGTTATCCGATCGTGTGTACGGGGCTTTATTGTTGCAGCTTCTTTTTTATGCATTAGCGCAGTTTTTTTTCTTTCCATTTGTGTTCAATAAAAACATGGTAACATTTAATTATTTGTGTGTTATTAGTTTAAGCAGACTGTGATTGTCTATTGTTGTGACTTAGATGAAGATCAGATCACATTTTATGACCAATTTGTGCAGAAATCCATATCATTCCAAAAGGGTTCACATACTTTTTATTGCAACTGTAAATAGTGTTAAACTAATGCACACACTATATATGGCGTTAAACTGGCAGTAACGCACATATAAGTAAATGGCTTTAAACTGGCAGTAAAGCACAAAAAACTATATGGCGTTAAACTGCAGTAACGCACACAAAACTATATGGCGTTAAACTGGCAGTAACACACACAAAACCATATGGCGTTAAACTGTCAGTAATGCACACAAAACTATATGGCGTTAAACTGGCAGTAATGCACACAACACTATATGGCGTTAAACTGGCAGTAACGCACACAAAAGTAAATGGCGTTAAACTGGCAGTAATGCACACAGAACTATATGGCATTAAACTGTCAGTAACGCACAAAAAACTATATGCCGTTAAACTGGCAGTAACGCACAAGAAACTATATGGCATTAATCTGGCAGTAACGCACACAAAACTATATGGCATTAAACTGGCAGTAACGCACTCAGAAGTAAATGGCGTTAAACTGGCAGTAACATACACAGTAAATGGCGTTAAACTGGCAGTAACGCACACAGAAGTAAATGGCGTTAAACTGACAGTAACACACACAGAAGTAAATGGCGTTAAGCTGGCAGTAACGCAATCAAATAGACAGTGTTCAACGGTCACTACACTGACGCCATCTGAACTGTCCCTACTCTAGCTATACACTAATGTAAAGATTACTGACACCGTCTCACTACACTACAGTGAAACTATCTGAGCTGTCCCTACTCTAGCTGCACACTATGCAAAGCTGAATGATGGTCCTCCTCAGTACACTCACACTATCCCTAGACTGACACTAAACTAATATTCTGTGTAATATGTTTGAACAAAATTTTCCTGGCTAAATTTGCTCCTAAATTCTCTGGCTCCAAAAAAAATTTAAACCTGCAGGATTTGCTGCAAACCCATGGCAGTGGCGAACCTGAACCTAAACCTGATTCCCACTAAAAATAACAAATAACATTGTATATAAAACATAAATTTGAAGGGGAAAAGCTTAAAATAAAATCTAAATTAGAAAATGACACTCTACATGTATTTTGTATTGTAAAACTTGGTCACGTGTATTTATAGTAGAATTGTAACCATTTTTGGAGCTCAGGCCTCGTACACACGGCCGAGATTCTCGTTGAAAAAAACATGTCGTTTTTTTCGACGAGATTCTTGGACAAGAAACTTGTCCCGGCCGAGTGTACACACGCTCGTTTCAAAGAACCCGCGGTTCTTTGAAAGGAGCGTACGCGGTGACGTCATCGACTACGTCGAGCATGCGCTCGTCACATTCGATGCTGTCGCCGCCATCTTGGTATACCCTACGTATGCCTAGGAAGCTACCGCGCATGCGTCGAATTCATTTCGAACATGCGCGGGCTTCCGGGAGGACAGGTAAGTGTACACACACTCACTTTTCTCGTCGAGAAACATGCCGACGAGAATCTCGACGAGAAAATAGAGAGCAGGTTCTCTATTTTCTCGTTGAGGTTTCTTGTCGGTTTTCTCGACGAGAAACCCGATAGCAGCGTACACACGACCGATTTACTCGGCAAGACCTCTCTGCCAGCAAGTTTCTTGCTGGTTCTTGCCGAGAAAATCGGTCGCGTGTACGAGGCCTCAGTTTTATTTTTCTCTGTGTCTCTATCCAATAGATTTTTTTACCTAGTCTTTTTGTGTCACTAGGCAAACAGAATGAAAATCCAAACAGAAGTCCATACCCTTCCCATTTCATATTGAAAAAAATAAAAATAGTTTTCAATGGAATTTTATGTTTACTGTCTATTTTTCTCTCTCAGTTATTAAATGATGCAAAAAGCATTCAACAAGAACAGCAAGCCATGATGTATACTTTGGATGTGTTGTTTCCATAGAATGACTGATGTTTCACTTCAAATTTGGTCTTTTCAGTATTAGGGCTTCTGAAGTGTCACATTTACCAAATTAATTGCTTAAAACATTTAGTTCCTTTCTTTCTTCCTGACCAACTGCAGCTTAATAATATTGCACTGCTGACAGGTTTGGAGATATATTTTCACTACAAAGTGTGTTCAGTTACTAACGTATTTTTATTGTATTTGCATTAAAATCTATTATTTTGCTCTATTTAATGCATGCATTTTGATTTTCAGTAGCGCTTGATGTTATTCATATATTCTAAACCTTTAGACTCTTCTTTATTTTTTTCACATTGGGCAACTTTATTTTGAAACTGTAGAATTGACATGATTTAATTTGAAATATTTAATATGAATGACATAATGCTGAGCTAAAAATGTGATCATAAGAAAAGTTACGTCAATATGGGTCCATGGTAACCGTCTAAGAAAGGGGAGAAAATAACAGAGTTTCATGTGTTTAGACAGAAGTCTAGCTACTATTAGACATGTGCATTCGTTTTCGTCCGAATGCATTTTCGTCCGAATTTCAGGTATTTTCGTTATCGTTTTAACAAACGAAAACTAACGCGCAGAATCCGAAACCTGAAAGATCCGACATAAAAAATGCTTTATTTTAGTTTTAGGAGGTTCGACATGACGCTGACAATAGCGATCTGTGTCTATTGAACCTGTGGTTGAATGTGCCTAACCTTTAAGCCTCGTACATCATGACCGGTTTTCTCTGCAAGAAACGACAAGAAAACTGCTGGGAGAGCTTTCTTGCCGAGAAAACCGTTCTTGTGTATAGTTTCTTGTCGAGAAAACTACCAGGAATCTTGACGAGAAAAATAGAGACCCTGCTCTCTATTTTCTCGTCAGGATTCTCGTTTTTCTCGTCGGGATTCTCGTTGGCCTGTTTCCCGATGAGAAAACCGGTCATGCGTATGCTTTTCCTAGTCTTAAAAAAACGCGCATGCTCAGAATCAAGTATGAGACGGGGCGCTCCTTCTGGTAAAACTAGCGTTCGTAATGGAGATAGCACATTCGTCACGCTGTAAATTATTGCATCGTTTAAATGGTTTGCATTTAAATCTTCTTTAGAATGGTACAATAATGAAAAATAATGAACTTGTTTTGCTGCTGATATTCACACAGAGTTCTGACTAACTTTTTGAAACATTTTTCATGCTGATCTCATGAATATTTTTTAGTATTATATAGAGCAAGATCTCCTTAATATATTTTTTTCATTTTGAATACAGATCTTCATTTTAAAAGATTCTTTAATTTTTAGTGATCTCCATGATTTTAACTTTAATTTTGTTGTTTCAAGTTTATAAAATTAACTTTATTATCTTGTCTTTTTTGACCCTCAAGGAGATTGGTTGGTGTTATCTGTCCCTTTTTTTTTTTTTTTTTTATAAATGTATCTGCCTACTCCAAAGCTAAATGTTTTAGTTTTAGAAAAACACATAGTCAAGTATTAACTGTAAAGAAACATCCATTTATTATGGTATATAATTACAAAAAATAAAGGAGGCGCTGGAGACCCTGCTGAAATTTGTGCATCCTTGGTACCCCAGAGCACACATCAACTCTGTGTGGACACTAAAATTTGGACCTTGAGAAGCACATCCAGTTGTGAGCACAATCTGATCCTGAACTCCCAGAGGTTAGGAACAGCAGCAGGTAAGATATATGTCCCAAGTCTGTGGTACTACAACAGGCTGCCTCTGTTAGACCACATTGAAGCAAGGCCATCACTTCCTAGTCTTCTTGGTAGCCTTCCCTGCAGCCTTCTCTGCAGCTTTCCTTCTGCGTGTGGTTGGAGGCTGTGGCACTGGAGGTGTACTCATGTCAGGAGGAGGAGAAGGAGGTGGAGGAGAAGGGGGTGGAGGAGAAAGAGAAGGAGGTGGAGGAGGAGGTTGAGGTTGAGAAAGTTGGGCGACCTCACATATGGCAGTGTTGGGGGTAATTTTCCCCATCACCCCCTTATTAATTAAGGCTAGAAGCAGGGGCTCACATAGGAGGCGTTGGTCCATTGACATAATTTTCAGTTTTGCCCCAGCTAGGCCGGCATAGGCCTCTTCTGTTGTTGTTGGCTCCTGGAGGGTGGCATGTGCCTCTCTAATCAGGGCCATTACTGCCTAGCTGGTGGTTCTCTCCTTCCTGGTCCTTCTTGTAAGGCGGATGGGAGGCACCTGAGATCTGGTCCTGCTACTTGGCCTGGCCACCTCCTGTCTGTCACTGGGCCCTGCCTCCTCCTGTGTGCCACTGGGCCCTGGCTCCTCCTGGGTCACACTGGGCACTGCCTCCTCCTGGCTCACACTGGGCACTGCCTCCTCCTGCCTGGCACTTTCCTGCCTCTCATCTTGGCTGATGTCCTCCTGTGTATGAAAAAGGGACATCGTTTGAGTTTTTTGTTCGTCAATCACACAATTTTCAGCTCATGACTGTTGCAAATTGAATGTAAATACATTTAAAAAAAGACTATCATTATGGCCCCAGCAGTTTTCATTCTTCTCCCAAACTTTTTGGGCCACTACTGTCTATTGATATTTAAAACACTTTTTGATCAAGCATTTATTTTTTCTTTCCATATTAACATCTTTTTTGCTGCATACATTTTATCACAATAAATGTTTATAAAATACTATACCTGGCTCCAGATGTCCAAATCAGGTTCTTCCAGGATGGCAGCCTCCTCTTGCTCCAGAGAAGGCTCAGGTTGGCTGCAGGGAAGGCTGGAGGAAAGACTAGACAGTGATGGCCTTGCCTCAAGGTGCTCGTTCAGAAAGGACAACCTGTTGTAGTACCACAAAGTTGGGACATATACCTTTGCTGCTGCTTCTCCTGACCTCTGAGAAGCCAAGACCATAAAGCGCTCCCTCCTGTATGTCCCTCTCAAGGTCCCAATTTTAGTATCCACCTGTTGGATGTTTGCTCTGGGCATCCTTGTCTGCACAAATGGGAGCAGGGTCTCCAGCGCTGCTGTCCTTACCCCTCTTTTCCTATGAACAGGATTTATAGTCTCCCAAAGAGCGGGCAGCTCCCTTAACCGATCAATAAATTCAGCCAGAAAATCTTTATTAAGAAATGGATTCATTTTGTCTGCAAGACAAAACACAAGACAAAATTAGTAATGTCAGTCAGTCTAAACTCAAGTAAATCTTTATCCCCATATATATCCTTAAACAATCTCTATGCAGTATAGGCCACCGATTTCACAAAGTATAAAAATCATACCTTCGGTCTGACGTTCGTCACTTTTCCTCCTCTCTTCGCACACAGAACGTAGTAACGTCACATGTGTGTTAGCTTTATATACACTACGCATGCGTGAAACTCCGCACACGTCGCCCGCCCATGACGTTTACATTATCGACTTTTCCCCTGCCTCTTCTCTTTCGGCACGCAGAAGATATAGCGGAGTCACAGCAGGTGTCTGCTAATTCATCTAATAATGACGAGACAAGCCCGGAGCGTGAAACGTCACGATCAAGGAGGAGATACAAGGCATCTAATATGTCCTTCGCGGAGATGGTGGACATATTGAGAAACTCGGATTATTATGGAAAGCATGGGCCGTATACCTACCCTAATCTTAGGAAGGCCAAAATTATGAAGAAAGTAGTGAAAAGTCTGAAGAAGAATTTCTGGGTACGACGATCAAAGGAGCAGCTTAGAAAGAGTAGTCTGACCTGAAACTGAGGGAGCCGGAGCAGTTAAGGAGTATTAAGAGAATGCTAGAAAAAAGAAGGTACTTCTCCTGTGTTCCTATTATTGTATTTCAGAACTTGCATGTTGCTCCATGTTGTTGCTTTTTACTATTGGACCTTTAGAAAATGACATCTCGCAAAATGTAGTGGGCCCAGTAATCGATAGTTACAGACACATCTTTCACCCACTACATACAATGTTTTTTAAAGATACAGGGTTAAAATAATTTTGACATGCCTGTTTTTATTCCATAAATGTTATTACATTGTTGTCTAGATGATGTGTTTGGAACTAGAATTAAATGCAAACTTGAATCAATGTAAAGGAGAGGACACTCAGCAGCTGTTTACACATCTGCACTCAGGAGCACTATAGTGTGGGCCACCAGAACAACCTTTTTAGGGTGCCCCACACAGGTGCTTCAGTGTATTCTTGGGGTGTCTCCATGTGTCAAACTTGTCCCAAAAAGGTGAGTAGTCAAGATTTGGAAATAAATAAAACAATAATGTCCACGCTCAATGGAATGTGAGGCTGCTGCCCCCCTTGTAAGAGTAACCTAGTGGAAACCCAGAAATAAATTAGTGAACCTGGTAGGGGTGGTGGCGCTGCCTGTCAACATAAATACAATCACCAAAGTGGTGACAACTGAATATAAACAGGGAAGAATAAACACTTGTGGTGCTTCACACTGGACTGTTGATAGTGAGAGTGTTTGTGCTCACAAAAGAAAAAATTTTAAATGAACATACCCAATGGATTGGGTTAAATAACACAGTGATGTGTGTGCAATCAGGCCTCTGAAGGGCGAGGGACCCTCATTTGCTCTTCTTTGGCCCACCTCTGTACTGATGATAAGTAGGTGTATCCTATTACAAAATTATAGGGCAATATCCGCACCTACACCAAGTTGGTGATGCAATTTAGTAATTAGGTAACTGAGTGATACCTATCAGCAGCTGTTAAAGTGACGACAAAACCTGGTAGTGAACCTAGCATGCTATGTGCATAAGTGAGCAAAAAACAATGTATTGAAAAAACCCCACTTAGTAGGGTAAAACAGATAAATGCAAATAATAAAGTCCAAGTGCAGTTATATCCTAAGAAAACAAGGAGTTCTTCATTGGTCCCAAACAGGGCAATGTAGTGTATTATCACAGTCCCACTGACTAGGCAGATGGTAGTAATACAGGGTGACTTGGTGAAATTCCTTTTCAGATGATATTTTATAGATAACAGTGGTGCTCCCTCCCCTTGTAATCACACTCACCTGATAGAAGCACCACTACAGGGGTAAAAGGCACCTCAGGGGGTATGGTTGAGCTATTCTGTCCGTCTGATGTTAGGTTCTCCTCCTCTCTGTCTCCACGTTAGGTCTCTCTCCCTAGTTCCAGGACAGGTCTCTCCACCTATTGGTCTCCTTCCCGGCTCCTCACAGGGTTAGAAAATCAAAAATAGGCTCCCATAGCGTAAAAACGTCAAGTTTTATTAAAAAAAGTAAAAATAATTATAAAAACGTGGTGGACATTGGCAAAGGTTACATGCAAAGCCGCAAGCTAGTCCACATCACAGTCCAATGTAGTAGAAAGAGTAAAAGGCCACAGTGTTTGCAGTCTGGTATCGGGGCTGGTGGATGCACTTGATGATGGCGTGCGTTCCACCACTCTGCTCCGTACCTGGAAGTGACGCGAACGTAACAGTGACCAATCAGCTGACACGTTTCGACATCAGTCGTTATCGAAGGACATCACCTTTGATAACGACTGACATCTAAATGTTTTCGGGGCCCCGTACGCGGCTAGGCTCTCAAAAAGTCCCACACATGTGGTATCCCCGTACTCAGGAGAAGCAGAAAAATTTATTTTGGGGTGTAATTCCCCATATAATCATGGCATGTTTGAGCAATATATCATTTAGTGACAACTTTTTGTACATTTTTTTTTTCTTTTTGTCATTATTCAATCACTTGGGACAAAAAAAAATATTCAATGGGCTCAACATGCCTCTCATCAATTTCCTTGGGTTGTCTACTTTCCAAAATGGGGTCATTTTTGGGGGTTTTGTGCTATCTTGGCATTTTATGGCCTTCAAAACTGTGATAGGTAGTGAGGAGTGAAATCAAAAATGTATGCCCTTAGAAACCTTGAAGGCGGTGCTTGGTTTTTGGGGTCCCGTACGCAGCTAGGCTCCCAAAAAGTCCCACACGTGTGGTATCCCCGTTTGTCATATTCCCGCAACTTGTGGCAAAATATAAAATATTCCATGGACCCAACATGCCTCTCAGTAAATAGCTTGGTGTGTCTACTTTCAAAAATGGGGTCATTTGGGGGGGTTTTGTGTTTTTTTGGCATTTTATGGCCTTCGAAACTGTGATAGGTAGTGATAGGTAGTGAGGAGTTAAATAAAAAATTTACGCCCTTAGAAATCCTGAAGGCGGTGCTTGGTTTTTGGGGCCCTGTACGCGGCTAGGCTCTCAAAAAGTCCCACACATGTGGTATCCCCGTACTCAGGAGAAGCAGTAGAATGTATTTTGGGGTGCAATTCCACATATAACCATGGCATGTGTGAGCAATATATCATTTAGTGACAACTTTTTGTACATTTTTTTTTTGTCATTATTCAATCAGTTGGGACAAAAAAAAATATTCAATGGGCTCAACATGCCTCTCAGCAAATAGCTTGGGGTGTCTACTTTCCAAAATGGGGTCATTTGGGGGGGTTTTGTGCCATCTTGGCATTTTATGGCCTTCAAAACTGTGATAGGTAGTGATAGGTAGTGAGGAGTGAAATCAAAAATTTATGCCCTTAGAAATCTTGAAGGGGGTGCTTGGTTTTTGGGTCCCGTACGCAGCTAGGCTCCCAAAAAGTCCCACACATGTGGTATCCCCGTACTCAGGAGAAGCAGCAGAATGTATTTTGGGGTGTAATTTCACATATGCCCATGGCATGTGTGAGCAATATATCATTTAGTGACAACTTTGTGCAAAAAAAAAAAAGTTTGTCATATTCCCGCAACTTGTGGCAAAATATAAAATATTCCATGGACACAACATGCCTCTCAGTAAATAGCTTGGGGTGTCTACTTTCCAAAATGGGGTCATTTGGGTGAGTTTTGTGCTATTTTGGCATTTTATGGCCTTCGAAACTGTGATAGGTAGTGAGGAGTGAAATAAAAAATTTACGCCCTTAGAAATCCTGAAGGCGGTGCTTGGTTTTTGGGGCCCTGTACACGGCTAGGCTCTCAAAAAGTCCCACACATGTGGTATCCCCATACTCAGGAGAAACAGCAGAATGTATTTTGGGGTGCAATTCCACATATAACCATGGCATGTGTGAGCAATATATCATTTAGTGACAACTTTTTGTACATTTTTTTTTTGTCATTATTCAATCAGTTGGGACAAAAAAAAAATATTCAATGGGCTCAACATGCCTCTCAGCAAATAGCTTGGGGTGTCTACTTTCCAAAATGGGGTCATTTGGGGGGGTTTTGTGCCATCTTGGCATTTTATGGCCTTCAAAACTGTGATAGGTAGTGATAGGTAGTGAGGAGTGAAATCAAAAATTTATGCCCTTAGAAATCTTGAAGGGGGTGCTTGGTTTTTGGGTCCCGTACGCAGCTAGGCTCCCAAAAAGTCCCACACATGTGGTATCCCCGTACTCAGGAGAAGCAGCAGAATGTATTTTGGGGTGTAATTTCACATATGCCCATGGCATGTGTGAGCAATATATCATTTAGTGACAACTTTGTGCAAAAAAAAAAAAAGTTTGTCATATTCCCGCAACTTGTGGCAAAATATAAAATATTCCATGGACACAACATGCCTCTCAGTAAATAGCTTGGGGTGTCTACTTTCCAAAATGGGGTCATTTGGGGGAGTTTTGTGCTATTTTGGCATTTTATGGCCTTCGAAACTGTGATAGGTAGTGAGGAGTGAAATCAAAAATTTGCGCCCTTAGAAATCCTGAAGGCGGTGCTTGGTTTCCGGGGTCCGGTACGTGGCTAGGCTCCTAAAAAGTCCCACACATGTGGTATCCCCATACTCAGGAGAAGCAGAAGAATGTATTTTGGGGTGCAATTTCACATATAACCATGGCATGTGTGAGAAATACATCATTTAGTGACAACTTTTTGTATTTTTTTTTTTTTGTCATTATTCAATCACTTGGGACAAAAAAATAAAAAAATATTCAATGGGCTCAACATGCCTCTCAGCAATTTCCTTGGGGTGTCTACTTTCCAAAATGGGGTAATTTAGGGGGGTTTTGTACTGCCCTGCCATTTTAGCACCTCAAGAAATGAGATAGGCAGTCATAAATTTAAAGCTGTGTAAATTCCAGAAAATGTACCCTAGTTTATAAACACTATAACTTTTGCGCAAACCAATAAATATGCGCTTATTGTTTTTTTTTTTTTTACTAAAGACATGTGGCTGAATACATTTTGGCCTAAATGTATGACTAAAATTGAGTTTATTTGATTTTTCTTATAACAAAAAGTAGAAAATATCATTTTTTTTCAAAATTTTCGGTCTTTTTCCGTTTATATCGCAAAAAAAAAAATCGCAGAGGCAATCAAATACCATTAAAAAAAGCTCTAATTGTGGGAAGAAAAGGACGCAAATTTCGTTTGGGTACAACATTGCATGTCCGCACAATTTACAGTTAAAGCAGCGCAGTGCAAAATTCTGAAAACACCTCTGGTCCTTTAGCTACAAAATGGTCCGGGGCTTAAGTGGTTAACCACTTCAGCACTGGGCCTATTCTGGCACTTCTCTCCTTCATGAAAAAATCATAAATTTAGGGCTAGAAAATTACTTCAAAACCTCAAACATTATATATGTTTTTTTAGCAGACACCCTAGGGAATAAAATGGCGGTCATTGCAAATTTTTAGCTCATTTCGGTATTTGCGCAATAAATTTTCAAACGTCTTTTTAAAAAAAAAAAATGGTTTCATGAATAAAAAAAATTACAAAACAGTAAAGTTAGCCTAATTTTTTGAGATAATGTGAAAGATGTTATTATGCTGAGTAAATAAATACCTAAAATGTCACGCTTTAAAATTGCGCACACTCATGGAATGACACCAAACTTCAGTACTTAAAAATCTCCCTAGGCGATGCTTTCAAAATTTTTACACGTTACCATTTTCGCATTACAGAGGAGGTCTAGTGCTAGAATTGTTACACTTGTTTTAACACACGCAGCAATACCTCACATGTGTGCTTTGAACGGCGTTTACATATGTGGGCGGGACTTACGTGTGTGTTCGCTTCTGAGCGCAAGCTAGCGGGGACATGGGCGTTTTTTTGGGGGGTTTTTACTTTTTTGTATTTCTTACTCTTTTTTTAACTTTTTTGTTTTTTTGTTCACTTTTATTCAGGTCCTCTTTATGGAGAGATGCAGGGTCAATAAGACCCCACATCTCTCCTCCAGGCTGGAAAGCATGAGATTGGTCAAAAAAAATCGCCGATCTCATGCTGACAGCCGAGATCACGGCTTTGTTTACATACGGGAACTCGGCGTGATGTCATAACGTTGCGCCCAGGCCTCTGACGGTCATTGAGATGACTGGTGACCATCTGGTCACCAGTCATCTCTATGCTTCCCATCCGGCGCCGGCCAATTCGTTCTCCGAGCCCCAGATGGCACGGGAGAGCCCGGAGAAGCACCAGATGGCGGCAGGAGGGGGGGGGAACATCCCCTCCCGCCGCCTATAAGAACGATCAAGCGGCGGAACTGCGGCTATGATCGTTTTTATCATGCACAGAATCGACGGCTGAAAAGAATGATATCTGAATGATGCCTGCAACTGCAGGAATCATTCAGATGTCACGGCACAAATTCAAGGACGTCATTTGACGGTGGGCGGTAGGAAAGTGGTTAATATTTCGAAAATTTAGAAAAAAGGTAATTTTTATCCTTCATTGATGAGACTGCACTGATGGGCTGCACTGATGGGCACCGATAAGGTGGCAAGGGTGGGCACTGAGAGGTGGCATTGCTAGTTGACACTGGTGGGCATTGAGAAGTGGCACTGCTAGGTGGCAATGATAGTTGGCAGTGATGGGCACTGATAGGCAGCACTGCTAGGTGCCACTGATTGGCACCAGTGGTGGGCATTGATAGGTGGCACTGGCAGGGGCTACTGATTGTCACAGAATTGCCTCTTCCTCTTCAGGCCCGATGTCCCTTGCACATAAGCCGGTGATTGCCTTTTTTATGCTCACGCTGTCAGCACAAGGAGAAAACAAAAACCACTACCCAGCTTTTGTTTACATCACGTGATCAGCTGTCATTGGCTGACAGCTGATCACATGGTAAAGGGCAGGGATCGGCCCCTTACTCGGATCTGTCATCACCCGAGTCTCAGTGACTCAGTGACCACAGCGCACGCGCGAAGGGGAGGACGTCTATTGACGGACTCCCGGCAATTGAGGACCGTACTGTGGCCGTCGATCAGTTATAGCGCTGATCTCAAGTGATTAAAGAGGGTCTAAATGGGCCATTGACATGTATCACAATTCAACTTAGGAATGTGTCTTTGCAAAGTTAAACTAAATAAAATCCTTTCTTATTTTTGCTTGGGGATAGAGTGCAGAGGGGTTACAAGTCTAGACAGTTTTTAGGGATGTCTGCACCCCTGATAGGGTGAAGACAACTCCCAAATTTGGCCACTTTATCCTTCCAAATAATTCACTTCCTGTCACATAGCCACACAGGAAGAAACCTTCCTTACCAATGTCTTTCCTTGGGGACACACAGGTCAATCTAAATACTTTCCCCATTATGTACATTGCACTCCAGCATTTTGCGGGGTACACCCCAAATTATTAGGTATTTTGGACTTTGGGGTATATTTACTAAAGGCAAATCTACTTTGCACTACAAGTGCACTTGCTGGATATCCGAGGGGGACATGCAAGCAAACAAAAAAAAAACACCATCTTTGCTTTTACATGATTGGATGTTACAATCACCAGTGATCCCTCCAATTTTCAGCAGCTACACTTTTACTGCAGAGTGGATTTGTCTTTACTAAACCGCAAACTACCCAATGATTTGGGGTGTACCCAACAAAGTGCTAGAGTGCAATTTGCTTAATGGGGACACTAGTTAGATTGATCTGTGTGTCCCCAAGAAAAGACATTGGTAGGGTTTTACCTTCACTTCCTGTTTAGCTGTGTGACAGGAAGTGAAGCCAATTTTACTAAAAGGGGACACAAAGCCCAACCTAAAAAAAAAAAAAATCAGGGGTTCTAACACTTACTTGGTTTCCCTCAAAATGCCCACAATTAGAATCGTATGGCCTTGAGCTATTTTTAAGTGCAGTGCTCTAAATCAGTGCTTCTCAAGTACCCAACAGGCCATGTTTGCAGGTTTTCCTTCATCTTGCACATGTGCTTTAAATCACAGTCAATGGTTTTGTATTTTGGACAGCAATTCTCAATAAGATAAATTCACAAAACATGTCCTGTTGGGGGTACTTGAGGACTGAGACTGAGAACCACTGCAGTAAAAAGGAAAAGTGAATACTTACCGCTCTGTATTTTTAATTTCCTGGCGATTATCCATGGCAGCACACAATACATGCATATGCTAGCATGAAGGCACCAGGGTAGACAAATAACACCTGTTTTGTTTTGACACGCCAATCAGCTGTCACATTTGTTGCAAAGAAAACGCAAAACAAACCTCAAAACTTTGCATCAAATTTTATTGGTCAACAAAACAAAAGTGAAGCCAAAATAAAAAACAGGGTCAATTTGAAACAGTTACAGACTCACGACATCTTGAGAAAGTTTTCGCAAAATAACGCAGCACAGACAATTAAATCAAAGTGAACAAACGACACACATTAACAACATCAAAATTATTTCAGGGGAACATTTCCCCCACACAAAAAAATACAATCCACAAAATTAAAACAAACACCTGTTTTGCAAAGACATAACAAATAAAATACATGTGTTACAAACTCGATAAGGACACCAAAATGTACTTTTTGCCCCCCACACACACACACTTGCCTCTTTTCAGGGCAAGGGAGAGGATGCTATCTGCGAGCTTTATATAACATAGGTTTGTGAGCTAATGAGGCAATTGAAAACACATGCACAGTCCATGAAACACCCAAAATGCAAGTTCACCCAATGTAGAGACTGAACTTCAAAGTGGGCTCACCTGTTAAGGATGTCCTTCAATTACTAACCCATAAAAACACTCTCTGAGCATGCTCAGAAATATTCAGGTGCTGTTCACACACAAAAAGCACCACCAAAAAATCTAAGTCCCTGGGCATGCTCAGAAGAACTCAAATGCAGCTAGCAGAAAATAACCCCCCCCCCCCCTGTCCAAAATTAGGCACATCATCCAGCATGCTACAACATTAGAGATGGGACAATCACCCCCCCCCCCCCTACCAACATATGCCATTGCAGTCTATGGGAACTGACTTGTTAATTTTGCTAGTCCCCACTTGGCTGGCTTATCTTCTAGTTATTGGCCTTAAAATGGGGGCCCAGGTCTCACCCTAAGGGACATATATCAATGTCACCAATTTGGACAACACCAAAAATAAAACAAGAAGTGCCTTTAAATATGCCAAATTGCTTAAGGGCCATTTCACATCACATGCAGTCCATTGCGTTTTTTATGCATCAAAAATGCATGGAAAGTTGGTTATTTGGTTCTAAATGGCAGTGTTTGTTCCAGTGTGTTCCAGTTCCACAAAAAACAGTAGAACATGCTGCATTTTACCTGCACTGGACTGTACTTGAACGCAGCAAAACGCATCATAAACACACTGGAACGCACAGGAACACACCTAAATGCACCAAAAACGCACTGGAACACACTTGTCCTTATCTATGGTTAATAAAAAAGAGGGGTTAAAAAAAAGCACTGGACTGCATCAAAAACTTACCAAAAATGCACCGGAACGCGTCAAAAACGTGCATGCAAAAAAGCACCTGGAAGCATCCGGATTACATTTCTATGGTGTGAACTGGCCCTAGTTCACACCATAGAAACGCTGTCTGGATGTGTTCCAGGTGCTTTTCTGCATGCGCGTTTTTAACACGTTTCAGTGCATTTTTGATGCGTTTTTGATGCAGTCCAGTGTTTTTTTCCCCCTCTTTTCACTTAGGACAAGTGTGTTGCAGTGCGTATTTGGTGCATTTAGGTGCGTTCCGGTGCATTCCTACCAACATATGCCATTGCAGTCTATGGGAACTGACTTGTTAATTTTGCTAGTCCCCACTTGGCTGGCTTATCTTCTAGTTATTGGCCTTAAAATGGGGGCCCAGGTCCCACCCTAAGGGACATATATCAATGTCACCAATTTGGACAACACCAAAAATAAAACAAGAAGTGCCTTTAAATATGCCAAATTGCTTAAGGGCCATTTCACATCACATGCAGTCCATTGCGTTTTTTATGCATCAAAAATGCATGGAAAGTTGGTTATTTGGTTCTAAATGGCAGTGTTTGTTCCAGTGTGTTCCAGTTCCACAAAAAACAGTAGAACATGCTGCATTTTACCTGCACTGGACTGTACTTGAACGCAGCAAAATGCATCATAAACACACTGGAACGCACAGGAACACACCTAAATGCACCAAAAACGCACTGGAACACACTTGTCCTTATCTATGGTTAATAAAAAAGAGGGGTTAAAAAAAAGCACTGGACTGCATCAAAAACTTACCAAAAATGCACCGGAACGCGTCAAAAACGTGCATGCAAAAAAGCACCTGGAAGCATCCGGATTACATTTCTATGGTGTGAACTGGCCCTAGTTCACACCATAGAAACGCTGTCTGGATGTGTTCCAGGTGCTTTTCTGCATGCGCGTTTTTAACACGTTTCAGTGCATTTTTGATGCGTTTTTGATGCAGTCCAGTGTTTTTTTCCCCCTCTTTTCACTTAGGACAAGTGTGTTGCAGTGCGTATTTGGTGCATTTAGGTGCGTTCCGGTGCATTCCGGTGCATTTTTGGTACATTCCGTTGCTTTTTTTATGTGTTTTACTGCGGTCCAGTACAGTTCTGTATCTAAAAAATGAAGCATGACCATTTTTTTTTCCTTTCTGAAACGCACTGGAACGGACTGCAGTGGTGTGAACTATGCCATTGGCATTAATGTGATCAACTTTCTTTGTGTTTTTCATGCATCAAAAAAACGCACTCCACTGCATCCGGTGTGAACTGGCCGTAAATATCATACCCGGGGGGTGTCTATAGTATGCCTGTAAAGTAGCGCATGTTTTCCATCTTTATAACAGTTCGAGAGCAAAATGATATTTCTAAAGTAAAATAATAGTCATTAAAAAGTACTCGCGGCTGTAATGAATTGCTGGTTCCCGTCAATACAGATAAAAGTCATTGAAAGTCTTTGAAAAAAAAAATGCGTGGGGGTCCCCCAAATTCCATTACCAGGCCCTTCAGGTCTGGAATGGATATTAAGGGGAACCCTGCCGCAAATTTTTAAAAAAATGCGTGCGGTTCCCCCAAATATCCATACCAGGCCCTTCAGATCTGGTATGGATTTTAAGGAGAACTCCACCCCAAATTTAAAAAAAATGGAGTGGAGTCCCCCAAAAATTCACACCAGACCCTTATCCGAGCACGCAACCTGGCAGGCCGCAGGAAAAGAGGGTCCCTCCTGAACCGTACCAGGCCACATGCCCTCAACATGGGGAGGATGTCCCCATGTTGATGGGGACAAGGGCCTCATCCCCACAACCCTTGCCCGGTGGTTGTGGGGGTCTGCGGGCGGGGGGCTTATCGGAATCTGGAAGACCACTTTAACAAATGGGACACCCAGATCCCGGCCCCCCCCTATGTGAAATGGTAATGGGGTACAAATGTACCCCTACCATTTCACAAAGAAAGTGTCAAAATGTAAAAAATTACAAGAGCCGGTTTTTGACAATTCCTTTATTAATGTCTTCTCTTTTCTTCCATCTTCTTCTTCCAGCTTCTTCTTCCATCTTCTTCTTCCATCTTCTTCTTCCATCTTCTTCTTCCAGCTACTTCTTCCATCTTCTTCTGTTCTCCATTCGGGTTTCTTCCCCCATCTTGTTCTTCATCTTCCTCTTCCTCTTCATCTTCATCTTCCTTCTTCTTTCGTTGTTCTCGTCCGCATCTTGCTCCGGCTTCTTTTTCCCATTCCTCTTTCTTCGGCCGCTCCATTTGAATTGGAGGTTCCCGCTGTGTGACACTTCAGTTCTCCTCTTGGTCCGCTGCCACCCGGTGACCCCGCCCCCCTCTGACACCACAGGGAAAGTCCCCGTGAAATACATGTGCGTCAAAGGGGGGCAGGGTCACCGGGTGGCAGCGGACCAAGAGGAGAACTGAAGCGTCACACAGTGGGAACCTCCAATTCAAACGGATCGGCTGGAGAAAGAAGAAGGGGAAGAAGAAGCCGGAGCAAGATGCGGACGAGAACACCGAAAGAAGAAGGAAGATGAAGATGAAGATAAAGAGGAAGAGGAAGATGAAGAACAATATGGAGGAAGAAACCCTAATGGAGAACAGAAGAAGATGGAAGAAGAAGAAGATGGAATAAGAAGATGGAAGAAGAAGATGGAAGAAGAAGATGGAAGAAAAGAGAAGACATTAATAAAGGAATTGTCAAAAACCGGCTCTTGTCATTTTTTACATTTTGACACTTTCTTTGTGAAATGGTAGGGGTACATTTGTACCCCATTACCATTTCACACAGGGGGGGCAGGATCTGGGGGTTCCCTTTGTTAAAGGGGTCTTCCAGATTCCGATAAGCCCCCCGCCCGCAGACCCACACAACCACCGGGCAAGGGTTGTGGGGATGAGGCCCTTGTCCCCATCAACATGGGGACATCCTCCCCATGTTGAGGGCATGTGGCCTGGTACGGTTCAGGAGGGGGGCGCTCTCTCGTCCCCCCTCGTTTCCTGCGGCCTGCCAGGTTGCGTGCTCGGATAAGGGTCTGGTGTGGATTTTTGGGGGGACTCCACGCCATTTTTTTAAAGAATTTGGGGTGGAGTTCCCCTTAAAATCCATTCCTGATCTGAAGGGCCTGGTATGGATATTTGGGGGAACCGCACGCATTTTTTTTTTTAATTTGCGGCAGAGTTCCCCTTAATATCCATTTCAGACCTGAAGGGCCTGGTAATGGAATTTGGGGGGACCCCCACGCATTTTTTTTGTTTTTATCAATGACTTTCAATGACTTTTCTCTATATTGCCGGGAGCCGACAATTCATTATAGCCGCGGGTGCTTTTAAATGCCTTTTTTTTCCTTTAGAAATGTCATTTTGCAGGCGCACTGGCAAGTTCAGAGCTGCGCCTGTTCAACTTATGCAAATTGAGTTACGTGACTTGACATTTACTACGATTTTGCCGGCGCAGTGTCCCGTTGCGTTTGAACGTAAAATTCCCGCGCTGAGCTCAAAAAAACCTCCCGCGGTTCTAATCGTACTTGCCGGCGCAGCGGGCTGGTTCTGAAAAAGTTACTTTTTCACACTATTTTGGCCATATTTGTTACTTGGGCAGGTGTCACTGCACTTCCTCACATCACCCCACATCACCCTCATTATATTGGCACTTCCAGCTTCTTTATATTTAGATTTTAAGATGCCGTGCGCCAGGTCCACAGTGGTGACGCACTGAGCGCCTCCTCCAGTCCGCCGAGAACAGTATAGTAAATGGGAAATAGGGCTGCGCTACCGGCTTTAATGTTTTGTAAATTCCAAAACAGATGCGCCGATACTCATGGCGCAAACGTTTCGTAAATCAGCCCCAGTGTGTCAACATGCTATCTGCCATCAGGGGATATCAATGTACGCGTTTTGGGGGTGCAACCCCTTCCTCGCAACTCAAGGAGGTGAAAGGAAGGTGTTCCACCCTAAAATACGTCCATTGATCACCCATGATGGGAGATAGCACATGTTGACATTAGGCATGGGATAATGAGGGAAATCCCCATTTTTCATCTAAATTTTTGTGCATCTTCAAAATTTTTCTTTTTCAGGGGTGACATCACCCCATCTGATGAAGGCAGGATCAAGACAGTTTGGACACACTATGATGTCTGATATTGCCTTCATTTTTTCAATGTTGAACTTTGTAAGTTCCAGAGTTGTGTATGTTATGTTTTGAAACATGCCTGTTTATGCAAAAAACTAAAAATTTTAATGTAAAAGTTTATAAAACAAAGATGTGTTTTTTTGACCAAAATTTTTTATAAGTAAAAGTTTTTATACTTAACTATGTGTGGCTTCTTATTCTTATGCTCAATACCATTGTTTGTAGTAATTTGGTGTTTACAGTGACAATGGGGTTTATTTAATAATGGAAAAACCACTTGGCACGACAAGTGCACTAGGAGAACCTAGAAGACAGCTAAAAGAAACACAAGCAATAAATCAAATTCAAGATGATTTCAGATATAAAAAAAAAATATTAAAAAAATTATCAGATATTTTCTGGCATAGCAATGGCCCCCCTACCCGTAAAATATTCAAGATATTTTTGTCTCACATCACGGGCGCTTTGGGGAGGCCAAGCCAGGACGGTCAGCTTCCAGGGCCGTCAGGGTCATTTTGGAAGGTCCGGCCTCAGGCCCAACTGAGGCCACATAATTGTGAGAATTTTTCCGAAGAAAATTGTGTAGAATACAGCATGCAAGAATGATGTGGTTGAGTTTATACTCCGCCATATTTAGGGCTGTAAGGAACAGGCGGAACCGGCTGGCCATTATGCTAAATGCATTCTTCAACACTCTTCTGGCTCTGGCAAGCTGGTAGTTAAAAACTCTCCTCTCCGGGTGAGGGTCCTCTGGGGGAATGGCCTCATCAGATGTTCTCCCAGACCAAAGGCTTCATCTGCGACGAACACAAATGGGAGTCCTTCCACGTTGTCTTCATCGGGTGACAATGTCAGGCCATCACTCTGGATACGTTGGGAAAACTCTGTCTGGGCAAAGACTCCACCATTCGACATCCGGCCATTCTTCCCCACGTCCACATAGAGAAACTTATATTGTGCTGACACCACCGCCATCAGCACTATACTATGAAACCCCTTATAGTTAAAATAGTATGACCCCGAATGGGGTGTGGCACGATGTGGACGTGTTTCCCATCTATTGCACCTCCAC